>CM064914.1:51131242-51776242 GCA_032727855.1 Quercus ilex subsp. ballota | reverse complement strand
ATTAATTGCCATCATCTGTTGTTCTTCCAAAACCTGTGAGGATTCCAACAAAGAAAAAATTTCAGATACATGAATATCACATTCTAAATCATAAGAATCAACAGAATTATTAAGAAGAGCTTCAAGAGGATCAGAAAAACAATTCTTATTAAACTCTTCTTGAACCACCGCCTCAATGAGGTTCACATAAGCACAATCATCATCCTCATGTGGTTGTTTAGCCACATGAAATATGTTTAGCTCCAAAGTCATGGAACCAAAAGTGAGTTGCATCCTTCCATTCCTGCAATTAATTAAGGCATTAGCTGTGGCAAGAAAAGTTCTATCCAAAATAATAGGGGTATGAACACTAGGATGTAAAACAGGTTGGTAATCTAGAACAACAAAATCAACAGGATAATAAAATTGTTCAATTTTCACCAACACATCCTCAACAATCCCTCTCGGTTCCCTTACAGAGCGATCAACCAACTGTAAAGTTATTGAAGTAGGTTTCAACTCACCAAGTCCAAGTTTTTGATATACACTGAAAGGGATCAAATTAACACTTGCCCCAAGATCTAGTAATGCATGCTCCATGATGTAATCTCCAATAGTACAAGAGATCGTAGGACAACCTGGATCCTTATACTTTGGTGGGGTCTTATGTTGAATAACTGCATTTACCTGTTTTGTTAGGAATGCAGTCTTCTTCACATGATGCTTTCTCTTGATGGTGCATAGATCCTTAATTACCTTGGCATATGCAGGCACTTGCTTGATAACATGCAATAATGACAAATTTATCTTGACTTGATGCAAATGCTCTAATATCTCAGATGCGGTGTCCAATTTCCAAGGTAATTTTAAGGCTTGTGGAAATGGTGGAAGGAATGGGCATTGTTCAATTTCACCAAATTCAAGTGACTCAGTTTCATCCTTCTCTTTTTCAACTGGGGTCTCCTTAGATTTCTTAGTTACTAAAGGAGAACTTTTATCAATCTCTTTACCACTCCTCAAAATGGTCACAGCTTTTACTTCCTCATGTTTATCCTTAGAGCCAATTTTTAGATTTTGATTGATGGGATTGGGTTGAGTTTGGGAAGGAAGCTTCTCTCTCTCTATCCCACTCAATAAATTTGTAAGCCTAGTTATATGACTCTTGGTCTCTCTTACCTCTTCATCTAGCCTAGTGAGCATGGATTCAAACTTTTGATTTTGTTCACTTTGCCTTTGGATGAAAGTACTAAGTGCATCCTCCAAGGAAGTTCTAGATGATGATGATGCATGTGGTGAATTAGAATTCCTTGGAGCAGGAGGATTCAACACATTGTCACTCTTATAACTCAAATACGGATGGTTTCGCATATTTGGGTTATAATTGTTAGAATATGAAGAATTATTTGGCCAATATGAATTAAATGCATGTACTTGTTCTTCTGGCACATTCAAGAATGATGAAAGTGATGCACATTCATTTGTAGAATGGTTTATCTCATGACAGATTTTACACACCTCCATTGGGTCCTCTCTAAAGGTAGCACTAACACTCCTACTTCCTTTCATTTTGAGTGCTTCAATTTCTTTAGTTAACATGCTAATTTTTGCACTCATGTTATCATCTTCCCTCAACTTGAAAACACTTCCACTAGAAGTGGTAGTGTTAGTTCTAGTCCTATCAGTGGAGTCCATAGGGCAAGGTCCAGTCCATGTGTTAGAGTTTTCAGCAATCTCATCAAGATAATCCATTGCATCTTCGGGTTCTTTTTGTAAAAAGTCCCCTCCGCATGAGAGTTGAACAAACTGCCGGTCCTTAGGTGTAAGTCCTTCATAAAAATAGCTAACCAACCTCCAATCTTCATACCCATGAGTTGAGCAGAAATTGAAAAGATCTTTGTACCTTTCCCAAGCTTGGTATAAGGTCTCATTTTCTCCTTGGACAAAACTAGCTATCCTTCTTTTTACTTGCTGGACTTTGTGGTGAGGAAAATGTTTCTTAAAAAACTCTTTGGCCATCTCCCCCCAACTACCAATAGACCTAGCTTTCAAAGTGTAAAGCCAACTTCTTGCCTTATCCTTAAGAGAAAAAGGAAAGAAACGTAACTTAGCAGTCTCAATAACATTTTGTGCATAGAAACTACTAATTACCTCTTCAAAAGCTCTAACATGGACATAGGGATTTTTATTTTTTTGTCCCCTAAAGTCAGGAAGTATTGCTAATAAACCTTGTTTCAGTTCTACATGTGGTGCATTAGGTGGAAACATGATGCATGAAGGAATAGAATTTTGTGTGGGATGCAACAATTCATACATAGTTCTTCTATTCTCCTCATGATTATTACGTGTTTCATCACCCATGATTGATGAAGAAGGTGAAGGCAAAGGTGTGTCAAAAAGATTACCAAAATAAGTTTCAAAAATTTCTAATCTGCCTCTCTCGTTTCTAACCCAAATGCTCATGCAACAATAAATGCTAATCAAATAAAATAAATTAAAAACAAACAGAAAAATAAAAACAAAATAAGGAAAAAAAATTGGAACGAAGTTACCAATAGAAGAATTTCCACTGGTTGTGCTTTGCTCCCAAAAATTGCCTCTGAACACGCAGCAGCTCCCCGGCAACGGCGCCAAAATTGCTTTCTCACTCCCAAGTGCAGGAGATCGTAGCAATATAATTCTCGGAGTACTGAGGTCGAACCACAAGGAGCAGAGTAAATTCAAAGACAATATAATTAAATAAAAATTTGGGTGAAGAAGAAAAATACTTTTGCTTGGTGATTGTTAACAAGAATAATAATAAAAATTGATTAAATCAATAATGTAAATACTAGGGCATCGGGGTGTTTCCCTATATCGATATGAAATTCTTTGTGATCTAAGAAAATATATATTTCATAATTGATTGTTCTTATACAATTAAAAACTTATGATTCGGTTGAACTAAGACAATTCAAGAACGCATGATAACCTCGATTAATAATGCGGTTAGAAAAGTTTTCAGAAAAACCCATTCACTTTAAAACATGATTTCTATTTGAAACTATTAGAAATTCCTCTAAACAACAAGAAAAACATGATTGAACTTATTGAAAGCATGGAAGAACTAATACATCAAAAGAAATCTAATTGAACAATCAAATATGTCATTGATAAAATCCTAGAAAGAATCACATTGAATACTCATACCGTAGAGAAGAAACATAACCCCTAGCCCTAGCAAAGAGTTTAGGCTGCCATTAGAGAAAGAAAAATACAAGGTTTTCTCTGTCAAAATTCGTTCTCACCGCCTCTCTTCTAAAACCCTAATGTCTAAGTGTCCCAAGAAAATAAAAACTTTTCACTATTTAAATTTCCGTCCAGGTTTACAGCAGTAACTTGTGAGTTGATTTCGGCCTTCAAAAATTGAGAATTTCGAAAAACTCAAAACTGGAAAGTTGTAGATATTTAAGTCACGGTTCCAACCCATCTAGCCTTGTGTCAATTAGATTTTTGATGAGAGAGATACGCCCAAAATACTGATCAGTGCTCAAATCAGATTTTTCCTTTTCAGATTCTGCCTCTTTGATTTCTTTCCTTATTTGAAGCTTCCAATCATGTTAGATGATCGAAGCACTCCAGCTGCACCTCCTTAGACTTTTAGACATGGTCCTTTAGCTCCACTTTAATTCTAGTTTGGCCTCCATTCTCTCACAAATTTCTATAAACTCATCTTTCTGACATGATTTCCTGAAAGTAAAAAATTACACACAATGAATAGCATCTTATTCAAGAAATTATGTAAAGATAAATAATAGGGACTAATACAAATCATAGCTTAAGTATACAAATTAAGCATAGTAATAAGGAGATAACACCCACATAAATATATAACAAGTACACATTTTAAGGCGTTATTAGTCATCCATCTCCATCATTACTATGTAGCATTCGCGCGCAGCCACTTGATTTTCGCGTAGCTCCCGTACTCCATAATCTGTTGGGAACTTGATCGTCAAGTGGTAGGTTGAGGTTATAGCCTTCCATGAATTGAAGGTAGGTCGTCCCAGGATGGCATTGTAAGCAGACGAGTAGTCGACCACAAGGAAGGTTACGTCCTTAGTGATCTGCTGGGGGTAGTCACCCACCGTCACGAATAATGTGACTGCAGCAAGAGGGAACACCCGTGTTCCTCCGAATCCAACGAGTGGAGCATTCGTCGGAATCAATCGCTCCCTATTAATCCTCATTTGTTGGAATGCTGGGCAATAAAGGATGTCAGCCGAGCTACCATTGTCTACCAAAACCTGGTGCGTATTGTAATATCCTATTTGTATGCTGATGACGAGTGCATCGTCATGTGGGTGGTGAAGACGTCGGGCATCTTTCTCCGAGAATCCAATGACGGGGCTATCCACCCATGCCATCTTTGGTACGGAGCCCATCAACTGGACATTCTGCACCATCCTTAGGTAAGTTTTTCTGGCCTTTTTGGATGACCCAATGGCCGTCGTGCCCCCTACAATCATTCTTATATCCCCTATGGGCGACCTGGGACACTCATTCTCCCGTCGGGGAGCTTGCTTTTAGGGTGGGTCCGTCCTCTCCTTGCTGACGAACCTCTGCAGTTTTCCTTGTCAGATAAGGGCTTCAATCTGTTACTTTAGGTCGTAACAGTCAGCTGTGTCATGGCCGTGATCACGGTGGAATCGATAATACTTATCTCTAGGCCTCTTATTAAGGTTTCCCTTCAACTTGCCAGGAAAGGTCAGGGCTCCTTCGTCCTTAATTTGCATCAAGACTTGGTCAATCAGGGCAGTCAACAGGGTGAAACTTGTGAATTTTCCCGTGGGGGGTTTTGAGCGCCTATCCTCCTGTCGCTCTCCGGTCCTAGCCATCTTTGGTCCCCTATCTTGTCGTATGTCTTCCTTTCTCTCTCTTTTCTCGGGCTAGCAATGCATCTTCTCCGTTCATGTACTTGGTTGCCCTGTATAGCACATCTGACATAGTTTTTGGGTCATTCTTGTATAAGGAAAATAGGAACTTACCCTTCCGTAGTCTGTTCGTGAAGGCGGCCATGAATATCTTGTTAAAGCGGGTGACGTAAGACCGCAAAATCTCGTCCTCCCGCTGCTTAATGTTCATCAGGAACGCAGTGGATTTCTATACCTGTGCCCTCCGATGAAGTGTGAGGCGAACTAGGCGCTTAACTCTTTGAAGGTACCAATAGAGTTGGGCGTCAGCCTGCTGAACCAAATTCTTGTGGGTCCCTTCAGTGTGGTTGGGAAGGCTCTGCACATTATCTCATCAGGCACCCCTTGAAGGTGCATTAGGGTCTTGAAAGATTCTAAGTGATCTAAGGGATCCTTGGCTCCATCATAGTTTTCTACCTGCGGCATACGAAACTTTGGTGGGAGGGGGAAGGATGAGATGGATGCGGTGAAGGGTGAGTCAGTTCACTGGACTATGTTGTCGAGGTTACTAGACACCCGGCCCCTAAGGGCGTTCATCATAAAGTCCATCCACTCCTTCATCATCTGCATCTCCGCGACTATGTGAGGGGGAGCCGTATCTAAGTTGAAAAGATGGCTGGTATCCTATCGCTCTTGTTTGCTTGGTGCGTTGCTGCCTTCCGGCCTCTCTTGATTCATTCTTTCAACGCTGGTTCCTTCTTGATCTTCCTTTTGGGTATTCAATGCTGCGTTTTTCTGGCGCAGTTGCTCTTCCAGGTTGCGGTTTTGCTTGGTGAGGCGTTCCACTGCAGCGGCGAGAGTTTGAACCTGTCTCTCGAGGGCAGTCGTGGGTGGTTTGTCTCCTTGAACATCGTTGGTGGTGGCCATCAAGGGAGTGAGCACCATGCAAATTTTGTCTGGGAAATGATAGTATGGCTTACATATTGCACGTCTTCCATAGACGGTGCCAACTGATGATGCCGAAAATCGTCAGTAAGCCACATGATGCTCACGCGTTCCAAACAAGGCCTGCAAAATAACAACAAAGAAAGCCCTAGGAGAGTACTGGTGTGGTACCGGCCAAAGACCCTCCGAAGGTTAAGTTAGAAAAGTTCTTACAACCCTAAAGTGCCAAAGTTGGGGTAAATTATGCGTACCTTGTTTTCTGAGGGCCTTGGTTTTTTTATAATAGTGTAGAACCGACCTCCGTTTCTTGCACGGGAAGTCTTTTCCTTATGAAGAAAATCATCATTAAGGGGTGTATATCATGGAATCCCTCTCACGCCAGGATTCTTCCCATATTGGGATTCTACCGATTAGGGTTAGTCGTGGAATGCAAGTTGTTTCCTTTCAATACTCCTTGGAAGTCACTTAAATCATGTAGAAGCCACGTGGCCCTTGAGATCCATCCACCTTTCACCCGTGCACCTTGGATCCGTCCACAACTAGGATCCGTCCACTATGCCATCCCCTGATCATAATATAATTAGGTTTATTTGAATGGATCCGTCATCATAATTTTACCCTCTTTAGAAACAATTTATTGGGCATAATTGAAGGTGGATGTACTTTTACTCGCTGCCATGGTTATAACTTATATAGGAAGATTTAGGACAATGGGGGCTGGCTCTAATACCAAAATTGTTGGGTGCAAGGTTTGAAATAACAAGAGGGTAAGAATTTAAGCAAAATATTGAACTAGCAGTTTTTAAAAATTTGGATGGTAAAGAGCACCGGGTAGCAATTAAAACTTCAAGGCTCTTGGCCCAGACTATTTATACCTAATCATCATTTTTTTTTTAAGAATCAGTTAATCATCATCTTAATATTTTTAAGTGCAAGGATAACAATGAAACACGCCAATGTTACGGACATAACATTGGCCAACTTATATTGTCATATCTTCTTCTTTAAAAAAAAAAAAAAAAAAAAATTATAATCAGAAATAATTTCATTTCATTGCTAAAAATGGAGTACTTCATATGCTAGTTTATATAAAAAAAAATATGGAATCCCTCCCACCCGCCAATTTACAATACTATGAAACTAATTGGTTCTTCTTGCTAGATAGTATGCCACTCTCTAAGCATATGATGAATAAACTGAATTCCTAAAAACAATGCAGCGATCATCCTGGTTCCTTCAAAGATACCATCTAGCTGTGAGTTGTCTAAGTTTGAAAGAAGTAAGTCCTTTGATTAAAAAAGCCAAGTCCTCCTCAACCACTACCTTAATTAGATAGTCCCTCATATTTTACCCAACAAGACTGTTTTTTTTGTAACAAGAGTTTCAAAATCCTGCCCCATTTTTATCCCATCACTTCACAAATAATTTAGAAGTCCATTTATCATAAATGATGTTAAAATAGTATCAATCATATCTATTGTTATGTTCTTTATGAACTTTTTGTTGTAAATTTTAGCATTATTTATTTATTTATATATAATCAGTGACATGTCAGTCTGTAAAAGATTTATATAATAAAATTTGTAATATTTGACTGATACAATTTGAGTTGTAAAGTGATAATTTTAAGTGACTAAAAAATTGATAGTATGCTTAATAATTAAATTTTTATTGTGACAGTCGGTTTTAGGTAGGATTCTTTAATTTTAATTTTGATAAAAAATTGTATTTATAGAACAACAATAATAACAAATGCTGTTAATAAATTTCTATAAATGATACATGAAATTTATATTTATTTTTGGATAGAAAGACTATGAATTTCATTTCGAAAGAAGAACAACAATTATATCGTGGAGAAGAGCTTGTTCTAAGAAATAAATACTCTCTTCAATCAAAGAATAAAATCATATTTTTAATAATAACTAAACTTTTTGTAATTTGTTATAATTTAATTCATCAATAGGAGCTAATTTAGTTCATCTAAAGTACTTTACAGTTCCACTTTTATATGTATATTTAAAGCCAAAATTGAGATAAAATCCAATTAGAATTGAAGTATAATTTTGTGTTATCTGTCTCGACTAAACTTTTTAATTTTTGTGTTAAGTGAGTTAATTCAGTGCAAAATACAAGGAGTATAATATAAATGAACCGTTATCTGTCTCAACTAAACTTTTTAATTTTTGTGTTAAGTGAGTTAATTCAGTGCAAAATACAAGGAGTATAATATAAATGAACCATAAAAACTCAATCATATATCTAATTATGTAATATCCAAAATGAGAAGAAGAGATTTGAAAGATTATGATTTTCAATACCATTTGTTTGTTTAGCTAAAAATAATTCAAATTTATCAAAAATTTCCATAATTGATAATACAATGAACAATCGTTATTTATTAGATATAAATTTATATATTTGGTATGTGTTTATATTTTATTTTATTATTAAATTATACCCATGCATATGTATGAGATTCTAAACTAGTAAGAATAATTATGTTAATTTTCTAGTTGAATTGACAAATTCTGGTATTTTCAATTGAGAAGTATATAATTCAAATCTCATTTTGTTAGGTTCTAAAGATTTAGGAATTTATGTATTTAGAACTCTAATTTGTATTGTTGGCAAACCATGATCAAAACAGGTTGTTTAGTCTTGTTTAGGCTTGCTCAAAGTTGTGTCTTTCATGTAAAGTTGGAATCGAGAGGCTGCAGATGCATTGGTGCATTTCGGCATGGCTCGATTGATCGAAAGAAAGATTCGATCGATCGAATCTCGGGTAGAATGTTTTTCTGCAGATTTTTCCAACTCAGCCCTACCTCATTAAACGTTTAGGGTTTTATGTTTTTGTCCTAGGTATATAAGGCAAAACCCTAGCCACGTTTTTATGAGTTGCTCTGAGTGTATTGTTGCTCATAATTTGTTGTTTGTGTGAATCTCTTGTGAGATCATTGAGGAGCTTTCCTTCACATAAACTTAGGGTTTTCAAGGTAAAGATTATTTCAATATCTTGATGATCAACTCGGTTGCTGCCATTGGAGCTTAAAGAATAACAAGCGTGTGTGCTTGTATCTTGTGGAGAATCCAAGAAAGAAAGAGTCCGTTGATTCGGAGCTTGCACGTGGTCGTGTCAGTAAGTTCTACTGGTGGGTAGCTTTAGGAAGTCAAGCGGGGAGCTTGTAAGTCCTTCTGTATGAACTTCGATTATTTCATATAGTGGATTCAAGTTTACCTTGAGGATAGCTAGGTCAAATCCTCCCCAGGTTTTTACCGTGTTGTTTCCTGGGTCATCATATCTTGTGTTATTTATTTTTCCGCTGCTTTATATCTTGAAATGATTGTCTGTTTGTGATAACCTAGATTTGAATAATTTGACTAAGTTAATCACTTGGCTAATTAACTAGGTTAATCTGATTAGGTTAAGGGGTCTAAAACTGTTCAAGTGGTATCAGAGCGGGTAGCTCTTGTGTTGTAGATCATTTGATCTCTGAGCTGATCCTTAACCCCTGTTGTCATGGATTTTTGGAAAATATTTTTACTTATATATCAACTTGTCTACTTGTTGTCTTTGCCCCTTGTTGTTTTTGTTAAGTCTTTCCTTGAGTATCTTGGTATAATCATATGTGATAAGAATTATGTATGTTCTACTGCTTTAACCGCCTTAAAGGCACGTGGTTCTTGTCTTTGGTATTTGGATAGTGGTTGTTCCAAGCATATGACAGGAAACAAAGGTTTATTCAAAACACTCTTTGAAGGAAAGATTGGGATAGTCACTTTTGGAGATGGAAGCAAATCTGTGATCAGAGGCATTGGAAATGTGGACATTCCAGGATTACCAGTTTTTGAAGATGTTTGGTATGTTGATGGATTGAAGGCCAATTTACTAAGCATAAGTCAGATTTGTGACAATGGATTAAATGTTCTTTTCACCAAGTATGAATGTGAGATACTTAATGGAGGAGGTGATTGTATGTGTGTTGGTGTAAGAACAACTGACAACTGTTATGGCATAACACCAAGTGTTAACAACAAGTGCTTTAGTGCAAAGATTGATCAAGTTGATTTGTGGCATCAACGGTTGGGTCATGCCAGTCATAAGCAGTTAGAGAAGATTTCCAAATGTGAGGCAGTTATCGGTTTACCTAAGTTTGAGAAGATAGATAAATGCATCTGTGGAACATGTCAGATAGGTAAACAGGTGAAATCCAAGCATCCATCTGTGACTAGTGTTCAAACTTCAAGACCTTTAGAGCTATTGCACATTGATCTCATGGGTCCTGCCAGAGTTCAAAGTTTGGGTGGAAAGAAGTATATTCTAGTTGTTGTGGATGACTTTACTAGATATACTTAGGTTGTGCTTTTGAAAGATAAAGCTGAGGCTCCTGAGAAGATGATACATCTGTGCAAGAAATTGCAGGTTGAGAAAGATACTGTGATAGCCAGAATCAGAAGTGATCATGGAAGAGAATTTGAGAATACCAAGTTGGCTACTTTTTGCAATGATCAAGGCACTCATCAAGAGTTCTCTTCACCCAAGACACCTCAACAGAATGAGATTGTGGAAAGGAAAAACAGGGTTGTTCAGGAGATGGCACAAGTTATGCTTCACAACAAAAAGTTGCCAAAATCCTTCTGGGGAGAAGCTGTCAACACTACTTGTCGTACACTCAATCGAGTGTATTTCAAACCTGACTCCAAGAAGACTCCCTATGAACTCTGGACAGCGAAGAAGCCTGTTGTCAAATACTTCAGGATATTTGGCAGTGATTGTTACATTCTACGTGATGGAGAGAACCTAAAAAAGTTTGATGCAAAAAGTGATAAAGGATACTTTCTAGGATATTCTTCCACTAGTAGAGCATATAAAGTGTACAATTTGAGAACCAAAACAGTCATGGAATCTTCAAATGTTGTGATAAATGGTGAAGTGTGTTCAGAAACAATTTCAGAAAGCATTGCTCCTGCTCAAGATAAGGCTCTAGAAGTTGATGATTCACTTCCTGCTGAGTATGTGGAGAAACATAGTGAGGAAGAGCTGTTGATGTTGAATGATACAGTTTCAGTACCATCAAGTTCAAAACCATCCACTCCGGTTCGTGACAATCAACAGGTACAAAGTGAGCTCAGTCCTCCATCTGAACAGAAAGGTAAGTCCACATCTCTAGTTAAAGGTCCATCCTCTAGAGTGAGACTGAATCACCCTTCCACAAATATATTGGGTAGTCTGAATGATAACATGAGATTGAGATCAAAAGCCTTGAATGTGATTACTCACTCATGTTATTTATCCCAATTTGAACCGAAGAAGGTGGATGAAGCCCTTCAAGATGCTGATTGAGTAAATTCCATGCATGAAGAACTTTATCAATTCGTTCGGAATGATGTGTGGGAATTAGTTCCTAAACCAAAGAGTGTAAATGTGATTGGAACTAAGTGGATCTTTAAGAACAAGTCAGATGAACATGGCACTGTGATCAGAAACAAATCAAGACTTGTTGCACAAGGGTACACACAAGTGGAAGGAATTGATTTTGATAAGACTTTTGCACCAGTAGCAAGGTTAGAATCTATCCGAATACTGTTGGCCATAGCAAGTCATCTAAACTTCAAGTTGTATCAAATGGATGTCAAGAGTGCTTTCTTGAATGGGATACTACAAGAAGAGGTATATGTTGAACAACCTAAAGGCTTTGTTGATCCTCACAGACCGGATGATGTCTATAAATTGAAGAGAGCCCTCTATGGTTTGAAACAAGCTCCTAAGGCTTGGTATGACAGATTGACTGCATATCTCACTGAGCATGGATTCAAAAGGGGATCTACAGATACAACTTTCTTCATAAGAAAGGATAATACTAGTTTTGTTGTAGCTCAAATTTATGTTGATGACATTGTTTTTGGTGCTACTAATGATTCTCTTGCTCATTCTTTTGCAGATGAAATGAAGGCGATGTTTGAAATGAGCATGGTTGGTGAACTAACTTACTTTTTGGGATTGCAGGTAAAGCAAACAGAGTCAGGAATCTACATCAATCAAGCTAAATATGCAAGAAATCTAGTCAAAAGATTTGGACTGGACAAGGCTACTCATGCTAGAACACCGATGGCTGCAAATGCAAAATTAACAATTGATCCATTAGATGAGTTTGTTGATGTTACTTTATATAGAAGCATGATTGGATGTCTTTTGTATTTAACTGCTAGTCGGCCTGATATTTCTTTTAGTGTGGTGTATGTTCTTGATTTCAGTCTAATCCTAAGGTTTCTCATTTAAATGCTATTAAGAGGATTATAAAGTGTGTGAGTGGAACTTGTGATTATTAATTATTTTATAGCAAAGAGTCAAATTTGTCTCTTGCTGGTTTTTCTGATTCTGATTAGGCTGGGAATGCTGATGATAGAAAAAACACCACTGGGGGGTGTTTTTATGTTGGTGCTAATCTTGTGGCTTGGATGAGTAAGAAGCAAAATTCTGTTTCTTTATCCACTGCTGAGGCAGAATATATTGCTGCGGGGAGTTATTGTTCTCAGCTCCTTTGGATGAAAAAACTTTTGAGTGATTATGGGATACCTCAAGACACCATGGTTGTATATTGTGATAATTCTAGTGCTATAGATATATCTAAGAATCCTGTTCAGAACTCTAAGACCAAACACATTGAACTTACGTATCACTTCATTAGGGATTTGGTTGAAAAGAAAATTGTTGTTCTTGAGTATATCCCTACTGAACGTCAAAACGCTGACATCTTCACCAAATCGCTAGATGGAAGTAAGTTTGAGACACTTCGTCAAGTAATTGGTGTACTTCGGTGTCCCTAGTCTCTTTTGGCGTTCATGGTCCTTGTGCTTCATTGCTCATTCCTTTGTGACCATTGTTCTTTGGTTTTTGTGTTTTTGTGTTTTTGTTCTAGGACTTGCATTGCATAACATTCATGCATTTCATTCTAGAATTTATTTGTGTTTTCTCTTTTAAATTAAAAAAAAAAAAAAAAGGGAAAGCAAATTGTGTTTCGCACTATTTTTCTTGGTTTTTTAAAACAAGGTCGGTCAATTTATTTACTCAGAACATGTATTTGTACCCTGTTTAGCCTTGATGAGCTTATTTATTGCATTTGACTAGTTGAAGCTTTGTAGTGCATGTTGTGTGGGAAAGATATTTATGGTGTTTATCACTTTGTCTTAATCTTGAAGTCACATGTTGTTTGATTATCAGACTTGATCCTTTTGAGAAAGGCATAAATAACCATTTCACCACTGTTCACTAGCCAATCATGAACACCTTAGTGCATATCTTAAGATTCTGTGCTCGAGAAAGTGTAGCATATGCACAAAAAGAACATAAGGTAAAGCGTCGGTTTTAAATGCTTAATGCTTAAAATTGGTGTGTACTATTAGGCTTGATGCCAAATCACTTAAACTAAAATTGGTGTGTATGTTATGAGGCTAAATTCAAGAAACTTACTTGATTGCAAGCTTATGATCTAGGAGATGTGGGAGTTATATGATGTAACTTTTTAGGTGATAGTCTCTTTTAAATTTTATGTGATGAATTTTGTAGACTTTGTGGTTGATTTCTATTCACATATCACCTCACATGTATCTCAAGTTTTTGCTAGTTGCACACACTACACAAGTTACTCTTTGCTAAACACTGTACATGTTATTATGTGTGTTTTTGGTCTGACCAACCAAGTTTGAAAATACCTAGAGTATTATGCAAAACATTTTTTTTGTTTGCTTGAGAATTTAAAGGGAGAATGGCTAAAATTTTCTTCGGAGAAATTGGGATCAAAACTTGGGTTTTTGAAAAAGCATTCCATTTCATACTCATGCATTTTGTTCATCAATTTTAATGCTTTGAAGAGTTGTTTTCAAAAATGTGGTTTGTGTTTTTCAAAACTGTAATTTTTCTCAAAATGTTGTGGGCCGTTGCATGTTTCGATCGATCCAATCTGTTTTTCGATCAATCGAAAATTACTTAAAATTCTTTAAGAAATCTCGGATTGATTCGATCGATCAAATGTGATTTTCGATCAATCTAATATCGTGAATCAAGTTTTTTTAAAACTCAGATCTGACTTTTTCAAAAACTTTTCAAACTTTCTCTCTCTCTCTCTGACTCGGCAAGGCTCCACAACGATTTTTTTGTCGTTTTCTTCCAAAATTTTTGCAAGGTTTCTCTCTCCTTGAGCCGGTATGTCCATTTTACCCTTCTTTTTGCTTTTATTTTCACATTTCATACATTTTTCATGCATTTTAATTTGGGAATTTCGAACCTATGCATATTTGGGGTTTTTGATGATTCAATCCATTTTTTATGAAATTGATCAATGGGTTTTGTTCCTATGATGTTATTACATTGATCCTTGTTGGTTAATTTGATCAATTTTGAGATTTGTGAAAAATTGAAAATTCTAGGGTTTGAGTTTAATCCGATTTGGGGATTTTGTTCAATTGAGTTAAATTGATAAAATTGGCTTGTTGTTTTGATGAAATTGGTCATTCTAATCTGTTTTCAACCCTGTGTGATGATCAATTCATCAATTTGTTTCAAAACATTCAAGTGGTTTTTCAAATTTTTGGGGGTTTTTGGTAGAAACTCTATGCTCGAGCCAATTTTGTGTAATTGACCTTAATTTGAACTTTGTTCACTGCATTAGAACATGCATCATGTCATTAAAATTGTGCATGCATCATATAGACTTTTGTTCTATTTTGTTTCTGTGCTAACTTGCAATCTGCCCTTGGATTTATTTATTTATTTTTTTTGTTCTTTTGGTTCTTTCTCTGTGTCTCTGTTCTTTCCTTAGCATCATGCCTAGGAAAACTAGAGCTCGTAGGTTTGTTCCCTCACCTTTACCTCCCCCACCTTCTTTTGACCGAGAGAAGTTTCCAAGTGAGAAAAACCAAGAGATTTATGATAAACTGAACCTTAGGAGAAAGATTTGGTCTGAGCAAGCTGTAGTCTTAGATGAGCTTGATCCTGCCATTAGGGCAAATTTTGAGTGTCAGGGCTAGTTACCCTTGGTGGATATTACTGATCCTCCTCCACCTGCTCCCCTGATTAGAGAGTTCTTTTCGAACATCTCTATCCTCGTCTATGATTCTAACACTTTGGTAAAGAGTTGGATACGAGGCGTAGAGTACACCATTACTCCTACGGTAGTGGCTGATGCTCTAGGGGTACCCTTGGTCTAGCACCCAGTTTACCTTTATGATGAGTCTCCTCTGTTGAGTGATGTCATATCTTACATCATTGGGTCTTCTATCCAGTGGGAAAATGATCCTAGGATCACCTCTGCTGAGCTATTTGAGTTGCACTATCTCTTCTTTAGGATAGCATGTCATTCTATTTGGCCCATTTCTCATCTTCACACCATTCCTCTCGAGTAGTGTGTCTTTTTGTACGCTGTTGTGATTGATGCTCCTATTAGTTTTCCTTATTTGTTTCTTCGTTCTTTGAACGAATTTTATAGGAGTTCATCTTCATCTCATGCTCTTGTCCGTCCTATCTTTATTCATAGGATTCTGCTTTATCTTGGTCCAGATGATTTCCTTTCCTTTGAGCTCGTTCATGTTATTGCTCCCATAAGTGTGTCTTTTCTTAGATAGAGGGCTGCTCACTTTCGAGTTGGCTCTAAACACCCTAGGTCTGAGCCTTCTGGTCCCACACCTCCTCCCTCTTCTTCTACAGGTCCTGCTGGTGAGGATGTTGATGATCCTGTTGGTGCCGCTGCTGCTGCTGATGTTCCTCCACCTCCATCAGATGACTTTGATATACGTCGTACCTTGGAGACTGTCATGACCGTTCAGGCGGCTCATGGTCAGATTTTGGTGGACTTACTTGATGAGATACGTGCAATGCGAGCTGATTTGGCGCATCTATGTTCACCCTCTCTACCTCCTTTTGATGATGGCTTGTGATTGCCCTTTGGCATTTTGTCACAAAAATGGGGAGTAGAGTTTTGACACTTGTAGAGGAGTTTTTGTAGTTAGGGGGAGATTTTTTTGTTTTGAGGAGCTAGTGGAGTTTTTAGATTGTATCTAGGTGCTTCACTTTGTATATCATTTTCTGGGGCTATTCATGTTAGGGGGAGATACATTTATCTTGATATATGTGATTCTTGTTTCTTGTGATTCACTGCTTATTGATTTATATTTATGAGATTATTCATTGATATATGTCTTTATTATGTGTTGTGTGAATCTTTACAAGAATGTTTTATAATTGTTGTATCTAACTTAATGGGGAAAGTTAGTTTACATATCTGTTGATTTACTGTTTTCTGTCACACATGCGTTTATGCGTTTGTTGAGTGTTTCAAGAATATACAGGTTGATCTACACTTGCAACTGATGGATAGTGGTTAGGATTGAATTTTAGTGTTTATGAGCATTATTTATGTAAAGGGCTTTTACTTGTAAACTTTGAGCTTTGTGTTTGTGTTTTGTCACGGATTGCCAAATGGGGAGTTTGTTAGGTTCTAAAGATTTAGGAATTTATGTATTTAGAACTCTAATTTGTATTGTTGGCAAACCATGATCAAAACAGGTTGTTTAGTCTTGTTTAGGCTTGCTCAAAGTTGTGTCTTTCATGTAAAGTTAGAATTGAGAGGTTGCAGATGCATTGGTGCATTTCGGCCTGGCTCGATCGATCGAAAGAAAGACTCGATCGATCGAATCTCGGGCAAAATGTTTTTCTGCAGATTTTTCCAACTCAGCCCTACCTCATTAAACGTTTAGGGTTTTATGTTTTTGCCCTAGGTATATAAGGTAAAACCCTAGCCACGTTTTTATGAGTTACTCTAAGTGTATTGTTGCTCATACTTTGCTGTTTGTGTGAATTTCTTGTGAAATCATTGAGGAGATTTTCTTCACATAAACTTAGAGTTTTCAAGGTAGAGATTATTTCAACATCTTGATGATCAACTCAGTTGCTGCCATTGGAGCTTAAAGAATAACAAGCGTGGGTGCTTGTATCTCGTGGAGAATCCAAGAAAGAAGGAGTCCGTGAATTCGGAGCTTGCACATGGTCGTGTTAATAAGTTCTACTGGTAGGTAGCATTAGGAAGTCAAGCGGGGAGTTTGTAAGTCCTTTTGTATGAACTTCGATTTTTTCATATAGTGGATTCAAGTTTACCTTGAGGATAGCTAAGTCAAATCCTCCCCAGGTTTTTACCATGTGGTTTCCTGGGTCATCATATCTTATGTTATTTATTTTTTCGCTGCTTTATATCTTGATATGATTGTCTGTTTGTGATAACCTAGATTTGAATAATTTAACCAAGTTAATTACTTGGCTAATTAACTAGGTTAATCTAGTTGGGTTAAGGGGTCTAAAACTGTTCACATTCTTCTATAATAATAATAATAATAAAAAGTAAAATTATGTACAAAAACTCATTAAAAAATGTTAACAAATGCTCTAAGGACATTATTTTATAAATTATTTTTAAAAACATTTTATTGAAAAATGATAAAACAATTAATTTTTTTGACAACTTTTCATATTTTTTATAAAAGTAGTAGTATTACCGTACACTTTTAATACGGTGATCAATTCATAAAAATAATTGTTTGTGAAGTGTTGAAAGTAAAGATTAAAGTTAAAGTATCCAAAGGGGCTCAAAAAAAGAAAAAAAAAAAGAAAAAAAAGAAAAAAAAAAAAAGGAGTTAAAGTATCCAAAGGCCATTCTCAGTTCTCACGTGCTCATGCCTTCAGTCTTCACCTTTCGTTTTTTTTTTTTGGTAATTGTGTTTTCCACTTTTTTGTTTGGGTCACTTTTCACTTTCATACGAATAAAGATGCATTATCTTTTATAAAAAAAAAAAGATGCATTTTCTATTCACACGGTCTGACCAAATTTCTTGTCTTGTTTTCATTTTCAAAAAAACAAGTGATTAAAGATGCATTCTCTCTGTCACATCGTCTGACCAAAAAAACAAAAGGAAAAAACTTACAAAATAGAGAAATTTGTATCACAGATCACTTGCTACCTTTCTCTTTTCTTTAGTCAAAACTCAAAAGGTGTCTCACGGATGCCTCCCATGACTCCTCCTCACTTCTCAGTGCCAAACTGAAAGCTCCAGTTATTTGGTATTACGGTAATATATCAAATCTTACGATGACCGCTGGTGCGAGAGCCCCCCTTTTTTTTTTGGTACCAAATCTTGTGAGAGAGATTTGATAAATTTGATATATTACGGTGACATAAAATAAAATGGTTTTATTATCATATGCTCTTAGGGCATAAATTAATAAATTATTTTAAAAATTTTTTTATAAAAAAATAAAAAAAATTAATGTGTTACTAAGGGCATTGAACCAACTTCCATTGGCTACTGTTGTCAGTGGAGGCATTTTTCAAGTATTCACTGGGAAGACCATGACTCCTATTCTCCTTGCTAGTTTAGGGAGCCATTTCTTGGATTTTTTTTGTCATGGTTGGTATACGGACTCATTTGTGAAGAATCTAAATAATTCAAGAAATTATACAATTTGAGATTTCTATGACTACGTGACTAACGATAAGAAGACAATAATAGAGCAACTGAACGTACAATGAAATATGCATCACAGAAGCACATATTTGACATTGTTGTACGCGTAAAGAAATAAATGCACGTGCATCTTGGTGACCTTTGTTTAAAGTACAATGGAAAGCACGTGAAATATCATTTTCACTAACAAGAAGCAGCAAGGAGAGAATGTAGCTTCTATTATTAAGTGAGCGTTTAGATTGAGATGATTCTTGCAGCACGTTTTCAGTTTCACGTTTTTGGCTTTTTTTTTTTTTTTTTTTTCAGGCGTGAGAGGAAGTAATGTGGAACTGTGCCGCTACTGTGCGGCTACTGTTCACATGAACAGTAGCCGCAGTTGTTGACTTTTTGTCCATGAACAGTACATTTGTGCACTGTTTACGGACCCACAAATTTCATTTTTTATCAACTTTTTCATTAAAAATGGGTCCCACGACACTATTCACACATTTAAAAATTATTTTGTTACAGTGTTTTCAGTTTTCAGTTTTCAGTTTTCAGCTGTATCCAAACGGACCCTAAAATTCTTTTTTAGCCTGAGGTGGAGGATCATTGATTTCTTTCTGGTTGACAATGCAATTTTGGTCAAATTTTGCATTTGAAGTTAGTGATGGTCCGTTTGGTAAGAGATTTTTAGTGACGTTGTTTGTATATTTTGAAAATATGTATGGGTGAAAAAGTGTATGAAAATATGTATAATATTGTTTAAACACTGAAAACTATTGCTCAAACAACGGTAACAAATAGGTCCTGATTATCCCATGTTCACTAGCAGTCTCTAAGGTAAGTTTAGTTGGGAGGATGGAAAAGTGAGAGGATAGAAAAGAGAGAGAGGATGGAAAAGTGGAAAGATAGAAAAGACTGAAAAGTTTTTAATTTTCCTCATTTTGTGTTTGATTGGAATGGTGGAAAAGTGGAGGGATAGAAATTTTTTTTTGTTTGATTGAAAATAAAGTTTGTATAAATTTACTATCATATCCCTATTAAATAAAACAAAAAGTAACACATTATACTTTAAAAAAATTGTGTATAGATGGAAATAAAACAAAAAGTAACACATTATACTTTTAAAAAAATTGTGTATAGATGGGCAATTCATTAAAGTTAAAAAAATAAATAAAATAAGAAATTAACCCAAAAGTGTTTTCTATAAAAAAAAAAAAAAAAAAAAAAAAAAAAAAGCCAACACGAAGATAACAAAGAAAGAAAAAAGAAGCCAGCACGTTAACAAAGAAAGAAAAAAAAAATCAAAGAATAAAAAAGCCAATACGATAACAGAGAAAGAAAAAATCAAAAAAAAAAAAAAAAGCCAACACGAAGATAACAAAGAAAGAAAAAAGAAGCCAGCACGTTAACAAAGAAAGAAAAAAAATCAAAGAATAAAAAAGCCAATACGATAACAGAGAAAGAAAAAATCAAAAAAAAAAAAAAAAAAAAGGCAACACATTGGAGGTGAAATCCAATGTGAGGAGTATTTTTGGAAGCTCATTTCATGAGCTTTCTACTCTCTATTTCTCTCTATTTTAGAAAGAAAATTTTTTGGTGGGCCCGGGGAGAAAACACCGAGACTCTACCATTTATTTTTCTTCCTCCTCACCCAACTAAACACACTCCAAAAAAATTTTCATTCCCATTTTCTTTCAAAGTTTTTCATTCACCTTATTTCACCTCCAAACAAACACACCCTAAAGTGTGGTTTGGTTGGAGGAATGAAAAAGTAAAATGATAAAAAATGGGCAAAAAACAGAAAAGTTGAAGGATATAAAAGATTTAAGTTTTATGGTATTTAGTGTGTGTTTGGCAAAAATTAATTCTGTCAACTTATTTTACCATTCAGTTTATTTTTGTTACTATTCATAGGTCTTACTACACTTTTTGATACTATTCATGGGTCCCACTGTACTATTTCAAATAAATATTTCAGCAAAAAGTTTTCAGTTTCAACAAAATAAACGGATCTCAAACAGACCCTTAAGTTGGAGGGGTGAAAAAGTGAGAGGATAGAAAATGGTGGGAAGATAGAAAATTGTGAGAGAATAGAAAAGTGGGAGGATGGAAAAAATTTTATTTTCTCTCATTTTTGTTTGGTTGAAAGTGGAAAAGTGGTAGAATAAAAAAAATGAGTTTGAATAAATTTACTCATATATCCTTGTTAAAGAATGATGCTCAATTAAAAAAAATGACAAATAACCACACAAAAACAAGAGCGATCATCCAAAAAAAAAAAAAAACAAAAAGAATAGGGAAAAAAAGAGAGGCAACAGCCCAGAGAAAAAAAAAAAGAAAAGAAAAAAAAGGCAACGGTACTAAAAATCAAAAGAAACAAAAAGAATAGAAAAAAAAAAGGCAATAGCCACGCCCGCCCCCCCCCCCCCCCCCCCACGCGCGGAAAAAAAAAAAGCTTCTGCCCAAAAAAGAAAAAGAAAAAAGGGCAACGTATTGCCCAGTGGAAAATAAATAAATAAATAAAGGTAACTTGAAAAATGTGAATATGGGCATTTTTGTCAATTAAGAAAAAATTCATCTTCACTCAGTTTTCTCTCCATTTTGGGGAGAACTTTTTGGTGGGTCCGGGGAGAAAACACCTAGGCTCCACCTTTAATTTTCCTTTCTCGCTATCCAACCAAACACACTCAAAAAAGTTTTCCTTCATATTTTCTCTCCAAAATTTTCCATCCACTCTATTTCACCTCCAAACAAACACATCCTTAGTGTCCGTTTGGCGTAATTAATTTTGCCAACTTATTTTACTATTCAGCTTATTTTTGCTACTATTCATGGGTCCCACTGCGCTTTTTGATACTATTCATGGGTCTCACTATACTATTTCAGCCAACTTTTATATTTATCTATAGTACTTTCTGTAAAAAATTTTCAGTTTCAGCAAAATAAGTGAATCAGTTTCAGCAAAATAAGTGGATCTCAAACAGACCCTTAGTGTCCATTTGGATAGCTTAATTTTTGCTAGCTTATTTTACTATTCAGCTTATTTTTGCTACTATTTATAGGCCCCATTGCATTTTTTGATACTATTCATGAGTCCCGCTGTACTATTTCAGATAATTTTTACTTTTATATATAGTACTTTCAGCAAAAAATTTTAAGTTTCAACAAAATAAAGGGATTCCAAACAGACCCTTAGTTTGGGTAGAAAAGCTCGGGGAAGGAAAGCTCTTTTATTTTGTTGAGAAAGAATAGAAAATAAATATTTTTATAAATTTTACCGTTATATCCCTATTAGATAAAAGAAAAAGTCACTAATTATATTTTTATTAAAAAACTGTTTATGAAATTCTATGAATGGGCATTTCATATATATATATATATATATATTTTAAAAAGCCATAAGAAATTCAAGAACCAAAAATGTTAAAAAAAAAAACAAAAACAAAAACAAAACAAAACTGATGAGAAAAATAACATATAAGTACCAAAAAGAAAAGATTAAGCAGAAAAGATAGAAGAGAGAAATGAATGAGACAACATAAGAAAAAGAAAAAATAAAGAAATAAAGAAAGAAGGAAAAATTCCAAAAAAAATTGAACATGGTGCAAGGGTAAATATTGTCTAGAATAGCAAGGAGCTTTTGCTTTTCCATCCTATTTTCTCCATAAATTGGAGAGATAGAGTTTAGGTGGGCTCGAGATAAAAATTGCTAGGCTACACCAATTTCTTCCCCATTTTTTCCATCCAAAAAAGAGAGAAAAATTGTGCTATGGAGAGTTAAAGGAACTTTTTTTTATTATCTATGATGGAGGGTTGCAGAGCGGCTTGATATAGCTGGAGGTAGAAGATGATAAATTTAATGGAGGTATTTTATATTTAAATATCAATTAAATATATTTTGTGAGGTCATGGGCCCAAATCATACAATTGGGTTTTGGGCTTAAGGCCCAAGCCGAGGATAAGGGGCCGTCCGAGGATGGGTAAGTATAGCCAAGAAAACCCATGCAAGTGGATAAGGAAGACAGTATTGAACTTAATGGCCTAGGAGTTTGTGCCGAGGATGAATTTGTCCTCGGCTAGCCAAGGCCGAGGTCTATAAAGGATGCTTGCCATCTAGAGGTGCGATCCATGAAATTCTGGAAATATGGATAAGTATTGCAGGAACAAAAGACAGAGAAGAATCCCAAAATATCTTGGGAAAAGCTGCTGTCATTGCATCGAATGCACCCCAGCTAACTCCCTGGCCGCATTAATGAGGAAGTGACCTCTGTACAGTATTATTGCAGCCTTACAACCACCTCAGAAGACTTCTAGAGGGAGCTGATGGGACAAGTATCAACATAAACCATCAACTATCCACGTGTAGGGTAGAGATGGAGGAAGATATGTAGTATAAATAGGGGTAGAGACCCCAGAGACCCGGGGGGAAAGGAGAAGAAAAAGCACTGTAGCAATCTCAACAACTCCTATAACCATTATCATCCAATATATACTAGAACAGAGCTCCTCAGATTGTGCCGAGGACAAACTTTTTTGTACAAACTTGGTTCGTTTCTGTTTGATTATCTTGGAAACTCATTATAACTGTTATCCCATTCACTAAAGCCTAGTTCTTCTATCCACTTTCTACAAATTTATTGTACTGGGTTCATTGGGCCAGTATCCCATACATTTTGGGCTTGGGCTGAAACTTGTGTCTCTACAATTGGCGTCGTCTGTGGGAAGAGCTTGTGTAATAGTGAGTGCAACGATTAGTTATGGTAGGATCAAGCCCCCATCAGTAAGAGTCCCTGGGGAAAGCCATTATGGTGGCCAGTTTACTATGTGAGTAAGACACTACATGAGGCACACACAGTTATTGTTCTAACTCAGCTTCTGCTCAGGTCTATACTTCGAAGTGCGGATTATACGAGGAGGATTGCTAAATGGGGCACAGTTCTGGGGGCTTCTGACATCAAGTACATGCCTCGTGCCTCTGTCAAGAGTCAGGTCCTCATGAATCTGGTAGCCGAGGAAGTGGCAGCAACATAGAGCGATTCGAGGGGGCTCCACGGCGGGGCTAGTTCTAGAAGGAATATATTGATATCTTCTAATCTATTGAAGTGGTTAAACGAAACCTTAGCTATGTCGAGTCCCTCAGACCTCCTGCTAAGAAGAACCTTAGCTATGTCGAATCCCCTCGGATCTCCTGCTAAGCGTTATACAGAGCCTTAGCTATGTCGGGTCTTCAGAACTCTTGCTAAGAAGAACCTTAGCTATGTCGGATCCCTTCGGATCTCCTGCTAAGAGTTATACAGAGCCTTAGCTATGTCGGGTCCCTCAAACCTCCTGCTAAGAAGAGCCTTAACTATGTCGAGTCCTTCAAACCTCTTGTTAAGAAGAACCTTAACTATGTCGGGTCCCTCAGACCTCCTGCTAAGAAGAGCCTTAGCTATGTCAAGTCCCTCAGACCTCCTGCTAAGAAGAGCCTTAGCTATGTCGGATCCCTCAGACCTCCTGCTAAGAAGAACCTTAGCTATGTCAGATCCCCTCGGATCTCCTGTTAAGCGTTATACAAAGCCTTAGCTATATCGGGTCCCTCAGACCTCCTGCTAAGAAGAGCCTTAGTTATGTCGGGTCCCTCAAACTTCCTGCTAAGAAGAACCTTAGCTATGTCGAATCCCCTCGGATCTCCTACTAAGCGTTATACAGAGCCTTAGCTATGTCGGGTCCTTCAGACCTCCTGCTAAGAAGAGTCTTAGCTATGTCGGGTCCCTCAAACTTCCTGCTAAGAAGAAGCTTAGCTATGTCGAATCCCCTCGGATCTCCTACTAAGCGTTATACAGAGCCTTAGCTATATCGGGTCCTTCAGACCTCCTACTAAGAAGAGCTTAGCTATGTCAGGTCTCTCAGACCTCCTGCTAAGAAGAACCTTAGCTATGTCGGATCCCCTCGGATCTCCTGCTAAGCGTTATACAGAGCCTTAGCTATGTCGGGTCCCTCAGACCTCCTGCTAAGAAGAGCCTTAGCTATATCGGGTCCCTCAGACCTCCTGCTAAGAAGAACCTTAGCTATGTCAGGTCCTTCAGACCTCCTGCTAAGAAGAACCTTAACTATGTCAGATCCCCTCGGATCTCCTACTAAGTGTTATACAGAGCCTTAGCTATGTCGGGTCCTTCAGACCTCCTGCTAAGAAGAACCTTGGGAATGTTGGGTCCCTTGGACCTCCTGCTAAGTGTTAAGCAAAACCTTAGCCATGCATGAGTCCTCGGACCATATGCTTTGGAAAAATTGACACACATGGCATCTTTCTATAAGAGTCAAGATAGACCCAAAAGTATAACCAACCCCTCAGATTGGTAGCTCTGAAAGGAGCAATTTATAGTACAAATATAGGGCGCGTGAAACGGCACTTCCACGGGTGTAAATCAAAGGATCAAAGCAGAATTAACTCTTAAGAATTCAAAACCCCACCTTTTTCCTTGGATGAGAGGAAAAAACCAGAGTTTTGAGGGGCTATTGTGGGGTCATGGGCCCAGATCATACAATTGGATTTTGGGCTTAAGGCCCAAGCCGAGGATAAGGCGCCATCCGAGGATGGGTAAGTATAGCCAAGGAAACCCATGCTAGTGGATAAGGAAGACAGTATTGAACATAATGGCCTAGGAGTTTTTGCCAAGGATGAATTTGTCCTCGGCTAGCCAAGGCCGAGGTCCGTAAAGGATGCCTACCATCTAGAGGTGTGATCCATGAAGTTCTGGAAATATGGATAAGCATTGCAGGAACAAAAAATAGAGAAGAATCCCAAAATATCTTGGGAAAAGCTGCTGTCACCGCATCGAATAAACCCCAGTTAACTCCCTGGCCGCATTAATGAGGAAGTGACCTCTGCACAGTATTATTACAGCCTTACAACCACCCCAGAAGACTTCTAGAGGGGGCTGATGGGACAAGTATCAGCATAAACCATCAACTATCCACGTGTAGGGTAGAGATGAAGGAATATATGTAGTATAAATAAGGGTAGAGACCCTAGAGACCAGGGGGGGGGGGGAAGGAGAAGAAAAAGCACTGTAGCAATCTCAACAACTCCTGTAACCATTATCATCCCATATATACTAGAACAGAGCTCCTCGGATTGTGCCGAGGACAAACTTTCTTGTACAAACTTGGTTCGTTTCTGTTTAATTGTCTTGGAAACTCATTATAACTATTATCTCATTCACTAAAACCTAGTTCTTCTACCCACTCTCTATAAATTTATTGTACTGGGTTCATTGGGCCAGTATCCCATACATTTTGGGCTTGGGCTAAAAATCGTGTCCCTACATATTTATTTAATGCTATACTAACCTGCTCAAGTTTAATTTAATGATGAGTTAATTCTAACTAAACCAAAGTTGATTTCATGTAGATAATCAAATGTCATTGTTCAAGTATGAAATTTAAAAAAATGAAATGAAAATTTATTATTATACTTTCGAATGATGTTTTCTTTATCTTGGATAAGCTGATGCATGGTTAAATAAATTTTTAATCTAATTTTTAATTTTTATTTTGGTATTGAGAAAGAGATAGAGATTGTGTGGCCGTGTGGAAGACTAAACTGTTAATATGGAGAATCTACTGTGTAGGATATTGATTTAAAAACGCCAAAATGCAAAATTGATCCTTCAAGTTTCGTCATTTTTTATTTCAGTCCTCTAAGTTTCATTTATTTTCAATTAAGTCATCCGTTAGTATTCTATTAGTTGCTGCCGTTAATTTACCAAAACGACGTTGTTTTGGACTTTATTTTTTATTTCTTAATTTTAGAAAAATTGTTATAAAAAAAAAAAAAAAAATCCCCACCCACCCGATTTGAGAAACCTAGAATGAGAGAGGGGGGAAAGAGAGAGAGTGAGAGATCAAGAGGGGGAAAGAGAGAGAAAAAGAGACCGGGAGGGGGAAGATCGAGAGGGAGAGACAGAGAGGGAAGATCAATAAGATTTACCAATAATATATATGCCTTTCAATTCCAAAAAGGTCTTGATACATTGCAGTCCAACAAGTTTTGCTTATATACTTTGCTGCAGTTGCAGTGGGTAGGAGATTGACAGTATTATATATCTCCATTTTACACATGGAACAACTTCATTACAAAACAAACAAAAATTAGAGAGGACAATGATGCTAGAGACAGACTATAGACCAACCCAAAGCAACAAGTTGCAACAAGATATCTATGCTACTAGTACAATTTGATGTAGACAAATCACTACACAGAAAGGAAAAGTGTCGTATACACAACAAAGGTCAACAATTACCCAACCTAGCAGTAAAATAACTACAAACTACGGACTTGCTTTGCAATTGCATCTTTAATTGGTTCGATGAAACAAAGGATGAAAAGGCTGGGTGATCTTCTCTCCCTCTCGATCTTCCCCCTTTTGATATCTCTTTCTCTCTCTTTCCCCCTTTTGATCTCTCACTCTCTCTCTCTCTCTCTTTCCCCCTCTCTTATTTTGGGTTTCTCAGATACCAGGTGGGTGGAGTGTCAATTAATTTTGTTTTTATTTTTTTATTTAACCATTTTTCTAAAAACAAGAAAAAAATAAAAAAGAAAGCCCAAAACGGCGTCTTTTTGGTAAGTTAAAGGCAACAACTAACAGAATACTAACGGAAGACTTAATTGGGAATGAATGAAACTTAGAGGACTAAGATAACAACACCCAAATTTAGAGGATTGAAATGAAAAATGATGAAACTTAGAGGGTTAGTTTTGCATTTTGGTCTTTAAAAAATTAAAAGCCTTGAGTTATTAGGAGAACTTAATTGTCATTGATGATTTGATACATTTACAACATTTTTTTAATATAAAAAAGGTGAAATTGCCATTTTGGTCCCCACATTTTAAAGTCACAGTTAATTTTGTTGGGAAATTTAGACCCCGATTGATAGAATTAATAAGTTTTAAACCCAAGTTGTTAATTAGATTTATTATGAATCAAACTTGTTAAAACAAACAAACATCAATATCATGTCACAATCATGCAGCGGAAAAATAAATAAGACAAGATATGATAACCGAGAAAAACCAATGAAACCAACCAGTTTCACAGTAAAAAACTTGGGGGGAAACCTTCCCAAAAAGCAATCCACTATAGTAAAGAGAAGTTTCAGATCTAGTACAAAACCTTTGTCCCTAGACTCTACAATCCCCGTAGATGAACTCACAGCAGAAACCTTCTACCGCTTCAGAACCTCTGAACTCTTCAATATATGAACGCCACCCTTTGATGATGCATGAATCCCAGTACGTGACTAACCAATCGCGCAGATCCCAGTATGCGACTTAAATCACCAACTAGAAGAAGATGTTGGCTGCAAAGTTCTTCACTTCATCAACAATGAAGATCAAGAAGCACTTGGTTACAAAACCCTAAGCGCAAAGACGCGGTAGCTTCTTTCAGAGAGAATAAGGCATCGATCACTTTTTTCATATGTTCTCCTTGTTTTCTCTTATGTGACGGCCTCTAAAATAAGCCTTATATAGGTCTAAGGTTGTGAGAAAAGAAACCCTACACAAATACATAAGCCTGGCCCAAAAATTAAAAAATCTGAATTTTCGTAACCTTGACAGATAGTAGGTGTCGAGCAGGTGTCGAGAAGGTGTCGAGGTTTAATGAGGCTCGACAGATACAGCTATCGAGGAGGTGTCGAGAAGACAGAAACTTTCTTGATCGATCCACTAGGTACCGAGAAGATGTCGAGATTGCGATAACAATCAATTGAAGAGCTCGATAGATAGTCAGGTGTCGAGGAGGTGTCGAGAAGCTATCGAGCTATCTGTCCGCAGGTGTCGAGCTATCTGTCCAACTTTATTGAACACCTTTTCTTTACTTGTTTCTTGATCCAATCTTCATGGCTTTAATATTAGACTTGAACAACATGTTTCTTGAAGTATTAAACATATTTTAGATCTATTCAATTACAAGTAAAGTGCGTTTTGTCAAAGGACTAGCAAATTACATAAAATATGTCCTTAAGAAATTTGGTCCCTACAATTTGGGAGTAATCAATTTGATCTCTGATATTTTCAACTTGTAGTCAATTTGATTCTTATTATTAAATCACTAAGAGAAAACACTTACATAGCAAACGGTGAATATTGTTGACACACTTAATACTTATGTAGCAACTAAAATAATAATAATAAATGGCGCATCACAGTAAGAATAAAAATATCATTTTTAAAATGAGATAAATAGTGCATGACTTTTTTGAAAACCAATTCTTATCATAAAATTTTGGATCTTTTTATAATAGTGGTGGGGATTTTTTGTAATGGAAATCTTAAGCCTAGGCCTAAAGCCTGGCCCGAGTATGTCATTTCATCAACAGCTCTTCCTTCATTTTTTATGTACATCTATTTAAGTTATAGATAACACTTATTCAAATACATCTTTATGAGGTACAGACAAACACATACTATGTGAAAAGGAAATTTTTTTTGACCCCTTTGTATATTATCCAATGGATTAATTGGGTTCAGGAGATTATTGATCGCTTGGGCCATTTTCTAGAAAGTGTAAAGAACCTCGTTTCGATCAATCAAGCTACGATCGAAAGTCTGATGAAACCAACACTTCAATTGATTTGAGCATCGATAAAATGCCAATAAAAATCTTCATTTCTCCTTACTTTTAAGCTGTTTCTTTAACACTTGACATTGACTTGACTTATGATGATAAGTTATAGACTCATCAAGATTACACGTCATGGAATTTTCCAACCTAAAACCTAATACTTTTGTCGTTTGAAACAATGTGAAGGGAATTTTTTTTTTTGGAGAAACAATGTGAAGGGATTAGAACATGATAAAACGAAGGGCTAGGGCTTCGTAGGTCTTAGAATAAGGCCTTTTATTAATTGGTAACAATAAATTTATAGTTCACTAGTTTTTCAATATCAATTGTTCAGCACTAAAGAGACCAATGATTGGATCAAACATATTTCCTCAGAAGGAAGAGAAATTATAGAGTTCTCTGGTGGACCACGTCATTTGTCCACCATTCTACTAAAAACTTTCACTTGTTTAAAATTACTGAGTCATTAATTAATTTCTGTTTAAAAATTTTTTCTAACTAACAATTTTAAACAAATGACAGTTTTTTAGTGGAATGGTGGACCACGTTACTTGTCCACCATGTGAATCTTATAATTTCTCTAGAAGGAGAGTCCTTTAGGCCATTAACCAACCAATCTCTTCCAAGCATTTACACGAGCGGAGCATAATTTTATATCTATTTTAAATTATGAAGTTTTTATTTTATATATTTATTTTTCAAAACATCCTACTATACATTATTTATTTTACTCTACATTTAATTAAAATATTAAATTTTTTATTCTTTTAATTGTTTTTTTTTTCTTTATACATAACAACTATTATCCACTTTTTTTCTTTTTTTCTCAAGATACATAAAGAAAAAATAAAAAACTAAATGCAAAATAAATAGTACTAGTGTAAATTTACATGGTTATTGTAGCAACAATATATTTTTACACAATTTTACATGGTCTGCTGTGGATAAACTTTGAGCTATATTTACACAATTTTACATGGTCTGCTGTGGATAAACTTTGAGCTTGGTTGGCTAAAATGTGATATCTTTTCTATTATCCAAGCACTAATGCTCTAATTTATTAGGCTTCACCCAACTTTAGTATCATTCAATGTGATTGGTCGTGTCCCCTGCCTACGATACGACTTGAGGTTTGCCATTTTGAAAGATATCCCATTAGCCAAACATAGTGACTCACTTCTGATGCTTTGAAAAGCTTGATTTAAGGGCTTCATGTACATTAAAAAGGGCAGTTTAACTCCTTATTAAAGCCATGCCCATCCACTTGAACAGGGTACATAATTTCTCTTCTCATTAACTACTTATTGTCATGAAATTTTAAGAGATTCCACTTCTAACTTAATCATCAGGGTGTCTTTGGTCAACCTCTCTCCCACCTAGCTCCTTCATGTCGATTGTCGACCCAAGCTACGTACTAAGTTGGATTTAAATATCCTTTTGTAGGAGAAGAGGCGACTTATTGAACGAGATCTTGCTATAGTTTTTCCCACCCTCTTCCTTGCATGGTTCTATCTATCATCCCCCACATTCACCCATTCTATTATTTTTTTTTTCCAACTTGAATTTGAATATTAAATAACAATGCATATTTACGGGTGAATCATAGTATTTTATTTTTATTTAAATTATTATTTTTCACTTCTATAAAATATTGAATATCTTAAATCGTTACAAAACTTTACAAATATAAGTGAAAATGGTATAAACCTTATCAAGATTTATAGAATACTGACCTCTGAAACTATGATAGTGTCTACCATTAAATGGTCCTAATGTTGTAGTTTGTATGAAGAATAGTATAGGAAATTCAAGAACAAGAAGCGTGGAATTAAAAATTGGGCAATGGGCATCCACTTATGACCAAACTATGTCGCCACTCTTTTTCTTTTTTAAGTTCAATTTATCATTCTTATGACTATGAAAATCAACATGAGTAACTGTAAATAAAAACTCTTTTGTAAGATAATAATGTTCTTTTATTTGTTTATGTAAGAATTTTTTGAGAATGACCCTGAACGTTAGCGTTTTCGTTAGATGTGTTAAATGACTCACATGTCTGCTACTTGTAACATCCCCATCATTTTCATTAATAAACAAAGAAATAACAATATTTGCATATTGAAGTACGTAATTTTGATATTGAACTATGTAATTTTGATTTTCATGAATAGTACGCTACAATGTTTGGCTCCTTCTATAAAGATCTACGCCCACCCACTCCATTCTCAATAATTGCTTAGCTCATCTCCAAACCCGACCTATCTCTCCTCACCAACAAAGCACCTCAAATCTAATTTCCTTTGATGAAACACAGACACAATCCTAGCGAAGCTTTATCACTATTAAACATGCCAGTCAATATAACCTCCATTAAAACCTCATCAAATGGAGCTTGGCAAGGTGATAATCCCCTAGACTATGCCTTTCCACTCTTAATTGTTCACACCGTCTTAATTCTTGTGGTCAGCCGCTGCCTTGCCTTCTGCTTCAAACCCCTCCGTCAGCCCAAAGTCATAGCAGAGATAGTCGTAAGACCCTCTCTTTCTTCTCTTAGATCAATAATTATTTTATACGTTGGATACGTGTAATTTTCTTACTCTCACAATATGTGGGTCCCAATATGAGATTCATAAGTGGTAAGAGAAAGATGCATATATTCGAACATATTCATTGATTAATTAACTTAATTATTTGTTTTCAGGGTGGAATTCTACTCGGACCGTCGGCTTTCGGAAGAAACAAAAAGTACTTGCACCGAATATTTCCCTCATGGAGAGCTCCTATACTTGAATCTGTAGCCAGTATCGGTCTCCTTTTCTTTCTCTTCCTTGTAGGTCTTGAACTCAATCTAAGCTCAATTCGTCGGGGTAGTAAAAGAGCTTTAGGCATAGCACTCGCCGGAATTTCCCTCCCATTCATCTGCGGCATAGGCATCGCTTTTGTCCTCAGAAAAACCATAGATGGAGCGGACAAAGCCGGCTACGGCCAATTCCTCGTGTTCATGGGAGTTGCCCTCTCCATCACCGCCTTCCTGGTCCTGGCACGCATTTTAGCTGAACTCAAACTCTTAACAACACAATTGGGCAAGATTGCCATGGCTGCAGCTGCGTTGAACGATGTCGCAGCATGGATCCTATTAGCTCTAGCTGTGGCACTTGCCAACGGCAACACTGGAGGCCATAAGAACCCCTTGGTATCAGTCTGGGTTCTTCTCTCTGGCGTGGCTTTTGTTACTTTCATGTTCGTCATCGTGAGACCTGCAATGAAATGGGTTACTCGTCGATGCGTGCCGCAACAAGATGCGGTTGATGAAGCATACATCTGTCTAACATTGGCTGGAGTGTTGGTTTCTGGGTTTATCACTGACTTGATTGGAATTCACTCTGACGGGTCTGACGAGTTCATGTACACACAGACGATCCCATCGATACGGACGAATCCAAACTCTAGCTGGATGAGTCAATTATATGCTTTACTGACGAAGATATCCAGACCATTCAATGCAGGCAATCAAACCCAAAACGGTTACAGGGACAACTGTACAATCCGTTGAAGGACAGTGATGGCACATTAAACAGCCCCAGACGTTACCAAAAGGAGCATTAAGACCTCCATAACTACCCCAACGGCTAGAGGCCATAAGAACATATATAAGTCTCCCACATTGCTAATGACCAGGTACATACATACTCAAATACTAAGAGATCTCTTTCATTCTTTCCAATTACATTGTTCATTTCCTAGAGAGCTTCTTATACTGACTTTGGCATCGGAGGCCTTGTGGCAGGCACCACACCGGTGACCACCTTTGAGAGTACGATCATACAGGTTGAGGATTGCCTTCATCTGACCAACTCTACTGACGAATTCATTCTACTGACGAACTTACGCTTCATCAGTTTGGCGCCGTCTGTGGGAAGCGACATTTTTCATGTTCAAACTCGAAATAGTGGTTCCTTATTCTTATTCTTTTTAGGATGGAGTCTAATCAAGATTCTGCAGCTCTAGCTCAGCAAGTTCAAGTCCTTGCAGCCACAGTTGAAGAACTGACCAGGCAAAACCAAGAAATGAGGTTACGGCTTCAACAGGAGGAAAACCGTTCGAAGGGAAATCAGGAAGATGAGGGGGATAGCAACAGAAGAAGTGACCATCGAAGGCCAAACACTCCCGCCGAGCAAAATTCAGATATTCTTTGGGAGATGAGGAGGGAGATGGACGAACTAAGGAATGCCATCAAAGAAAAAAAGGAGCGGAGCGTGGATCGGATGGTCCGGGCGACGGATTTGCCATTCACAACAGCGGTCCTCGACTGCCCGATGCCATCAAAATTTCGGTCACCTCAGCTCGAGCCCTTCGATGGGCTGAAGGACCCTCAAGATCACCTAAACACCTTCAAGACGACCCTGGGACTTCAACAGCCCCCAGATGAAATATTGTGTCGTTCCTTCCCAACTACACTCAGGGGAGCTGCCCGAGAATGGTTCACAAAGTTGCCAACATCGTCCATCGATACTTTTGAGTAGTTGAGCAACACCTTCCTGCGTCACTTTATTGGGGGACAACGACCAAAGAGGACTGCTGACCACTTGCTTACCATCAGGCAGGGAGAAAAGGAAACCCTGAGGTCGTATGTAAAACGTTTCACGAGGGAAACACTGGAGGTAGACGAAGCCGACGATATGGTGCAGCTAACGACCTCAAGGCAGGACTGAGGTCCAGGGATCTCGTCAGCTCACTCGCGAAGAACCCCCCCAAAGACGATGGCTGAAATGCTCCTCAAGGCGCAGAAGTACATGAACGCTGAGGACTCATTGGCTGCTATCAAGAATGGGGACAGACCAGGGGACAAAGGAAGAAAAGAAGACGATCGTAGGGGGCAAAAGCGGGACCGACCAGATCATCGAATCAATGACGGAGTCAGAAGGAAAGATGATAAAAATCCACGAACGGTAAAATTCACCTCTCTTGTTATGCCTGTTGACAAAATTTTAGCACAGATTAAAGACGAACACTACCTTAAGTGGCCGCGACCACTGCACTCATCTCCTAACGTCCGCGACAAAAGTAAGTACTGCCGATTTCACAAAGATCATGGCCATTACACCGAAGATTGTAAGGATCTCAAAGAGCAGATAGAAGAATTGATACGAAGGGGGAAGCTGCAGAAATTCGTGAAGAAGGGGGAACACAATAAATTCCGAGATGAAAACAAAGGCCAACATGGGTCCTCATCCAGGAACGACGGCCGTCAATCACAACCTCCTCAAAATGTGGTCGGGGAGATACAGACGATCGCAGGGGGGCCTACCACCGGGGGCTCATTCAAGTCACTCAAGAAAACACATCAGCGACAAGTGAATAGCGTCCATATGACACCCCTGCCAAAGTACAGACGAACTGATCAGGATATGACCTTCAACGAAAGTGACTCCAGAGGAGTGAAACAGCCTTACAATGACCCCTTGGTCATAATGCTCACCATAGAAGGGTTCAACACCAAAAGGATCCTCGTGGACAACGGTAGCTCTGTCGATATCATTTACTTTTCAGCATTCCAACAATTGAAGCTGGATCCCAAAAGACTTCGTCCATTCGATTCTCCACTCGTCAGTTTCAGCGGTGACAGGGTGTATCCCAGAGGCATAGTGACGCTGACAGTAACAGTGGGAACGTACCCAAAACAGTTGACTCGTCAGATAGAATTTTTGGTAGTAGATTGTCCCTCATCCTCTAATGTCATCATCGGAAGGCCAGCACTTAACAAGTGGAAGGCGTCCACATCCACCTACTGCTTGAAGTTGAAATTTCCAATGGAAGATGGTGTTCGTGAAGTTAAAGGAGACCAAGTTCTAGCTCGAGAATGCTATCAAGCTGTTTTAGCAGCTAAGGAGAACCACGCGTGGATAGTGGAAGAAAAAGAGGAAGAAAAGGTGGAAGCACTGGAACTAGTGGAGTTGATCGAAGGGAAAATGACGAAAACAACCAGAATAGGGACGACCTTAAGTCCTGAGATGAGAACGAAGCTCATTCAGTTTCTCAGGGAGAACTTGGACGTCTTTGCTTGGAGCCATGACGACATGCCGGGCATATCTCCAGAAGTTATTCAACACAGGTTGAATGTGGACCCAGAGAGGAAACCCATCGAGCAGAAACGAAGAACTTTTGCGCCCGAAAGAGACCAAGCAATTGCTGACGAAGTGAGTAAACTCTTGGCTGCAGGCTTTATCAGGGAAGTGTACTATCCAGACTGGCTGGCAAACGTCGTCCTAGTAAAGAAAGCAAATGAAAAATGGAGAATATGCGTGGACTTCACGGACCTAAACAAGGCCTGCCCGAAGGACAGTTTCCCTCTTCCCAGAATAGACCAGCTAATAGACTCTACGGCCAGGCACAAGCTGTTGACATTCATGGATGCATTCTCAGGGTACAACCAGATAAAAATGGCTGACGAGGATCAGGATAAAACCGCCTTCATCACCAGCCAGGGGCTCTACTCCTACAATGTAATGCCCTTTGGACTGAAGAACGCCGGAGTGACGTATCAGAGGTTGGTGAATAAAATGTTCGTCAAGCAGATAGGCAGGAATATGGAAGTGTTCGTCGACGATATGCTCGTCAAGAGTAAGGAAGAACTCGCACATCTGGACGACCTTAAGGAGACATTCGATACCCTCAAGCAATACCAAATGAAGCTAAACCTTGGTAAGTGTGTTTTTGGTGTCGCCTTTGAAAAATTCCTCGGATTCATGGTGTCTCAGAGAGGAATAGAATCAAATCCTGAGAAGGTGCAAGCTATACTTAATATGGCATCACCTAAGACCGTCAAGGAAGTCCAGAAGCTCACAGGCCGGGTTGCAGCTCTTAACATATTCGTGTCTAGGGTAACGGACAAATGCTTACCATTCTTTAAGACCTTGAAGCAAGCCTTTGAATGGATCGACGAATGTGAAGCGGCCTTCCAAGAGCTCAAGCGTTACCTTAGCAATCCACCACTCCTAAGCCCGTCCAAGGAAGGGGAAAATTTGCACTTATACCTGGCAGTTTCATCTACCGCCGTCAGTGCAGCCTTAATACGAGAAGAAGATAGGAAACAACTCCCAGTCTACTACGTCAGCCAAGCTTTCCAAGGAGCTGAGTTCAGGTACCCAAAGATCGAGAAAATCACGTTTGTATTGATAGTAGCCTCGTGCAAGCTCAGGCAATACTTCCAGGCAAACCCAATCTTAGTGATGACGGACCAACCCATCAAGAAGTCTATGAATAAACCTGAGGCAGCCGGGAGGATGGTCCAGTGGGCAATTGAACTCAGCCAATTCGACGTGGAGTACCATCCCAGGACGGCCATCAAAGCACAAGCTCTGGCTGACTTCATCGCCGAGTTTACCCACCCAGACGAGCTGAGCCTTGCCAACATGGACGAGACATAGGTGATGCAGACCGATGGCTCGTCAGCCCAAAAAAGAGGGGGAGTAGGGGTCGTCATAACCACGCCTGACGGAGAGACATTGAAATATGGAGTCCAGCTGAAATTTCCAGCCACCAACAACGAAGCTGAGTATGAAGGAATTCTGACAGGTTTGAGGCTCGGAAGGGAGCTTGGGGCCAGGAACCTGCTAGTCCAGAACGACTTAAAGCTAATAATTGGGCAGATCAGAGGAGAGTACGAAGCAAAAGAAGAGAGAATGCAGAAATACCTCAGGTTGACGAAACGCTTGACTCAAGAGTTCGAAAAAGTGGAGTTTATCCAAATTCCAAGAAGCCAGAATATGGCTGCAGACGAAGTTTCAAAGATAGCCTCGTCGGAAGAGACAGAATCAAGGACAGACTTGATGATGGAGATACAGAGAAACCCCAGCATAGAAGAATTTTCAACATTCGCAGTCGAGGGCACAAGTAGCTGGATGACGCCCATCGTGTCCTTCCTTTAGGATGGCCACCTACCCCAAAATGAAGATGAAGCTAGGAAGATCAAGAAGAGATCCGCCAGATTCACAATTCTTAATGATACCTTATACAAAAGAGGTTTCTCCATGCCCTACTTGAGATGCGTTGACGAAGGAGAGGCCGAATATGTCCTGAAAGAGGTCCATGAAGGGATCTGCGGAGATCATGCAGGCCCAAAATCCCTGGTAAGAAAAATTATGCGAACAGGTTACTTCTGGCCGACCATGAAAGATGACGCAGCAAGGTTCGTCAAGAAATGTGACAAATGTCAAAGGTTCGGGAACATTCAACGACTCCCATCAGAAAAGCTGACGATGATAACATCTCCATGGCCATTCGCACAATGGGGAATCGACATCGTTGGCCCACTACCTCAAGGCAAAGGTCAAGTAAAATTCTTACTAGTTGCTATTGATTATTTCACTAAGTGGGTTGAGGCAGAGGCATTGGCAACCATCATCGAGGCCAAAATCCAGGGGTTCGTATGGAAGAATATAGTTTGCAGGTTCGGGATCCCACGGACGATCATATCGGACAACGAACGACAGTTCGATAACCAAAGTTTCAAGGACTTCTGCTCGGGCTTGGGCATCAAGAACCAGTTCTCGTCACCAGGCCACCCACAGGCGAATGGACAGACGGAAGTAACGAACCGCACGTTGCTCAAGATCATAAAGACCAAACTGGACGACGCGAAAGGAGCCTGGCCAGAAGAATTGCCCAACGTCTTGTGGGCTTACAGAACCACGGCTAGAACCTCAACAGGAGAGACCCCCTTCAGACTCACCTACGGTACCGAAGCAATGATTCCTGTCGAAGTGGGAATAACCAGCACCAGGAGAGAAGCGTTCAATGAAGATGAAAATGACGACCTACTGCGAGTTGACCTAGACTGCCTTGACGAAGTACGAGACAAAGCCTTCAGCAAGATGACGGAATACCAGAGAAAAATGACAGACTACTACAACAGAAGGGTGAAGCTCAGGAGACTCAACATAGGGGACCTCGTCCTGTACAAAGTAACCCAGGCAACTAAAGACCCAACTCAAGGAAAGCTCGGCCCCACGTGGGAGGGGCCATACAAAGTCATTCACTACTCTAGACAAGGCAGCTACCACCTGGAGACCCTAGACGGACAAAGGCTCCCAAGACCGTGGAACATTGAACACTTGAAGAAATATCATCAGTAGATGTAATGGAAAGACGTATTCGTCATTTACGATCAATAAATGAATTATTCAGCCAATATTTGTGTATAAACAAGCCTGGAGAAACTAACGAAAGCCAAAAATGGCTAAATAACAAGATTCCGCCTAGACGGATGTAAGTTACTGACGACTACAAAACCCTGAAAAAGGTGTAAGTCCTAAAAAGCTGAAAATATGACTAAGTAACAAGATTCCGCAGAGACTGATGTAAGTTACTGACGAAGATAATATCACTAAGGGTGATTGAAAAGCCAAAAAATGGCTAAGTAGTAATATTCCGCGTTGACGGATGTAAACTACTAACGACTACAAAACCCTGAAAAAGGTGTAAGTCCTAAAAAGCCAAAAAAAAATGGCTAAGTAACAAGATTCCGCGAAGACGGATGTAAGTTAATGACGAATATAATATCACTAAGGATGATTGAAAAACCAAAAAATGACTAAGTAGTAAGATTCCGCGTTGACGGATGTAAACTACTGACGATCACGACGCCATATCATGACAAATATAAACTACTGACACTCACAGATCCAAAGAAGGTATGTCTCATAGAAACGAAAAATATTTCACCAAACACATCGCACATGCAATTAAGAGCATATAACTTGCAAACACAGGTAAGATGCAAGAAGTAAATTAAAACCAAGAAATCACCATTGTTTCTTTTGCAAACCCATAAACACTGGGTTTAAACATTGTTCCCCAAAAAGAAAAAAAGAAAAATGTTTCTGAATAAGATTTACAAAAAGCCATCACAGGCAAATAGACAAAAGAAATATTTCTGTTAACAACTAAGTAGCAAGCTCAGGCTTCAACAGCAGGAGGGGCATCAACGGCAGCAACATCATCAACAGGGGCATCTCCTGGAGTATCATCATTAGGGACTGCGGACAGAGCAGCTTCGTTAGTGGCCATCTCCCTGTCCACTTCTTCCAAGTCCAGGTTCCCCATGTTGACGCCGGTTGGGTGCTTGACCATATATCTCCGAAGAAACTCAAAGCCTTTAAAATACCAACTGAAAAGCATAGTATTGTACTCTTCAGTGGTTTGAAAGGCCTCAACGGACCTCGCCGCAATGGTCTTTAGCATTTCCTTAGAGCTCTGGAGCTGCTCATCCTTCTCTAAGTTCAACTGGCGCTCAACTCTAAGGTCGTCACCTAAACCCTTGACCTTCTCCTTTAAAGTAGTGGCCTCGTCCATAGAGTCAATAAGGTCCTTCTTCAGCTTTGAGTTCTCATTCTCCAGAGCTTGCACCTTTGACGAAAGGGATGCCAGCTTAGCCTCTTGAGTAAGATACTCAGAAGCAATGTGTAAGCTCTCTCCCAAAACCTGAAAAGAAGTACCAATTCTTCAGTAAAAAAAAAAAAAAAAAAAAAAGAGGGTTGCTCATGAAAGAAGTAAAAGCACTTCACCTGAATGAGCTTATAGACGTGGCCACCAGCGACTGTATTAAAGGAGACCCCAGAGAAAGCCTTCAGGTCGTCAGCCGTCACAATGCTGGGGGCCCGTTCAACTGCCAGCTTCTCGTCACCCCAGATTGTTGAGCGACTAACATCCTCTTTCTCTTTCTCTTTCCCCGTCAGGCGTGGCCTCTTGGAGACGGGCGTGGGGAGCTCTTCCACTGAAGTAGACGGAGAAGCAGTCCTCGTCGTCTCAGTGCCAGAGACGAGGGGAGTGACGGAAGCTGGAGGAGTGGCAGAAAGACCCCTCTCTACTACACGCACGGTCTTTTTTCCTATGTTGGACAAGGGCTCGTCCTTCTTGGCCCTCATCTTCGCATACATATCTTTATTGAATTTCGACGTCATCTCTGTCAAAAGAAGAACATTAGCCCCGAGGAAAAGCACAAGAAAGAAAGGTCAATACTGATGAAGCTAGAACTTACTCTTTTTTCCTTCTATGTCAAGGTTTTTTAAAACAAAGGCAGAGGGCTCAGGCCCGAGACAGTAGAATGCAAGAGTTCTGGGATCGACGAGATCGTCCCAGCTCTCAATCGTCTGCGCATACTTGACAGCCTTCTGCACACGTTCTCTATACCTGCTCTTAAGCTTTGGTCGTCTTTTAACTATAATAAAAAAAAATAATAATAAATAAATAAAAAGAAGAAGAAGAGAGAGAGAGGGTGTTAGCGGCCATAATTGTAAGCACGACAGAATTCAAGAAACGAAGAGGAAATGTTGACGCACCTAAAGTCGGGGTTTCCCACCGGTGACGTAACACCGGGAGATCACCCCAAACCTCCCCCGAGGGCGTCTCAAAATCGTCCCTAGACATATAGAAGAATCTGGACTTCCAATACCTGAATGACGAAGGTAATTTTTTGACAATCCTAGTCCCTCTCTCCCAAGGCACTAGTTCATAATACCCATGCTCCTTTGACGCTTTCAAACGATACAAATACACCAGCTCGTCAACCCTGATCATACCCCCGTCATTAGCTGCCAGCCATATCCCCATACAGCTGATTAAAATTCTCCACGAGTTAGGCATAAGTTGCCCCGGAGCGATACCAAAGTGATCTAACAACTCCATCAAGAAAGGATGGACGGGAAACCTCAACCCACAAGTGAAGGCAGCCTCGTAAAAGCATACCTCACCTGGGAAGAAGTGACACGCTCGATCTTCCACACTGGGCAGATGAACCCTAACTCGATCCGGAAACTGGAATCTATCTCTAAACCTGGCCAATGTGTCAGCATCTAGCCCACACTCCTCTCCCAGGGCATAAAAAGCCCTAACCTCTCGAGAGCCAGAGACGGCGGTATCTTCCTCCGCTGGGCCGCCGTTGGACGACAACCCAGTTTCAAGCTCGCTCGACCTAACTTCGGACATACCTACTCGCACTCCAACCTCGTTCACAAACCAATCTAAAGACTGACGAAGCAAAGGCAACAGATCAGCCAAAGCAACACTCATATAGTTACCCTTAAAAACAAAATCCTCAATATTAGAGGAAACCCCCAAAAACCCTCCTAAGTGAGCAAAAAGGAATGAAATTGAGGGGCAAGCTACCCTAACCTCAGAGCTACTAAGCATGAAAACCAAAAGACACAACGGCGAACTAAACCCCCATGGAATTTAGAACAAAAAAGAAAAAAGAAAAAGATTAGATGCAAAGCCATAACAAGGCGAAGAAGAGTAACACAGGAGAATGGGCGTACCTTAAGGAAGCGATCAGAAGAGGGAGCACCACCACGCCAATTGCTAGTTCGCAGAAAGGTTGCAAAGAGAGGTCGCCGGAGAGGATGATCAAAGCAAATGATTGAAGGATTTTTGAAAAATGTGAACAAGAAGAGGTTTTAAACTAAGGCTTTGGAAAACTGAAAAAACCAGCGGGAAGCCCAATAGTCCCAGCAAATCAAAGCATTAACTCCACCCACCAGCGCGTGCCACGTGTGCCACGATTTGCGAAACGCCGCCGCTTTGCATTTAATGCGTATCGAAATCCCAAATGACACTCGTAAACTGTAAAACTCTTCGCATTCTATGATCGTCATTTAAATAACGAACACAGAATCGGGGGGCAACTGACGGGTCTGACGAGTTCATGTACACACGGACGATCCCATCGATACGGACGAATCCAAACTCTGGCTGGATGAGTCAATTATATGCTTTACTGACGAAGATATCCAGACCATTCAATGCAGGCAATCAAACCCAAAACGGTTACAGGGACAACTGTACAATCCGTTGAAGGACAGTGATGGCACATTAAACGGCCCTAGATGTTACCAAAAGGAGCATTAAGACCTCCATAACTACCCCAACGGCTAGAGGCCATAAGAACATATATAAGTCTCCCACATTGCTAAGGACCAGGTACATACTCATATACTAAGAGATCTCTTTCATTCTTTCCAATTACATTGTTCATTTCCTAGAGAGCTTCTTATACTGACTTTGGTATCGGAGGCCTTGTGGCAGGCTTGCTTCTTCCTCTGTACTTTGCTACAAGTGGGTTAAAGACCGATGTGGCCAAAATAAGAGGCGCAGAGGCATGGGGTCTACTGGCGCTGGTTATATCCACTGCGTGTGCTGGGAAAATTCTAGGGACTTTTGCTGTGGCGATGATGTTTATGATACCAGTGAGGGAATCATTGACGCTAGGTGTGCTAATGAATACCAAAGGTTTGGTTGAGCTCATTGTTCTCAACATTGGCAAGGAGAAGAAGGTTAGTGTTTTTTTTTCACTTATTTATTTATTTATTTATTAATGGTGTTATTATACAAATTATAAAATATATTTTTTTGTGATAATTTAGTAGTTAGAGTAGGAAAATTTGAACCCTTGGAAATACCTAAAGGTCCGTCTTCTTAGTCAAATAGTACGTTGGACAGCTCATGGGGTTGATTTTTCAACATAGAAATAATGAAGTATTAAGATAGTGAAGATTTTACAATGGAAATCACATGGCAACACACCTTCCTAATAAATAGTATATCCGGTAATTTTAAATAATTATTTTTTAAGGATAGAGTAAAAGATAAGAGTCCGATGAAATGAAATACTTGGTTAAATCATTGTGCATTCTTAGTGCGATGATCATTAAAAGATAAGAGTCCGATGAACGAATGAAGAGCTTGGTTAAACAATTGTGCACTCTTGGCGTGATGGTCACTCTACAAGAACTGTGGGGGGCAAGAACTGAGATTTAAGTCTATAAGAGGGAGTTTTACACACACATACACTTATATTAGGTTAAAGTAAAATTTCTATGTTGTATTTAAAAAAAAAAAGTACTTGGTTAAGGTTATTGCAATAGATCATTTTTTTTTTCTTTTTTGGAATTGCTTAATGTTCAATTAAAGGGATATTAATTTATGAATAATCCTAGAGATACAAACTATTTTACAAAAATTTTTACAAACTGCTGATGTGCTCAATAAAAGGTTGAGCACATCAGTATTTTGTAAAAATATTGTGAAATAGTTTGTGCTTGTAACATTACTTTTAATTTATTATTTTTGTTATTTGTCTATGTGGAGTCCATTAGATTTTTTCTTAATGAATGCATTTGAACACCCATTAACAAAATCTAAAAGATAAAAGTTAGTTTATTTTTAAAATATTAGTTTTCGTTGCTTAAATATAAAAAATAGGAAAAAAAAAAAAAACCAAAGTTGAAAGCTCGCCTAATTTTGCCAAAAAGATAGACTAAAAAAAAAAAAAAAAACACGTTTTTGTTTTGTTTGGTTTTGTTCAAACGGGAGTGAAAAACACGTTTTCTAGATAGATTCATATTATAGCCTTCTCATTGATCAATCTTCCCTCCACCGAATTTCATCAGAAGATAGTGTTTTTTATTTAAATTAATATTATTATTATTATTATTATTATTATTTTTATTTTTAAAGTATTAAAGTTTGATTCTCTACCATACAAAGCTTTCTTAAAAGGGTCAAGTTAATGTGTGCCCTTAGGGCACACATTAGTAAAATCATTCTTAAAATAGACACAACTTTCTGTCCCCAAAAAAAAAAAAAAAGTAGGCACTCCTAAAAGTTTCAAGATACACCTTTAGATACACCTTTACTTTTTTTTTTTTTTTTTTTTTATATAAGGACTCTAGAATAATCTAAGTGTATATATATGTAAAAAAATTTCATACAGACTTAAACTCGGGTTCTTGCTCCCCCGTACCTCACAAAAACTCTGTACTTATGGAGTAACTAACACACCAAAAATGCACGGTGATTACACTTTTACTTTTTAGAAGAGAATAAAAATTTACAGTCCATTGATTTACTAAGATAGAGTTAATTGATTAAGGAATTATAATTTTAAATTGGTTACTACATGTAATAATGATAACAATAGATCTGGAAAGGTATCACAATTTATAACTTTTCGTTTGAGAACTCAAAGAAATAAAGTGCAATTCTACTTGGGTTATTTTAATAGATTTTACTAATAAGTGTCTTTAGGGTAATTGTTAATAGGATCATGTTAATGGATACTTTTAGGACAATTGTTAACAAACTATTTAAAAAAATTTTGACATCACATATATAGAAAATAAAAAAAAAACTTATAAAATATTAATTGTTTTTTTTATTTTCCCATAAAAATTTTCCTAAAATGGTTCACTAACAAATGTCTTTAGGAATTTCGTTAACATTTTCCTTGTTAATAAACCATTTTAGAAAAATTTTGATATTATTTTCATGAAAAATATAAAAAACTATCAAAATAATTAACTGTTTTTTTCTCATAAAATTTTTAAAATTTTTTTTTTTTTCTAAATCAATACGCTTAGACACATCTGTTACATTTTTCTTTTCTTGCATCTATAATGATGAAAATGCACTTGTTCATAAAAAATAAAATAAAAATGATGATTACGTACTTTATAAAGTTTATAATGTAACGAGTCCAATTCTTTATTCATAAAAAGAAAATAAAAAATGTTCGTCTGGCCTAGATGGATCCATATGGGATCGCTACATGTCAGTCATATATAATTATATATATATATATATATATATAGGTGGAATTTGGATTACCAAAAACTGCCCATTATTATGGGAAATCATTTGAAAACAATCTCAACAACAGAACCTTTTCCAACTTTTTTTTTTTTTTTTTTTTGCTTTTTGCACCGCGTCAATGTTCCAATCACACTGTCTCTATGATTTTTCTTATACATTATTGTGGTGCGGACCACATTAGGAATTACCCAATGAAATTTCCTTTTAGATCTTGTCTTTACTATATATGTTTGTCCCCATTTGATTCCCTTTCTCAAAACACATTATTCCAATCCATTTCCTTTTTACGTGTCTTTAAAATTTGCTTTAATATCACATAGGAAGTTGATTTTAATTTCGTTTTAATGTATGGCAACAAATTTTCTCTAAAGTGCAACCATGAAAAATGAAGAATTAAGAATTTATGGTTCGAATGGAAACACTTAGGAGGTGGACTTAAAGAACTTAAATGATGAGTTATAAATTTAGAAATGTCAATTTTCATCTATCATATTATCAATTTATAGAAATTTTTAAGTATTTCATAAATAAAAAGTGGAATCATAGGTAAGAAACCGCTTTATCTAAAATAAAATAATAAATGAAAAGAATCTATATTAGAAATTTAGAATAACAACGACAACAAACAAAAATAATAGATAGATGGGAAATTAAGTCTAAGTTCATTTCATTGTAGTCTTTTCTAGCATCAAATTTCCTCATATTAATCGATCAAACCTTGAACCTTATAAAGAGAGAGGGGAACCACTTAAAGAAAATAAGGTGATCATTTCGTGTCTCTCAGCGCTAAGGGTAGAATACAATAAAGTTGATTTCTTTTTGTGGATAAGAGTTGATTATGCAAGTCCAAGGGTCAGGTAGCCAAGGTCTTGCCATTCTTATTATCTTGTTTTAAGGGGTCCCAATATAAGGCTTTTGAGTTAAAACCTGTGACTAAAGTATAGAATACCCACCCCCCAGGTAGGTCATTATGCTCAGCATTCTAGGTTAAAATTTTACATTCTCAATAAACAAAAAACGTTAAAAAGTTTTGCCTTAAAATTCAGCAGCAGAAACAGAGCGATAATTATTTGTCACACAACAATATATAAATTCAGGAAAAAAAATACAAAACGCTTAAGGTGAGAAATTGTTATTAATAGGTAAAAAATTAATGTTTATAAGTAAACTTTGATAAGAATCAATAAAAATTTATCAATTCAGTATTGAAAAAAAATAATACGAAAATAATTATGTGTAACATTACTTATCTCACTATAGCTAGATTCTATTGTAAAATCCACAAATAAGGAGAACAAAGATGCATGACATACCTTTTCCAACCGATAGGTTTGATTCTCAATTTGACATGATTGCTCAACTGTTCCATTAAACCAAATAGTTCCTTTCACAACTAATTTTTAATAATTTTTATATTTGTTGAAATGATAAGTTGAAGTTGTTATAAATAAGGAAAAAGTTAACATATCTCATAAGAACATTGACTTAGGAACTTTTTTATTTTTTAAATTTTATAAAAAAAAGTAATTAATTTTTTTGACAGATTTTTATATTTTTCATAAAAATGATAAAACTTTCTTAAAATGATTTATTGATAAATTTTCTAAAGTCATCAATTAACAAAACCCATAAAATAAAACTGATACTAAAATGATTAAGTTTAAATGATGTTGTACAAATCATAACATGAAATAAGTTAAGAAAAAAAATTATGGAATTTATTTTATCTTAGGTTTTACTGGGGAATGTCTTCGTAAACCATTTTAGAAAGTTTTTTTATAAAAAAATGAAAAAATTACTAATTTTTATTAGCCGTTTTTTCAATTAACTATTTTTTAAATTTCTCATAAAATATTTTCAAGAAATAAATGATTAATTTTTGCCGACAGACCTTTTGTATTTTGCACGGTTGATTCCAGTTCAACATCCAACCCCACCACATCAGTTCAAGGGAAAAGTGATGTGGTACCGGTCGAGATTAATGAACATGGCGCATGCCGGGACAAGAAAAATCACCGATTTTAGTCTGAGTTAGTGGGCAGTAACTTTGTGCCCAACCTAAAAGCAGCCAACCCAACTTTTAAGCCTAAAACATCACCCTTTTCAAAGTAATCGCTTTAGGGTATTACAATTTTTTTAAAGAAAATAGAAGAAACATAAAAAAAATTACACAACTTTTGTTATAAATCGTTTTGTTTCTTTTTTTTTTTTTAATAAAAAAAGTTCAAACCTAAATAAAATGATTGAATATCTAAAATTCTAATTTAAAAAAAATTCTTATTATCTATTTAAAACTAATTTAATGATAAAATAAATTAAAAAATTTTAAATTATCCATTAAATTCTATAAAAACCCCCCTCCCCCAATTATATATATATATATATATATATAATTTATGTTCTCCAATGAAAATTGAATAAAAATAAATAAACAATTTATAATAAAAAATTTAAATTTCATAAAATTACAACACATATTTTTCTCATATTTGACATTTTATTATTACCATTATTTTTATTAAGAACGTGTGTTTTTCTTGTTTTACTTTACTCACATGATATATATATATATATATATATATATATATATATATATATCCTCATCATTAAGAGTATGTTTGTTTGTTTTTTTGTTTCATTTAGTCATATATGATATATGATATGTTATATTATGTAATGATAATATTAAAAATGTATATTACTTGATTTTGAATTAATAATTTGACATAATTTAGCTAGTATTATGTGATGAAGTCTTTGATATATTTATTTTGTAATATATATAACCTCAAAACGGTACATGAAGTAAATTGACATCAAAATATTCTATTTCAATGAATAAACCAGAATAAACAAGGAAGGGAATTGACAACTTTGATTGATATGAAATGAATCAAACAATCCCTTTAAGTAAGAAGCAAATTGCCACTAGGCTTCAGCTGGGTTTGGATAGCAACAGACTGCGCGTCTGCATTTTTTTTGTAGGTCCCGTAGTGCACTGTTCACAAAACCCGTAAGTACGGAAAAACGCAAATCTAACTTTAAAATTGGGTCTCACGGTACTATTTACACATTTAAAATTATTTTACTATAGTATTTTCAATTTTCAGTAATAAACAGTATTCAAACAGACGCTTTAAGGCGTTGTGACTTTATGACAAGACCAACGCACCACATGATCATTCATGAATAAAGTACTAGATGTTTTTAAAAAAAATTAGGAGTATAATTGAGTAAATTGCATGAATTCCATATCTATTGAGTCTTGATTTTAACTCTGTAAACTGTTGAACATGCAGGTACTCAATGACGAGACATTTGCTATTCTAGTCCTCATGGCATTATTCACCACCTTCATCACAACTCCAACAGTCATGACCATTTATAGACCAGCTCGTGGCATCCCCACCAGAACTCATCGAAAATTGCGTGACTTGACCACGACCGTTGGCTCCAAAGACGAGCTTCGTATTCTTGCTTGTGTTCATGACCCTCGAAATGTACCCTCCATCATTACCCTCATTGAGTCCATTCGAAGCACTAAGAATTCCATTCTCAAACTCTTTGTCATGCATCTAGTCAAGCTCACAGAACGCTCTTCTTCGATCGTCATGGTCCATCGGGTCCGTAGGAATGGTTTTCCTTTCTTTAATCGTTTTCGCCGAGGCGAGTGCCATGACCGAGTGGCTGAAGCATTCCAAGGTTATAGTCAATTAGGCCGAGTTATGGTTCGGCCTACCACAGCCATTTCGGCCATGTCTACCATGCATGAGGACATTTGCCACGTGGCAGATGATAAGAGGATCACGATGATCATCTTGCCCTTCCATGTACAATGGAGAGACGAGGGAGATGGGTTGGTTGAGAATGTGTCCCAAAGTTGGAGGGCAGTGAATCAGAGGGTACTAAAAGATGCACCATGCTCAGCAGCTGTGCTTGTGGACCGTGGTTTTGGTAGTGAGACCCAGAATCCAGGACCTAATTCTAGTGTGGCTCATAGGGTTTGCATAATCTTCTTCGGTGGACCTGATGATCGAGAGGCGTTGGAATTGGGTGGTAGGATCGCTGATCATCCAGCAGTTAAGGTGACAGTTATAAGGTTCGTTGAGAAGGATGGAAAAAAGTCTAAGGGCGTGATGTTGCGGCTCTCACCGGCCCGGACACAGTGTAGTGATCAGACCTATAGCTTCTCCACCGCTGAAATCAATCGTGAGAAAGAATGGGTAAGATACTCTTTCAAGTCAGTTTGCATAGAGGGGAAGAGAGAGAGAGAAGAATAGAGTTGGTCAAAAATTAGACCTAATGAGATGTAGTAGTCTAATGGAAAGATTAATGTTCATATTTTTGACCAATTTTACTCTACTTTTCCTTCCTCTCGCTCTATCAAAACTGGCCATTAGTCTTTCTATTAAACTACTACCTCAGTACTATCATTAAGTTTAGATACGTAATAAATTTCTCAAACTCTTTTCATGCCTACAAAGTTGGTAGATTATGATTAGTGTAGTGATCCCACCTGATAATTCTTACACTAATCATAATCTGTTATGTCGAATGTTGTGAAAAAAGTTGTAAAATTTTTGTTTATGCAACCTTGTTACTGAAAAAAGAAAAAGTAAAAAAAAGACCTTATATATGTTTGTAACAGCTAATTGGTCATATAGCATGCACTAACTCAATTAATTTCTATCCATAAACAGGAGCTGGATGAGACTGCAATCGCTGAGTTTCAAAGCAAGTGTGTCGGGGTAGATTACATAGAGAAAGTGGCTAGCAATGTCGTAGAGGGGGTGTTGACAATAGGGCAGAGGAGAGACTATGATCTTATAGTTGTAGGGAAGGGTCGGTTCCCATCAAATATGGTAGCTGAATTAGCAGAGCGTAAAGCCGAGCATGCAGAGCTAGGGCCTATTGGAGATATATTGACCTCTTCAGCCCATGACATTGTGTCTTCAGTGCTTGTGATTCAACAACATGATATTGCCCATGCAGAGGAGGCTCCTGTGTCAAAGGTAGTAGTGCAAACTGAATATGAGAACTTTACAGCTGATGAATCGTCAAGTGTGCCAGAAATTTCAAAGGATTTTGTTTGTTCAGAAGCTGGATGAGACTGCAGTTGTCACAACATCAATGCTAGCACCATACATTTTCATTAACACTGCCACAACTATCCAATGTGGCTAACTGTGAGTGGCAAAGAGAAAATGATGAGTTCATATTATAGTAGTAGACAATTTAGCGAGAGACTGTCAATTACAATTTGCCACATAAGATAGTTTTTGCAATGTGTGTATGAAATTGTATGGTACTAGAGTTATTAGTCGGAATTAGTTGCAACTATTCCGGCTTTCAACAATATGGGATCCGACCATCTAGAGCTATTGTCGTATATTGTAAATTAATCTCTCTTCATTTCAATTGTTGGTCTTGTTAGAGCATTCACATCCGGACTGCCAAATGGGATATGTAGGGCAGATTTAGCATTAAAGCCCAAAAATCCCCAACACCTGGACTTGTAAAAGCTTAAAATTGCAAAATTTTTTCCAATACTACAACAGTACTGTGTTACTTTTATGATTGTACTGTAGCATCTTGCATAAAGTTTTATGATATTTTCTCTCTCTCTCTCTCTCAACCACTCAATTTTCTTCCTCTTTTTTATTATTTTTATTTTTTATCTCAGTTCTCACTCCCTCTTTGATTCTCTCTCGTTCAAAGCATGCCATCGGAGTTGGGTCGATGGGTCGGTGATCGATGTCGAGATGGGTTGGGTCGGTGATCGATAGCGGAGACGTGGGGTGGTATCGATGGTAGCGGCGTGGGTCTAGGTCGATGGGTTTGGGGTGGTCTATGATGGTGGGTTTATCTAATGGGTTTGTATCTGATGGGTTGAGATCGTCGAGCAGTGGAGATTGGTGTGGTTTGTGGGTTTTGATCGAGCAATGGAGATCGGGTGGGTCATGGGTTTTGATCAAGCAGCAGATTCCGCATGGTTGGACTTTGGATTTTGGATTTAGATTGGTTGGTGTGGTGGTGGTGGTGACTGTGGTGGGTGGTTGAGAGAGAGAGAAACAAAGATTAGTGAGAGAAGAGATTAGAGAGAGAAGTGAGAATATTTTTATATTATTTTTATTTTACTTTATATTATTTTAATATATTGTAGGTAAAAATAAAAGTTGGGATGCTGGGTGTATTGTAAAATGGTATTGTATAATTGATAAAGTAGTTTTTTAGGATAGTAAAATAGGATATGATGGCATTTCCAGAAGCGAATGCTTGTAGAGAACTCAGTCCTAGGCTTACCAAGATCTTTCCTGAAAATGAGGAAAATGTTGAAGGTATGGGGCCAAGATTTTATTCTTGAATATCACATTATTTAAATTTTAAAAGCATTATATACATGGTGAAATTTGTGATATATAATTTGAATTAAATAGATTAATTTTAAAATGGAGAAAATTCTTTCCAAATTGTTTGAAATTTTAATACTTATAAAATTAAAGTGATAATACTTGTAATTAGTGTCATATTAACAACAACAAAAATTAATATTTAGTAAAATTATATTTTTTTCGTTTAATAAAATTATATTTTTAAATTAAAAATTCGACCCTATAGCTTTAGAAGTAACAAATTAAATCTTGAGATTTAAAAAAATAACCAATCTTATATTTTAAAAAGTAACAAATCAAATCTTGGGGAAAATCTACTCATTTAAGTGGAATAACACCGTGTTTGGGGTTTAAATAAATTGAGGGATTAATTTGTTATTTTTTAAATCCTCATGGTTTATTTTAGTACTTTTAAAACGACAAGGTTTAATTTGTTACACCCTTTAATTTTAAAGTTTAAAATGCATCTTTTCCCTTTTTAATTTTCTTTTAAAGATATCAAGGCCCAATCTTAGTCACTGTCCAAGTCTATTATCCAAAGTCATTGTATCTAATCCTACTTAGAATGCTAACAAAATAATAATAATTTTACTAGGAGTGTTGACAAAGTAATTTTAATTCTACTTGTAATGTAATTATATGAATCATCGATTTGTCTAGAATTTTGTTTACTATTAATATTAATTTTCCCTTCAATGGGTTGATTATAACATACAGAACTTTATTTTAGAAGAGAAATAGGTAAAACTTAATAGTAAAGATATATAGTCATCAAGATCTTTCTGTTGTAAATCTAGGCCTATTAGGTTAAACCATGTCAATTCCATTCTCTTTCTTTCTCTCTCCATTATTTGTTTCAAAGTTGTGTCATGTGCGCATTTCCTACGTAGCCTTTCCATTGTGAATGTTAATGGAAATTGTAGTTACTATCATGTTCACTGGCTAGTGGCTATACCCAAAAAAACAAAAACAAAAAAAACCCAGTTTTTTAATAATTACTTGTGGGGTTTTAGAACAAGTTTTGTTTGGTTTATGTTCAAAGTTTGAAACCCATCTAGAAAAAATTAGAGAAGGGCCTAATTTGAATCTGACTTAAGGAAAATTTTATGCTTAAGAATTAGAAATCAATAAAGAGCTCAACAAAGTTGTTGTTGTTTTTTTTTTTTTTTTTCACTAAAGAATTTGTATGTAATCGAGTCGTTGTCAAATCTTATTTCATTTTCTTGGAAAGTGTTGTATTTATCTAGTACTTGCCTTGTTTTTACCAGAGGAACTTGTGAGAAGGCCAGGTAATTATAGAGTCATCTATGATAGCATTATAGCAGGTTACTCTCTCTTATTTTGTGTGGCACAGAGAAATTGAGTTTTGAAACAAATGGGTTAAGCTATGAATTGTACAATTGTTTTTAAAACTGGGAATGATGTAGATACACATGATTGCATTATTTGCATTCTCGCCCATCAAAGCCATTTTGATTCTGTGTTAACATTGGAATGCCCCACTTGATGAGAGTTTGTAGAATGGTCAGTATAATTAGAAGGGAGAGTAGGATTCTGAATTGCAACTTCATTTTTGGAGTTGGCTGTCTGCTTCATTTCTTTTCCCATATTTTCTAAGTCTTTGAATAGATTGTCTCTTTGTCATAAGGTAGGTTGTCCACAAAATTCACAAGGCCCACTGATTTCAAGACCCATCAATTTTCTCTTGGGATAGTCCTTAAACATATATTCCTTGTGCAAGCTGTGCCTAACTCATTTCTTTTATTCTCTGCCTGGCATTCCAGTTTAAAGGGGTTCTATGGATAAAGTAGATTAAGACAAGCTTGACAGCTGTGAACAAAAATGAGATTCCATGTATTTGTAGGATATAGCATGTCTAGGTGCCAAGGAAGGATAAGAAAACGAGGGTAAAAAGGTTCAAATACTTGTGTCACATTGAAATAAGCCTTTGCAAAAGATGTTTCCCACTATCCAATTGATTGAATGGAGATAAGTTCTATGAATGGGTGCCAATGAACTGTGGAACTTAGTACATAAAAATGGGCAGAGGGCGAGGTTGGGTTAAAATCAAAATTTATAGTTACCTATATATTTTAAAGAAATTATACCTGTATTGTGAAACTTTATCAACATTTTCAGAAAGTTTGATATATTTAATTTTTTTTTTTTGAATCATAAATATCATTTTGGATTTGTTAAAAAATATTTGGTTGTGCACTAGTGGTTCACAGCAACTTAGACAGTGAAGGAACAAATCCAAACTTTAATGCAGACTAATTTTGGCCTATGGCATGTATGACAACAATCTTATTACTTTACATCTATTGAGTTATTGTGCATACATGCATTGCAGATGCCTATCTTGGTTTTCATATTTAAAAAATAATAATAATAATAATTTCCTTCACTATGATGTCAAGGAATATATGCAAAAACCAAGATTTGTTCACATTTAATCATGACAAGGACATTAATTATCATTTCTCAGTATACTAGTCTTATGATAATCTTATATGGTGGTTAATGTGAAGTTCTCTCTTGGAGACTTTAATCCTTTGTCTCCAACACCCCACAAGCATTTATACTTATGGAGTGATCATCACACCAATTATGAGGAAATATGCCTTGATCCCATTACAACTATGATACCATAGTGCCCAATCGTTTAAACCCATAAATAGTGGAAATATGGCCTTGAGCCCATTACAAGACGTAAAAAATTATGGGTCATGAGCCCATGAATGCTGTTGAGCGCCCGGGAGGTTGTAAGACATTTGTTTATAGGTAATAAAATTTGTAGATGACCAAAATGAGTGTCCTTAAAATTTTCTTATCTTTTGGTTTGTCTTTTTATAAGATAATTTTTACTATATACTGCCACACATTTTTGTAAGAGAGCAACGAATAATAGAGCTTCATATTTTCAGAGTTTTCACTTTGTGTTTGTAAAGTTTTACGGCAATTTTCTTACATTATAGTGATGTAGCCTCCAAGTAAGCATTAGGAACAAGTGAAGAGCCTCCACATATAGACACGAAAGAAAAAAATAATTAAAAAAAACAAGACCTCAGCTGCTCAACACCTTGCAAATAATTACATGATTTTAGAGCTTTAACAATAAAAGCATTCACATACGACAATGTAAAAAATATTTATTTTACATCCTCAAATACTACTTTATCTATCTTACTAACTTATTTAACAATATACCCAACAATTCAGTTCTTATTCTCACATAAAACCCAATAAAATAATATAAACTACAAAAACAAATAATATAAAAAATCACTCATCCCTCTCCTCCTTCCCTCTCTCTCTCTCTCTCTCTCTCTCTCTCTCTCCCACAACAACCACAATCACAAACCACCACCGAACCACCCACCTCCACCTTTGAAACACTAGCCACCACTGAACCACCCATCCACCATGGAAACACCAGCCACCACCAAACAACCACCCACCTCAAAAACATTAACCTACCACCGAACCACCCATCCATTACTAAAAACTAGCCACCACCAAACTAACCACCCACCACTGAAACACCATACAAACAACCACCACACTAAAATCCCAAATCCAAACACACCAAACCCAAACCAACTAGCCAAACCCAGATCACAAACGCAAACCCAAATCACTACATCACCGATCCACAGCCAAACCCATGCTATCACCACTGCAATACCCATGAGCCATTCGCAACCCACAACCCATAAACCCAAAACCGAAACCCACAACCCACTTATGGTCAAACCACCATTGCACCACTTGAGAGAGAGGGAAGTCCAGAAGAAGCACAGAGCAAATAGAGAGAAATGGAAGAAATAGAGGGAGGGTGATGAGAGAAAGAGAATATATATTAAACAAAGGGAAAAACAAGTTTTCATCCTCCTGATATAAGTTCTAGAGCATCATTGGACTAAGTGTGCGTTTAGGTTAGGATGAAAAATGAAAATTATTTCACTATTCAGCTTATTTTTGCTACTATTTATGTGCCCTATTGTACTTTTTAGCACTATTCATGGGCCTCACTATACTATTTCAACTAATTTTTACTTTTATCTACAATACTTTCAGTAATAATTTTTTAGTTTTAACAAAATAAACAGTATCCAAACACAACCTAATTCAAATACTTTGGGGGGGGGGGGACCAACTCTTATTTTTTAGACTAAATTTTGAAAATATTAAAATAATTATATATATATTTCAAAATTTTGGACCCCACCTTTGAACATAGCTCCGCCCAGCAATATGCCCTACACTAACAATCAAATATATACCTCAAAATTTTCTTTTTGGGTAATTATAGGTTTATATTGCATTAGTAATATCAATTTTACATTATAGACTAAACAAATGTGTATAATGTTATGCACATTTGTTTATTGTACAATAGAAATTAAGAATTTTTCTTTCCTTTTATTTGAGGATGAGATTCAAATCACTGAATACGTCAACCATTATTCCCTACAGTATCAAGGCAATACCCACGGGCATAATTGGATGCCTGACTTTTACGTCCTTGGATAATTTCGATAGCCACCGTATCAGTTTTTAACAATTTATTAGTTAATCACTACCAATATCTGGGACTTGACTCTCTAGTGGGCAACTTTTTTAAAATAAAATTTCACGACAATTTCATAGAAGGTTTCAACAACTCATAGAAAAGTTTAGTTTCGTTCTTATCCAAAGTTATTAGTTTCTTTTTTCCAGTTGACAGATGCATTGTTCTCATCATGGCTGCCACATTAAAAAGTGTTGGTGTAGGTGTGTATTCCAAATACTTTGTCTATTGTTTCCCACATTGGTTTGGAGTAAGCTCCATATGGTCTCGTGCTTTATCCATATCATGCTCTTAGCTCCACCTTGTCTCGTGCTTGTGAGGTTAAGATTCCCCCCCCCCCCCCCCCCCCCCATTGAACATTAATGAGCCATCAGTGACTGTTGGATCAACCCATTGGAGACAGTGGCGGCTTCAAGAATTTTCTCAGGGTGTTCTTTCATAAACATAAATTATACAATTTAATAAAAAAAGAAATTCATATATTGACAACAACTACAATAAAAAAACACGTAAATACATAAAGTTTACAATTGCATTCTATGAGTTTTCATATTTTGAAATTGGTGCATGATAGTCTCATTATCAATGCTACAAGCTACATTTCTTTCAATGTACACAACCAATTAATCATTCATCCACTGAATGTATAACAAATTATGGAGCAAAATTTAATTTTATTGGTATAAAAAAAACTGAGGGTATTACCAAATTTTTTTTTTTGAAGGGTAGACGAATAAAATTTTTTAAATTATTATATATATATATATATATCAAATCAAGTCAGGGTGGTCCTAGGACCACCCTAGCCTTAAGGTGACACCGCCCCTAATTGGAGATTAGTTTACTTGTTTTAAGCTAACTTATTATTTTATTGTTACTAGTGGCTTATTTAATGTACCATTAGAACACTTATCAACCAGAATATATTGCTCTCTCTATCTCGAATAGAACAATCGAGCTCTCCTCTCCCCCCACCCCGCCTTCCTAAAAGTGTTATCTTCTTACCCTTATACTTTCTCATGGGCAATTGAAGTTTTGCTCAATTGTGATTAAGGAAAGGCATTAAAAGGTTGTTCTTGAACCTCCATAAGTGGAAGTGTGTCCATTGCAAAGGTCTATAATCTAATCTTGGGGTATTGTTTGGCTAAGAGAATTAGTCGCATCGAGGTTTATTACAAATGACATGAATCAACCTAAGCCAATATATGTGATGGTAAAAATAAGTTACTATAAATTATTGGGTTACAATGAAATAATATAATGGGAAAAAATGTTAAAAAGACTAAATGGAAGTTTAGAGTGCCACATAACAGGATCTCATGCATTCCTGCATAAGGTCTAAACAAAATGTTCTCTCCAAATATTTACCTAAAATTATTTGAATATATTTGCTTTCTCGGATTCTAATTATTTTTGTAGGGTCAGTTTTTGATGGCCCAAGCCCAAACAGGTATGGATTGCGAGCCCACTGAACCCAAGACAATAAATTTGTAGAGAGTGGGTGAAAGAGCTAGGCTAGTAATGAATTAAACAGTATTGGGCTATAGTGTTTGTGAAGAAATTAGCATTCAATTGTGCTCAGACAAGTGCAAATGCGGACGTCCGAAGAGAAGTTTGTATTGAATAAACTTTGGTTACAATTCTTAGAGCTACAATCATGGAGTTTTCTCTCCTTTTTCTCTCTTTCCTTCCACCCCCCTTTATCAGAGGGCTCTCCCTCTTATGTAGTACCCCCTCCCTTCATCTTCATCGTCCACTTGTTCATCATCTGGACGCCCACTTGAGTGCATGTCCCATCATGTACTCTATTTAGCCTGGTGTGAGTGGCGGTAGCTGAGGGTGCACTGTTCAGGGGTCTTCTCCACATTAATGCGACCAGGAAAGTAGGTGCAGTGCATTTAATGTGGTGGTTGAAGTCTGTCTCCTGGATATTTCTCCGTTCCTGCTATCCTCATGCGTGCCGGAGGTTTATTTCCATCATTACACTTGTCAGAGGGATCATCTGAGCTTCCCAAACACATGTCGGGCCAAGCCTCTTCGGACCAGAAGATATTGGACTCCTCGGACAATTGAATTCCTCCTCGGATTATGACCATGCTCCTCTCCAGACATGCTCCTTTTGTATGTGCCTCTATTCGAGCATTTTCACCTCTTCGGACAAACAGTGGCCTTCAAATAGGGCCTTGGGCCCAATACGTTAGGTTGGGCTTTTCACCCCCACAATTTTTATATATAAAAATTTATGTATAAACTCTAACAAAATTTTCATTATTTTTATTTTTATTTTGTTGAAAATAGATGTACTTTTTTTTTTTTTTTTTGGTGAACCCGAAAATACATGTACTTATGTAATTCCCGTATATTTGCATGGGTTTAGGAGCTAGTATATAAAAGCAGAGACCTCATGCGGGTATGCGTGAGGTCCTGCCATGAGACACTCTAAGCTTCCATTTAGTCTTTTTAACATTTTTTCCCATTAAATTATTTAACTGTAACTCAATAATTTATCAAAATATATTTTTACCATCACATATATGGGCTGAGGTTGATTCATGTCATTCGTAATAAACCTTGACGCGACTAGTTATATATATATATATATATATTGATGTTCTTTGCATGATTTTATAGCATTGTAAGATTGTTCCTAAACTCTTCTTTATTGTCCGTTCTTGCTTATTATGTGGGATGTTATTTGTTAAATTAAAAGTTGTTTTTCACTAAATATTTCCAATGTTGACGAGTATTTTTCCATCACTAATCTCTATGCAAGGAGAAATTATAGAGTCTTCTGGTGGACCACGTCACTTGTCTACTATTCCACTAAAAAACTTCCACTTGTTTAAAATTGCTGAGTCAGTAATTAATTTCTGTTTAAAAAAATTTTCTAATTAACAATTGTAAACAAGTGACAGTTTTTTAGTGGAATGGTGGATCACATCACTTGTCCACTATGTGGATCTTATAATTTCTTCTATACAAGTCTTTTTTAACACTTTACTTGCTGACCATTAACATAGAAATTGATGATACATAAATTACTTAATAATCATTCATTTAATTATTATGTCTCAATAAAATTATATATTCTATAAATTATATATTTGATTAATTTTACTATGATTAACATAAATATCAGATTCTCATACAAAAATATTTGTAAATAAGAGGCCCTTTATAAATTTTATTAAAAAAAAGATCCTAAGAACCTACATCTTAGACAATCAAATACATACTTCAAAATTTTTTTTTTTTTTTTGGATGAGTTATTTTTTATCTGATGAAAGAAGAGCAAGACGAGATTCGAACCATTGAATACCTCAACCAATATGCCCTACAATAACAATCAAATATATACCTCAAAATTTTCTTTTTGGGTAATTATAGGTTTATATTGTATTAGCAATATAAATTTTATATTATAGACTAAAAAAATGTGTATAATGTTGTACACATTTGTTTAGTGTACAATGTAAATTAAGAATTTTTTTTCTTTTTATTTGAGGATGAGATTTGAATCACTGAATACCTCAACCTATATGCCCTACAATAACAATCATAATTCATATATATATATCTCAAAATTTTCTTTTTGGGTAATTATATGTTTATATTGTACTAGCGATGTAAATTTTAAATTATAAAGTAAATAAATGTGTACAATGCTACACACATTTGTTTAATCTACAATATAAATTAAGAATTTTCCTTTCTTTTTATTTGAGAATGAGATTCGAATCACCGAGTACCTCAACCGTTATGCCCTATAGTACAAGGTAATGCCCACGGCCATAAGACTTTTATGTCCTTGGATAATTGCAATAGCCACCTTATCAGTTTTTAACAATTTATTAGTTAATCACTATCAATTTCTGGGACTTCACTCTCTAGTGGGCAACTTTTTTTTTTTTTTTTTTAATTTCACAACAATTTCATCGTTTATCACCAGAAGTAGTAAAATATATAGTAGACGGGTTAGTCATGTCAGTTTCTTCTTAGGGTAATTTGACACTATATTATGCTTTGCACCAGAGGTGTTTTTTTTTTTTTTTTTTTTTTTTTTTTACCCTCAAAGAGATCATGTTTTATCCATTCATAATGGTTAATCACATGAGTGCCTATTGCATCCCACTCAGAAGATCAATGCCCATTGTGGGAGCATTTTTTGCGCTAAGGCATGCTTGCAACGTCAGACCCTTTGGGTGGCATGCTTGCAACGTCCTTAGGCTCAGTGCTTTGTTATCCCTCTCTCTCTCTCTCTCTCTCTCTCTCTCTCTCTCTCTCTCTCTCTATATATATATATATATATATATATATATATATATGTATATATCATATATCTAATGGTCCACCAATTATGTATCTTCATGATTCCATTTATCCCCCATATAAATTCATATCCACTTAATCCCTCCTCCAATCTTCTATAAAACCCTAGGCATCTCACACTTGCCTTCACCAAAATTGTTGACAAGAGCCCCCCTTCAACAAGTATCTAATTGTTTCATTTAGCAACCATGCATTCAAACACAACCACCATCAAAACTTCTTCGGATGGAGTTTGGCAAGGTGATAATCCATTAAACTATGCCTTCCCGTTGTTAATCGTCCAAACCACCTTAGTCCTCTTTGTCAGTCGCTGTCTTGCCTTTCTCCTCAAACCTCTCCGCCAACCCAAAGTCATTGCCGAAATCATAGTATGTTTTCAAATAAAGATTTCTTTTTTCCATTTCATGCATGTTACAATTTTTCCAGAGTTCTTCTATAGATACAAATTTTGCATATTGTATTACATCAATTACACATGAAAGCCACTATTGGTACTTGTAAAAATTATAATTTGGTCATTTTTACTTGACATGTGTACTAACTGTGACAAAGTGTGCAAAAATGTGCGTTTATAAACTTTTTAATTTTTCAGAGTTCTTTTCTAATGAGTTTGCTATTGGTTTCAGGGGGGAATTTTGCTTGGACCCTCCGCACTAGGACGCAACAAGCAATTCGTCCACCTGGTTTTCCCTTCATGGAGCACTCCAATACTGGAATCGGTAGCAAGTATAGGCCTCCTCTTCTTTCTCTTCCTTGTGGGTCTTGAACTCGATTTAAGCTCCATTCGCCGCAGTGGCAAGCGAGCTTTCACAATAGCACTTGCCGGAATTTCCCTCCCATTCCTCTTCGGAGCCGGAATCACATTCCTCCTCCGCAAAGCCATCCACGGCGAAGACATAGTCGGTTACGGCCAACTCCTTATGTTCATGGGTGTATCTCTTTCCATCACAGCCTTCCCAGTCTTAGCCCGCATATTGGCAGAACTCAAACTCTTAACAACTCAAGTAGGCGAAACTGCCATGGCTGCTGCAGCCTTCAACGACGTAGCTGCATGGATTTTACTTGCCCCAACTGTGGCAATATCTGGAAGTGGACACAAGAGTCCCTTAGTATTCATTTGGATTCTCATCTCCAGTTTTGCCTTTGTTGCTTTCATGTTGTTTCTAATCCGACCAATCATGAACTGGGTCGCCAGAAAGTGTTCCTCGGAGCATGATTTTGTTAACGAAGCCTATATATGTTTGACCTTAGTTGGGGTTATGGTGTCTGGGTTTACGACTGACCTTATTGGTATACATGCAATTTTTGGTGCGTTTGTTTTTGGATTAACGATTCCCAAAGGTGGTGATTTTGCTGGGAGAGTGATAAAGAGGATTGAGGATTTTGTGTCGGGTTTGCTTCTTCCACTTTACTTTGCTTCCAGTGGGTTGAAGACGGATGTGGCTAAAATATATGGGGCTGAGGCTTGGGGGCTTTTGGTGCTTGTGATATCCACAGCTTGTGCGGGAAAGATTTTAGGTACATTTCTGGTGGCCATGCTCTGCATGATTCCTGTCAGGGATTCCTTGGCGCTAGGTGTGCTCATGAACACTAAGGGCTTGGTGGAGCTTATTGTTCTCAACATTGGCAAGGAAAAAAAGGTTAGCTAAGTATATATATATCTATATTGAGTCATGTTTATTACACACGTTAATGTATACATCTTTACACATACGCTATAAAGCAACTAAAATCATGTCACGATTTTAGTTGTTTTTTTTGCGTGCATTAACGTAATGTGCAACAGGTTTTTGCTTATATGTATATATTCACATATCTTATATTCTTATATAAACATATAGGGTACAACTAATCTTATATAAACATATAAGTTACAACAACTAATTAGTGCTTAAAGTCTGCACATAATCCTCTATATATATATATATATATATTACTGTGTTTGGGCTAAACAAATTTTGGAAAGTGAATGATTCAACCTAAGAAAACAAAGTAAATGAGGAAAAACTTTGGGGCGGTTTTCTTGCCTATTAATATTTTTAGAAAAATGATATGTCCACAACATTTTCACAACAAATCCTAAGTGGTAAGTTGTTACTGGTTGTTATTATTAAGGCAAAAAAGTAATTTTAGTGTTAGGTTCAAATTTGAACCAATAATAACTAATCACCTATGATTTGTTGTAAAAATGTTGTGAATGTAACATCTCTCGTATTTTTATACATAATTCATGAGTTTTTGTACTAATTGTAAAGTACACGTGGGGGAATGAGGAAAATTAATCCAGGTTCTATCCATTGCAAGGAGAATCAGCTAATGACACAGCGAGTTATGAAGTTCTCTTTTTTGCTCGAGTGGTAAAGTTCTCGCTAATTGTATTAAAATAGATATACATCAATATATACATTAAGATCTAGCACAAATTTTGCCTGCCACTATCATCTAAAAGTTAATTTACGAGGCCACTTTTGGTAAGGATTCGATACCACTTGAGCCAAATTGTTCAATGGGGGTCACTCAACGAATATACGCACAGATTGCTAGTCCATCATGAAATTGGTCATTGTCATATTAATTAGTAAAAAAAAAAAAAAGGAGAAACACAATTTATATTATTAAATTTTGCATGTGAAGATATACAAAGTGTTCAACTGCATTTTTAAATATTGAATAAATATATACAAATGTAACAACTGTCTCGTGATTATAAGAGTTGGAGATGTACCTTATACACAATTTTTTTTTTTCTATAATGTAATTAACTTTACAATAATTAACATAAAGATTAGATTCTCATACATGCAAAAATATCTGTAAACAAGGGACCTTTTATGAAGTCCAAAAAATTATATACCTCAAAACTTTTATTTTTATTTTTGAATGAGTTATTTTTTACCAAATAAAAGAAGAGCAAGATGAGAATACCTCAACCAATATTCATTGAGGTAATGCCCATGACCCTTTTTAATTTTTGCTAAATGACAAGGGATGTCTTTAGTGTAAACTCATTGACCCAACGCCGCATCATAACGATAGATAAATATCACATGTACTGTCAAGCCACACCCCTACAGTGGTGCCCACAACCATAATTGGATGGCTGACTTGTACGTCCTTGTATAATTTCATAGCCACCATATCAGTTTTTAACAATTTATTAGTTAATCACACTACCAATTATTACCGGAACTTGACTTTCTATAGTGGGCAACTTGTTTTTTTATATGTCACCTCAATTTCATTGTTTATCACTGGAAGTAGTCAATGGAGAATCACGGAATGGTGATTGTTCTGAAAGTCTAGTAAAAAAAAATAGTATATGGGTCACGGTCAGTTTCTATTAGGGTAATTTGACACCATATTAGTATACTGGTCTTTGAGCGTTATGCATATTATGCTTTGAACCACAGGTTTTAACTTTTAATATGATAATATGTCTAATTCATCCATAATGGTGAATGTCATGAATTTTTTAAAACTCATCGTATGTGCTTTCTCAGTGGTGCTCCTTGCCATTATTCCAAAAAAAAAAGGGGCTTTTATTTGTTGAGATTTCCTCCATTTTCATTTTCATATTCATATATTCATCATATATTCATATGTTGTCACTTCCTCTTCCCTCCAAGATGCATGGATAGTATCCTCCCCACTTCCCAAAAGATTTCCTCCATATTCATAGAATATATTCATAATATGATGTGTTTTCTCTTCCCTCCAAGATAGATAGTATTCTCTCTGTCTCCTAAAAAATTTGGGAGATTTTTTTTAATTTTCTTTTAATACATCGATAATTAGGAGTGGAAGAAAAATATTACTAACAATCCCCCAATTCAATTAAGGTACTCTTCTTACTTCAGTATCATGTTTTATAATTATCGACTTTTTTTTTTTTTTTTTTTTTTTTTGTGTAACTTTGCCATATAAATGTAATTTTTTGCGTAAGCGTAGAAGTATAGAATATGTTTATCAAAAAGAAGTATATAGCATGTTGAAAATTTGAATTCTGTTTTTCATATCCCCCTGCTTTTGTCCCAAGTGGCAAATATCTCTGCTAAAATGGTTTGATTATACAAAGAAGACCGGTGACTACTATAACAAATAGGTAGGTTCACCTTAAACCGAGACCACAACACCAGATGGATAGCCGAAATGGATGCCTATATGTAATAATAATAATTATTAAAAAAAAATCTGGTCTATTATCATTAGAATTTATAATTTTTTTAACCAAAAAAAAAAAAAAAATCTATCTATGAAGAACTATTCAAGTACAAAACCTTATCAATTGATGATTGCAGGGTTCATAAACCACTGTCCTTATAATGATTTTCAATGTTTTTTTTTTTTTTTTAATCTTTTGCCAATAACTTACTATTGGTGTGTTAAATCTTATAATTGCTCCACAGGTTCTAAATGACGAGATTTTTGCTATATTAGTCCTCATGGCACTATTTACCACATTCATGACAACTCCAACAGTCATGGCAATATACAAACCCTTGCGTGGAATTTATTCTCAAACTAATCGCCGACTCCAGCGACAATTGCCTCTCACAGAGAACTCACAAGATGAGCTTCGAGTCGTTGCTTGTGTCCATGGACCTGAGAATGTTCCCTCACTCATCAATCTCGTGGAGTCAATTCGTAACCCCAAAAGATCCCCACTCAAACTCTATGTCATGCACCTTGTTGAACTGACTGATCGCTCATCCTCCATCATGATGGTTCAACGTGCTAGAAGGAATGGTTTTCCCTTCATAAACCGCTTCTGCAGAGGTGCAAGTGCAACACCAGACCAAATTGCTGCCGCCTTTGAGGCCTACGGCCAAGTAAACCGTGTCAATATTCGTCACTCAATAGCCATCTCGGCATTGTCCACGATGCAAGAGGACATTTGCCACATAGCACAGGAGAAAAGGGTGGCGATGATCGTATTGCCTTTCCACAAACATTGGAGAGGAGAGGGTGAAGAGGCTATGGAGAATGTAAACAATGGCTGGAGAATGGTCAATCAGAGTGTGCTAAAGAGGGCACCATGCTCAGTGGCAGTGTTTGTGGACCGTGGATTCGGTGGTGGGTTAAAGCAGGAGGCAGAACCCAGTTCCCCAACACTGAAAAGAATTTGCATTTTGTTCTTTGGCGGATCTGATGATCGCGAGGCTCTAGAGTTGGGAGGAAGGATGACAGAACATCCAGCCGTTAGTCTAACCATTCTGAGGTTTCTGGAAAAAGCTAAGGATGATAGTATGAAGCAGAGTCATAGCAGCTCAACTGTCCCAATAAACGATGAGAGAGAGAAGGTGACCTTTTGTTCCTTATGATATCTTAATTTTAGAGTTTTCTTGACTTTATTGAGGGCTCCAGTGTAGTAAACTAAGTTCTTTTTTTCCAATGCTTGGACCAGGAGATAGATGAGACTACAATGGCCATATGGAGGTGTAATCAATCAGTTAAGTACGAAGAAAAGGTTGTGGACAACATCACAGAAGAGGTGTTAAAATTAGGCCAGAGTAGGGAGTATGAGTTGGTTATTGTGGGAAAGGGACAATTCTCATCAAGCATGGGGGCAGAGTTGCCAGCGAATCAGATCGAGCATGCTGAGTTGGGGCCCATTGGAAACATTTTAGCTTCATCGGACTGTGGCATAGTGCCCTCAGTCCTGGTCATACAACAGGATAAACCAAATGCAGATGAGACTGCCACTTCAAGGATGGTCCAGGACAGGCATGTAACAACAATTGATGCTTCAATCACAAATAATGAACCGTCTGTGTGACCAAAAAGAATACGGACGCTCTAAATGTAGTTCTTGTAAATATATATATATATATATATATATATATATATTTTAAAATGCTCATGGTTCTGTGTGATTTGAAAGAATAAGGACACCTGAATGAAGTTCTACAAATTCCAATCCTGCGTGAACTGATTCAGACGCCAAATGGAAGGGAAAATACAGGAATTGGAGTCTGGCACATTTGGGGGCAAGAATTGAGAAAGCGAACTTGATGGAAGGAGCACCAAAGTCAAAAAGCATTTTTTATTTTATTTTAATTTGGAAGCATGCGTGGATGGTAAATGCATGCTTAGCTGAAACTGTTGACTTGTTTTTCAAAGCAAGCTTGATGTGTGGCAATCTTGCAGCTTGATGTGCGGCAACTTCCCCCACTATTGATGAAATCCCTGTACCCGATAAAACTAGGACTCTTGTAATGGTGAAAGACTGTATTTTGAATGTTAAATATATTATTATTAGCAATGCGATGTGTTATATCATGTTGTATATGCTAGAGTGGATGCGGAAGAGGAAGCATAGAATAGGAACATCGAGAACACGAGGGTTACGTGGTTCAGCCTTGTCGGCATACATCCACGGAAGAATCTCTTAAGGGTTACATCTTTATTGTATAAGAGTGTAGTACAATAACCTATGTTATAATGAACCTTAACATGAATATATATAGGTGACTAAACCCTAGACTACTAATACAGGCAGGACTGGGCTTGGGCCTATTACATTGGGTTAATATATGTCTCATATATATCTCTAACACCCCCCCTCAAACTCAAGGCGGAAGCTCGATGAAGGCTTGAGGTTGGATAAGCATGAAAAGATCACTTGAAGATGCCTTGAAGAATGCCTTTGAAGAAACCACAATGAAGAATATGCCAATTGACCAATTTCGGAGCTTTAAATGAAGAAACAAGGTCCAGAATCGGAATCTACGCGAAAAACTGAGCAAGATAGGCCTCTTTGGAAATTTTGACTTTGGTCAAAGGTCAACGCAAAAGTCAAACTCAATGAGTCCTAATCAAAGTCAATGGTTTGTGCTCACGATCAGATCCGGGTGGTCCGGGTCAGGTCGGTCCGGGTCAACAGTCAGCTAGGTGACGTGGTGCTGACGAGGCGACACTGCTGACGTGGCTGATGACGGGTCTAGGGCTGACGTGGCTTTGTTTGATGACGTCATCAAATGACGTCATGACAGGGGTCGGCGCGTGACTGGCGCGTGCTAAATCACCGACGCGTGGAGGAGATCCAGAAGCATGACGGCGCGTGTAGGCGCGTGTAAGCGAGATAACAGTCGGACTTCTCGAGTTTTGCAGATCGACAGGCCACGAGTCCGACAGAGCGGCATATGTGGTCACAATCCTATCTGAGATTAGAGATTTGTGGCGGCGCGTGGGTGATTTTTCGAAGCCAACTGCAGTGCGTAGAGGTGCGCGGCTAGGTTTCGGGTGACCGGATTTCTGGGTTTTCCTCATGGGAGGCCGTGGAGCACGTATGTGGGGTTGATTTCGTCAGGCGAATGCTTGATTTGCGCAGATCTGATAAGTTAAATCATGGCTTGCTTGGTTGTTGGATTTTGACACAACACAGAGCCATGGTGGCTGCAAGATGCTGTGGAGTCTGGATCTGAAAGCAAGCATGGGCATTGTTGTGGATCTGTGCTACGCATGTATTAATCTTATTTACTGTGTAGAGATGTTTGTTTGATGCCAAGAACGAAGTTTGGCTCTAATACCATGTTAAATATATTATTATTAGCAACGCGATGTGTTATATCATGTTGTATATGTTAGAGTGGATGCGGAAGAGAAAGCATAGAATAGGAACATCGAGAACATGATGGTTACGTGGTTCAGCCTTGTAGGCCTACATCCGTGGAGGAATCCTTTAAGGGTTACATCTTTATTGTATAAGAGTATAATACAATAACCTATATTACAATGAACCTTAACATGAGCATATATAGGCGACTAAACCCTAGACTACTAATACAAGCAGGACTGGGCTTGGGCCTATTATATTGGGCTAATATACGTCTAATATATATCTCTAATATTGAATAATAATTTTATGAGTTAGTAATGAGCCCCTCTTTGTTTGGTGGTGATGCCTAAGGTTTCTAGGCAAATTCTAGGTGGTGAAGCTTAGAATTTGTTCTGTTTACGTTTTTGTTACTCTTTTATCTATCCTCCTACACGTCCTGCATCAGAACTTAAGTTGGCATGGCAACAAGGTTACACAGTTTAAAAACTATTAGCCATCATAGTTGATGAGAACATTTTAAAGGATGTAATAGTTAGTCCTCACATTTCTATGCTACAAGTTGTGCCATTCGCACACCAAGACTTGCCTAAAGCCACATATTCATTTTTTCACCCATGTCTAAGGGTGGCAAAGTAAGTCCAAATCCATTTGCCTACCCAAACCCGCCTATTCTAATTGAACCCAAACCCACCCAATTATTAGTTGGGTTAAATGGGCATCAACCCAATTAAACCCAATAATTATTGGGTTTTAACTAAAAACCCAATGAGACCCATTTAACCCAAAAATAATATTCTCAAATTCAACCCAGCCCATTCCATTAAAAAAAAAAAAAAAAAAAAAAAAAGCCCTCAAACGTTTCTTAGTTTCAGGATTTCATTTTCCTTCACTTTCTCGGCATCCAAACACATCTCTCTCTATAGCTCTCACAGAGAACAATGAGGCACAACAAACACAGCACAGAGACCCTCTGCTGGACACGACATAGATCAGGGCTTCAAAACCCTAAAGATCTCGGCATAGACCTCCTTGAGCTTCGACGTGTGGCAGGTGGCCTCGATCGAGTACGCGCCATCGAAGCTGTTATTCGGGAATGGCATCTCTGGGCTTCACATCGATCAGATCAACAGACGACATGGTTGTGGTTTAGCTGCTGGTGCGGTTGAAGCAGTCACAAGCGGCATCGTCTTCTTCTTCGCTGAAGTCTCCGCCGAGAGCTGTGGTTTCGCTTCGGTAGGGGATAAGGCAACCACATTCAAGGCCAGCAACGTTGAGATGTGATGGCACCATTTCGCAGAGGAAGGATACTGATTCCACGAGATGCAACCCTACCACACCTCTCTTGGAGTGGCGGCGCCTCCCTTTCTGCCACCGCCGATGACTTCACTAGCTTCCACACCTCTCTCTCTTACGCCGCCACCGCCAAATCCAAAGTTCTTTCTCTCTCACTATCTTTAACTTTGTGTTTTTGGTTTTCTTTTTCGGTGTTTTCTTTTTTCTATCACTGATCTGTGACGTGTCAGAGTTTTTTTTTGCTTGACCAAAGATTGGAATTTTCTTGGGAAAGTTAAAGAGGGAAAATGAATGAAATGAAAGTTTCTCAGAAATCAAACAGAGAGAAGTGAGAGTTTTTTTGGTCAGAATTGAAATGGGGAGGCAATGGAGGAGAAAGAAAAAGACATTTTAGATCCAAGAAATGTTTTTTCTTTTTCCCGGGAAAGTAGAGTGGAAAGGAGAGAGAGTGGAAAAGGAAATTCAAAGAAAGTGTTAGGTTTTAACTTTAATGACATTTTAGTAATTTTGATAAATGGGTAATTAGGTAAGTTGGGGTTTACCCATAATAATTAGGTTGGGTTGAATTTGGATTAGATGCAATTAGTTAAATGGGTTTTAGTAGATAAATGAGTTTTATATACCAAACCCAATTATACCCACCCCAAACCCGCCCATTTGACACTCCTACGGCCATGTCTCACAGCAGATAATTGAGATTTGCCTCTACGCCACCCCCATTAGAGTGCTGCAGGACCAAAACCCTAACTCCCTGAATGGCTCAACGTTCATTTTTAGCTAAGCTCTTTGGTGACCACCTTTAGGGCATGAGCATTTTTAACCTGACCTTTTTCTGTTGGCCTCTCATCCGGCTTAGTTTGTTTCTTGGCAATTATCTTTAACTCCCATCAATATGAGAACAAGCCCAAAAAAAAAAGTGTCTACCAATAAGGTAGACCAGGATTTTTCTGAAGATCTGAACCGACCACATAGTACAATTTCCATGAAATTTTGAAAGGAAAAATGTCTTCTTATTGCAAAAATTCAATATGAAACACACAGGGCAAAAGATATTGAGGGAACAATTAGTCATTACAAAACAACTTTGGACTTTCAAGTCAACAAATAATGTTTCTTCACACACAGACAGCAGTCCTCTTTTGAATGGGCAATTACCCTTTCCTGAATACAGTTGTACGGATATAAACTATTCTCAAACAGACAAGATGTCCCCCAGAAATAACATAAAACTTTTAAAAGATTTAGAACACAAAAAGAAAATAGAAGAGACTTGCTGAATATGCTAACCTTGGAAAAGCATATCACCTATCCACATGGGATATGACTCAATCACAACCAACTTTCCATCAGCTGAATTCTAATTTTCATATTCATCATCTTTGGAATTTCCCTTACCAGTCACTAGTTTGAACACTAATATAATTTTTGTCCACCATATACGGGTAAACCGAGAATTTGGTAAAATTGTGAAATGATTCCACCTGGCCAGACAAGAATGTGTTTAGTTTCAAATAAAGCACAAATGGATGACAACAAGAATGAAACTGAAGAACAAATAACTGTCACATGTCCAGAATGACTTTGAATGTTAACACTACAAACAATGTTTCTCAGTACTCTCACATAAAGCTATCTAATTTTCCCCCCATGTTGATTGTTGTAAATACATAAAGTACTTTCAAAGACACAACCCCTTTCGAACGAGTCATCAAAAACCTTTAAAAAAAATGAAGGGAAAAAATAAGAGAGGAGTTTTCATTGTGTACTAACCTTAGAGAAATCCTCCCCCTGTCCAAGTTGAATCTGGTTTCCCATTGTGACCAACAGCTTTCTTATCTGAGGCACTCTGGTAAAAATTATCAAATCCATCATCTTTGACATCATCCCAGCCAGCCCAACCATCACTGTTATGAGATGCTGCTCCCTTTGTTGATTCTTCCTTCCTATTGTCTTTGCTGTCCCAATCATCCCAAGAACTTGAACTGTAAGAATTGTGCCCAGTTGATGACGACTGCCCTCCTCCAGGTGAAGAATTCCATCCTTTGTTCTCCTGTTTAAACTCTTGATAATATCCATTCGTCTCACTATCATTTCGTTGCCAGTTATCAGTCTTCCAGTTAACGCCTTCTTTAGTGTACTCTTCAACCTTCTGTGAAGCCATTGCCATGACCCCCTTCATGATCCCCCACGTCTTCTGTCCAATCTCTGATGTCTTTGCAGTGACAACAGTTACAGTTTCATTTACCTTGTGATCATAACCGCCATCCTTCACCTGTAATAAATGTTTTTTCATGCACCTTGTTTGTCTAATTTCATATATTGTCCATCCTTAAAATCTATAGTAAAAAGGGGGGTGGGGTAGGCAGATAAAGCAATAACTATAACAAACAAGGTTAAGAGCTGCAGCAAAAAAACTGTGCTCATGTTAAGCAACATAGTATTGATTATACATTGTGTGGAAGCGTAATGGGTCCATAAACCATGGGTCCCAAGATCGAAACTTAGCTTTGATACCAAGTTGGTACAGGATAATATCAAAAGGAAGATGAAAACAACAAAAATTAAAAAGATAACCCTAAAAATCATTTAGGGTTGCCAGGAATCAACATCAAGCAAGAAACTTAGGAATCAGCACCAAACAATTTGGAAAATCTCCAATCTGAAATTTTATTCATCAATCATCTAATTAAAAGAAAACCACCTGAAGCCTTTTTATAAAGCTTCCAAGAATAAAAGATCATGTCCATAAAACTCTCAACCGATAACAATCTAAAATACTAAACCCTATCTGAACTCAAAATAAAATGAAATTCTAAACTAATCAAACTACATAAGAAACCAAATCCCATAAGGTGTGTTGTCCGCAACAAATGCAAATCTGAATATCTTCACCTTGCAAAACACAAGCTTAAGATACACCAAATAAATAGTAAATTTTATTTCTTTTGCATACTTGATGACCACAATAAGGAGGGAAAAAAAGAAAAACATTAATATATACTTAAATGCCAACATAATTTCCATTTTACCATGTTTTCGGGATCCATACAAAGGCTTGATAGATAAATATGCAAGTTAAAAATATATTAAATATCAACCAAACTCAAAATAAATGAAATTGGAACGTATAGCATAAGGGTCCGTTTGGATTGACAGGGGAGGGAGGGGGAGTGGGGGAGAGTAGAATAGAGTTAACTGAAAATAAGCTAATTTTGGGTCATTTCTACTCTACTCCCCCCCCCCCCCCCCTCCTCCTCCTCCTCCTCCTCCTCCTCCTCCATCCAAACACACCATTAGTTACCACAACATGTGTCTCAAAGAGTTTATCCATCAACAGCCTGTAATTTGATAAATCTCTCTCTCTCTCTCTCACACACCCACCCACCCACCCACCCACCCACTGGAGCTGATCTCCATCATCTCATAATTCCCATCAATCCACCAACTTAACTGTAAATTACCCATACATCACCAATATTACATCCTAGTCTTTTGCTATTAATGGCATTTTTGGTAGACTGTAATAGATACTGTAATGTAATAGTTATTCCTATGGTTTAACTATTATTTAGTTTGGTAATGTTTTTACTACAAAGAATAGTCATTCCTTATAAATAGTTATTCTTCAAAATGAGGAATAACTAAAAGGGTTGTAATAGCTATTTCTTAGTAGGTGCAATAATTTCTAAAATTAATATATTTTCAAATAAACAAACTTTCCATATGTAACAATTATAAAAATAAAAAATCATAAAAAATTACTCATCTCTCTCTCAAATTTAAAAAATATTATTTTTAAGGAAATATAATTATATGAGTAAGATATTTCTTAAAATAAATCTTAAGTTTTATTCTAATGTTACAGCTCACAACCAAACTTATAAATAGGTTTAGTTATTCCATTACAACACATTTTATTCCCAGTAATAAAGATTGCAATTCTTGTAGTAATCCCTATTCAGTATACCAAATGTGCCCTAAACCTAACTACTAAATAGCCAACACCCAAAAAAAGGTGGTACCATAACTTCCATCAACCAGCGACCAAAGATCTACCACTTTCACTACTAGTTCAATCCCCAGGCAAATATTCAATTACAATCACAATTATTGTCAATTCCACGTCAAATGTAGTTCCCCACTCTTAACCTTCATAGTATGTTTGGAATGGAGAGAGATGGAGGAAGAAAAGAGAAAAGTAGAAGAGAAACTGGCTAGAATATACTAAAATTCAGTTGCCATTCTGGCCATCTTGCCCTCTCCTCTCATCTTCCCCACATCTCCCTTTATACAAATATAGGGTTAGCTAATCCCCTGGCAGCCTATTTCACTGTCATTACCAAAGTAACACAACCACCATCATTGCCAAGTCACAATTTTAGTGTTGTTCCACCACTGATATTAGTAACAACCAACTTCAGGTGTGCGCAACTCTTGGCAAATGTCATCCAAATCAACCCAAATTCTCTTCATACTCAGTCCCTTCGAGTCACCCATCAAAAACTCTTATTTAGTCAAGATTCCCAAATCCCCTCCCTCATACCCTCTCTTATTAATCAGATAAGAAAGACTGACCAAATAAGGATTAATCATGTGATCTTAAGTGCCTGGGACATTTGGTGTCGCCAAGAAAGGAAGCCATCATGGCAACAGTGTCAAATATAAGAAGGCTAAAATGACTTGTTTACGGCAGATCTCGTCGTTCAGCTACATGACAAACACTAAATGGCTTTATCTTCCAGTTCAGTAACCCAAATTTAAGTATACTAGCTAAAACAAGTCAAATAAGTTTGTTCATTGGTAATTTTGGAAAAAAAAAAAAAAAAAAACAAATTTCCATGATTCATTGTATAGGAAAACAAATTAGTGGGCTGTGTCCACATGATGTCGGTGAAATTGAAGACATCTCATTAGAGGTACATATACTTCACCTGTTATATGTTATAAGAGTTACTTTCCCTGCATCAATTTTATTTATACTGTAGAAGGGGAGACAAAAAGAAGTTGGAATGTCAGTTTTCAAAGAGCTTTCAATGATTGGGAGTTGGACACTTTTTTTTTTTTGGATAAGTTAGGAGTTGGACTCTGCAAGTACTTTCCTTAATTTCTTCAATCTAACACCCCTAGGTGAGAGGATTATGATAGACTGAGTTAGAGGTTGCAGGGGAGTGGTGTTTTTACTGTCCATTCCCACTACAATGCACTACAGGTGAATTGTGCAGTGCCTTTCTCCTTGGAAGAGTATCTGGTGTGTTAACTGTTAAGGCTTCTTAGAGGGTCTCTTTCTTTGCTTGGATGGCAGCATGGGGGAAGATTCTTAACACTTACACATGATTATGCCCTACTTACAGGCTTGTTACTATAAGAGAAAACCTATTCATACATCAAACTCTTTCGTAAATTGACATGAGCACCAATATGGCAGTGCGATATCTATAAAACTTTACAATTATCTTAGGTTGTCATCTACAATTGAGTAGTTGCACTGTTCTTTGGTTCACCTCACTTGATCCTCTTCAATCTCTCTCCTTTTGACCCTAATTTACTCGGATATCCTAATTAACAAGATCCTTCCCAATAATCAAGATCAAAACTGCAAGATAAAATGCAAATTGGTAATTTCCTTCAATCTCCATTACATTAGACTAAATGGTCAGAGGCAGCAATTTGAATCATGTCATTAATTTAGAGGGGACATTACTGCAGTTAGTAGTTTGTTGGAGATACTGCAAATTGGAAAATATTGCCATCAAAGTAAGTGTTATAGTATTAATTTTTGAAGTCTTAACTGATGATGCAGCTCCATGTAGATGGAAATTTTAGATTGTCAAAAAGAGACAACGTATGTAATTCTTTACAGATAGTGTATTTTGTTTACCTTGTGATGTCGCTAGTCGATTGTGGTTAATTGCCTTAACTTCATTTGAAGTGCATTGGGTTATGTCTCAAAGTATGAGAAAAGGTGAGCAGGCATGCTGGAAAGGGTGATTTTTTTGGTGGGTCGGGGGGTTTCTGTTTGCATTATGTGCACATTTAGCAGAAGAGGTATAGTTTTGTACTTTCAACAATGTAGAGCTGAATGGGAACACAATTAAAAAGCATTAATTATGTTCTCTATTGGACTGGCTGTGAGGTTTGGGAAGTATACATTGCAATTCTATTTTGGAAGGCAATTCCTCATTGTTAGATGTAGTGCATACAGAGAGAAAGGTTTTAGATTTGAAATTACAATTCTTCATATATTTATTATAATGTCCATTCAAAAAAATATAAAACATAAAAATAAAAACTTCGCTAGAATGGATGGCAGGGTCAGGATTATTTTTATTGACATTTATTGGATTTGATTAATCATTGTCACTTCCTAAGTTTAAATGTGGGTCATTGTGCACTTCTTATGTATATGCGCTTTACAACAAACCCCCCCCCCCCGGGGGGCGGCGGTTTCAAAAAAATTTGTAATTTATCAGCCAAAAAACAAAATATTTTTTTTGATTTCATACTTCTTTCTAATTTTAATTTGCTGAAAGGATGCCTTATAATCCTAAACATCAAGATTAGAGATCACAAACTAAGAACATGGAATGAATACGCCCTAACATAAACACAGATAAATGATCATATCAAATTATCAACAGAACCAATTCCAAATACCTTAGTAGAGATCTCTTTTGTACCAGCTTGGACAACAGTGGCCGCGGACTGCGCCGCGGCAGCAGCAGCCAAAGATAGCTTACCAAACCCCTACAAACAAACCAATAGCATAACATATTAGATCAATTCAAATCATTCAGCACAAATACAACAATAACACATTAAACGGGAAAAAAACATGAAACCTGAGAAACAACAGAAAAGACATCTCCCTGAGCATCATTCCTCTGGGAAGAAGGCGGAGGTGTGGATCCAAACCCGACATACTTGCCACCTTGCGACGGCGGAAGCCCGTCGGGGCGGGACTCGTTCTCGGCCCGCTTTCGCGCAAAGAAAGTCTCCTTATTGGCCGCCGATGCCTCCAACTGCGCCCGCGTGTAGATATCCTCGGTCGATTTCGATCTCACGGGCCCACCGCCCATGCCTCCGGCGCCTCTAACATCGCCCGTCGACTGGTTTCTCCTCATATCGCTAGAAGATCTGAATCCATCGTCAGTATCCCAACTATCCCACCCTCCTCCTCCTCCGCCTCCGCTTCCATTGCTCCCATAACTACCGTTCCTGCCGCCGCTCAACGGCGGCTTCGATTTGCCGAATCCGGTGCTCTCCTTCACGACCGGCGGGTCCCGCCAGGGTTTCCCTTCGGCCAGGGCCTGGATTCGGTCCCTGTAAACGCTGGCGGCGTTGGTGTTGTACTTGGTCACGATGTCGGTCTCTTTAGCGATCCCGTACTGCGCGAAGAACGAGTTGAGCTGCTCGTTGCCGCCGGACTCCATTTTCTTGATCTGGATCTCGGACCAGGAGTCCATGGTGACGGATCGGACGAAGGAGATGTGGACGCCGAGGCCGCGGTGCTTGCCGGAGCACTCCAAGCACATGAACACGCCGTACGACACCGACGCCCATTGCGGATTCTTCTGCGAACAGTCCACGCAGACCTTGTTCCCCGCTTGCGATTGCAAATCGCGTAGCCGCCTCGACGCCGCCATTCGGGTCCGATCCGACCGTTCTCAAATCGGATTCTGCTGAACCGAATCCAAAAAATAAAAATAAAAAATCGGAGCAGAAAGAAAAATGAATCGAAATGAGAGAAAAAGCTTTTGGAAAGTTTTTCGTCTGAGCTTTGGAGGTTATATACGTATACGTTGAAGAGAGGGGTGTTTGGGCGTACCTGATTGTTTGTAGCTTGCTTTATCGGAGATAATTGGGGATCACCGACACCGTTAGTTTTGTAACAAACGTTTTTTGGTGTCTAAATTCGATGACAGGTGCTACTGCACAATTACTCAATTAAATTCATTTTTCTCCTTGGTACTTGGTAGGTAACTACGCATTCGTTACCAAAAATATATTTATGTTTTAGAAAGCTTTTTTTGTCAAAATGGCTCCTCTACTCCAATAAATACCATTTAAGAATAGGATTTTTTTTTTTTCGATATCACAATAATGTATCACGTAAATTTTTAAGATTTTTTAATTTTGGATGTAATTATTTTAATATATATTTTATTCTACATTTAAACTTTCTATTAGAATTTTTGTGAAAACTTAAAAAAATAAATAAAAGCTAGAAAAAACCTCTTTAAGTGAGGTGAGATAAGAGATAACCAAATCTTGGCTTAATCCCACATTGATATTAGAATCATATGCTTTATATGGAATATCTTGGACTCTAATTGGTATAAGACATTTTCCTACAAATTTTTTTGTCACATTAGGAAGAGTAAAACTGTGCTGCTTGTGTGGCCAAAGCCAATAATATATTTCCAATTGGGAATAAGAGGGGTGAGGTCCGAGAAGACCAAATCTTGGCTAAGTTCCACATCACCTAGTTAAGGAGACGTTATGCACCTTATATGAAATTACCTTTGACTCTAACTAATAAGAGGCTTTTTTCCACAAGGTTGTATGTCACGTGAGGAAGAACAAAATTGGTAAGGAAAATGGTAAAAGGCATTTTCCCACAAGGCTGTATGTAAGGGTGTGCGCGAGTTGAATTGGATAGGTTGAGGGGGAATTTTTTTTTTAACTTGTCGAATTGGGCAAGTTATGCGAGTTAGTTTTAGTTATGTATTATATACTAAAATTCAAATATTATTTTTATCATTGAGTATTTTTCTTTTTCTCCCAAAAAAAAAAAAATCAAACTTTTAGGCATAAGTATATCATTATGTATGCTTACTAGTTACGAATATGTTGGAAAAAATATCACATTTTCCCTATTAACATATGTAAATTTATAAAGTTAATAAAAAAAATTAAATTTAATATGAGACATGTATCCGGATCAGATTGGGTCTTTGCGTTAAAACAAAAAAAAAAAAAAAAAAAAAATCAACCCGCCATCCAACCTACCCGGCTACTTTATTAATTGAACCCACTCAACTTGCTTGGAAAGAAATATAATATGGCAGTGTGGATCAAGAAAAATTATTGTGTACTTCCAGAATACCATAAATGCATACTCCCTCCTCTCACATGAATGGTGGGTCCCACTAATTAAATTCATGGTGGGATCCACCATTCATGTGAGAAGAGGGAATACGCATTTATGATTTATGGTACTCCGGGAGTACCTAATAATTTTCCATGGATCAAAACGGGTTGGGCAGTTTAGGCAAATTGAGTGGGTTGTTGTACACCCCTAGCCGTATGCCTTGGACAATATCTTCCTTTTTTTTGCTAAACTGGACAATATCTTCCTAGTTGGGAGTTAGGGCATGACAATCTTAGCACAAACTCACGTCGCTCAAATTTTTAAGGAAAAAATTATTTCTGACAAAACATTTATTAACATGAATTTTAGGATTCACACAAGTATCAGTCAACTTTGGCTCAATTTTTTTAAAATTATTATAGTATTGTTTAAGAATTTGAGCAAATAATCTAGCTTGTGGATTTAGTTTCATAATCAAGAAAAATGTATTATACAAAATTCGACTTACTAACATGATAGATATATTTTTTTTCACCCTATCTTCTACACCAATGAATTTTAGACAAACAGGTATACATGAAGTAAGAACACCACGAAAACAAATGGATCATAACCAGTGACGAAGCCAGACTATTTTCTTAGGAGGGGCCAGTGTATAAAAACTAATATAATTTTATTTTTATAGAAATTACGAGGAGGAGGAGTGGGTTTTTTCAAAACCTAGGGGGGGCCATGGCCTCCCTCTGCCCCCCTCCCTCCACTAGTGATCGTAACTCTTGCATGTTGGACACCATAAATTTTTTTTTTTCATTTAAAAATCCTCATTGGTTTGCACTTGTCGATCCATAGAATTACTAAGTATACTTATTTGCAATTGTATGATGGCAAGGAAAATCTGAATATTAATAAAAATTATGACACATGCCAATAAGAGATTCATATAGAGGTTTTATATGAATCTTTTTAATACTTAATTCCATTTGAAACTCAGACTTATCCAATAACCTAACTTCTAGCTCATCCCAATTGATTCCATTTGACATTCATATATGCCCTAAGAAGCCAATGCAACAGATGAGTGGGGTTTTACTAGATTTTGCTTGTCAACTGCCAAAAACCAACAGCAAATTTGCTACAGTGTTTTCAGTTTTCAGTTTTCAGTTTCAGCAATAATAAGTTCAATCCAAACGGACCTTGAGTCACTTTGAGTTCCTAACAGAAGCCTTTTTTGTAATTTGGATTCAAACAAAGAACAATCAAAATTCATAGACTGTAATGCAAAATTTATATGTGATTTTTTAATCACCTACATTCTAATTTTCTAAATTTGGAAGAGATTGAAATTTTGTACTAAAAACCCAATAAATCTAATATCAAAAGTTCAGAAGCTAACTTCAAACTCCTATCGTAATAAGTTTAGAAAACTATTCCTAATTCCAGACTTTCAAGGGAGCAAACATGGACAAATCAAAATTATTGAAAACTCGCATTTCAAGGCTACAGAAACTTGAGAGTTTCTATGAGTACTTTACAGATTTTTATAGATTAAGGGTCCAAAAGTAAGGAAGAAACTGTAGATTCTTTAGCCATTAAAAGGTTATTCTAATGCTAAATCCAACTTCTAGCTATTCGTTATACAAAGAATGCTATTTTGAGTCAGACTCCATTATCCAAGTTGAATATCATCCTATTTATCATCTTGAACATTATTTGTTTATCATTCTCTATAACCATTTAAATAGAATAGTAAGTTAATAGGGAAGAGAACACCCAATTAGAAATTCAAAAACCAAATTAAAGAAAAAAAATAAATTTGTGTTGTTGTTGAGTTAAAGTATCAACCACAGAAAATAAATAAATAAAAAAAAGCCAAGCAATGGGCAAAGTAGTGTCATATAATTATTAAACAATTAGTGATGTAACAAGAAAACTAACGAAAGTAAGTAATAGAATACTAGATTTATAAGTTCTTAATACAACAATGATAAAGAAATACAACCTACTATTTTATATAATCAAGCCATCAATCATACGAAAAATTAAACCAAAAAAAAAAAAAAAAAAGAACACCTAAAGGCTAAAGAAATTGACAAAATCACTCCAATGGCAAAAGAAGTCACATCCAAATTGAGAGTGGTGGTAACAAGTGAAATAATTAAGGAAAAATAATTGATATGATATAGGACACAACCATGCACAAGCAACTAGATAATAAATAAATAAAAGAGTTCTAGTTAGTTCAACTATCTCTGATTGTTAAATAAGAGATCTGAGATTTAATCTCTGCTTACACAAAAAATTAATTAGTGTCTTGATATGATGATAAATAGTTATTATCAAGAACAGATGTTATAGATTGAAACTCTCTAATATATATATATATATATATATATTGGATAAGGGAGTCAAATCAGCTATTCCTTAGTTAATTGATAATGCAATATAACAAAACTTTTCGAAAGCAAATAGAGTATTAATCCACAGGTTGTAAAGCAAAAGTTAAAATGAAAAAATAAATTTAAAAAGAAGTGAGTACCAATATTGGGCATTTCAAATCAAACAGAGTACTAAAGAATTCATAATTTGCTTAGAGATCAGTTAAACACTTGGCAGAAAAACTTAACAAATACGAAAAAGAAAGTGTAAGGACTTAAAAAGAAAAGCCTAAGCCCACCTAGAATAGTGGCTTCTAGTGCTTCAAGTCAAGCCCAACACAATGAATTTTTTAAGAGAGTAAGCTTCTAAGTCAAGTGCAATACTAAGGAAATTACAAACTTAGGACCAATAGAACCAAAGCAGTTAGTATGATTGAAAAGAACGACAATTCAATATAAGCTCCTCCTCGGGCAAGTCTGAGGATGGGTTGCTTATTAATAAACAGGAGTGATGTGTTTACAGAATGATGTTGTGCTCTCTCTTTGTCTTTTTTCTTGTAAGGTGTTCCTCCCTTATTTCTGTGGGGTTCTTTTCCTTATATAATCCCTTCCATTGCATCTCAGGCCTCCATTTGTACATTTCAGGAGAACCATTTGGATGTTTGTCCCATTAGGACCCTTCTGGAGGTGGTAGAGAGGACTGTGAGCTGTGAAATCACTGTTCATGTATCTTTTCCTCATAAATGTGGTTAGTTTAGTTGGTGCAGTGCATTAAATGTGAATGTGACAGTTAGCCTTCCAGATATTTTCCCCTTCCGTTACTTGCATGACTCTGTTGTCTTCCCTGAGGCTTTACTTTCTGCTATAGGAAGTTACTTAAAGTATTCCCAAGGTGTCTTTGCTCCTTGGGATCCTCGATTGGCAGGCCAGTCTACCTTTTCTCCTCAGACCTCTCATTCATAGCTTTCGTCTGTTTCAGAATGATCTTGACGTTTCCCTTCTCGGACTTGGTCCACGTGTCAGACTTTGGTTAACATATATGTGGATCTTTAATCATCCTCGAACAGGGCTCATAGCCTAAAAATGTGCTTGGATCATTTACTCCCACAAAAAAAAAAAAACAAAAAATTAGTACAGTGAGAAAGAAAATCTTATCATGAAACGCCTCTTAAAATCCCCATGGAACTTGGATTTCCAATCAAATCATGATATCATAGGGTTTTGACGGCTAGAAAAATTGTCATAGGTTTCACTTAAAAATTTGGAATGATGTGATATTTTTGGAATTTTCATAGCCTCATAGGTTCTTAGTGGGATAGCTTTTTATTGTATTTTAGCTACGATTGATTGCGGGTAGCAGAGAACGTGAGGATTAAGGTGTTTGTTTGTATTGGGTAACTTTTATTAAATTGGCGAATTGTATATTTGCCGTCGCTATTTAAAAACCATTAGATTTTCCATATGTTATGTGTCTTTACATTGTTAAAAAATGGGAGTTTTTTTAATGAGAGGGGAGCCAACCCCATTTGAGCCCTTCCAGTAGTGTGTAACGAGCCTCTTTTTCTAGCTTTCAACGTATTTACAGTTTTGTCATTCTCGATGTATCAATTTTGTGCACTTGATTGACAGCCTTCTCGACCTCCATTTTTAGTATTCTCGGTGTCATTGTATAACTTATGATGTCTACTTTTTAAAGATACCAAATTTGTGCAACTTCAAGCTTTTTGGATCAAATATGCTTTGTTTGCAACACATATGTGCGCAAAGTTGGTACCTCAAGCTAAATTTATACACCAATATGAGATTTTTCCAAGTTTTTTCCCCCACTTCCACAGACCTGGTTCTTAGCCTTCCTAACCTTGAATTGGCTTAAACAAGGTATCATCGAAAAAGCTTGTTACACCAATTTTCTTAATGTATTAGTTTTGAAGTTCAATGATTTTGATTTGAAAAATTACAGGGTTGTGAACATGGGCAATTAATCATGTTTTGGTCCGAAATCCAACTTTTCATCTTTTAGTAATTTTTCTTTGCATATGTGTATTTTCCATGATCCAATCCTACCAAATTAAAGCTGATCTCAATATCTTTCTGATGACATCTCATTTGCACTAATCCAAGATCGTTTGATCATGATCAAGTCAATGATCAAATTTAGCAACACTTGAACAAAAATGAATAAATGTTGGGCAATTTTTTTTTTTAAAATTTTTATGTTTTTGCAATATTTCACTAGAAATAAGTTTGATTTGGCCCCATGAGCATTCATTTTAACGGGATTTTATTTTTTTGCATCAATTTAATATGGATATCAATTTAATTCCATCGGACGGTTTGATTTATTGTCAAATCGTGATCAAACTTTGATAATTTTTATTCAAACTTTGATCAATCGTAGTCAAACGGTCAACTTTGATAAAGTGTCTCAGAAAATATATTTTGTCAAAAAATCATTGAATTTCAAGGTTTAACAAACAAGTATCCATGCCAGAATTTCAACTTTTGATCAACGGTATTTTTTAAATATATTTTTCCATTCGACTGACTTAAATTTAACTCATTTGGCTCCATTTCCAAGGGTGGAATGAAGATATTTCTCTTAGGGTTGGGTGTAAGAGCATTAGCATCAGAAAATGTTACTCTAATCTATTTTACTATTTTAAAAAGCTACTTTATCACTTATACGATACCATTTTACAATACCTTCAGCATCTCAAAACGCTATTATTTTACCATTTTATTAAAATATTATTTTCTTAAGTCCAAAAGCAAACATAAAAAACAATTTTTTGGTTTGATTGTGCTCCGATCTGTGCTCACTTTCTCTCTCTCTCTCTCTCTCTCCTGTCTCACTTCTCAGTTACTTATCTGGGTTTGATTGTGCTCTGGTCTGTGCTCCAATTGTGGATCGCGGGTCGTGGATTATGAATTCGTGATATGGGTTTTTGTTGGTTATGATCATGTGGGTTTTTGGGTTTGGCCGTGCTCAATGGCATCACCGTCGGTTTGGCCGTGGGTTGTGGGTGTCACTGTCGGTGTGGCCATGGGCCATGGGTCGTGGTTGTGGTGCTCGGTTTTTTTGCTTGGGTTGCTAGGTAGCGATGGTGGTTCGATGTCTAGCTATAGTAGTGGTTCAGTGTCTGATCTGTGGTGCTGGGTTGGCTGTGCTGTGGGTTGCGGTCTGGTGAAGCTTCAGCGATGGAGAGACAGAGATGAGAGATGAGAGACAGAGATAAAATATTAATATTTTCTTTTGCAATACTTGGGTTTTGCGTTCCCTGATTCTGAGCACTTTGGGCCTTGAAATATCAAATTCTCCTTATATTTGGCATTTACATTCTCTAGTATTGATGCTCTAAGGCAAGATGGGTATTTGGTATTCTGTGATAGCCAGAGTGCTAAAAAGTGCAATTTAAGTGCATCCCCATTCTATTCTCAAAAAAAAAAAAAAAAAGTTTATCCCCATTCTAAATAATGATATATCAAGGAAATTAAGAGCATGCAAATTATGGTATTGGACGCTGCATCATGTAAAATCATAGCAAAAAGTACACAAAACCTTTATGTAATTTCTTCTTAAAATACAAAAGTTTCTCTAAAGTTTTGAGTGTAGCACTTAATCTTTAATGTGATATTGTTTTATGTGGAAACTATAAATCATCAATAAAAATAAGTAGTAAATTTCCCTTGTGATAACGTGTTTATATTTTAAAACTGCATTTTCATAAAAACTTTAAGGGGGTTAAGTCATAAGCGTTACAAATTAATAGTTTATGCTAGAAACAATATCATAGAGATGTTAAATGTTACACTCAAAATCTTAAAAAAATTCTATGTTTTGCAAGAAAATTTCTGTGTTTCATGTATATTTTCAAAATTCTTATTTCAAATCAAGAAATGTTAATTAATTTTAATGACGTGACATCATACTCACCTTTAGTATATAATATTTTAAATAGACACCTCTATTTTAAGAACAAATAAAAGGACATTAGTGGCACATCAAAATACTTATTAACTTATAAATTTCTGAATTCAAAAAAAAAAAAAAAATTTATAAATTTCTGAACATGATGTGAAATGGAACTATGACATATCACAATACAATACTTCAATCTCACGATTCTTTTATTAAATTTTATGTAGAGATGGATGTTCAAATGTTACTCACATGCTTATGTTGAATCTAATAATTTATGTTGTGTAGGAAATGGTAGAATGTGCAGTTGGATTTTTTATTTATTTTTAATTCCGAGGAACTTGGCCTATGAGCAGTTGGATGATTTCAAACATATTGATCATAAATCTGTTTTGTTTTCCATCTCAGTAGGTAAAAGAACTAATGGTTGTGATTAATAGTTGTACACAATGTTTTTGTTTTGGGCCTATATTTCCCTTAAACCATCTTTTTAGCCCCAGGTAGTACAAAGAATGGACCACTCTCTGTCCAGCCTGCTTTAGGCTTCTGCTGGGGACAAGTCCACATATGGGCCTGTAAAGAGCCTAATAAGTTTCAAGTCCATTTTAAAACGTTGTAATCTTAATTAAGGGTCTCAATATGTGTATATTTTTATTTAGGATTTGAATTTGGAATAAAAATTGTTAATTCACAAAAGTTATTACAAATTTGGCTGTGCTTAGACAAATTCTTGAGAATTGCAATTCTCATAAACATCTCAATGCTAGTGAAATGCAAAAAATTTGGTCACCTTTTAGATAGAAAATGTAAATTCTCACTATATTTGATAAATACTAATGTGATGCTTGAATCCAACATTTCACATGTTCTTTCTTAAAACTAACGTTAACACGCATAGATTTAAATTAGAACAGAAACATTTACTTTCATCCAAATGAAATAATCATTAATGATTTAAGGGAATTTTTGTCAATTATGTCTAAGCTGCTACTAAAAACACATCCTTCCAATAAATCCGTGGGAAAAAGTGGCAAGGTGTCAATTTTCCACAACCATTTCCAATCTGGGACGAGTTTTTGAATAGTGTTTTTTAGGTCAAGAGCGATCTTGTAGGCTGATTTGGTACTGAATTTGCCATTTTTGAAATGAATCCAGCAGAGGTGGTCAGTATGGGTTGGAGTGAGTGATTAAGGAATGGCCCATATGGTCTCCTTCAAGGTCACAGGGCAGAGTAAAAGAGAGGCTATTGAAGCTTGAAGCACCAATTTTCAACAGGGTCCAAAAGGTCTCAAACTTTCAAAGATGCCTCATTTTTTGGTTTAAATTAAAGGTCTTGGGATAATTTTCTTGACAAGGGTAAGAGATGTACAATTAGCGTTCCAGAAGTTAATAGATTGGTAATTTTTTACTAGCCATCCATTTCATATTCTCATAGATTGTTTCAAATGATGGATTTTCTTCTATTGGGGCCTTGTGTGCAAAATGATTGATAGCAAAGCAATGGGGTTGTATTTCACTATTTTGTTCTGTTTTACTCCATATTTTACTTTGATTTGTTGTCTGTCTTCCATGAGTATGAGTATCTTATTTTATCTCCCCCCCCCCCCCCCCCCCCCCCCAAAAAAAGGAGTTTTTCTATTAACTGATCACTACCTTGATGCACTAAATTTAGGATGTAAACTTTATATGATGTAAGAATTCATTATGGACTACATTTTAGATTTTTTAAGGTTGGATTTTATGTAATTTCTGTTATTTGCATGTGAATTTTTATGTGTTATTATAAAACATTGGTCGCATACACACATGATCAACTTAAATTTTCATAATATATTTAAGTTTGGTGAGAGAGTGTAATTATGTGTGGTGCGTGTTTAGCAATTAGTTTGTTTCCACCCAAAAAAAAAAAAAGTTCTCTAAAAAAAGCTTAAATTTTCATATATGTTATTTTTTGTATGGCTATATATATATATATATATATATATATTAACTATACCTATCCAGTAATATTTTCTTATTATTGAAAATAAATTACATTAAGTAAGAAATAATAGCCAAACATAATTACATTCAATATAATAATTTTTTAACATAATATCAAGTGTAATTTTTTAAAATATACATTCTATCGTAATGAATTTTTAAAATGTATTATATTGTTATGAGCCTTGTAGCTTAACTATTAACTCCTCTTCTTTTCAACAAAGCCATTTAGTTTTAAATTACTCATTCTCAATATCTTTAAATCCTCAATTTTCTATTAATGTAACTATCAAATTATAAAATAAAAGCATTATATTAAAATGCAATTAAATGAAATGTAGTTTGCGAGTCTCATCCTAGTCTCCTGGACGCTGGAGCCATCCTCCCACAAGTTTGTGGACAGAATTGCACTACGTTTACTGGCCCGCAAAACTCAAAAGTCCAAACCATGACTCGTTTAGTTATTACTATTTTTTGACAAATCTCAACTACAGTGGTGGTGAGGTTTTCAACCGAAATTAAGAATTATATGACCCTTTCCAACGAAATCAGAGCAAAAGCATCGTTGATTTAATTGCATTAACTCATTCTAGAGCCATCCTCACAGATATTGGAAAGAATCTCCGCAATCAACATTAATGGTTTTTAGGATAGGGAGAAGCTTGTGTGTCTAGTGATCAATTCCACTAGACATGCAAGAATACGGATACGTATTTAAAACTGGACACGTGTCTGTATCTCAATGTGTCCAGTGAAACCACTAGACATAAGTCCAACCCTTTAGAATAAGAGAATTCACATTCTCCTGTATTTAGATTTTTTAAATAACAAATCACGCTTAAAAAATCTTATGATTGATGATGACTTTATGTATTCATTCCAATATGAAAAACCTCAAGAGGGAGTCAATTAAAATTTAGAATTGACATACGCCATATGAGAAAATTGTGTAAAGGTGGGAGAAATCTAATTGCTTAAGTGGTCTCCATAAGGTTTGCGGGAGTATATTCCTCTTCCTAGTCTCATATGTACACTTGCACTCATCATTGATATATGCTATGAAGTTACTAGACGTACATAACGGGTAAGTCTCAAGGTTGTCGATTCTATAGTGCAGTCTTAAAAGATTTTCTATGATAACACTGTTTTAGTTTTCTTCCTAAAAATAATAATATTCTTATAAAAAATAAAAATAAAGACCTTATGCTTTTTGATAGTTCATTTGTGGATCTATGTATGCTTTTATTTTATGATAACTATGGTTTATATTATGAGAGGCTTAGGCCTCTTAATGATGTTTCTGTCTAGTTCTATGTTATTCGATTTCTACCCAAAAAAAAAAAAAATTATTTGGGCGTGCATACGGGACTTGTTAGATTATTTGGTGTTTAATTTCTCTTTATTCATTTTATGTTTGGGACATAAAATTTGGTTAATCTTAGAGAACAAAAGACATAATGTTAATTTTGTGCACAAAAAATATGTGTACATTTTATTTATACTTTGGGATATATAGAGGAGGATCCGAATGATAGTCATTCATAGAAATTTAATGGCTCCTAATGTTTTATCGAAAAATATTTTTGAAAATATTTTATCGAAAATTGAAAAAACTGTCAATACTTTTTCAATTCTTGAGAAAATGTGTTCAAAAATAGATAGTTTAACGTGTTCCTTAAGGGCATACATTAGCAAAATCCTTAAAATATATAGAAGGATACTGCTTACCTAATCATTTCAAACGTTTCATAAAAAAAAAAAAAAAAAATACAGTTCAAACATAGTAATTTCAATTTGTACCTGAGTTTCCCAATCAGTTCCAATGATCATCTATCAAACTAGACACTTAAGTTCTACCAATCGGGGCATGGAATTGATTACGACTTACACTCATCTTGACTGGTATTTTTCAATTTTACGTCAAGGGTCCCAGCTGATTTATTTGGGTGAAGATCGTGAGGGCGACAAGTTGTGAGTTTTCATTAAAAAAAAAAAAAAAACACTGATTGCATTGTAAGTTAAAAATAAGGTTGTCCATCCACCATTTATAGCTTATAGTTATAGGTATAGTTATAGGTAGGATGTCATTTCCAATTTCCACCACTCTTTGTGGCGTCTGCTACTGCTATAGTACTACATCAGTAAAAGCTTTTGCTTTCAAACATGAAGAAGTTGTGTACGAATCTTCATACGTAGTTACGTAGCACATTTTGCTTGTATGCCATGCGGTGACGCTGATGATGATTACAACATCATGGTGCTTCTTTCTTTTTTGCTGAATGGTGCTTTCTTTATTTGTTTTTTAGGGAAACTACATAAACATATAGAGTTTATAGCCTGTTTCATATTAGGTCTTAGACTTTTAATTTTGTCAAAATCTCATATGAAAATAAGGAAACTGTTTCATATTGAAGTCTATTTCCATCTCTATTTTTCATTTTTGTTATTCTAAGCAGTAAAGGAATTGATAAAAAAGGAAAGTGGTTGATAAATCTTTGAATTTCATCTATGTAACTAGCTTTTCAAAGAGAAATTATTGTGTACTTTCAGAATACCATAAATGCGTACTGCCTCCTCTCACATGAACGGTGGGTCCCATTAATTAAATTCATGGTAAAACTCATCATTCATGTGAGAGGAAAGACTATACATTTATGATATTTCAAAAATACCTAATAATTTTCCCTTTGGATTATTTGGAAATCACTTTCTCATTCCAAGTGTGACGTAGCTTTCTCTCTCTAAGCAAATCTTTCCCTTTCTATACTCCATATTCAATGGCTGACTAATTTGTTTATAGACATGTTATAAGTGAGACTCATCATTGTTGACCAAATAAATAATTTATTAATGAGATGTGGGGTAAAGTCATGTAGGAAAGATAATGATGATGTGACTAGCTACCTAGTGAGATTTGCCCATGAAAGGGGGTAATGCCTAAATGAATGACAATTGGTGACAATTCAAAGTAGTTCAACTAAAAAGTGGGGTAGTTGCCTTAAGAAACTAAAAAAACACTCTGTTACGGGTGTATATTTTCTCACCCTCACAGTTGATGGGACCCACCAGTTATGGGATCCACACAGCTGAGTGGGAAGAAGTATACACCCATAACAGGGTATACTTCCTCTGAAAAACTTACTAGTAGTTATCTCGAGCGTTTTCAAGGTCATTTCGATACCAAGACAGGTGCTAGATGTTCACCAACAAGAAAGTGGCAGTTGCTCTAAGAAAATTACAAAAGGCTATTGAATCCAAAAGGAAATGAGACACATGGCCATGGGAATTAACTAAAAAGCAAGACGTGGAAAGTGGAATTGGGCATAATCGTCAATGCCTCAAGTATAAATAGAGGTTCATTATATAAGAAAGAGACATGCACAACTGAGAACACAATAAAGATCAATTTTGAATCATTCATACTTAGATTCTTAAGAGATCAAGTAGTTTTTACGATTAATTGATAACAAAACAACTGCAATTTTTTTTTTTTAAATAATCAACAATTATATTAACAAAAGAACCAAAAACAACAGTTAAGAGGCCAAAACAACTTTAAATTGGTATCTCTTGAGGAGAGTTCCCAACATCCCATTTAATGTGATAGTTACACTTTAATAATGTTGTCAAAATGTAGATGCTTTAAACTGCGAGGGAGTATACAAGAGGGTGGACCCCACAAGAGTGTGCGGTCCACCTTCATGTGAGGGAGAGGATGCATGTTTTCAAAACATAATGGATTTTCTCCTAAACTGCAATGCTGTAGTTTCAGGTGGGAAAATTAGGACATAAAATTCTTATATATATATATATATATATAAACTGAGCGAGAGGGAAAAGGGAGGTTGGCTGTGTCGATATATTAATATTTAGGCGAAAAGCCACTTTTAGTCTCTACATTTTCAAGCGATTCTCATTTTAGTCCCTACATTTTATTTTTACCGCTTTTAGTCCCTATCTTGAAAAACGCTTCTCATTTTAGTCCCTGCCGTTACACCAGAAACGGAGAAAGCTGACGTGACAAACGGCAGGAATAAATAATAATAAATAAATGTCCACGTGGCCTAAATTAATAATAAAAAATGTTTTTTGGCATTAAAAAATGCCACGTCAACATCTAAATTAAAAAAATTAATTTATTAATTTTAACTAAATATAAAAAAATTAAAAACAGAATTAAAAACTAAAAATTATATGAATTGAGATCTAAGTGTGTCTTGAACAAGAACACAAACCCAAAAATTAAAATCCAAAAATTAAAAATCTCAAAATCATCATTTTCTCAAACCCAGCAATATCATTAAATCCTAAAGCCTCATAATATCAAATCAATCCAAAAATACAACACAACCAATCCAAACAAAAAAAATCTCAACTAAGAACAACCCATCTCATTTAAAAAGAAACCTAGCAAACCCAGCCACCGGATAACTCCAGAAGAACCTAGCCAAAAGAACATACAGGATAACTCCACAGGACCAAAGATCAGCTTTAGCACCATCGTAGCCCTTCTTTCCAATCACCTCAGGCGCCACATAAGCCGGTGTGCCACACGTTGTGTGTGGCAACCCATCTTGCTTCAAATGCTCAGTGAAAGCGCTGAGACCGAAATCAGTGACTTTCAAATTGCCTTTTTCGTCTAAGAGCAAGTTCTCGGGATCTCAGTGGTAGATTCCATGGCTGTGGCAGAAATCGATGGCGGAGATGAGTTGTCGGAAATACACTCTCGCCACGTCGTCTCTTAGCCGACCCTTAGCGATTTTTGAAAACAGCTCACCTCCATGTACGAGCTACATGGCGAAGTAGATCTTGGATTTGCTTGCCATAACTTCATGGAACTCGACTATGTTTGGATGTTGTACCATCTTCATCACCGAGATTTCCCTCTTGATCTTCCCGTCGGAGAAGACCTCGTCAGCGGGGAGCATGGCCCCCGGATCTGGGTTTGCTTGAGGTGGGTTTGCTGGGTTTCTTTTTAAATGAGATGGGTTGTTTTGAGTTGAGATTTTTTTGTTTGGATTGGTTGTGTTGTATTTTTGGATTGATTTGATACTATGAGGCTTTAGGATTTGATGATATTGTTGGGTTTGAGAAAATGGTGATTTTGAGATTTTTAATTTTGAGATTTTAATTTTTAGGTTTGTGCTCTTAGATCTAGGTTTGTGTCTTGTTTAAGACACATTCAGATCTCAATTCATGTAATTTTTAGTTTTTAATTTTTTTTATTTAGTTAAAATTAATAAATTAATTTTTTTAATTTAGATGCTGACGTGGCATTTTTTAATGTCAAAAAAAAATTTTTATTATTAATTTAGGCCACGTGGACATTTATTTATTATTATTTATTCATGCCGTTTGTCACGTCAGCATTCTCCATTTCTGGTGTAACGGCAGGGACCAAAATGAGAAGTGTTTTTCAAGATAGGGACTAAAAGCGGTAAAAATAAAATGTAGGGACTAAAATGAGAATCGCCTAAAAATGTAGAGACTAAAAGTGACTTTTCGCCTAATATTTACTATTAAACTAAGGGCATGTTTGATAGCTATTACTATGGTTTAGCTTCTTAATAGTTTGGTTTTGTTTTTATTACAAGAAATAGTCATTCTTAATAAATAGCTATTTTTTAAAATGAAGAATAACTATTCATCTCTAAAAGTATTGTTATAACTAATCCTTAGTTGGTGTAATAATTTCTAACATTAATATATTTCCAAATAAACAAACTTTCCATATCCACATAACAATTATAGAAAAAAAAATCATCTATATCAAATTTAAAAAATATTATTTTTAAGGAAATATAATTATATGAGTGAGATATTTCCTAAAATAGATCTTCAATTTTATTCTAAATTTCTAATGTTACAATTTATAACCAAACTAAAGAATATGTTAAGTAATTCCATTACAACACATTTTTTTCCAGTAATAAAATTTATCATTCTTATTGTAATTCACATTCAGTGTACCAAACATGTTGTAACATTAACAAAGATATAAGTATTATTAGAAAAGATGAGACAGTGAGTTCTAGTTAGCTTACATGGTAAAGTCTTTGATAGTTGAATAAGAAATCTAGGGTTTAATCCCCGCCTACACTAAAAATTGATTAGTGTCTTAGAACTATCATCAGGAGTAGGGGTGTGCGCGGTTCGGTAAAGGCGGTTTTTTTTCCAAATTTATTACCAAACCGATAGAGATCGGTTTTTTTATAATTGAAACCGATGCACACCGCGTAGGGTCGGTTTTCTGACCTATAGCGATGCGATTTTTTGTAGTGCGGTTTAGTCGGTTTGGTCGGTTTGAAATATTAAAAAAAAAATATTTTTTTAATAATAAAAAAACTGAGCTTTCAATATTATATAAAAAAACTGAGCTTTTAATAGTTAATATTATATATGTAACGTAAGCATCCAACTTTAATATAATATTATATTTATATATGTAATCAAAGCAGCTACTTGGTGTTGAACTGGACCCCCACAAAATAGAAAGCCACAGCACAGACGCAGTCACACACTCACACTTAGTGACTCAGTGTGTAGAAAGCCACAAAATAGAAAGCCACAGCACAGACGTAGTCACACTCAGTGACTCAGTGTGTAGAAAGCCACAAAATAGAAAGCCACATCCAACCATGGTTTTTACATTCTTGATTCTACTTTCTCGGGTTAGAGGGAAGTGTGTAGGAAGGAAGTTTTGGTACAGTGACTCAGTGACTCAGTGAGGCTTAGCTGCTAAACTTAATCAAACATTCAAACTAATCAAACATTCAGCTTTCCCAAACAAATGAAAAGGAAAAAATAGTAAAACACGAAGACAAACAAAGTTACAAAACTGAAAACACGAAGAAGCTTACCTACGGTTGTTCTGCGTCAGGCGAGACTCAAGACTGAGAGCGAGAGAGAGAGTTAAAAGATACTCTGAGACAAATATGAACTTATATACCCTGAGAATCTGAAAACCTAGCATAAAACGCACCGTTTTGCTTTTATTATAACACCCATACATGATACGACATCGTTTTATCAGCTTCATAAAAAATAAAATAAAAATAAAAAAATAAAAAAACAGACTTTGTATCGGTTCGGCTCGGCACAGTCTCGGTTTTGGATTTCTCAATCCGATGATTTCACCGCACCGGCATCGGAACGGAGGGCGAAGTCCGAACGCCGACCTCGGCTCATTCGGTCGGCGCTATAGTCGGGACGGTGTCGTCGGTGCCGGTCGGTTGGGTCGGCTCCAGTGAAGCTTTGCACACCCCTAATCAGGAGTAGACGCCATAGATTTGAAACCCTCTCAAGAAAAAAAAAAAAAGATGAGACATTGTTCATAAAATACGATTCTTGGTTATAAGTTTTAAACCCAACTCAGATACCGTGTTAAAAATAAAACATAACTATCATATTATGTTAGAAAATATGAGATATAACTTTAATATCATGGTAAAGTATATGAGAAGATGTAAAAAAGAAAATAAAGAAGATAGAAGAAAAAGAAAGAGAGACTTGGGTCTTAAACAGGATTGAATCTTGATATATATAACAAGTAGCATGCCCATTTGATGCATAGGAATCAAAGAGAAACTAAAGAAAATATTTCGATAGTATAGTTGAAATTAAACAATAAAATTAAAAGTAAAAAAATTAAAGAACAAAAATTATTTCAAGGAACCTAGCAAAAACACTTCATGTAAAATAGGGTTTTTTTATCTTTAAAAAAAAGTATATTATCAAATTAATTTTAAAGAAATAATAAAACTTATTTTAAATTCCAACAAACTTTACGTTAATAGAAGTAAAAGTAGCATTTTTCATCTTTTTGAAACTTTGGTATATACGTAATACAGCTCACCTAGATAAAACTATAATTTTATTATATTTATAGTGTGACAAATAGGATGTAACTTAAGTTGAGTCACTCACTTAGCATACCCACAACATATAGGATGTCACTTTTATTATATACTACTGGTCTATTTAGGATCTACTTATTTTGTTAAAACTGAAAACTTTTTGCTGAAAGTACTATAAATAAAGGTAAAAGTTAGTTGAAATAGTACAATGGGACCCATGAATAATACCAAAAATAAACTGAAGAGTAAAATAAACTGACTTTTTAATTTGAAACCAAACGCACACTACATATGATATGTACACTAAAGTTGAGTCATTTAGTGTGGGAGGGTTTCATAGTCTCAGCCCCGATATTGTCCTCTTCGGAAAGGGCACTATGCCTCTTCTCCAGGTTTTGCTTAATCCCACATTAGAGAGAGACGCCTCCCACATATGCCTTATAAGTATTGGCCTCAAGACACATGTGTACCACTATTACACATGTGTAGTAGTGGTACATGCCTTTTAATGTGGGAGGGTTTTATAGTCTCAGCCCCCAATTAGCAGATATTGTCCTCTTCGAAAAAGGCACTATGCCTCTTCTCAAGGTTTTGCTTAATCCCACATTGGAGAGAGACGTCTCCCACATGTGCCTTATAAGTATTGACCTCAAGACACATGTGTACCACTATTACACATGTGTAGTAGTGGTACATGCCTTTTAATGTGGGAGGGTTTCATAGTCTCAACCCCCAATTAGCAGGTATTGTCCTCTTCGGAAAAGGCACTATGCCTCTCCTCAAGGTTTTGCTCAATCCCACATCAGATAGAGACGCCTCTGTAATAGTGGTACACATGTGTCTTGAGGTCAATCCTTATAAGGCACATGTGGGAGGCGTCTCTCTCCGATGTGGGATTGAGCAAAACCTTGAGGAGAGGCATAGTGCCTTTTCCGAAGAGGACAATACCTGCTAATTGGGGGTTGAGACTATGAAACCCTCCCACACTTAGTTTACCCAAAACATATAGGATGTAATTTTTATTATATACTACATATGATCATAATTGTCAAATTGTGAATTGTATCGTAAATTAATTTTTTTTATTTTTTTATATTTTTTGTATCGTGTATCGTAAGATGCATAAACACGTAATAAAGTTCTAAAATAATTATAGATATACATATATAAAAGGTATATTCATTATGAATTTGAAATATATTCAACTAATGACCAATTTAATCATTACTTATGTAATAAAATTTAACAAAGCTAACTAAATAAATCAAATTAACTTATGTTTATAATATACACGTTTAAATTTATTAAACTCAGAAGTGATAATACATGATATATGAATCAAAATAATAATATCTTTTCATCATCTTGGCTAATTAACTTCATCTAAGTCAATGTTATCATCATGTTTAGCATTTTGCAAAATTATTTTTTCATAGACATTTTCTTCATCATTATCAACATTTACTATTTTGTTTTTGTTTTTTTTTTTATTCTAATAATTTATTCTTTATATTTTTTTTCTTGGCATTCTAGCTTTTTAGACCCATAATAATAATAACAAAATAAAAAATAATTATATTTTCATTTAATACATTATTAATAGCATAGAAAATAAATTTGCACAAATGAAAGTGAGTGTCATGAGTATAGTCTAAATTTTGTAGGAGAAAGAGAAGGGAGGACAAAAAAAACTCATGGACTTGCTATTTTATTAGACTCAAATAAGTTTCCCAATACTTTTGTATTAAAAAAGCCTAACAACTTGTTTAAATCAAATAAAACCAAAATTTTGACAAAAACACTCATTTTAAAACCACATGTCTATGTATCGTAGGATACATACAATTTATCAATACAATACGATTCATATACGCACCTATGTATATGATTTATGAGTACTTATGATACACCCTTACGATACGTATTGTACGATGCGTATCGCGTATCGTACGATACTAACAACCATGCATATGATATGTACAATATGGGATAAAAAGAAAATTAAAAAGGAATAAGTGGTGTATAATTGTGTGTGTGTTTTAGATGCGATAGAACTTAAAATATTGAAGTATATTTTTTACCCTTAAAATTTGAGATTGTTTTTATTTTGGCTCTTACGTTTTAAAATTTTATTTTGATACCCTTTATATTTGATTCTGTTTTCATATTGACCCTTATGTTTCAAAAATTTTGGTTGATTTAGTTTTCTATTCAGCCCTTTAAATTTTAAATGTTTTATTTTCATTAAAAATTTTGAAACATAAAGGGCCAAAATAAAAATAACCCCAAATTTTATGGGCCAAAAATGTACTTTAGTCACTTTAATTAATACCTATGAAATTTGTTGTATAATGATTGTTTTTTACCATTAGACCAAGATACAAAGATTTTTTTTAAAAAAAAAAGTTAAAATACAAACACAAATCCCTTATTTAATGACAAAAGATTTTGTCAACTAAGCTAACTACAACTCATACAATATACGCCAATGTTGAGAAACATCAATTTTCCTCTAGAGAAAAAAAAATTTAAAAAATTAAAAATTAAAATAAAAGCTTATTGAGCATTATCTAAAATGATTAATGGGTGAATGTGAACTGCGTGGGTTTTTAGAAATTTGATTGTTCTATCAATAAAGAAAGAGAAAAAATAAATGCATTTCAACCTTAATGTGGGACTCACCTTTGGCTTTTACTTGGGAGTTCAAATTCTATGATATTTCTATTCTTTTTTTTAAGATGAAGTTATTGAGCACAACTTATTAGATATGAGTTGTTGGATGAGGACTTGGAAAAGAAGGTTGTGTATTATTTGAACATAGTCCTTTGGCAAAGGGCACAGAAATGGGAATGACTTGTCTTGATATCCTATCTTTAATTTGATTCTCAGATAATAGAAATCAAAATTAATGCTCTTCAAAGATCATTTACTCAAATCTTAAGTACGTTCCTTCTTCTTTCTTCATACCAAATTTTTTTTTTATTTTATCCTGCTAATAAGTGTTCTTAGGACAATTGTTAATAAACCAATTACGGATAATTTGACATTATTTTTATGAGATAGGTAAAAAACTGTCAAAAAAATTAATTAATTTTTTTTACACATAAAAAATTTAAAATATTTATGCTAAACCAATGTTCTTAGAGCATTTGTTGACGTTTTCTTACTTTATATTTAAACAATGCTTTGCCCCCACCTCCACCTTTTCTTTTGTTTTGCATGACCCAACTTGTTAGAGCTCGTTTGGATTGACCATCACCCAGTTTTCAAAACTCAATAGTCAAAATTTATCACTCATATTGAAAACCCATAACTCATAACCCACCCCACTCTCAATGAAAAAGTCAAAAACTCTTGTTTGGTTAAAAAACTCAATCACATAACTCAGCTTTGAACTCCACTTTTTGTCAAAATGGTGGAGCCCACGAGATTGATAGTACACAGAAGATTTCTGGTGATTCCCGCGTCCCTTTTCTTTTCTGCTCTTCCTCCTCTTTCACAATTGTATTACAAATTTGTATTTTTGGAAGGGGAGCAATCCACAATTTATGACTATCTTTCTTGGTGATATATCTCCATCTTTCATTTTCAAAGGGTACCGTTATTAATAATACAGAGACTTCTATTTGAGACAAAACAATAGCAATAATTAATAAGATCTCCGTTCATAAAAATTTAAAAGAATTCACACTTATTTGGTCCTGTAGCATCCGTTTGGGGATACTGTAATTTCTGATAGCTTTTTTTGAGTGTCAACATGTATAATATATTGTGGGCTTTAGGCCTAGTTAGGTTACTTGTATAGCACACATATTTACTTGTACTGCACACATATGCCTCCTATATAAAGACAACTATGTACATTCTTTCATCATGAAATACAATACTATTACATTCAGTATTTTTAACATGGTATCAGAGCCACCTTCTTGTGGTCATGATTTTCTGTCCTTACGGTACATTTAAGAGCAATCTTTGTCTTCCTCGGTGTTTTCTCGCTGCGTTCATCTTCTTTGGCTTCCTACTTCTGCCGTCAAAACTCTCTGGTATAGTCAAGCCACCGTTAGAAGTCGCATCAACACTGCAAGATCATTGCCTTACCGTCACAGAGCCAAACTTCATTCAAGAGATCTTCTCAACCTTATCAAATCTCAAGATTTCATCAAGCTTCCATCTTGAGTTTGAGAGGGGGTAGTAGAGATATATTAGCCCATTAGTATAGGCCTAAACCTAATTCTACTTTGTGTGCAAGCCAAGTCTCCTACGTGTGCAAGCCAAGTCTCCTACTTGTACTAGAAGTCTATTAGTCTAGGGTTTAGTCTACTATATATACACATGTTATGGTTCATTGTAACACAAGATTTATACTACACTCTAATATATTATTGATGTAGCCCTTTAGGGTTTCTTCCGTGGATGTAGGCTGTTAGGCTGAACCACGTAACCCCCGTGTGTTATTGTGTTCTATACTTTATGCTTTTGCTTCCGCATCCATACTAGCATATTCAACATGGTGTATCAATGCTAATATTTAACATCTCTCACTTGGGTTACATGGCCATCTCTCACTTGGGTTACATGGCCAGTCATTATGATTCTGCCTTATTTCTTTGTCGCATTGACAAAGGCACTATATTTCTTCTCCTATATGTGAATGATATGATCATAACTGGTGATAATCTCAGTGGCATTCAAGAACTCAAGACTTTTCTCAGTCAGCAATTTGAGATGAAAGATCTTGGATATCTTAGCTATTTCTTGGGTCTTGAAATCACTCATTATACAGATGGACTTTATATTACTCAAGCCAAGTATGCCTCTGAACTCTTGTCTTGAGCTGGACTCACTGATAGCAAGACTGTTGACACTCCAGTTGAGCTTAATGCGCATTTGACTCCTTCAGGGGGGAAACCATTGTCTAATCCCTCTCTTTACAGACGCTTGGTTGGCAGCTTAGTTTATCTCACTGTCACTCGTCCAGACATTTCCTATATTGTTCACCAGGTGAGCCAGTATTTGTCTGCACTACGATCGACTCACTATACCGCAGTTCTGCGTATTCTTCAATACCTAAAGGGCACTCTCTTCCATGGTCTTTTCTACTCTACTCAGTCTCTTCTTATTCTCCGTGCATTTTCTGATGCTGATTGGGCAGGAGATCCCACTGATCGCAGGTCCACCACTGGTTATTGCTTTCTTCTTGGTTCTTCTCTGATTTCTTGGTGAAGTAAGAAACAAACTCATGTGGCCCGCTCCAGTACTGAAGCAGAATATCGTGCCCTTCCTGATACCACATCTGAGCTCCTTTGGCTACGATGGCTTCTCAAAGACTTAGGTGTGTCTACATCCTCTGCTACTCCTCTTTATTGTGACAACCATAGTATTATTCATATTGCTCACAATGATGTCTTCCATGAACGGACTAAACACATCGAGATCGATTGTCATTTTATTCGTTTTCATCTTATCCATGGTGCTCTCAAGCTGATCTCAGTCTCCTCTAAAGATCAACTTGCAAATATCTTCACCAAGTCACATCCTAAGGGACGTCTTCGTACTTTGGTTGACAACCTCAAGCTGGTCTCACATCCACCTTGAGTTTGAGGGGGGCTGTTAACATGTATAATATATTGTGGGCTTTAGGCCCAGTTAGGTTACTTGTATAGCACACATATTTACTTGTACTACACACATATGCCTCCTATATAAAGGCACCTATGTACATTCTTTCATCATGAAATACAATACTATTACATTCAGTATTTCTAACATTGAGAAAAGTAATTTCTGATAACTTATTCACTAAATATAATACAAATTTTATAAATTTTTTTATACCTATCATATTAATTGTCAAATATATAACAAAAAGTTAGAAGCTAATTTATTTTTAAAAAATATCATTTTGTTATTTTTTTTTTTAACTTAAGACAAAAAGCTATAAAAAAATTAAAAAAAAAAAAAAATCAACCAGACTCTTTAAAAATGTGCATCTTTTTTTAAGAAATTAAATTTATTTTCCCATTTTTGATATGATAATGACTTCAATTTTCTTTTTTGTTTTTCAAAAAATTCTCTCAATCATAGAATTCTAAATCAATAAGCCTAGAGGCACACCAAAATTGACAATAAATTTCACAATTATCTGAGGTGGCAAGTTGTTAATGGTGGATAATAAAATAGTATCAGCAGTAGGCCTATATAAAAATCAATAACAATTTGCCAATTAAGCAGGTATGAAATTTGTTTTGAAAATGGTTGTGTCCGTAGCATTATTCATTTCATATGTTATTTCTTGACATAAGAGAATGACCTAAGGAAAGAGGGAACACCGCAGATTATCGATTTAAGAAAAAAAAAAATTATACATGGATTTGTGGTCATATACAAATGGGCTAATTAACTTGAGTATTTTAGCTATATATGTAACGTTGAAATTACAATGAGTGTGCAAAACAATGCTCTGATACTTTTTTGAAAAAGTTTTTATATGAAATATGATTTTATGGCAAGTGTATGTGAGAGGTTGTGTAAAAATTTGGTGAAATTTTTTGTCGTGGATAGATATGATAGAATTTCAATCTATAATGTTTGTTCTATGATAATTACTCTTTACCTTTAAGCTAAAACACCAATCAATTTTTGGTGTAAACAAGATTCAAACCTTAAATCTTTTATTTAACAATAAGAGACTTTACTAATTAAACTAACCGAAACCTATAATTTCAGTAAAAATTTTAGCGCTTATAACATTATTGTTTCAACTATAATATAGAAAAAGAGGTTTATATATATATATATATATATATATCATTTTTCTAATAGATTTTATAGGATTCAAAATCTTTGGATGGCATGTCATGATAATTGTTTTTTACGCCATAATATCAATTGTTTTCTTTTTAGTGTAGGCAAGATTTGATCACAGTTTTTTATTCGACAAGAAAAGATTTTATCATTTTAACTAACTGACCTTGAGAAAACAAGGTACCACTAACCAAAATACCCAAATCTTGATACATAGAGCACTCATATAAGTTCTTATTGTTATGTATATATATTTTTGGCTTTTCGACTTTGTGTAAAATAGTTTTACAATTTCACTTCTTACTCTTTTCTTTGTTTCATTTCTTTCTAAGTCCTTTTCTTCTCATAAGCACTTACAAATTCTTTATTCAATAGGCCAAGACTTAAAGGCTTCCATTTATTGAACATTGGACAAAGTAAACTTAAGAATTAATGTGTTATTTAACATTTATCTTTGAGTTTTTTTGTTCATTTATTTGTATAGAAAAAAAGAAAAGAAAATATGATCAAGTTATTTTTTTTTTAAATTTTAATATTTTTTGGTTAGTAAAAAAAAAATACAAGTCATACCAAGTTGACCCAACCCTCAAAAAACCAAGTAAGGGTCATAGGTTTTGCAATTTATTTAGGACGATTCGTTTTAATCCCAACCTGATCTAACTTGAACCCCATTATGTCACACCTGCATCTAAAACTTGTTTAATAGGTCCAACTATTAGAAGCCTTTCACTTACCAGTCCACCTATAGGCTATAGATACTCAATCTACACTCATTTTCATAATATGCTTAGGTGTCAACTTATAATTAGATTATAACACTTATATAGTTACACATGAGACCACCACGTGATATAGAGAAAAAGTAGATTCGAATGCACCAATCACAAGTAAATACTATAAAATTATCTCCAATAGGAGGCTTAATGTGGCCCATATACATTTTATTTTAAGTATTTAATTATTATTTATCTGGATTTATTATTTATTTGATGATAAGAGTGATAGATAAAGATCCATCCTATTAGAAGTCTTTTGTGAACAAACACTTATATTTGGTGAACAGACATACTCTTTGAGTCTTTTAGGTAAATATTGCAAAAATTAAAAGATATTTGCGTTATAGGTACTGTTTGAAGTTATTTGTGGAAATGAGGAGAGAGACTGAATTTCGGCAACACCGTTGCCGAAATTCAACAAAAAAGTAGGAGAGAGAATCACAAAAAGGAGGAAAGAGAAAACTTGTTGTCAGGAGTTGAATTTCGGCAACTGTGTTGCCGAAATTCATCTGCCCAACTTTACTGTGCTGCCCGCCCGGATGTGTGAGAAGTGCAATAATGCCCAGACAAAAAAAAAAAGTAATTGTATTGCCGAAAATGGTAGAAAAAATTAAATGAATGCGGAAGAATTAAAGAAAAATATAATGCGTTATGCACACAATATTTTTACAATATTTTCACAATAAATCACAAGTAACTAGTTATTATTAGTTCAAATTTAAATTTGACATTGACATTACTATTTTAATTTAACAATAACAGCAAGTAACAACATAATACTTAGCATTTGTTGTAAAAATATTGTAAAAATTGTGTGCACTTATTATTTCTTAAAAAAAAAAGTGTAAAGAAAAATTTTGTGGCAATTGTGGCAATCCCATTGCCGAAATAGTGGGGAAAAACTTTTCCCCACTATTTCGGCAATGGTATTGCCACAATTAGGGAAAAACTTTTTTTTTTTTTTCAATTGTGGCAATGCTTGTTTTTTCAATTATGAAATGGCATGGAAAATTTTTTCCCACGATTTCGGCAATGGCATTGCCACAATTGGGAAAAAAATAATATTTTATTTTATTTTATTTTTTTCTCAATTGTGGCAATGGTATTGCCGAAATTGTGTGGAAAAAATTTTTCCCGCCATTTCGGCAATACCATTGCCACAATTAGAAATTTTTCCCCACAATTTCGACAATGAAAAAAATAAAATAAATTTTTTTTTTTCCAATTGTGGTAATGGTATTGCCAAAATTGTTTTTTTTTTTTTTTTTTCAAACGGTATTGCGATTGCCACAATTAGTTAAAAAAAAAAAAGTTCGAAATTTTTTTTCCCCACAATTAGGGGAAACTTTTCCCCACAATTTCGAACTTTTTTTTTTTTAAACTAATTGTGGCAATGACAATACCGTTTGAAAAAAAAAAAAAAAACAATTTTGGCAATACCATTGTCACAATTGGAAAAAAAAAGTTTTTATTTTATTTTTTTTCATTGTCGAAATTGTGGGAAAAAATTTCTAATTGTGGTAATGGTATTGCCGAAATGGCGGGAAAAAATTTTTCCACACAATTTCGGCAATACCATTGCCACAATTGAGAAAAAAATAAAATAAAATAAAATATTATTTTTTTCCCAATTGTGGCAATGCCATTGCCGAAATCGTGGGAAAAAATTTTCCATGCCATTGCCATAATTGAAAAAAAAAGCATTGCCACAATTGGAAAAAAAAAAAAAAAAACGTTTTTCCCTAATTGTGGCAATACCATTGCCGAAATAGTGGGGAAAAGTTTTTCCCCACTATTTCGGCGATGGGATTGCCACAATTGCCACAAAATTTTTCACGAATCCATTACACTTTTTTTTTAAGAAATAATAAGTGCACACAATTTTTACAATATTTTTACAACAAATGCTAAGTATCAGGTTGTTACTTGCTGTTATTGTTAAATTAAAATAGTAATGTCAATGTCAAATTTAAATTTGAACTAATAATAACTAGTTACTTGTGATTTATTGTGAAAATATTGTAAAAATATTGTGTGCATAACGCATTATATTTTTCTTTAATTCTTCCGCATTCATTTAATTTTTTCTTCCATTTTCGGCAATACAATTACTTTTTTTTTTTGTCTGGGCATTATTGCACTTCTCACACATCTGGGCGGGCAGCACAGTAAAGTTGGGCAGATGAATTTCGGCAACACAGTTGCCGAAATTCAACTCCTGACAACAAGTTTTCTCTTTCCTCCTTTTTGTGATTCTCTCTCCTACTTTTTTGTTGAATTTCGGCAACGGTGTTGCCGAAATTCAGTCTCTCTCCTCATTTCCACAAATAACTTCAAACAGTACCTATAACGCAAATATCTTTTAATTTTTGCAATATTTACCTAAAAGACTCCATACTCTTTAATGGGAAGAGTATAAATAGATAACTAACGTTAAATTGAAAGAATCCCTAGTTAAAAAGCCCATGTTCTCCATCAAAAACCATTTCTAAGGAGAAGGTCATAGACTAGAAGAATCTCTTCTAATTCCTTACTTTACATATCATTTGAATAACAATGGCTGGAGGTACGTTTTATTTTCTTCCACTGATTTAGATTTTTTTTTTTTTTACATGTGATATCAGAGCCTCCTTCATGCTATCTTGTTTGGTGATTTTCATTTGAGAAATTATTTGACATGATTCTAGGATATTTTATTTAATTTACTGTTGTGATTAATTTTGTTCAATGATTGTTTTGCAAATCCATGTTTTGTTCATAAATATTGTGGGTTGCGTTAACTGTGCATAGCTGGGTTTTTACGGTCGTGATAGTTTTACTGGTTTTGATTTGTTTGCCCATTTGGTTATTCTTTCGGTGAATCAATATTGTAATTCATGGTGTTTTTATTGTGCATACATTGTGGGTCTGTTTACAAGTCAAGAATGCACAGGTTGTTTACAATGGCATTACTTCAATATCAATATAAAAAATAATAATGAGAAATGATATGTATACAACATTTTCATAACAAATTATAAGTAGCGGGTTGTTAGGGAATGTTATTGGTGGGCAAAAAAGTTATTTAGTTAGTAGTAAATTTAAATTTGAACCAATAACAACTTACTACCTATAATTTGAACCAATAACAACTTAGCATCTTAAGACATGATGATAATTACATAAAGTTGGTTTTTTTTTTTTTTTTTAGCACTTCATTAGGAATCTCTTCTCAAAAAATAAATAATAAAAAACTTCATTAGGAATAAAGGCATCTAAGAATTAAAGCATCTAAGTGACAATTAATTCTTGAAGGTAATGACTTGGTTCCTTAGGGAGGTTTTTTTTTTTTTTTTTGGAATAAGATGATAAATTAGGCACTAAGACAAGACTTTTCCTAGGCCTGTAGGTTTGGAAATTTTTGTGATTTATTTTCTTCCACAGCTTGAGATTTATTTTTGTACAAATACTTGAACTTGTTATAAATTTGGATATACCAAGAGTTTTTCTTCACTTTCACTATTGGGTTGTTATTGTGTAGTCTCGGACTATACTCCCAGAGGGATGGGTCCCACCTATCATGGGGCCCACTCTCCATAAGAGAGGGGAGTATGGTACAATAATTTTTCTTCACTGCCTTGTTAAACAATTCTATCTAGGTAGCTAGAGCTTAGCTCACCAGCTTTCTTCCCAAGAGAAGAGAAAAAGAAAAGAAAAGAAAAGAAAGAAAGATGAAGAATAGTTGAATAGGACGTTGAGGTTATTAACAGCCCATCACCGGCGAGCATTTATTAGTTATTACAGCCCACACCTTAAGTCTGAAATGAATTAAATCACTGACTCTACCTACAACCCGCAAAAATTGCTTATTTATTCTCATGCATGTGCTTCCCCTTTCTCTGCCCATACTTGGTTGTCTTTAATTTCCCAACTGACTGAAAAACTTTATACAAAGATCTCTCTCTCTCTCTCTCTCTCATATATAAGCATATATTGTTTAGAGGTCCATGTTTGTGAGCTTCTTTGCGATATTCAAGGAAATGAGTATCTTCTCATTGATTACAGGGAGGCCAGGCCCAAGTGGGTTTGGCTCAGCTTCGACTGCTGAACAAGTTACTGAAGGGATTGATGCCAGTAATCTCACTGCTATTGTCACTGGTCAGCTTTGAATTCCTCTTTCATTTAGTCAATTATTGTTTCGTTTTACTTGTTTTTGATTGATAGTCTGTCGTGGTGTTCATGCTCTTGTTTAATATCTATGAAATATGGGGATAAAGAAAAGGTGAGAGAGATCATGAGAAAAAGAAAGTGAAATCAATATATAATTGCAGGATTCTTATTTTGATGATTTCATAATTGGGTCTTGGAAGATAATATTTAAATCCTAGACATTTACGATGAAAGTATCATAAATTACCAGTGAACTTAGTTGTTTTGCTTCTATTTCATATGGTTCTATTTTTGCCTTTTTCTTTTTGTAATTATCAGCTTTATTTTTATAATTATGAGACAAAATTTATCATACGTTTGGGAGGAGGGAAATAAATAAAATGAAATGAGTTATTTTAAAATATTCATTTCATTGTAATCAAAATTTTACATATGTTACTAAATGAAACCTATTACATATTAAATTCTTTTTTTGACCAAGTTTAATTTTTAGCCGTCCTAATTTTTGAAAATGAGAGAAATATTTTATATCAAAACAAATGGCACTTAAATGTTAAATTTTACCCAAAATATCTCAATCCAAAAAAAAAAAAAAATCATTGTCCAAATCTGACATTTTCCTTATTATCTTGCTTGACTTTTCTTTTATCATTATTGGCTGCTACATACCTGCCGCCATATGTCTTTGAAAATTATTAAATAGTGCAAGAGTACATCTCCTCTCACATGAGTTGAGGTCTCATCATCAATTTAAGTTTTATTTCCTCTACACGAGCTTTTAGTACCTTCCATTTGCAGTTTGTACCCACAAAAAAAAAAAAAAACCCATTTGTTGTTAGGCATGCTTGTTACAGGTGGGCCTTTTTCTTCAAGATCAGTCAACTCATGTCAGTAATGCTCCACCTGCGATGACCAATAATTGGGCAACTGTATCTAAAAGTTGGTGACCTTCTTCATTAGAACGATAATTTCAGAAAATACATTTCTCTTTGGAATTGAGATCTACACAGTGCCGGCTCAAGGCCTAGGCAAGTTAGGCCTAGGCAAGTTAGGCCTAGGCCTAAGGACCCACCAAAAAACAAAATTTCCCTTAAAAAAAAAGTCTCCATTTCTCGTAGTTAAAGTCCCAAATTTTTATGAAGGTTGTACATTTTTTTATTAGTAATGTTAAGGATACTACAAATTTTACTATTGATTTACAAATTGTCATGTTATTAATCACAAAAAAGTGATATAAACATTCATTAGTTAAATTGATAAAGTTCATCAATGAAAGACAATATCACATTATATTTTGAACATTTTATAGTACTTTTAATTAGCGCATTTTTCTTTTTCATTTCTATTAAGACTCTTAAAGTACGAGACTAATAGAACCTTAACTCAATTGAAACCCTAAAATATTTCAAAAAGATGTTGCAAATGTGTTAAATCATCAATTATAGATTAATCTCTCATAATAGTTTGAAACTTTGATTTTTGTAAAATAATATCCTACAAATCCACACACCAAATAATATCTATCTCTCTCTCTTAAAATCAAAATATAAAATTAAAAATTAGATTAAAACTTTATTTAACTATGCATCGTCTTATATTCAAAATAAAGTATCCTTTTCAATCGCAATATATTTTTATTTCTTTTTATTAATATTATAGGATCAACTATAATATTCAATTCTCTATATGAAATTAACATTAGTTTAGTTGGTATTATTTATGTATTTAATGTATCAAATTAACCTTAATTTGATTAGTATTAAATAATTTTGTTTAATTAATATTTACATATTAAAGGCCCCGCATAAATTTTTCGCCTTAGGTCCCAAATTATGTTGGGCCGCCCTTGGATCTACAATTCCTAAGAATGATTGAAATTGATAGTCGCAAAAAACAATCTTCAATCTCAATTATTGGTTAAAAAAGTTTTATAAAAGCAGTAAAGTAAAAAATGAAAGTAAAAAAAGTGAAAAATGAAAAAATTTTGTGAGTATAAATAAGGGTGCAATTATTGCACCTGATGCAATACCCTATGTACTGAATCCTAATCCTACTCATTGAGGGGGTGATTTATGGTTGATTGAGCCCTCACTCCCTTGCAACACGTGAGCTTGAATACTTGAGAAATAATGTGCCCAATTGAGTTCAAACTTCAATGGAAGCACTTTAATTGCAATAATTATTTTGTAGATTAGCTGTATATAGCGAATCCAAATCTTCTGTCTCACTTTTTATGCTCCACTCTATACTCCACCAATAAATACTTGTCACATGTTCACCTAACTAATTAAATACTATCATTATTGACTTATTAATACTACAATTATTAATTAATAGTAGTATTTAATTAATTAGGTGAATATGTGGCAAATATTTATTGGTGGAGTATAAAGTGGAGCAGAAAAAGTGGGATAGAAGATTTGGACTCGTATATAGTAGTTACCTCGTCCTATGTGGTCCTCATTCATTAATAAAAAAAAAACATGTGGACCTCAAAGCATGTGTCTGTGTATGCGTAGGGGTGGTGATTTATAATGGTTATCCAAAGTTTGTTCTAATGTCACTTGATTTAACTTAAGATCAAAACTAATAACAACTTAATATCAGTGGTAATATTGTGGATATAGTATTACTTAGTAATGTTTCATATGTTCCAATTAACTCAATTGTTAAAATCTCTTGATATGCAGGAGGAGTGGGTGGAATTGGCTTGGAGACCGTGAGAGTGTTGGCTCTTCGGAAAGCTCATGTCATCATTGCTGCAAGGAACATGGAAGCTGCAAATGCAGCAAGACAGCTTATTCTTAAAGACAACGAAACTGCGCGTGTGGATGTCCTAAAGCTCGACCTGAGCTCCATGAAGTCTGTTAGAGCATTTGTTGACGACTTCAATGCTCTTAACGTTCCCCTTAACATCTTGATGTGATCTCTCTCTCTCTGTCTCTATCTTTGTCTCTCTAGTCTGTATAGTTTTACCAAACTAATACAGTTCTTCTTTGAACACACTCTTGCATACAAATAATATTTGAATATGGCCAATATTTCAGAAACAATGCCGGCGTCATGTTCTGCCCCTTCCAGCTTTCAAAAGATGGAATAGAGATGCAATTTGCTACAAATCATATAGGTTGGAAGTAAAATAATTGATGTCTCACTATGTGTATATATATAATTTGGTTTGTAATTTCAACTCTGCCAGTAATCGGTTATATCTCACTTCACTTCTCAGGTCATTTCCTCTTAACGAATCTTCTTCTTGAGAAAATGAAGAACACAGCAAGATCAACTGGCATCGAGGGCAGGATTGTGAACTTGTCATCAATAGCCCACAACTACACGTACGAACATGGGATCCGATTTGATCAGATCAATGATGAAAGTGGGTACGTCAAAATTTTCTTTTATTTTATTAGGTGCAAATTCGTAATGATGTAAATTAACCAATATGATTTCATTGCTAATCACTCTAGTCAGGACCCAAAAGCTAAGAATGTTACCTCTGCTAGTGCTCCGGCTTTTTCATAATGATAATGCATTACATAAAAATTTTACCTACTTATGAGCGGCTTCATGATTTTGCTTTTTGTGAAAGTTGTTGTGTGATTGTGTGTGATGATTGAATAATAAGTGGAAGCATGAAAGAGAGAGCAATCTTTGCCCTTGACGGCTACATATTATATTAAGTACTTATGTTACAATGAACCCAATGTAGGGTTTATATGCTATAGAATATATAAGTATATAACTAATAATCTTAGGCTAACCATAGACTAACCTAAGATTAATATATTTGTTTTACAAATACATGAGCTTACAATTGGTTTGGGCCTCTTGGGCCATATAATATGTCTAACACTCTTCAATATCTTCGTATCAGTTATTCTAACAAAAGGGCGTATGGACAATCCAAATTAGCAAACATATTACATGCGAATGAACTCTCTCGTCGTTTCCAGGTAATTTTAATGTGTCTGTTTGGGAACGGCTTATTTAGCTGAAACTGGAAATTTTTTGCTGAAAGTACTATAGATAAAACTAAAAGGTAGTTGAAATAGTACTGTAGGATCCACGAATAGTACCAGAAAGTGCAATGAGAACTATGAATAGTAGCAAAAATAAGTTGAATAGTAAAAAAAATTGGCTTTTTAAGCCAATGCCAAACACAACTGTAATCTTTAAAACAAGGATGTAAGGTAATCTTTATTATTATCTTTTGAAGATTTTACACAGGTCACTACTTCATCTAAAGTGTCAATTTGATCCTGGATTTTCGATTTGAGTAATTAATCCTATACATTATCATGTATTTTACTAATTCATTGATCCTACCCCTCTAATGAGATGCAGGAAGAAGGTATAAACATTACTGTGAATTCAGTCCATCCAGGATTGATAATGACTCCTCTCATGAGATATTTTGAACTTCCGATAAGTATGCTCTTGCTCTATGTTTCAAAATATAGACAAAATATGCAAAGAAAAGGATAGTATTTTTCATAACTTGATCATCTTTATATGCAGGAGTTCTACGGGCGTTCACCTTTTATCTATGGAAGAACGTACCTCAGGTAGATTAATACAATTTTTTTAGCAAAGATTAATACAACTTTTAAGTATCAAGGCGCCGTTTATATTTTGAGTTCTTTAAAGTTTTTGGAATGGATAGATAAATATCTATGCTTTAAGCTAGCACGCACAAACACACACGTACAAATAAACTCATAAGGACCTTCTCAATTTTTATAAATCTCAAGGTGTGTACGGTTTTATTTTAATTAAGAATGATGTTAAGGATACTACAAAATTTATAGACTGATTTGTCACTAGTCAAAAAAAGCAATTTAAACATTCACTTACTAAGTCGTTGAAGTCCACCAATTACATTCACTTTTTTTAGTAAAATTTGCAATAACTTCAACAATTTTCTTCATTTAAATTAGTTACCATTGATTATCAGTTTTTAATGAGATTTTAAATAATGCAACACTTTATAAAGTTATATAAAACCTTGACATTTGTAGAAACTAAATGTTTATCAATCATCATAAAATAGCCTATATCCATTTGTAGGAGAATTCTACCATACTCTTTTCTTTCTTTTTTTCATACTTACATAAATCTAAACTGTAAATATAAGATATTCACTTATTTAACAATTTACATTTTTAATAAAAGGGAAATAATTAGCACATACCATATACACACACTTGTTTTTAATTAAAATTGTGAATCATTGCTGCAAAAAAAAATATGTTTAAAGTAAAATGGCCTCTTGTTTAATAAATGAACGATTAAGATTAGGAAGTTCACACGATCTATAGTAATTATAATAGTTGTCTCTCTCAACTCATTCAAACTAGATATATACTAAATAGGAGAAATCTTATGCATTTGATATATACATCCCCCTCATAATTTGTGCGACTTACAATCATGTAAAACCTAAGTAGTGCGAGGAGGAAAAAGCATATATTTGAGATAGTTATTGGCCAAATAGCATAAGCACTCCAAGAAAAGGGTTAAAAAGGTATAAATCGGATTTTGTTTATTGCAGGGAGCATCCACGACTTGCTACGTCGCACTCCACCCAAATCTGAAAGGTGTTACTGGAAAGTACTATCTGGACTGCAATGAGATGGAACCAAGTGCGTTTGCAAGAGATACAGTGTTGGCTAAAAAGCTCTGGGACTTCAGCAACAAGTTGGTTTCTTCAGCTGCAAAACCTTGAAAATATATAGCTGCTCTGCTTGTTTGATAATATACTAATATATCCCTCGTCAACAAGTATATGACAAGGCAGTCCCAGTCTTTTTTTTTTTTTTAATATATATTGTTATTTTGGTATGGGTGAAAGATTCACCCAAATATATGTACTCCGTTCATAAGAATTTCATGCCACTGGCTAAATTGTTATACTTATCTAAATGTCTTATTTAAGAATTTTCAGTTCCCCCGTTACCAAGTTCATATTTAATGCAAGTTCTGACACATCAATATTCACTGATTATGTGTGCGTTTGGCTCCAAATTAAAAAGTCAGCTTATTTTTATTCACGAGTTTCACTGCACTTTTTGGTACTATTCACGAGTCTCACTGCACTTTTTGGTACTATTCATGAGTCTCACTGTATTATTTTAGTTAACTTTTTCAGCAAAAGAAGCGAATCACAAACAGACTGTATAATATATCATTGTATCGTGCAGCTTTTCTAGATAGACTGTAGAATGTTTTTTGGCAATCGACTCCATCCACCAGAGCCACAATTGTCGGTTAATTCAATAGTATTCATATTCACCTTGACAAGCTAAAGAGATAGACAGTATAAGCTATACTCTCAAATAATCTTATTTCTGTTTCCGAATTACTTATTTTCGAATAGCTTAGTTACATAATTGAGCAAAAAAATTAAAACAACCGGCTTGCAAACGGTAAATAAAACAACCGGCTTTTCCAATATTTCATTGGAAATTAACGGGATAGATTATAGTTGCTTACATCAAGGCCCCAAATATATGAAGTTTGGAAGCTACCAAAATTTCATAAATATTTGGCAAAACCCCAAAGCTATGCTCATGACAACGAGAGTGCTTCAAATTTTCAATCACCAAAATTAAAATAATAATAGTAAAAAAAAAAAAATTATATAGTTGAAACTAAAATAGAGTACCATGGCGGCTACAAGTGAGAGAAAATCTCCAAACGAGACTTAAATCACCACTGTCTATCACAAACTGATCAATCAAATGGTGTGAATTTGTTTTTCTCTTTAATTGGGTCTACAAGATTAATGGGCCTGATCTTGCTCCCAAAGGCCCACGGCCTGGATCAAACAAGTGGAGCTAGCAACCACAACAGCCGCAAAGACCGGAGGGACAATCAAATCAACCTTGGACTTAAATAACAGATGAGTGTTGGGCTTTGTGGAGCCTAATTTATGTTTGATTCGGTTGACGACCCGACCTGACCCGAATAATGTTGCGTGATTTTTAATGGGAGATTTTCTGAGGCTTAGTTCATGGAGCAGAGGCTAGGGGGAAAAAAATTTTGGCCCGTTTTATAGCCTATTGTGAATCCTGTGCGCAGAATATAAAAGCCGGTTTTTGGTGATTAGGGTTTTTTTTGTCTGGTTGTGTTTTAGAGAGAGAGAAAAATATTGTAGGCGCACTTTGTATTTTTCCCTGATAATAGTGAAATCCCTGCAACTCCGTAGACGTAGACAAATTACCGAACCACGTAAATACTGTCTTGTGTGTGTGATTTTTTTTTTCTTTAACGTGTGTTTTCTCTATTTTTTTTTTTGTTTCTCACAGGTTGGAATTTCGGTTGGAATTCCCAACAAATGGTATCAAAGCCAGATTTACTTCTGTTTCGATTAGGATTTCTAGATTTTGATCTGCCCTGATTTGAATTTCTGTTATTACCTCTGCCTCTTGTCTCAAGGTTTAGGGCAGAACCAGATCCTAAGGTTTCACCTGCATCTCTTCTACGAATCTCCTCAACCAGAATTAAATCTCGTATATCATTGTACTTGAGCTTTTCCTTTCCTGTAGAATTGCTTACTGCCATCCTCATTGCCTCCTAACTGTTTGGCAAAGAAGTCAAAACGATCAGACCACGAATCTTATCATCAAAATCAATTTCTACAGACAACAATTGATTTGTGATAGTGTTAAATTCATTTAGATGTTGTGCTACTAATATGTTCTCTGTCATCTTCAGATTGAGCAGTTTCTTCATCAAATGCACTTTGTTATTTGCTGACGGCTTTTCATACATACCAAACAAAGCCTTCATCAGATTTGCTGTAGTCTTCTCCTTTACAACATTGTGTGCAACAGACCTAGACAGAGTTAACCTGATAACTCCCAGTACCTGTCTGTCAAGAAAAGCCCATTCCTCAGCCTTCATAACCTCAAGTTTTGTCCGCAAAAGAGACAGATGCAATTTCCTCCCATAGAGATAATCTTCAATCTGCATCCTCCAATACGCGAAGTCTGTGCCATCAAACTTTTCTATTCCAAACGCCTTTCCTGTTTCTTCTGCCATTGTTCCCACTCAAACCTAACCTTAGGCTTTAATACCAATTGTTGGGAATTCCAGCTGAAATTCCAACCTGTGAGAAACAAAAAAATAGAGAAAAACACTGTAGCCGCACTTTGTATTTTTCCATGAAATAGTGAAATCTCTGCAACTCCGTAGACGTAGGCAAATTGCCGAACCATATAAATATTGTCTTGTGCGTGTGATTGTTTTTTTCTTTGACATGTGTTTTCTCTATTTTTTTTTGTTTCTCATAGGTTGGAATTTTGACTGTAATTCCCAACAACTGGTATTAGAGCCTAGGGTTAGGTTTGAGTGGAAGCAATCGCAGAGGACACAGGAAAGGCGTCTAGAATAGAAAAGTTTGATGGTACAGACTTCGTGTATTGGAAAATGTAGATTGAAAATTATCTCAATGGGAGGAAATTGCATCTACCTCTTTTGGGGACAAAACCTGAGGCTATGAAGGTTGAGGAATGGGCTTTTCTTGATAGACAGGTACTAGGAGTTATAAGGTTAACTCTGTCTAGATTTGTTGCACACATTATTGTAAAGGAGAAGACCATAGCAGATCTAATAAAGGCTTTGTCTGGTATGTATGAAAAGCCGTCAGCAAATAACAAGGTGCATTTGATGAAGAAACTGTTCAGTCTGAAGATGGCAGATAACGCATCAGTAACACAACATCTAAATGAATTTAACACTATCACAAATCAATTGTCGTCTGTAGAAATTGATTTTGATGATGAGATTCATGCTCTAATCATTTTGGCTTCTTTGCCAAACAGTTGGGAGACAATGAGGATGGTAGTAAGCAATTCTACAGGAAAGGAAAAACTCAAGTACAATAATATACGAGATTTAATTCTAGTTAAGGAGATTCGTAGAAGAGATACAGGTAAAACCTCAGGATCTGGTTCTGCCCTAAACCTTGAGACAAGAGGCAAATGTAATAACAGAAATTCAAATCGGGGCATATCAAAATCCAGAAATTCTAATCGGAACAGAATTAAATCTAGATCAAGCCAACAGGTACAATGCTGGAATTGTGGGAAAACAGGTCACTTTAGGAACCAATGCAAAAGTCCTAGGAAGAAGAATGAATATGATTTTGCTAATGCTGTAACAGAAGAGGTACATGATGCATTACTTCTTGCAATAGACAATCCACTTGATGATTAGGTTTTGGACTCAGGAGTTTCGTTTCATACCAATCCACATCAAGAAATCATACAGAATTATGTTCCAGGTGATTTTGGTAAGGTGTATTTGACTGATGGTTCAGCCTTGGATGTTGTAGGTATGGGAGACGTCCGGATATTGTTGCCCAATGGATCTGTTTGGTTACTAGAGAAGGTTCGACATATTCCTGACCTGAGGAGGAATGGACAACTTGATGATGAAGGGCATGCAATACTATTTGTTGGTAGTACTTGGAAGGTTACAAAGGGAACTAGAGTATTGGCTCGTGGAAAGAAGACTGGCACTCTTTATATGACCTCAAGTCCAAGAGACACAATTGCAGTTGTTGAAGCAAGTACTGATACAAGCCTATGGCACCGCAGACTTGGTCACATGAGTGAGAAAGGGATGAAGATGCTGCTGTCAAAAGGGAAACTACCAGAATTGAAGATTTTGACATGTGTGAAAGCTGCATCTTAGAAAAGTAGAAAAGGGTGAGCTTTTTGAAAACTGGTAGGACACCGAAGGCTGAAAAATTAGAGTTAGTACAAACAGATTTGTGGGGGCCTTCTCCGGTTGCATCTCTTGGAGGTTCAAGGTACTACATCGCTTTCATTAATGACTTAAGTAGAAAGGTATGAGTTTATTTTCTGAAAAATAAATCTGATGTATTTGAAACTTTTAAGAAGTGGAAGGCCATGGTTGAGACAGAAATATGTTTGAAAGTAAAATGTTTGAGGTCAGATAATTAAGGGGAGAACATAGATGGAGGGTTTAGTGAGTATTGTGTTGCACAAGGAATTAGGATGGAGAAAACCATTCCTGGGACACCACAACAAAATGGTGTGGCCGAGCGCATAAACAGAACTCTTAATGAGCATGCTAGGAGTATGAGGTTGCATGCTGGACTACCAAAAACTTTCTGGGTTGATGCTGTTAGCACTACAGCTTACCTGATAAACTAAGGACCATCAGTTCCTATGAAGTTCAGATTTCTTGAGGAGGTTTGGAGCGGTAAAGAGGTAAAGTTTTCACATTTATAAGTTTTTGGTTGTGTTTCTTATGTTCATATTGATTTTGATGCTCGTAGTAAACTTGATACAAAGTCTAAAATATGTTTTTTAATTGGCTATGATGATGAGAAATTTGGCTATAGGTTTTGGGATGAACAAAACAGGAAAATCATCAAAAGTAAAAATGTGATATTTAATGAACAGACTATGTACAAGGATAGGTCAACTGTAGTATCAGATGTTATAGAAATAGATCAAAAGAAGTCTGAGTTTGTCAACTTAGATGAATTGACTGAAAGTTTTGTCTAGAAAAGGGGTGAAGAAAATAATAAGAATGTAGATTCACAGGTAGATCAAAGTACACTTGTAGCTGAAGTTTGCAGATCTTCCAGGAACATTAGACCTCCACAGCGTTATTCACCCGCTTTAAATTATCTCCTGTTGACTGATGGTGGTGAGCTAGAGTGTTATGATAAAGACTTGCAAGATGAGAATTCAAACAAATGGGAGTTAGCCATGAAGGATGAGATGGATTCCTTGTTGGGGAATCAGACATGGGAACTGACTGAATTGCCAGTAGGAAAGAAGACTTTGCACAATAAGTGAGTATACTGAATAAAAAATAAGCATGATGGTAGCAAACGTTACAAGGTCAGATTAGTTGTTAAAGGGTTCCAACAGAAGGAAGGCATTGACTACACAGAAATATTTTCTCCAGTTGTGAAGATGTCAACAATTAGACTTGTGCTGGGAATGGTGGCTGCAGAAAACTTACATTTTGAGCAGTTAGATGTGAAGACGACATTCTTTCATGGTGACTTGGAGGAAGACTTTTACATGATTCAGCCAGAATTGTTCATTGTTCAGGGACAAGAGAATCTAGTCTACAAACTGAGAAAGAGCTTGTCTGGCCTAAAACAAGCTCCTAGACAGTGGTACAAGAAATTTGACAGTTTTATGCATAGAATTGGGTTCAAGAGATGTGAAGCTAATCACTGTTGCTATATTAAGTTTTTTTACAATTCTTACATCATATTACTATTGTATGTGGATGATATGCTTATTGTAGGGTCTTGCATTGAGGAGATTAATAATCTGAAAAAGCAATTGTCAAAACTGTTTGCAATGAAGGATTTGGGAGCTGCAAAGCAAATCCTTGGTATGAGAATCATTAGAGACAAGACTAATGGTACATTGAAACTTTCACTCAGAGTATGTGAAGAAAGTTCTCAATAGATTCAACATAAATGAAGCTAAACCAGTGAGCACACCATTGGATAGTCATTTCAATCTGAGCAAAGAACAGTCACTAAAGACAGAAGAAGAAAGGGACCATATGAGCAAGGTGCCCTATGCCTCAGCGATTGACAGCTTGATGTATGCTATGGTGTGTACAAGGCCAGACATTGTACATGCAATGGGAGTTGTGAGCAGATTCATGAGTAGGCCTGGAAAGCAACATTGGAAGGCAGTTAAGTGGATTTTGAGATATCTGAAGAGTTCATCAGATACATGTCTTTGTTTTACAAGTGCAAGTTTGAAACTGCAAGGTTATGTAGATGCTGATTTTGCTAGTGATATTGATAGTAGAAAGAGTACTACTGGGTTTGTATTTACTCTAGGTGGTACAGCTATATCATGGATTTCAAATCTGCAAAAGATTGTTATTTTGTCTACTACAGAAGCTGAGTATGTTGCAGCAACTGAATCTGGAAAGGAGATGATTTGGCTATATGATTTCTTAGATGAATTGGGTAAGAAGCAGGAGATGGGCATTCTACACAGTGACAGTCAGAGTTCAATTTTTCTTGCTAAAAATTTGGCTTTTCATTCAAAGTCGAAACATATACAGACAAAATACCACTTTATCCGGTACCTTGTTGAAGATAAGCTGGTAATACTTGAGAAGATATGTGGATCTAAGAACCCGGCAGACATGTTGACTAAGGGTGTCACTATTGAGAAGCTAAAGCTGTGTGCAGCTTCAGTTGGCCTTCTAGCTTGAGGACAGGAGGATGAGTTGCAGGGATGAGGGATTGCTTTTGGAGGATAGAGGCTGATGTTGGTGATTGAACTAGTCTCCAAGTGGGAGATTTGTTGGGCTTTTTGGAGCCTAGTTTATGTTTGATCTAGTTGACGACCTGACTCGACCCGAATAATGTTGCGTGGTTTTTAATGGGATATTTTCTGAGACTTAGTCCATGGAGCAGAGGCTTGGGGGAAAAAAAAATTGGCTTGTTTTTTAGCCCATTGTGAATCCTATGCGCATGATATAAAAGCCGTTTTTTGGTGATTAGGGTTTTTTTTTGTCTGGTCGTGTTTTAGAGAGAGAGAAAAACACTATAGCCGCACTTTGTATTTTTCCTTAATAATAGTAAAATCCCTGCAACTTTGTGGACGTAGGCAAATTGCCGAACCACGTAAATACTGTCTTGTGCGTGTGATTGTTTTTTTCTTTGACGTGTGTTTTCTCTATTTTTTTGTTTCTCACAAGTTGGAATTTCGGCTGGAATTCCCAACAGTGAGCTGGCAAGCACAGGATCTCTCCTACCACATCTAATGGCAACCTAACGGACCCTTCCATCTCGCACAGCTTCAAGAATTGAGACGTTGAAGATATCGCCGACACAAAGGCCACTTCTGGCGTGAATGAAGCCACCGCTACCGTTAACGTTAGGATGGTATGATTTCATTAATTCCTAAATTTCATGACTTAGATTCTGAAAATCCTTACCTACAATTTAAGGAATTTGAGGAGGTATGTCCTGCCTTCTATGACCAATCATGTAATGAAGAGACCATTAGTTGAAGTAGTTTAGTTTTCTTTTAGAGTTTTTTCCCTGTCTTTTGACCTTTACCCTACCTTTCCATGCTTTATTAAATTGGATAATTTGGCTAGTATATCTTACATGAAATTGCTCAAGTTCACGCTATTCTTGGCAGCTAAAAAAATATTATACCTTTTTTGATAAAATATTATTTATTTATCAGATGAATTTTCTATTATCTGCATACTTCTCTTTAGAGTCATTTTTTATTATTATTGTTATCATTATGCAGTTTCTGAGGAGAGGTGTAATGAAGTCGAAAGTCTGGTGTTTGATCTATTTGCAAATCTTGGTGCAACAGGTGTGAGAAATATAGGAAGCTGAAAATTTTACTCTTTTTTTCTTTTTTCTTTTTCTTTTCTGAATTTCGCAAATGTGCTATGGAAAGTTAATGTAGATTTTCTTATAATTTTTTCTAGAGGAGCAGCTAGACTTTCCAGTTCTTTATGCTTCTGCTAAAGAAGGATGGGCTTCTGCTAGTTTCACCAAAGAGCCTCCTGCTGATGCAAGAAATATGTTACAGCTGCTTGATGCCATCATAATATATGTTCCTTCTCCTACACCTAATATTGATGCACCTTTCCAGATGCTGGTTGGTATTTAAGTGTTCATGGGTTTCTTATAGTGTTTATCCTCGTGTTTGATTTTTCTTTCTTGCTCAACTTTTTGTCCTTTTGAGGTTGCATATATGAAAGTGGGAATAGAAATATTGGTGGTAGCTTATTTGTTATTTGCTCTATCCATGATTTGTCCTTGAAGTGCTTTTAAGTTGAGAAATTATTACACAAAACACATGAGTTGCATATATTTTAATAGTGTTTGGTTGTGTGTTCAAAAAAAAAAATATATATATACTGTGTTCTGCATACATGGAAACTTTATAGTACAACTTGCTTTAAAATTCTGGGCCACATGATGGGGATCTCTTTGAGAAGGAATAAAAGAATGTAATTCTTGTGGACCATCTGGCATAATTTAGTTTCATTTTCCCCTTGACTTGGTTTGTTTATATTTTTTTCTTCCTTATTTGGAAACTGTGAGAAACACACATGACAGTGTCATTCAGGTTTCGATGATGGAACGTGACTTCTATCTTGGAAGAATATTAACTGGACGCGTTTCTTCTGGAATCATTCGTGTCGGTGACAGAGTCCATGGACTTCGTAATAAAGATTCTGGAGTTGAGAAAATTGAAGAAGCTAAGCTGTGTATCTATCCTCATCAGACCTGTCCTTCTATGGTTTGTTAACTGCATAACAATGAGGCATATAACTTCAGATTCACTGGTACTTGCCACTATATGGGAACCACTAAACCTTCAATTTTCTTCATTTCTCTGCAGTGGCGGTGAATTTTCAACGCTCTATAGTATTATTTCATGATGTGCACACACACACACACACACACACACACACACATATATAACATTCATGTCTAGAATGTGGATCCCATAGTGAGTATGACCAACTTCAACGGACATCCTGATCTCTATTGTTTTAACTCCCCTCCACTTTCTCATAGTATGCTACACAAATGGCAATAGGGTTGTGAACCTTGTTTCTTCTCCTGAAGTTATTATTTCATTTACTTTAAGTAAAGTTTATAATATGTGCAAAAGATTCAAAAGAGTAATTGAATTACTTAAGCCAAATTGCCATTTAAATACAATTTATATAAGATATCTGATATCAATTATAGTAATAAATTCATTAAATAGGTCCAAATTCCAGACAATACGCCAAAGACCTTAAAGTGTTGATTTCAATATAATACTCTATTTTTCAAACAATGTGTCTTGATCACAAGCATTACCGGTATCATATGGGTTGACTTTGTAGGTTTTGTCTTGTAGGTGGTGAAATTAATGAAAAAGAAGGGTACGGCCATAGTTCCAATTGATAGTGCTGGAGCAGGTGATATAATATCAATGGCCGGTTTGGCAAGTCCATCAATAGGCCATACAGTGGCAAATGTGGAGGTAAATGAATGCAATTTTTATTGTTCCACAGAGTCATTTATGTTCTGTTTTTGCTTCTTTTCTCCCATGATAAAGCATGAACAAGCCCCAGCCTCGTATTTTGAGGTCATTGACAGTTTTTGTTATTCCATTTTGGCACCATGTTCTTTGAACTGGCCAGTATGTGTTATCTTAGCACATAAGTTGATGTGGTATTTCAAATTGAATGAAAAAAGAAACTGACACTGTTATGAAAATATTATTTTCCTTATATCGTGGGCCCAGACATGAGTATTGTGTTTATACAAGGACATGAGGTGTTGGTCATGACTACTCTTGGATATTAGGTGCTACAGAATGTGACATTGTAGGAAAATAATCATTCTAACCAAAATAACTTCTATAGTTCTGCCCAAACCAGAGTTCATTCTATTCATTCAGATCAATCCAATCAATTTTGGGATAAATGAAGGTAATTTTGTCATTTAACACGTGGCTTATAGTTATAATAGGAGAGAAAAAATAAGGACAAGAAGGAAAGCTGAAAATTGGGAGATAGAGGAGAGAAAATGGAGAAAGGAGAGAAAACTAAAGATAAAATTAGGGATTTCACTATTATGTGTTCCTTAATTTTAATTCAAATTGAAAGATTATTGGTTACTATCAACCTTTCAAAAGACAAATGGATAAAACTGACCATGGTTCTAGTATAGTGGCAATAATGGAGGAATAAAAGTTTGATAGTGGGTTGGCTTTCTAAAATAATGTAATTTAGATCAGAGGTCTAAGTCTAAGGCACTCAAGAATTTCTTTCTGGAGTCACAAATAATTACTCTGTTTGAGGATCTTTTTGAAAATCTAAAGATTTCTAAATATTTTCCATGTTTTTGTGCTCCCCATGTTCATCTTGCAATTTTTGCATTTAGGGTTAGTACCTTGTTCACACACACAAATACACATGCTGGGATTTGTATGGACATATGGGCATTAATTTGGCTATGGAACCTGTATTTTTGCGTAATGATGTTGTCATCTTCAACGTCATTTTTAATGGTATATATATATATATATATATATATATTCAAGTTGTAGATGATAGTCTACATTATAGTGTGTTATTTGCATTTTTCAGTTATAATCATTTCAGTGTTATATTTATTGATAATCCAAATAAATAATATGGATTTGTTTTGAACTTATGATTGCATTTGCCAAGGTTATGACGGCATTGCCCACTGTTGAGTTGGATCCCCCGACCATTTCTATGACTTTTGGAGTCAATGACTCCCCATTGGCTGGTCGTGATGGTACCCATGTGAGTCGTCATTTTTTCCTTTCTTGTTTCTATCAATTGCAATATGTGTTGTTATTTGCTCTATTTGCTACCATTTATGTCTCAGTAATGCGTTCTGTTGATTTTTTGTTACCGTGTTCTTAATTTTCTGGGAAGTTTTTCCTTATGCTAAGAGGAAAAGAGAGAAGTCCAAATCCTTTGTTCTGTAGACAATGCATGAATAAATATGATACTAAATTGGAAAATTTACAAAAGAAAAGAAAAAATGTATTTATACATGACAATGACATGGCGATTTGTGCTTGTGTATATGACAATGACATGGTGATTTGTGTTTGTGTTTGTGTGCGTACCCTCTCATTGTTCTGTACCTTTTCTCATTTGAAAAGAGAATATTTTATTTTAGTTTGACCTATAGGGGAGTATACCTGCCAGTGCTTAAACAATACAATTAATTTTCTCATTCTTTACTAGTGCAGTATGATTTATGTTGAATACACAAACACAGTTCCATGGAATAGACTGTTGACAGTGTTGGAGACTTCGATGTTCTAGAACCATAAATGTGAAAGTTGATCACAGAAACATATTGATTACAAACATGTAGACATTCAATCAAACTTAGTAAGTGTGAGTTAATGTTCACTGCTGCTGGTCAATGTATAAATGGGCATGACAAGTTTGAGAGTTGGAAGGTTGATTTTATTACATCAATTAAAACTCTCTTTTTTTCTTTATAGTTTTTCCCAGTTTTTGATATCATAAGGTGCCTAGATTTGGTCATATATTTACATAATCATCCTTACCAATAAGCTTCTTATTCTCAAATTCTCAATGTTCCTGTACCGTACCAGTTATAAAGCTGAAAAGGGTCAAAAGCTGGAGCTAATTGAAGAAGTCACTATTGAGGCAAGAATCTCTCAATTTGCAGCAGTTTTCTCTTAAGAATAGAGGTCTTTAACATTTAAAATGTGATTATAGGTAAATGATGAGCATGTGGGGTTAATAATGTGTAAGGTTGAGTTTAATCAACCATCTTGTTGGTTTTATTCCGTGCCAAATTTACTTGTATTTTAGCATTTAGTAACCCTGTATTTAAATGGGAATCTTGTAAGGGTAGTGTGTGAGAGAGTGTGAAGAAATGCTCAAGATTGTGCAAAGAAACAAGGATTCGCGACTGGATCTCGCGGGTGGCTCACGGCTTGCAAGTCGCCAGAAGTTGCACACGTGCCAAGCATGCCAGAAGCTGAAGAGTCGCGCCAGCTGTCGCACTACAAGACAAAAGTCTCAGATTGGCCAGGCCGTTAGCTCGCGGCTTGAACTCGCGACTCAACCAAGTCATGAGGCCAAGTCGCCAACTTGCCCTGTTTGGCAAAAACTGACGTTTCACGTTCCATTCTCACTCTAGTATAAATACCCCTCATTCCCACGAAATGTAGAGAGCTTCCGAAGAGAATTTTGAGAGAGAAACCCTAGAGAAAAACAAGATTGCCTCATCTCCAATCTTCATCTAAGAGACTCTTCAAATTCCTCTACTCTCTTCCTCTCCATTGATATATCCTTGAGAGGTTATTGAACAAATCATTTTCTCACCACACCCACGTCTGTGAGAAGGTCTTTTGGTGCTAAGGAAACAATTTGGAAGGGACCAATGGTTATTGGTTGATGCTATATGTTATAGCGGAATCTGGTAAGCTAGAAAAGAAAAAGGTTCGGCGCAACCTCGTTGAAGCAGAAAGCTTGGAGGGCTTAGGTACCTGGGTAGATTAGGCTTGGAGGGTCTATTAATGTTCATGTATCCCAACTACATTTTCTAGTGGATTATTGACTGCTTAGAGGGCGGCGGAGAGGTTTTACGTCAAGTACTTCGGTTTCCTCTTCGATAACACATCACGTGTTGTCCTTATATTTGCATCTCTCTTCCTTTACCTTTGCCTTTTATTTTCTATTGTGGATGTGATTATAATTGGCTTAGATTATTTATTAATTCTGTGTTTAGCTTATGTTCATGTTCCGCACATTAATTGTTTGATAATAAGCTTGAATTGATAACTTGTAATTTGTGGTCTAAACGTTCAAGGGTGTTTTATACACATATTGAACGTTCATAATGGAAGCCCTATCTCATAGGCGAGCTGAGGTTATTGATATGGGTCCTGTCCCGGGAAATTTTGGCAGGACTAGGTTGTCTTTAACCTGTCCTTCCAGGTTAGTGCCTAGTTATACCTTTAGCGGGCACACATATTTAAACCAAAAAAAAAATGATATGTTTTAAAAATATTTGTAATGTGTTGCGGGAATATATTACAAGTTTCGTGATATATATATATATATACACAAGTGTCATGTCCAATACAAATGGGGACATATAAATGACCAAATAAGAAACCCAGAGAGCATTAAAGCTAACTGGACAGTATTCTTTTTCTTTATTGCAACCCCCTCCCATCTTAGGGTTTGGAGGGATGAGTAAAAAACACCCTCCTAATAATCCAATCTTTTTGTTTCTAAGTAAAAGGTTGTTTCTTCATGATATATTTTATAGAGATTCTTTTTCATGGTCTTGAAAGGAAATAAATAATTTCTTTTTTGTGTTCTTCAGGGGTCTTGTTGGTTACAGAAGTGTGTTTAGCAGCGATACACGTGGAACTGGATTCATGCACCGTGCTTTCCTGAGTATGCATGTTCTGCTAAAGATCTTTTTGCATGTTCCTTTGAACATATTTATGTCCACTTCCTTTTTCATTTTCGTCCATCACCTTTTAGGTCTCCCTCATAACTTTTTTTTTTTTTTGGTAAAGTGGAATGCAATAAAAGAAAAGAAAGGAAACAGAAAACCTAAGGCATAGCAGCACAGCTACTGCTACGCCTGCAATACAAAGTTTCTAAGGCATCTTGCCTAATTTGATTCAAAATACACGCAGGGGGATTATCAAAATAAACAAAATCTGTACAGTGATCTGCTCCCATCTTCGCCAAAGCATCGGCACATCTATTCGCTTCCCTATAGCAGTGTTGAACTCTGTGCTGTGGGATCCTGTTGAGAAGAATTCTGCAATCATCAAGTAAAGGAGATAAGGATCTAGACCGAGCATTGTCATTACAAAGCATATTAATAATCATAGAAGCATCCATCTCAACAACAAGGGACTGAATATTAAGATTGTTGCACATTATGAGACCATCTCTTAGCGCCCAAAGTTCAGCAATAGGGCTGGAAGCCAAGCCAATGGCTCGAGTAAATCCCTTGATCCAGTTGCCATCATGGTCTCTTAGGATGCCCCCACCCCCTGCCTTACCAGGATTGCCTAAAGAAGATCTATCAGTATTTAATTTGAACCAACCGGGGTTTGGTTTTTCCCATTTAACCCAATTCGGATCAGTAGGCCTACGAGTAATTTCAGGAGATATGATTAGATGAAACTCTAAGGATCTATTATAAACTTCCCAAGCAAGGTTGGGATTTGATCTGGCCTCTTTGAAAATGCTATTATTTCTTTGCAACCAGAGAAACCAAATTCCATGAAGGAAGAGAATCTTCCAAGGAAAGGAGCCACTGTGATGAGGTTTGTTAATATGGCTGAATTTGAGCAGCCAATTTTTTAGGTCCAGACCAAAGAAATCCGAGGCAGGGCATGGGAGGTGGCTTTTCATCCAAAAATCTTTAGCAATGATGCAATCCCTTAACACATGAATAATGGTCTCTTCACACTCTGTGCAAGTCGGCCAAGTAGGGCTAATTTGCATGCCTCTGTGAGATAAGGAGGCATTGATAGGAAGACATTCAAGCCAGCATTTCCAAAGAAAAAAATTTATTTTAGGAATGATATCCAATTTCCAAATCCAGCTGCCATCAAACTGAGGGGAATTGGCAATGCTGGCAGCAATTTTATAAGCATTTTGAGGATCAAAATCACCATTTGGTGAGGAAGACCAGATGATAGTATCCTCTTTCTCCGAGCTGCATCTAAGGGGAATAGCTTTAATTGAAAGGAGGAGTTGGGGAGAGATGTGGAAGGAAATTCGGCTGAAATCCCAAACTCCATTCAAGACGACATCCCTGACCAACAAGTCTTCCTCTGAGGCATTTAAAGGGCCTTCAATGAGGTTCCTGAGAATTCCAAGAGGGCACCAATTGTCAAACCAGAATTTTAGGTGAGAATTACTGCCAATTTGCCATCTAGTTCCTTTGGTAAAGACCACATTGCCTTTTTTAATGGCAGACCAGGTGTTAGAACATCGCCTATTAGAGCTAAAATTGTTGCAATATTTCTTAGTGAGAACCTGGGCCCAAGGAGAGTTCTTTTCATGATGAAGTCTCCACCTCAGATTTGCTAACAAAGCTAAATTTTTTGGTCTAGCTGCATGTAAGCCCAAGCTACCATCCTTTTTTGGTTTAGTGACTTTGTCCCAGCTCAGCAAGTGCATTTTCCTTGTATCTGGGGTGGAGCCCCAAATAAAATCCCTATTGAGTTTATCAATAGCATTAATGACCTTTCCAGGGAGAGCAACACTCTGCATTATGTAAGAAGGGATGGCCGAAGTGGAGGATTGGGCAAGGACCACTCGGCCAGCAAAGGATAAAAGGTTCGCCTTCCAACCAGCTAATTTGGACTGAACTCTTTCTATAATAAAATTATAATCTTGGCTTGTGGATCCAGCATGCTTCAAAGGAAATCCCAAGTATTTACCTAAATTAGAGGTGGAGTGAAAACCTAGAATATCACAAAGAGAAAGTCTGAGGTCCTCAGAGACATTTGGAGAGAAGTAGACCTTAGATTTGATAGGACTAACCTTCTGCCCAGAAAGCATGCTGAAAGTATCTAACACCTCCTTGACACTGTGACAATTTTTTAAGTCAGCCTTAGCAAAAAGAATAAGGTCATCAGCAAAAAATAAGTGGGAAAAGGCCGGTCCCTCTCTGGATGCATTGGGTCATCAATATGGGTGCCAAATTTTCTTTCAACTGACCTTGGCTGACCCAGATTAAGAAACATCAAGTTGAGATACATGTACGTGGGGTCTTACACACAGCAATTCCATATTAGATTTCAAAGAATCACTTAAATTTTTAGCACAATTCTTTGTAATTCTTTTAGGTTACTTTTGTCTTCATCCTCGTGAACATAAAGTAACTTAGTCTCTTTATAATATATTGTTACTAATAAAAAAATGGAGATACATAAGGCTGAAATTCTCTGTAAATCTAATATGAGAAATTGGATTTGTAATTTATTTGAGTTCTGAGTCAGATTGGTTTTGTAAGTAGAAATGTGATTGTGGCTCTGGTGTGGTACCTGCTCATTACCAATCTGTCCCAATATTCTGTTTTCTTCTGTTTAAAACTGATTTGATCCAAGATGTAAAGAATAGGGTGATCTCCCACCCCCCCCCCCCCCCCCCCCGCGGCGGCTACCCTTTTGTTACTGTCATAAGTAATTTCCTGGCCTTGAATACTTGTGAGATTTATTAAGTTCCTTGTCTTCAGGGTTTATTTTAAATATTTTGATCTTCTCACTTTTTAACTGTTTAGTGTTAGCAATCTTCTTCATTCCTACCACTATCTATTTTTGCAGCCTACCAAAAATATCGTGGTTAGGGGCGAAGCCACATAGTGGCTTGGGGGGGCCCTGACCCCTGCAAATTTTTTTTTTTTCCCATTAGAGTAGGTAGAAAAAAAAAAAAAAATTGGCCCCTCCAATATTGGACAGCCGGCCCCTCTCATGCCCAATTCTCAACTATTCTCCCAAGCCCAACTTTAGTTTTAGGTCTTATCACCTTATGTACTCCAAATAAAACAAGCTACCTCGCTCAAGTCCAAACACTAAAAACAAAACTTCACTTTCTCTTCATCTCAGAAAATCTACCCACTGACCCACAAAATCCCTTTATTTACTTCTTATTCTTTTGTTTGGTTTTCTTTGATACACTTTCATTTGCGTTAGTACCGTTGCCTACCTACCAGTCCCTAAAACTCCAGTCCTCTATACTCACAGTCTGGAAAAAAAAAAAAAAAAATCCTGACCAATTTGTTCTTTCTTCATCAGCTTTAGTTTTGGAACCTGCTAACTACTTGGTGACTGGTGAGTTTTCTTCTCTTTCTTAAGCATTAGACATTCATCTCTTTTTAGTGTCTTTTTTTTTCTCAACTATCTACACCTAAATATTCACATGCTCTTTATATTTTCATAGATTTTTAGAGAAATACATGATTAAAGGCATGGGGAGATTGTTTGTGATGAGTCTTGAACAAAAGATCTAAAGTTGGAGGTAGTCAGGCAGAGGCAGTAGGCATTGCCACACGGGTGACCCATCTTTGCACTTTGTGAAGATAAAGTTTCTAAGGTAAAATTGTTTTGATTTATTACCTATTTTTGATTAGTTAGATATCATGTGGCTGTGGATGTGGCTGTGGGTGTTGTTAAATTGTTTGGTTTATGTTGTGTTCCAATACTTGTGTGTTTAATTTTTTTTTTTTTGAGGGATTATTATTAATTAAAGTCGTATTAAAAATGGGTTGTATGTTTAAATTATAGGGGAAATTTTGTTTTTTCTTGAGTATGAATAACATCCATATAATTAAGTAAAAATTTCTAATTAAAATTTTATTTTTTTAACTTCTTTTTAGGTAAATTTTTGAGTCATATTCTTAAATTTAAAAGAATTATGAGCAAACGAAAAACAATTGATGCATTCTTTAAGAAAAAAGATGTTAGCAATTCAGAAATTAGGACACCTGTAGCTGTAGAAACAAATGTTGACACTTCAATGCCTGATGAACACCCTAACCCCTCTAAATGTTCAAGAATTCAATTTGAAGAGATAGATCGTGATCCAAGATCACGTAAACAAATATGTGAATTCCCTATCAACAAACAAGATGAAATCCGACGAGCTTTTCTCAAAGAAAGTCCATATCAACTTAAAAATATAGACTATCTATACAACGATGATACTCATCATCGTCGATCTCAACCTTCATGTTTCGAATCGGGCCCCCCATGTAAAAATTCCTGGCTACGCCCCTGATCGTGGTCCTCTTGGAAATGTTCGGAAAGGAGTATTCGTTTGTTTATCTATTGCCTATCTGTTATGTGATGGCTTGACTTGATTTAGGTTTTCTTTTTTTAATTACCATAGCAAAAGAATGAGAGGGTATGAATTACTGATTGGAATATGTTCAGATTTCCATTGGCATTTACATTACTGCTGCAATGTATCTCTTCTCATGCATCATGGATCTTTGGTGTTTGAATTTAAACACCATAGCAAAAGAATGGGAGGGTATGAATTACTAACTGGAAGATGTTCAGATTTCCATTGGCATTTGCATTACTGCTGCAATGTATCTTTTCTGATGCATCATGGATCTTTGGTGTTCAAATTTAAAGAACTTTCTCTTTTTCTCCCCCCCTTTACTTTTTGGGTATTTGGGAACGTTAGAGCATTAGATGCATAGATACATAGATACATTTGTATATGTGTATGCCTTCTTGGATGTAATCTTTAATCATATTGGTGGCAGTATGATCTTCTGACCATGATATACAGTTTAAAACATAAAATATATTAAAAGGGAGTTCTAAATCCCTTTGTGCCTAAACTCAAGCTAGACCTAGCTGTATAACTAAATTTATGATTGGGTCAATTTATGATTGTGGGGGGATATTTATTTTGTTGTATTATGGCGTGGCTGATTGAAGTTGATCTTGAAGCTGATTGTACTCAGATTTCTATTATTTTTTTAGTCATGAACCTGATTGTATTTTGTGCTCTACATTGTACAGGTATCAATGGGCTATGGTACAATTACAGCTCATGCACTGATGAGTTTAGAAGCTCGTGGAACTCTCTTTGTGACTCCTGGGGTGGAGGTTGTTAGTTTTGCTAATTTACTTTTTGTTTGTCCCTGTGCTTTCTAGCTTCCATTAGTTGTTACCTATATGGGACTTATATAGGTCTCCTGCTTTTATATTTTATTATAATCTAGAACTACATTAACTTCCTCTGAATAAAATACAGTAAATTTATCTGAATAAAATCAAGCACATTCTTGCCAGTGAACTCTAGCTGAAATGGTGCTTCCCTTGTAGAGCAAGGTGGAGAGTGAGATCATAGATTCAAGACCCACTTGGTGCAAGTGTAACTTATTAATAATAAAAAAATTCATTCACATTCCTGTGGGGGGTTTCAATAAAATTAAGTCCTGAATTTCTATAAAATTTTCCATAACATTGCAATATGTGCCTTGATTGACAGTACCATTGCACCTTTTAATTGCTATATGTGGGGTGGTCATGATCATGTATCTGAAATGCAGTTAGTTTTGCTGGTATAGCCATATTTTTTTACACCAGATACAAGGGGGACTCTTATTTGTCCCACAATGCCCACTTCATGTTTGAGAATGATGAAATAGCAATAGGAAGAGGCAAGGGCAGCATTATTGACTGACTGTTTACATAGCCAAGAAAATTATGACTGTCTGCTTGTTCTGCACTAATTGGCTCATAATGGATGGCCGGGGTTATTGGTCCACTTGATCCTCTTGCCTTCCTCCAATAGGATGATATGGATGGTATTTGGCAATGACATTTTAGTAAAAGAGATTAAACAACTCAAGGAAGTTTGAAATCCACAGCTACCTTAATATGTAAACTGTCTTGCATTAATTCCTGTTCTCTTGTATGAAGCAAAGCTGATTGCTTGACTCTTTGGTGTACAGACATATGATGGCATGATTGTTGGTGAACATTCACGGGATACGGATCTAGATGTAAGGAGGACTTATACCTTTCATTATCTCCATTTGTTAAGCACTAGTGACTTAACTTGCAATGATTGCTATTGTGCAGATCAATCCAAGTTGGGCTAAAGAACTTACTAATGTGCGTGCTGCTAGCAAGGATGAGAATGTGAAGCTATCACCACCTCGTCTAGTACGTATTTATTAGCCCTCGTGTTATGTGTTTCTATTTCCTCCAGTGGTTTGTGTGCTAATATGCCTAGAAATAAGAGCGTGATTCACTAGTAGATTGAACCCATTTAGGGCCTTTCGGTCTTCATTTATGCCAAAATAATTGACTGGATATTCTTGATCATCCTTCATGAAAACTCTCATACAACATGAAGTGTGACTGTTTTGTATAATTTTTGGCAACTGTGTTGAATTAGTGAAGCTACCTTGTTATGAAGTTTTTAACTTGATGTTGAAAGCAGTAAGAAACTTTTTATGGTCATGAGTGAAAAGCTTCTCCACCTTCACATTTGACATGTACGCAGTTGCTAACCTGAATGTATTTGGGTGCAGATGACTCTTGAAGAAGCCATTGGCTATGTAGCTTCTGATGAGCTTATTGAGGTAAGTAGCAATTGAATTATTTTATTTCTCTTTTTTCAATTAATAAACAAAACTACTTCAGTTCTCCTTTATCCGTTTTATACAAGAAATTAATTTTATTTCAGGCCTTTCCATTTCTTCATATATTTTTGTTGTTACTGTTATACCACAGATGTTAGTATCCTAGCTTTATTGCAGACCTCCCTAATTCTTTTTCAAATTTTACAACGAAAAATGTGTACCCTTGAAATGAGCCATGACTCAAATAACACAAGAAGTCTTGGGTTCACTGTAGGGAAAGGGTGTACGTTTTTGAGTTCTGGTGAATTTTGTTGCTGATAGTGGCTTTTTAATTTGTTTGGTCTTGTTATTCCTGGATTTTAATTTATTTTTTTGGGGACCAAATTACTCGCTATGATGCTTTTCTGATATCATCTTATGTTTTATGTGAAGGTAACACCAAAGGCCATTCGGTTAAGGAAGAAATACCTGGATGTTAACAAGTGTAAAACCATGAGTAAAAGGCCAAAGGAGTGAAGCATTTTTTCTTGATACAGATTTGTAACCTTATTATTATTGATTGTACCATGAGCTAGCTAGCATCTCTTCCCCCCGCCCCCCTAAATAAATAAAAGAAAAGAAAAGTAGGGTAGTTTTTGTACTCAATTCTTTTTGTTTGCCTTTCTCCAAAGAAAAAAAAAATTCTTTTTGTTTGCCTCAGATTAGGTGATATGGAACATTGAAATCATATTTCGTAAATGATGAGCGAGAGTTGATGTATTTATAAGAATCAATCATGATAGTGAGATAGTTGCTCATTTTTTGTCATATAATAGCACACATCTTTGTTCAGAGGTATATTACTATTTTTTAGTTACAGGACAACCCTCTCTATCTGTGCATCTTTGCTGCAAACCATTAATGTGCTCTAGTTCAACCGACACTTTCTCCTCCATGAGTAATTTGTTGGTAAGGTTGTGGGTTCAAGACCTGTAGGTTACATGTGTAACTTTCCAATTAAGAAAATTTAAAATACATATATATATATATATATATTTGCTGCATTTCTTACCATAACCTTTAGTGTAGTAGTTTTTGTTTGTTTTCTAAAGATAATTTGATTTTGCCCATACTTATTTACTGATTTTAATGCAAAGAAAAAAAAAATAGTGCTATATTGCTAGCAACATTGACGTTAGTATGAAGTGAACTTGCTGTTTCATTTTAGGACTTGGAAAACTGTAGGATAAATTGTCGGTCACTTGGAACCTTTAGCAGTGGAATAGGGGAAAAATGCCCACACACCTCCTAAACTTCCATCCACTGGCCAAAACACCCCCTTAACTATTATATCAGCCAATTTACTCCTTAAACTATACATATCTGTCAAATCAGTACTTCAGTTAGTCTAACGTTAAAACACTAACGGAATAAGCATGTGAGATGCACGTGTTCCCCACTTCCTCACAAAACAAATTCAATAACGCAGAGGAGAGACCACTAACCGGCAGAAAAGAGAGAGAGAGGCGTTAGAATCAGAGCCACTGTAGAGCTTCCCTCCACTGTCTCGCTGCCCTTGTCCCGGCAGTGCCTTGGTGGTTTAGCCGCACTTCAAGAACCCAGCACCTGGTTTTTTTTTTTTTTTCCTTTCATTCTTTCCTTGAGTTTAAACCCACAAAGAAGCTTTTTTTTTTTTTTTTAATATCCATGTGCGAATTTCTATAGTAGAAATTCTTGGTTTGGTTTTATTCTTGGGTTGGTTTAATTCTTGTTTGTTTGATTTTTTGAGGTTCTATAGAGCTGTTGCTTTTGAGTATGCCCTAGAACTGTTTGATTAAATGCCTATGTGAGATACGGCTACTGCATTATCTTAGACTTAGAGGATATGGTGTCTGTTTCCTCACACTTAGTATTGGCTAGAATAATTGTTTTAGATTATTTAGTGTCAATTTGCAGATCATAAGACAAATGCATTATTTTAAGAACTCAAATCCAAGTTGTTAAAATTAGATTCCACCTTCGGGGTCATTGAGTGTTGCTTTTGAGTATGCCATAAAACTGTTTGACATTGGGAGGAATGGTCATATTAGTAGTTGTGGTCTGTTTATCAGTAGTGGTCTATTAGAATAATAGGCACTTGAACTTGTGGTTTTTACATATAGCAGTGATGTACATCTCTTGCAAGGAGACGTTTAGTAGTTTTATTCATGTATATTTATGCATGTACTATTCTGATGGATATGAGGTCTGGCGCTTTTTAGCTTTCCATGCCCACTCTATTGTTGAGATGTTTGAGCAGGAGATGAAATTGTTGTCTTTCACTTGTGATGTTGTTGATATTAATGAATCGACTTACCATAAGATAATACTAGAGTGCTTCATTTCTTTTCAAACATATTTGCTTTTCTTTTCTTAATCTCTATATGCAGAAATATTGATGTAATTGTGGGTCACAGTCCTGTGTATGAGAGGGATGAGGCCATAGGAGAAGAGAAAAGGAAAACACAATTTAGAGTGCAATTTAGCGTTCTTGCTTATAGGTGATTTTTTAGCACGGTGTATATTTTGTTTGATGTGTTGGCAATCTAGTTGCTAATCATTTGACTCTTTATTGGCCATTTGCAATGAATTATATTCTCCATACTGTTTTATTTACATAAGTAGATTGGTAAAAAACACTAGCTTTAAGGGAATAGTTTAGCTTATGAATGAGGAGTTTAGTATATTTTTTCCCTATTTCTCTATTGTTCTTTTTTTTTTCCCAACTCTTTCTATTAATCTTCTTGTTAATTTTGTACTGCAGCCATGGATGAATGTCTACTTTAACTCCCTGCAAATGTACCACCCTCAAAATCATCTGCATCCAGTGCTTAGGCTGCTCTAGCAAAGTCCTTTTCTGCCACTGGGAGCAGTACACTTCAGCTCAGTTCATCTCGTGTAAAACATTCAAGCAACATTGTCTGTGATTCCGATGACTACTTAGATCAAGATATTGATGAGATTGCAGATGCTATGGCTACTGAGTCCAAATCGTCTACATCCGGTGCCGCACAACCTACATTATCTAATATGATGGATCCCCTGTAGCAGATTCTACCTTGCTTACATCAGATTCTATATTACCTAAATTGTATTGAACACGATATTAAAGCGATTAAGGAGCACCAAGAGTTAGGAGTTGATAATTTAGTAATGTACTTGTGTTCTTTGTGAACTTGCTGGTTTTTGTACCTTGTGAACTTTGATGCTTAGTTATAACAGATTGTTTTTGTACTTAAAACATACTGTACTTTATACTCCTTACTTCCTGTAGGTTCTAAATATTGTAAATATACGTATCGATTTCTTTCAGAGTTTTCTTTTTTCTTGATTTGCTCTTAAAATTACGAAGAATTTAATATTCTTTTGCCCAATTGCCACTTTTATATACTTTCATGTAACTTTTAGGTGACCATGTTATTATTTACGTGTAATCATGCAAGCTAAGCAATTTTTATGAATGATTGAATGGTCACAGGCTATGTAACTTAATTATTTCTTTTCATGGTGTAGGAATAAAAATATTGGGGTGTCCCTCAGAGAAAAGCATTCAAGTATTTTTTTTTTTTTTTTTTTTGAGCTAAGAACGATAGAAAACCTTTATTAGACGGTAAACGAAAGACACAAGTAAAGCTAGATAAGAACTAGCACGAGGGAGAACATCAACTAAACATTCACACTAAAACCACTCACACTAAAGCACCAGTCCTCTCTATACTCTTTGCGCTGCCATTAAAAGCTGATTTTCCCCCAACAATCATTCGCACTTTCAAAAATAAACTTCAGGTGAACCTGGACCTGCACAAAATAGAACCTATTTCTCGCATTTCAGATCTACCAAGCAGTGAATCTAATTAATTTTAATTCTCTGTTAATCAACTTCCCAAAGACAATTGGAATCCTTACAGCTTTGACATCAATTATAAAATAATATTGTTTGGCTTAAGACTTCACCTGTTAACCAGGTTTAGGCCTTGCATGCTCGACTGATGGATAGCCTAAGAATGTGAGATCATTTAAAACAGATTTATCTGCACACTTTCTATCCTAGCCAAAATTGGAGGCTGACTAGGGTATTTTGATAACAAGTATTCAAGAATTAAATAAAATCTTATACTAATACTGAAAATTGATGATCTAGGAAGAGACATAAGGTTTACAAATAGTATATTGTTTGCCAAAAAATAACACTCAATGAATCAATAATTACACTTTTCTAGCAATATTGAAAAACAAAAGTATACCGGCTCCATCAGTAAACAAAATATTGAACTAAAAAATTATTTATCTTCTTGCTATCACTAGACCTTAGCCTTTCCCTTATCCTTCTTGCTTCCACTGGTGTTGTCCTTGTTTGTACGACTATGACTTGATTGTTGAGTACCCATATTTGATTGCCTACTTTCTTTGTAAATTTTGGGGCCTTGATTGGGTCATAGAGTGTTTTTGGCCATTGTTCATGGCTTGGACAGTAATGTATACATAACTCTCAAGTTGCTCTCCATGCTCAATTATTGAAGACTACATTTGATGCAAATTTGAGATCCTTCTCAAGCTGTACATTCTTCATGCCAATGCGCTGGTTAAATGTCACATGAAAGCAGACAATTGATAGAATTGATAATTTCTAATGCAAATTTCCATTTTATATTGTTGTTATGTAACTTCATCCCATGGCCTCATCCCTCTCATACACAGGACTGTGACCCATAATTGCAACAATATTTCTGCATATAAAGATTAAGAAAAGAAAAGCAAATATGCTTGAAAAGAAATGAAGCACTCTAGTATTATCTTATGGTAAGTCGATTCATTAATATCAACAACATCACAAGTGAAAGACAACAATTTCATCTCCTGCTCAAACATCTCAACAATAAAGTGGGCATGCAAGCTAAAAAGCGCCAAACCTCATATCCATCAGAATAATACATGCATAAATATACATGAATAAAACTACTAAACTTCACCTTGCAAGAGATGTACATCACTGCTATATGTAAAAACCACAAGTTCAAGTGCCTATTATTTTTAATAGACCACTACTGATAAACAGACCACAGCTACTAATATGACCACTCTTGCCAATGTCAAACAGTTCTATGGCATACTCAAAAGCAACACTCAATGACCCCGAAGGTGGAATCTAATTTTAACAACTTGGACTTGAGTTCTTAAAATAATGCATCTGTCTTATGATCTGCAAATTGACACTAAATAATCTAAAACAATTATTCTAGCCAATACTAAGTGTGAGGAAACAGCCACCATATCTAGTCTAAGATAATGCAGTAGCCATATCTCACACAGGCATTTAATCAAACAGTTCTATGGCATACTCAAAAGCAACAGCTCTATTGAACCTCAAAAAATCAAACAAACAAGATTTAAACCAAACCAAGACTAAAACCAAACCAAGAATTTCTACTATAGAAATTCACACATGGATATTAAGGAAAAAAAAAAAGAGTTTCTTTGTGGATTTAAACTCAGGGAAAGAATGAAAGGAAAAAAAAAAACCAGGTGTTGGGTTCTTGAACGGTGCAGCTGAACCACCAAGGCACTGCTGGGACAAGGGCGGCGAGACAATGGAGGGAAGCTCTGCGGTGGCTCTGATTCTACTGCCTCTCTCTCTCTTTTCTGCCAGTCAGTGGTCTCTCCTCTGTGTTATTGAATTTGTTTTGTAAGGAAGTGGGGAACACGTGCATCTCACATGCTTATTCCGTTAGTGTTTTAACATTAGACTAACTGAAGTACTGATTTGACAAATATGTATAGTTAAGGAGTAAATTGGCCGATATAATATTTGAGGGGGTGTTTTGGCCAGTGGATGAAAGTTTAGGGGGTGTATGAGCATTTTTCCCGTGGAATAGCATTCATGTATCATATAATCGTACCGGATATTGTGGTTGTAGAACCAAGTTTATATACTTATATGATATAACTTATGAAATAGCTTAAGAAACTGCTGCAAGAATTTCTTAGATATCCTGGAGATTGTGATTGGATGAAATAATTTATATTCGAATACTCTAAAATGATGTGACTTATAACTTCATAATTCTAAAATATTCATTAATTTCATTCTTTAGGCATCTCATTTATTTAAGCTAATAAAAATTGCATTAACATTTTATTTATAAAAAAAAAACACTAACAATTTATGTGCTTTGACAGAGTGTATATATATATATATATATATATATATATGCCAATAAAAAAAATCATTCATAAGAAAATCCAAAAACAAAATGTAAATCAAGGCAATTGGAGAAAAGAAACTAACACAGAACCCTTTTCTCTAGACTTACTACAGGATTCGTTGGAGTGAAAATAGAGAAATGAGAAGGAAGAGAAAAAATGTGATATTTTATTATTTGATTGAAGTAACAATAAGACGAAAGAAAATGATGTGAATCAAGTTTTTCACTTGAGTCCATCGTTTATTTTCCTTTCAAATTGGATTTCAAAAATACAAAAAGAAATAAATGATTTTAAAGAATATAAAAAAATAATAATAATAAAAGTTGATAAATAAATGAGTATAAAAAAGTTGGTTTACCTTTTATTTTCGAACACTACACTATTACTTTACGTCATTAGACCAATCCTGAAGATCATAATAAATTGGGTTTAAGTGTCTGAACGGTACAATCGCAGTGTCCAGGTAGATCCCATCAAAACAAACCACCATTCTCAACATCTCTCCTTTGCTCTCTCTCTCTCTGTTGGTGTGTGTTCGAAATGGAATCAGCATCAGCAGCAACACCATTAGAAGGAGGTGGAGGAGGAGGTAATACGCTATCAGAAATATACCAGAATGCGAAGAAGCTACAATTGAGAACTCGAGACGCGCTGGAGCGACTGGAGCGTCTGGAGTACTCGAGCGGTGGCAATTTGGAGTCACAAACCCCAGAACTGTCTGCATCCATCAAAAGAGACCTCACCCAAATCCAATCCCTCTGCGTCGACATGGACCGCCTCTGCCGCTCTCTCCCCTCCAAGTCCCACCGCGATCTCTGGAAACGGTACTGTACTCTCTTCTCTCCTTCGCTTCGCTTTCATACTTATTACTTAGGGTTTCAATTTATTAGCCATGCATATTGGTCGATTTTCAAATTTCATGAATTATCATTTTCAATGTTGTTGTTGTTGTTATATTAAATAATTAAATTTACTATTTCCTAACAGCTGCTATCTCTGTTGGTGGTTCAAATCAATTGTTATTATTACTATTGAGTATGACCAAATATGTCGTTTTCGAATGATAGTTGGCTTTACTAGATTTTTTTGATAAGTAAGTTATGAATTTTTATTGAGAACCAAGTAAGACCTTATGTTCACAATGATGGACACAGAGGGAAAAGAAGTACAAAGGACTCAAAAAGGAAAATCTAAGGGAACACATGAGATTCTAAAATAGAAGAACATTGTGTAAAACCCCAAACCCAGGATCAATCAAAGAGATTTCGAGCAAACACAACTTTCAGTTGATCCAATGAGGCTTTCCATGTCTTCAAAAGTACGACTATTCTTGTCCTTCCTAACAAGCCACATCAAATAAGCTGGCACCATGTTCCAAATATCTGAACCAAACTTACCAAGCAAGTTTCTCCAGCTAAATAGCACAGAAAGAACATTCCCCAGCTTAACCCATCGAATCCCAAACATTTGAATATTTATTTTTATTAACGCGAGTGCACAACTCTGCTGATGGTTGTTTTTCTAATAAATATTATTACTTATCAAAAGTAATTTATGTTTTTATTATCTTGCCATCTTTGCATTACCAGCATTGTATCTGAAATTTTTATGAATCTTTACAGTATATCATAACTGTTTGCTGCAGTTTGATGATATGATCTGCAGTTGTGTAGATTTGTACTGTATATTTCAACCAATGCAGTGTTGATGCAATTTGATCTTGACTGGATGCAATGCAATTCTTTTTGTATTATGCAGAAAAGTGGAACAAGTAACAGAAGAGGCTGAATCTTTGAAACAAAGTTTGGATAAGTATTTCTTAAGGAATCAGAAAAGAACGATGGAAGCTAAAGAGAGGGCAGAATTGCTTGGAAGAGCTGTATGTAATTTTTTTTTTTTTTTTTTTTTTTTTGGTTGATGCAGCAAACCAGCAGAGAAAATTCTTTTTATTTGGAATCTAAATTTTTTTTACATTAGTATCTTATGGAAATATTTTATGTTATAGAATGGAGAGTCTCATATTTTGAGAATATTTGATGAGGAAGCGCAAGCCAGGCAGTCAGTTCGTAGTTCCGCTAGGATGTTGGAAGAAGCAAGTTTAACAGGAGAGGCCATCCTGTCTGCAATGTCAGGGTCAAGGGAACGTCTTAAGGTATTTGCAATTAAGCCCCTACATATCTACGTGTTCACCATTCTGCAATCACAGATACATGTGTACATATAGTTTAAATGATAAAATATGGGACTGCAACCAAATAAAAAATGAAAGATGGGAGTCATGGGACTGTGATATTGCAATATAAGCAAAACGTTGTCCTTATTGCATAATAACTTTTTCCCTTGAATTCCATTAAAAATTTATCATGATTTTCTGTAGTGACTAGTTTGACATGCTAGGTTATTAGCTAGGAATATGCTTCTGTGTTCACTTATCTATGGTCCGATGGTAATTGACCTGGTTGCAGCTTTATGATTTGGTAGTGCTAGTGGTTTTGAATTTTTTTTTTCTTGAGTTAAGAGATTTAAATTCTTTATGTAAATTTCTCTTACATTCATCAATAGATTTGATGGTGTTCGTGTTGAAAATATACCCCCCCCCCCCCAAAAAAAAAAACCGCCAAATGGGAAGTGCAAAGAAAGCGTTATCTTAATCTAGTCTTGTTGAATTTTGGAAATCAATTGTATTTTTATTGGTCACTTAGATTTTATTTTAGGTCTTATTAGTTAATTAGGCTATTACTGTTTCATTTAATTTCCTAGTATTGAAGTTATTTTTATAATTCAATAATTTGGATTTCCTAAGTTAACTAGAATTTGGGTCAAGTCATAGTCTATATAAGCATATTACTGTACTTCTAGGGAGACAGTTTACAGTTTGATTAATAAAACTGCTCTTGGAGCTTCAACCCAAAACCTAAGTTGGTCATTGGGCCCAAGCCACCTCCAAGAGCCTAGATTGCAACCCAATATTTTTTATATTAAAACACACACACACACCAATGACTAAGACTCAAATAATCACCCTCTAGCCGCCGCAACCCAACTGCCACAAACTTGAACATCAATCCACACTCAAGTCGAAACCCTTTCAAACCAAACACCTTACAATTCATTCCACTAAACAGCAAAAGGACCAATCTCTAAAGACCCCAAATCGATGAACTTGGGCCTTCCTCACATTGGCGCCCTGCTTTTCTAATTCTCAGTGTATCACAGTGGCTCCAAATGTTGTCCATGAGCCCCCTCCACATATTGCTGATTCTTACCCTAGATCTTGGCACACTGGTAGTCATTATTTTTGGACATTGTGCACTTCTTACAAGTTTTTGCACTCAAGGCTATATACACCACTCAGGTATTAAGAACCTAACCTGACAAGTTGCAAGCCCGGACCCTAACCCAGAGCCCAACCTACTTGCTGGACCCAGGCCTGCAAGCAGTTGAACCGGTGAGCCATAGCTATTATCCTAGCCCTATGAGGGCACTAGTGAGCATTGAGCCAGGGCTGTGGGGTTTCTTCCAAAGTGCTTTTCATTGCAAGACTTGAACTTGGAACCTCCACCTCCCAAACTACATTAGAGCAAGAACGATGGCCGCTAGATCACCACCCTTTGTGGTGGTTACATCCTTTATTTTTATTTTTCTTCATCCTGCATCTCAAATTCCTCCTCTACATCCCTTCTTCTCTCTTCAAAATAGAAGCTTACAGAATTGGCATGCTTTATTATTGTGTGTATGTGGTATTTTTGGTCCCATTGAACTTTTCTTGGATAAAGCCATAAATGATTGAGATTTTGAATATTAATTGGGTATTGTTAGATATGCTGCATGAGAATTTGGAATTCTTATATATATATATATATATATATATAGATGAGTTCAAGTTACACTTGGTGTAACTTTACAATAGTTATACATTTTTTGGACCATTAATTACTATTAGATCTAAGGGTAAAAAAACACTCATGGTAATGGTATTATTGCTCTCTAGAAATTAGCCAATTAAGCATTAGCTCTTCTTAATAAATTTTAAAAAAAAAAACACAGCATTAACGTTCACTCTTCTCTTCCTCATCATCTTCTTCCTCTCTCACATCTTTCTTTTTGATTTCTTTACGGTACTGTCTTGAGGTACTGGAAAATTTTAGAAATACATGGCCAAAGTCACTGTTGTTTTAGAGAATGATTGTTGAGGCTGAGTATTTCTAAGGATTAAAAACACAGACAAAGTCAATTAAAAAAAATTAGTGCTCTAACAACATTATGTTTCAGCCATGTCATCATCTCCCACCATGGTCTTTTGAAAGATCTTAAAAAATATGGGCTCTCTTCCATCAATATATGCAAAGCATCATGGTTTATGTCAAAATAGGCTAGTACTTTTGTGGCATTATTTGTCTTTGGATAATCAACACTCAACAGCAACATTCCAAGGACCACCATGGTTAATGTCCTCCATGATAATATGATATGGCCCCACAGTCTTCTCCAATGCTCAACACACCCCAAAATAACAATCCAATTGCTAACCTCTACAACGAAAGTCACGGAAAACCTAAGTTGCTAAATATACAACCAACATCCATCTTGCTCCCTCATGATTTGTTTGCATGAGAACAAGAAGGTGATGTGAGATAGGAAGATAGGAAGAAGATGATGACAAGGAGAGGAGTGAAAGTTAACGTTGTGTTTTTTGTTTTTTTTTTTTTTGGTTTTTTTTTTTCCCCCCTTTATTAAGAAGAGTTAATGCTTAATTGGCTAATTTTTAGAGAGCAATAATGACATTATTATGAGTGTTTTTTTACCCTTAAATCTAATAGTAATCAACAGTCTAAAAAAAGTGTATCTCTTGTGAAGTTAAACATGGTGTAATTCTAAGCAATATTACACCACCCAATAACCTGTTATAGAATTCATATTTTGAGAATCCCACTATTGAATTACATGTTCAATATGATCTTAATATTCATGCCAATTTTCATGTTATTTGGATGACATTTACCATTCGATCCGTAAACTTGTCTTTTATGCATTATTTTAAACTACAAAAACTTGAATTTAAACAATTGATTTATGACATGACTATTAATTTTTTATCACTTTGAAATTTTGCAAGCATGAAGAATATAAGAAGATAATATAATTTAACGATAGATTTGTCAAAATTTGCATCTAATTAAAAAATATTGGATAGTATAACATTACTTAAAGTTATACTAGGTCTAACTTGAACTCAATTCATATATATATAAGGAATTTGGATATCTTAATTATTATGCATGATTCAGTTTTTAGTAGTATGGTCTTTAATCCTTTGGACTGAGGTAGAATACCTAAAAGAAAACTATGGTCTAAATTGTTGGGATAGCTCATGTCTTTCAATAAATAATGGTTTGTAATGCATTGACATGAGGTTGCTCCTGAGTCCTGATGCTATTGAGTACTGCTGATATGGTTTTTCCTTGGTTCAGAATGCACAGCGGAAAGCACTGGATGTCCTTAATACAGTGGGGCTCTCAAATTCTGTATTGAGGCTGATTGAGAGGCGGCACCGTGTTGATAATTGGATCAAATATGCAGGCATGATTTTGACACTCGCCATTGTGTTCATCATTTGGAGGTGGACACGATGATCTACTCTTTTGGCTGGTATAGTTATGTGAGATGTGTTCCCTCTAGATGCCTTTTAATTTTTTGTTTTTACTTTCTTTCCCCTTCGGAGTGGAAGATATTGGAAAGGTAATGAGGTTGTACAAAAGCCAATTATGAGAACACACTTCTATAAAATTGATTTACAAATGCGTCAATGCTCTCTTCAGAGCCTCCACAGAATACACGAACCGTTATTCATTTTCAGACCGCTTTTGAGCAATTCAGTTTCCCGAGGTAATAATGCATAGTGGATTAATTGCACAAGAAGAGGGTAAGTTCAAAAAGAAGTTTGGAAACTCAAGGGGTTGGCTAAGTTGTTCTTAAGGCCCCATAAGATTCCTAAGATCTTAAGTTTGAATACTCTCGATTGTCCCAAAAAAAAAAAGTTTGGAGCTATGGATCCTTGAACTCTATAAACTATAAAGCACTGATATAGTTAGTTTCAAGCCATGGATCCTTGAACGCTCTGAAACACTCTTCCTCTTCATTGCTGTCGCTTCAAATTTTGGATGCTCGAAATGACAAAATTTAGCTATAAAATTTGTTGTAGTTTAAGGTTATAACTTCCTTTAAAAAAAATTAAATTAAATTACTAACACTTTTCAATTAAGGTTATAAGTTGTGAACTGAGTGGTTTTTTAGAAATTTGATTGTTCTATCAAGGAAGAAAGAGAAAAAATAAATGCATTTCAACCTTAATGTGGGACTCACCTTTGGCTTTTACTTGGGAGTTTAAATTCTATGATATTTCTTTTCTTTTTTTAAGATGAAGTTAGTGAGCACAACTTATTAGATATGAGTTGTTGGATGAAGACTTGGAAAAGAAGGTGGTGTCTTATTTGAACATAGTCCTTTGGCAAAGGGCACAGAAATGGGGATGACTTGTCTTGTTAGCCTATCTTTAATTTGATTCTTAGATACTCCTTCTGTCCCATTATTTTTGTCATCTATTCCATTTTAAGATGTCTCAAAATATTGTCATGTTTCTAAAAATAAAAGTCATTAATTTACTAATGTTCCTATTATACCCCTATTAATTTACTAATTCAATTTTTTGATAAATTTTTTAAGGGTAGTTTTGGAAACTTATACATTTTTAAAATGTAGACAAGATAATAAATGATGTTTCCTTAAAAAATTTGACTTTTTAAACAGGACAAAAAAAGTAAGATAGAAAGAGTATAAGAAATAAAAAATAATGCTCTTTAAAGATCATTTACTCAAATCTCAAGTACGTTCCTTCTTCTTTCTTCAAGCCTTTTTTTTTTTTTTAATCTTGCTAACGACTGTTCTTAGGTCAATTGTTAATAAACCAATTACGAAAATTTTGACACTATTTTTATGAGAAAAGTAAAAAACCGTCAAAAAAATTAATTAATTTTTTTTACACATAAAAAATTTATGCTAAACTAATGTTCTTAGTGCATTCATTGACGTTTCCTTACATTGTATTTAGACAATGCTTTGCCTCCACCTCCACCTTTTCTTTTGTTTTGCATGACCAACTTGTTAAACTCCTAAAATTAAGAATCCTATATTTAGACAATGCAATCCACGATTTATGACTATCTTTGCTGGTGATATATCTCCATCTTTCATTTTCAAAGGGTACAGTTATTAATAATACAGAGACTTCTATTCAAGACAGAACAACATCGGTAATTAATAAGATCTCCGTTCATAAAAACTTAAAAGGATCCACACTTCTTTGGTCCTGTAGCATCCGTTGGGGATACTGTAATTTCTGATAGTTTTTTTTAGAAAGGTAATTTCTAATAACTTATTCGCTAAATATAATACAAAATTTATAATTTTTTTATGTCTATCCTATTAATTGTCAAATATATAACAAAAAGTTAGAAGCTAATTTATTTTTAAAAAATATCACTTTGTTATTTTTTTTTTAACTTAAGACAAAAAACTATTAAAAAAAAAAAATTAACCAGACTCTTTAATAAAGGTGCATCTTTTTGTAAGAAATTAAATTTATTTTCCCATTTTTGATATGATAATGGCTTCAATTTTCTTTTTTGTTTTCCAAAAAATTCTCTCAATCATAGAATTCTATATCAATAAGCCTAGAGACACACCAAAATTGACAATAAATTTCACAACTATCTGAGGTGGCACAAGTTGTTAATGGTGGATAATAAAGTAATATCAGCAGTGAACCTTTATAAAAATCAATAACAACTTACCAATTAAGCAGGTATGAAATTTGTTTTGAAAATGGTTGTGTCTGTAGCATTATTCATTTCATATGTTATTTCTTGACATAAGAGAATGACCTAAGGAAAGAGGGAACACTGTAGATCATCGATTTAAGAAAAAAAAATTATACATGGATTTGTGGTCATATACAAATGGGCTAATTAACTTGAGTATTTTAGCTATATATGTAACGTTGAAATTACAATGAGCGTGCAAAACAATGCTCTGATACTTTTTTGAAAAAAGTTTTTACATGAAATATGATTTTATGGCAAGTGTATGTGAGAGGTTGTGTAAAAGTTTGGTGAAATTTTTTGTCATCGATAGATATGATAGAATTTCAATTTATAATGTTTGTTCTATGATAATTACTCTTTATCTTTAAGCTAAAACACTAATCAATTTTTGGTGTAAACAAGATTTAAATCTCAGATCGTTTATTTAACAATAAGAGACTTTACTAATTAAACTAACTGAAACCTACAATTTCAGTAAAAATTTTAGCAATTATAACATTATTGTTTCAACTATAATATAGAAAAAGAGGTTTATATATATATCATTTTTCTAATAGATTTTATAGGATTCGAAATCTTTGGATGGCGTGTTATGATAATTGTTTTTTACGCCATAATATCAATTGGTTTCTTTATAGTGTAGGCAAGATTTAACCACAGTTTTTTATTCGACAAGAAAAGATTTTATCATTTAAACTAATTGACAAGGTACCACTAAACTTTCTTTTTTCTTCTGTTTTTTTTTTTTTTGGTCGAGAAAACAAGGTACCACTAATCAAAATACCCAAATCTTGATACATAGAGCACTCATACAAGTTCTTATTGTTATGTATATTGATTTTTGGCTTTTGGACTTTGTGTAAAATAGTTTTACAATTTTACTTCTTACTCTTTTCTTTATTTCATTTCTTTCTAAGTCCTTTTCTTCTCATAAGCACTTACAAATTCTTTATTCACAAGGCCAAGACTTGAAGGCTTCCATTTATTGAACACTGGACAATGTAAACTTAAGAATTAATGTGTTATTTAACATTTATTTTTGAGTTTTTTGTTCATTTATTTGTATAGAAAAAAAATATATGATCAAGTTATTTTTTTAAAATTTTAATATTTTTTGGTTAGTAAAAAAAAAATATGAGTCATACTAAGCTGACCCAACCCTCAAAAAACCAAGTAAGGGTCATAGGTTTTGCAATTTATTTAGAAAGATTCGTTTTAATCCCAACTTGATCTAACTTGAACCCCATTGTGTCACACCTGCATCTAAAACTTGTTTAATAGGTCCAACTATTAGAAGCCTTTCACTTACCAATCCACCTATAGGCTATAGATACTCAATCTACACTCATTTTCATAATATGCTTAGATGTCAACTTATAATTAGATTATAACACTTATATAGTTACACATGAGACCACCACAAGATATAGAGAAAAAGTATATTCGAATGCACCAATCACAAGTGAATATTGTAAAATTATCTCCAATAGGAGACTTAATGTGGCCCATATACATTTTATTTTTAGTATTTAATTATTATTTATCTAGATTTATTATTTATTTGATGATAAGAATGATAGATAAAGATCCATCCTATTAGGAGTCTTTTGTGAACAAACACTTATATTTGGTGAACAGACATACTCTTTAATGGGAAGAGTATAAATAGATAACTAACGTTAAATTGAAAGAATCCCTAGTTAAAAAGCCCATGTTCTCCATCAAAAACCATTTCTAAAGAGAAGGTCATAGACTAGAAGAATCTCTTCTAATTCCTTGCTTTACATATCATTTGAATAACAATGGCTGGAAGTATGTTTCATTTTCTTCTACTGATTTTGATTTTTTTTTTTTTTTTTTTTACATGTGATTTTAAAGCCTCCTTCATGCTATCTTGTTTGGTGATTTTCATTTGAGAAATTATTTGACATGATTCTAGGATATTTTATTTTATTTACTGTTGTGATTAATTTTGGTCAATGTTTGTTTTGCAAATCCATGTTTTGTTCGTAAATATTGTAGGTTGCTTTAACTATGCATATTTGGGTTTTTACGGTCGTGATAGTTTTATTGGTTTTGATTTGTTTGCCCATTTGGTTATTCTTTCAGTGAATCAATATTGTAATTCATGGTGTTTGTATTGTGCATACGTTGTGGGTCTATTTACAAGTCAAGAATGCACAGGTTGTTTACAATGGTATTACTTCACTGTCAATATAAAAAAATGATGAGAAACGATATGTATACAACATTTTCATAACAAATTATAAGTAGCGGACTATTAGGGGATGTTATTGGTAGGCAAAAAAGTTATTTAATTAGTAGTATATTTAAATTTGAACCAATAACAACTTAGCATCTTAAGACATGATGATAATTACATAATTTTTTTTTTAATGGTGCTTCATTAGGAATCTCATCTCAAAAAATAAAAAATAAAAAATTTCATTAGAAATATAGGCATCTAAGAATAAAAGCATCTAAGTGGCAATTAATTCTTGAAGGTAATGACTTGGTTCCGTAGGGAGGTTATTTTTTATTTTTTATTTTTTTGTGATTTATTGGAATAAGATGGTAAATTAGGCATTAAGATGAGACTTTTACTAGGCCCCTAGGTTTGGATATATTTGTGATTTATTTTCTTCCACTGCTTTAGATTTATTTTTTTACAAATACTTAAACATGTTGTGAATTTGGATGTACCTAGAGTTTTTCTTCACTTTTACTGCTGGGTTGTTGTTGTGTAATCCCAGACTATACTCCTAGAGGGATGGATCCCACCCACCATGGGGCCCGCCCCTCTATAAGAGAGGGGAGCACTGGGCTCTACTTGTATGTGAGGGTGGTCTTCGGAACACCTTCACTTGTCAAAAAAAAAAAATTGTACATGCAAAAAAAAATTATATAAATAATTATTTTAAATTAATATTTTTTGTGACCACCTTGACTTGAAAAAATGTATATATATATATATATATATATATAATACTAAATTAACCTATTTTGATCACCCTAATAAAAATGTTAAACACTTTTACTCGAGAATCATAAGAATTTGAGTTCAATAAATATAAAAGTAATGCTACATCCACAACATTTTTACAATAATTTCACAATAAATCTTATGTGGTAAGTTGTTACTAATTCTAATTCAAGTTCAATATTGACATGTTTTACTCATCAATAATAGACTAACAACTTGTTGTATAAGATTTGTTATAAAATTGTTGTGGTCAATTTATTATCTCATATCAACATTTTCAATTTGCATTTTATCTTTTATCTTTACATTTTCACTTTATTATCTTTTATCAATTTGCATTTTTGTACTAGCAAAGAGAATAAGAAAAAAAAAATTGTAATATTTCGTATATTTGCGAGTGTTTTTTTTTTTTTTTTTGGTAACATTAATATATTCAAATAGATTTTTTATTAAATTTTGTATAATTTAAGTTTCTTAGTTACTACTCTAAAAACAATTCCTAAAACCGCAACTAGAGGGGAGTATAGTCAGGGACTATACAATAATTTTCCTTCACTGTCTAGTTAAACAATTCTATCCAGGTAGAGCTTAGCTCACCAGCTTTCTTCCCAAAAAAAAAAGAGGGGGATGATGAAGAATAGTTGAATTGGACGTTGAGGTTATTAACAGCCCTTCACCAGCGAGCATTTATTACTTATTACAGCCCACACCTTAAGTCTGAAATGAATTAAATCATTGACTCTACCTACAACCCGCTAAAATTGCTTATTTATTCTCATGTGTATGCTTCCCCTTTCTCTGCCCATACTTGGCTTTGTCTTTAATTTCCCAACCGACTGAAAAACTTTATATAAAGATCTCTCTCTCTCTCTCTCTCTCTCTCATATATAAGCATATATTGTTTAGAGGTCCTTGTTTGTGAGCTTCTTTGCGTTATTCAAGGAAATGAGCATCTTCTCATTGATTACAGGGAGGCCAGGCCCAAGTGGGTTTGGCTCAGCTTCGACCGCTGAACAAGTTACTGAAGGGATTGATGCCAGTAATCTCACTGCTATTGTTACTGGTCAGCTTTGAATTCCCCTCTCATTTAGTCAATTATTGTTTCGTTTTACTTGTTTTTGATTGATAGTCTGTCGTGGTGTCATGCTCTTGTTTAATATCTATGAAATGTGGGGATAAAAAAAAGGTGAGAGAGATCATGAGAAAAAGAAAGTGAAATCAATATATAATTGCAGGATTCTTATTTTGATAATTTCATAATTGGGTCTTGGAAGATAGGATTTAAATCCTAGACATTTCCGATGAAAGTTTCATAAATTACCAGTGAATTTAGTTGTTTTGCTTCTATTTCATCTGGTTCAATTTTTGCCTTTTTCTTTTTGTAATTATCAGCTTTATTTTTATAATTATGAGACAAAATTTATCATAAGTTTGGGAGGAGGGAAATAAATAAAATGAAATGCATTATTTAAAAATATTCATTTCATTATGTTGTTTGGAAATTTTAATAGAAGAAAGGTCTTACCCCGATTATAAGTTTAAGTGGTAAGGAATTAAATAGGTAATAGAGAACTCACTCTCTATTCCCTCAAAATCTCAAAATTTTCATTCTCTCAAAAATTAGAAAGAGTTGGAAGGAATAGAATTAACTTTATTGAAATTTTCACCAAAACATCCAAAATATTTTTATATATTCAGTATCTGTTTGGATTCGGCATTTGTTGCATTTTTTCTTTTTTTTCTTTTTCTTTTTGCTGCAACATGCGGTTTCAGGGGGACAAATTTCATTGTTTATGTTACTGTTCATGAATAGTAGCCATATATATTTGACTTTTCAGTTCCTTTTCATCACACCCGTGGGTCCCGTGCATTGTTCACGGGACCCACAAGCTTCACTTTTCAGTAACTTTTTCATTAAAAATGGGTTTCATGGCACTATTTACACATTTAAAAATTATTTTACTACAGTGTTTTCAGTTTTCAGTTTTCGGCAAAAATAAGTTGTATCCAAACGGACCCTCAGTCATTTATTTTTAAATAAGAATCTAATAGTAATATTTTCATAAATAGAACCTTTTTTTTTTTTTTTTGAGAAAGTACATAGAACTAATCTTAAATAAGGTTACTTATCTTTCATTAATTTATTTTAAAACATCAATAAAGTTACTTAATTTCATTTCAATCATTTTCATTCCTTTATGATTTACTAATTATTTCATTCCATTCCTTTATGAATTCTTAAACGAAGTGTTAATTTTTTTTTAGTTTCAAAAAAAGTGTTAATTTGTTCTGGTCTAGATTCAACTTCTTAAAAAGGAAACAAAATTCATTGTATTGGTGGAAACCTAGAACTACAAGACTAAAATCCCAGAGTAAGTCTAACACAACACCAATTTTCACAATTTTGTCACAATTTTGCCACGTGGTGACTTGTGAATGGTGAAATTATAGACCCACATGGACCAAACTTTTTGTTTCTACCGCTTACAACTCGCCATGTGGCAAAATTATGACAAAGTTATGGAAATTGGTGTGGTGCTAAACTTACTTAAAATCCCATCATCTCCCATACATGACATTGAATAAATAAAATATATAAAAAATTTAACGCACTTCAATAAGTTTCTCTTTATATGTAAAATATAATTTTTATAACAGCATTATGAATCTTTGATCAATTTGAATTGTGGATAAAACTTAATAATATTTAGTTGTATTTCATCAATGTAATCATTGATTCATTGTAATCAAAATTTTACATATGTTACTAAATGAAACCTATTACATATTAAATTCTTTTATTGACCAAATTTAATTTTTGCCGTCCTAATATTTGAAAATGAGGGAAATATTTTATATCAAAACAAATGGCACTTAAATGTTAAATTTTATCCAAAATATCTCAATTCAAAAAACAAAACAAAAAATTCCTTGTCCAAATCTGACCTTTTACTCATTGTCTTTTTTAACTTTTCTTTCAACATTTTTAGCCGCTACATACCCGACCGCCCATATGTCTTTGAAAATTATTGAATATTCTGAGAGTACAATAAATGCATACTCTCTCCTCTCATTTGAATTATAGGTCTCACCATGAATTTAATTAATGAGACCCACAATTATGTGAATTATTATTAACTGAAATTCATTTAAAAAAATTATATTGAGAACTTATTTGGACACAAGAAATTAACCTCCCTTTATGAATCGCATATAATATTCAGATAACAAAACGGTTTTTAAATCCAAGAACACATAAACAAAAGAGAAGAACATGTTATCGTTCTCTAAGCTAAATTGGGTTCATATAAAGAGTAATTTAGTTCATATAAAGAGTCTTTTAATATCTAGATACATTGCAAATGCAGTTTAGTTGAGTTTATGTTATTTTAGTTAGAAATGACTCTTTAAATGGATGTCTTGAAATAATTTTTAATGTAAATTTTATTTTTAAATTATTTAATATAATACGGAAATTGTGTAGTTTTTTTCCCTCTACACGGGCTTTCAGTACATTCCATTTGCAATTTGTACCCAAAAAAAAAAAAAAAAAAAAACTCATTTGTTGTTAGAGCATTCACAGCAGTGTAACTATAATGCTATATTGCTAAAATTTAGCTCCACAAACACAAAAAACACGTTGCAGCAATGGAGGCAAAAGCAATAATTTTAGATGATTTGCTACAGTGCACATCTATCTTTAGATGTGCACTGTAGCTCACAGGTAAAAAAAAAAAAAAAATTTATTAACTTCTCTCTCTTCTCACATTAATGAAACATTTCCACTCTCTCTCTCTCTCTCTCTCTCTCTCTCTCCGGCTTCTCCTTTCTTCTTTCTTCCACAAATTTTTTTTTCCCCTCTGGTATGCTCAGGCCAAAATCCAGTCGGTGGAGCTTAAAGAGCTCAAAGCCGCAATAGCGTTGCGCATGCCGCAAGAAGAGATTGTTTTGACTTTCTCTGATCTCTGTCTGAATCTCCCATGGAAGTAGGTGATCAACCTGAATCTCCCTCATCGCCGATCTGTTCCGCCGACCCGCCCCAAGCCCCATCGCCCAATATTTGCCTCTCTCTCTCTCTCTCAGTCACTCTCACTTCTCTCTCTCAACATCTCTGACCCAAGCCTCCGTCAGCCTCAACGTCACCGGCCCAAGCCTCCACCGGCCTCAACGACTCCGACCCAAGTCTTTTCTCACCTCTCTCTCTCGCCGATCTGTGATTGAGTTTTTATTTTTTATTTTTTATATAGGTTTGGTGGCTGTGGTGGTGGTGGTTGATTTTGGCTATGGTAGTGGTGGTGGATAATTTTGACAGTGGGTTTGTGAATTTTGGTTGTGGTGGTGGTGGATGATTTTGGCTTTGGCAGTAGCTTGTTCCTTGGTTTTGTTTTTGTTTTTTTTGTTTTTTTTTTCTATGCTGTGTTGTGGCTGCCAAAGTAGAGTGGTGGTTGTGGTCGGTGGTGGTGGTTGTGGGTGTGGGTGTGACTATGGCTGTAGATGTTTGTGGGTAGTGTGATATATTATTTTATTGTAAGAGATATATTATTTTATTATGATGTTTATATTATTTTATTGTATTGAAAGTTAAAATAGATTCACTGCTGCAGCATGTGTGTAAGTAAAATAGATAAAGTGACTTTTTGTGTAGCTAAATAGCTAAAATTTTAGATGCACTGCTGCGAATGCTTAGGCATGCTTTTTACAGGTGGGCCTTTTTCTTCAAGATCAGTCAACTCATGTCAGTAATGCCCCACCTGCGATGACCAATAATTGGGCAACTATATCTAAAAGTCGGTGACCTTCTTCATTAGAACGATAATTTCAGAAAATAAATTCCTCTTAGGGATTGAGATCTACCATTCCTAAAAGAATGATTGAGATAGATAGTCGCAAAAAGAAATCTTCAATCTCAATTATTGATTAAAAAAGTTTTATAAAAGAAATAAATAATTAAAGTTAAAAAGTGAAAAAGGAAAAAATTTTGTGATCGTAAATAAGATGAATTGCACCCAATGCAATACCCTATGTACTGAATCCTAATCCTACTCATTGAGGGGGTAATTTATGGCTGATTGAGCCCTCACTACAATTTCAATAGTGATAGACAAAGACGGTCCTACCTTGGGACTGAGGGGGGCGATGCCCCCCCCCCCCCCCCCCCAAAACCTTCATAAAAAACCCTTTAGTATACAAAAATTCATTAGACCACCCCTTACCGAGCTGCCTTCTTCAAAATTTTATCCCTTCTGCTTTGTCTTCTTCTTTGTCTTCTTCTTTGTTTGTTCAACAGATTTGGTTTGGTCTACTTAATTTTCATTTCTTGTTTTATCCGCTTAGCTTACGTGACAGTAATAAATAATGAAAGTAATTTCTATAACCCTTCATACATTGTCTTTTACAGTTTTGATTCCACCACCATCAGGACATGTGTTAAGCTTTTAATCTCTACCTTTTTCCATCTAATTTTTTCAATATATCTAGGCATACACATTTAAAAAGGAACATATTATTATAATATAAAAATTGGTTTTTTTAAAAAAAATATAATAATTGTTATTATTGGTTATATCATTTTTTTTTTTTTTGGGATAACAAAGATATATCATTTTTAAAGACTCTTAAAAGCTTTACAAATTATATAATAGTTCAAAAAAAAATTTAACCTTATACCAAACTAATGGTATTTGATTGATACCGAAACACATTATTCCCTTAACCAAACCAAAACGATCACCGTACGAAATTGACTCATTTTTTGTTTTTAATCTCAATCGAGAGCTCTCTACCCTCTCTCAACTCTCATTCATTCTCCTAATTGAATGAGTGATATTAGGTATAATATAAATTTTACTACATAAGTCTTATAAATTGATGTGTCATCAATTATAAAAATTAATATAAATATTAATTTATTATTTGTTGAAATGACACTAATTACATTAATTACCACATCAATTTGTAAACTTTTAGTTAAAAAATTTCTAATAGTTTTAGCATTTTTCTAATTGCATATTAGCACGTTGATAGTTTGTTAGTGCCAAATGGAGTAATTTGCATTTTCACTAAAAAAAATATTCATATTCTAGCTCCCCCTTAATCAAAATCCTTGTTCCATCCCGGGTGATAGAGAAATAAATCAACCATATTGGCCCTAGTGGAACCCTCTAATTGTGATAATGCATGCAGCTACTCCCTCGCAACATGTGAGCTTGAATACTTGAGAAATAATGTGCCCAACTGAGTTCAAATTAACTTCAATGGAAGCAATTTAATTGCAATAATTATCTTGTAGACTAGCTGTATATAGCGGTTACCCCGTACTATGTGGTCCTCATTCATTAAAAAAAAAAAAAAAAAACATGTGGACCTCAAAGCATGTGTCCGTGTATGTGTAGGGGGTGGTGATTTATAATGGTTATCCAAAGTTTGTTCTAATGTCACTTGATTTAACTTAAGATCAAAACTAATAACAACTTATCATCAGTAGTAATATTGTGAATGCAGTATTACTTAAGATTGTTTCATATGTTCCGATTAACTCAATTGTTAAAATCTCATGATATGCAGGAGGAGCGAGTGGAATTGGCTTGGAGACCGTGAGAGTGTTGGCTCTTCGGAAAGCTCATATCATCATTGCTGCAAGGAACATGGAAGCTGCAAATGTAGCAAAACAGCTTATTCTTAAAGACAACGAAACTGCGCGTGTGGATGTCCTAAAGCTCGACCTGAGCTCCATGAAGTCTGTTAGAGCATTTGTTGACGACTTCAATGCTCTTAACGTTCCCCTTAACATCTTGATGTGATCTCTCTCTCTGTCTCTATCTTTGTCTCTCTAGTCTGTATAGTTTTACCAAACTAATGCAGCTATTCTATGAACACACACTATTGCATACAAATAATATTGGAATATGGCCAATATTTCAGAAACAATGCCGGTGTCATGTTCTGCCCCTTCCAGCTTTCAAAAGATGGAATAGAGATGCAATTTGCTACAAATCATATAGGTTGGTAGTAAAATAATTGATGTCTCACTATGTGTATATATACAATTTGGTTTGTAATTTCAACTCTGCCAGTAATCGGTTGTATCTCACTTCACTTCTCAGGTCATTTCCTCTTAACGAATCTTCTTCTTGAGAAAATGAAGAACACAGCAAGATCAACCGGCATCGAGGGCAGGATTGTGAACTTGTCATCAATAGCCCACAACTACACTTACGAACATGGGATCCGATTTGATCAGATCAATGATGAAAGTGGGTACGTCAAAATTTTCTTTTATTTTATTAGGTGCAAATTCGTAATGATGTAAATTAACCAATATGATTTCATTGCTAATCACTCTAGTCAGGACCCAAAAGCTAAGAATGTTACCTCTGCTAGTGCTCTGGTTTTTTCATAATGATAATGCATTACATAAAAATTTTACTTGCTTATGAGCGGCTTCATGATTTTGCTCTTTGTGAAAGTTGTTGTGTGATTGTATGTGATGATTGAACGATAAGTGGAAGCATGAAAGAGAGAGCAATCTTTGCCTTTGAAGGCTACATATTATATTAAGCACTTATGTTACAATGAACCCAATATAGGGTTTATATGCTAGAGAATATATAACTAATAATCTTAGGCTAACCATAGACTAACCTAAGATTAATATATTTGTTCTACAAGTACATGAGCTTACAATTGGTTTGGGCCGCTTGGGCCATAATATGTCTAACACTCTTCAATATCTTTGTATTAGTTATTCTGACAAAAGGGCGTATGGACAATCCAAATTAGCAAACATATTACATGCAAATGAACTCTCTCGTCGTTTCCAGGTAATTTTAATGTGTTTATTTGAGAACAACTTATTTAGTTAAAACTGAAAAATTTTTGCTGAAAGTACTATATATAAAACTAAAAGGTAGCTGAAATAGTACTGTGTGACCCATTAATAGTACCAAAAAGTTCAATGAGACCTATGAATAGTAGCAAAAATAAGTTGAATAGTAAAAAAAATTGACTTTTTAAGCCAATGTCAAACACAACCGTAATCCTTAAAACAAGGATGTAAGTTAATCTTTATTATTATCTTTTGAAGATTTTACACAGGTCACTACTTCATCTAAAGTGTCAATTTGATCCTGGATTTTCGATTTGAGTAATTAATCCTATACATTATCATGTATTTTACTAATTCATTGATCCTACCTCTCTAATGAGATGCAGGAAGAAGGTATAAACATTACTGTGAATTCAGTCCATCCAGGATTGATAATGACTCCTCTCATGAGATATTCTGAACTTCTGATGAGTATGCTCTCGCTCTATGTTTCAAAATATAGACAAAATATGCAAAGAAAAGGATAGTACTTTTCATAATTTGATCATCTTTATTTGCAGGAGTTCTACGGGTGTTCACCTTTTATCTATGGAAGAACGTACCTCAGGTAGATTAATACAATTTTTTTAGCAAAGATTAATACAACTTTTAAGTATCAAGGCGCTGATAATATTTTGAGTTTTTTAAAGTTTTGGAATGGATGGATAAATATCTATGCTTTAAGCTAGCACGCACATACACACACATACAAATAAACTCATAAGGATCTTCTCAATTTTTATAAATCTCAAGGTGTGTACAATTTCATTTTAATTAAGAATGATGTTAAGGATACTACAAAATTTATAGATTGATTTGTCACTAATCAAAAAAAGTAATTTAAACATTCACTTACTAAGTTGTTGAAGTCCACCAATTACATTCACTTTTTTTAGTAAAATTTGTAATAACTTCAACAATTTTCTTCAATAAAATTAGTTACCATTGATTATCAGTTTTTAATGAGATTTTAAATAAAGCAACACTTTATAAAGTTATATAAAACCTTGACATTTGTAGAAACTAAATGTTTATCAATCATCATAAAATAACCTATATCCATTTGTAGGAGAATTCTACCATACTCTTTTCTTTTCTTTTTTTCATATTTACATAAATCTGAACTGTAAATATAAGATATTCACTTATTTAACAATATAATTTTTTAATAAAAGGGAAATAATTAGCACATACCGTATACACACGCTTGTTTTTAATTAAAATTGTGAATCATTGCTCCAAAAAAAATATGTTTAAAGTAAAATGGCCTCTTGTTTAATAAATGAACGATTAAGATTAAGTAAATCACACGATCTATAGTAATTATAATAGTTGTCTCTCTCAACTCATTCAAACTAGATATATACTAAATAGGAGAAATCTTATGCATTTGATATATACATCCCACGTGTAAAACCTAAGTAGTGCGAGGAGGAAAACGCATATATTTGAGATAATTATTGGCCAAATAGCATAAGCACTCCAAGAAAAGGGTTAAAAAGGTATAAATCGGATTTTGTTTATTGCAGGGAGCATCCACGACTTGCTACGTCGCACTCCACCCAAATCTGAAAGGTGTTACTGGAAAGTACTATCTGGACTGCAATGAGATGGAACCAAGTGCGTTTGCAAGAGATACAGTGTTGGCTAAAAAGCTCTGGGACTTCAGCAACAAGTTGGTTTCTTCAGCTGCAAAACCTTGAAAATATATAGCTGCTCTGCTTGTTTGGTAATATACTAATATATCTCTCTTGTCAACAAGTATATGACAAGGCAGTCCCAGTTTTTGTTTTTGTTTTTGTTTTTGTTTTAATATATATTGTTATTTTGGTATGGGTGAAAGATTCACCCAAATATTTGTACTTTGTTCATAAGAATTTTATGCCACTGGCTAAATTGTTGTACTTATCTAAATCTCTTATTTAAGAATTTTCAGTTCCCCCGTTACCAAGTTCATTTTTAATGCAAATTCTTATGCATCAATATTCACCAATTATGTATGCATTTGGCTTCAAATTAAAAAATCAGTTTATTTTACTATTCAGCTTATTTTTATTATTATTCATAGACTCCACTGCATTTTTTAGTACTATTTATGGGTCTATACTATTTCAACTAATTTTTACTTTTATCTACAATAATTTTAGCAAAAAGTTTTCAGTTTCAGTAAAATAAAATACCTATATATATCATTGTATCGTGCAACTTTTCTACATAGACTGTATAATATTTTTTGGCAACCAACTCCATCAACCAGAACCACAATTGTCGGATAATTCAATAGTATTCATATTCACCTTGACAAGCTAAAGAGATAGACAGTATAAGCTATACTCTCAAATAATCTTATTTCCGTTTGCAAAATTACTTATTTTTGATAGTTTAGTTACATAATTGAGCAAAAAAATTAAAAATTAAATTATATAAAATAAATTTGAGATAAAAAGTAGTTTGCGCTTGCAAACGGTAAATAAAACAACCGGCTTTTCCAATATTTCATTGGAAATTAACGGGATAGATTATAGTTGCTTACATCAAGCCCCAAATATATTAAGCTTGGAAGCTACCAAAATTTCTTAAATATTTGGCAAAATCCCAAAGCTATGCTCATGACAACGAGAGTGCTTCAAATTTTCAATCACCAAAATTTAAATAATAATAAAAATTAAAAAAAAAATTTATATAGTTGAAACTAAAATAGAGTACCATGGCTGCTGCAAGTGAGATCTTACCAAAAAAAACTCGAAAATCTCCAAACGAGACTCACATCACCACCGTCTATCACAAACTGATCAATCGAACGGTGTGAATTTCTTTTCCTCCTTAATTGGGTCCACAAGATTAATGGGCCTGATCTTGCTCCCAAAGGCCCACGGCCCGGACCAAAAAAGCAGAGCCAGCAACAACAACAGCCGCAAAGACCGGAGGGACAATCAAATCAACCTTGGACCTAACGAACAGGTGAGCTGGCAAGCACAGGATCTCTCCCGCCACATCTAACGGCAACCTAACGGACCCTTCCGTGTCGCACAGCTTCGAGAACCGAGACGTCGAAGATATCGCCGACACGAAGGCCACTTCTGGCGCGAACGAAGCCACCGCTACCGTTAACGTTAGAATGGTTGTCCACGTGGCCGCATATATAAGCAGTGGCCTCCGGGAGCTGAGGTTCGAGAGTATTGAGGTGAGCAGTGGAAGAAACATGGTTTTTGTTTTTGTTTTTGTTTGTGTTTGTATGTTAACGTTGGAATTGTGAAGGAAAGAGTAGTGGGTTTTGTGACTTGGAGTTTTACATAGTTATATGATGTTATTATATGAATTTGGAGGTGAGGAAGTGAACCTAATCACAACTGCTTTTTTTTTGTGATATTGGTAGTTTAGGTAGAAGAGAGAGAGAAAGTGAGAGAGAGATCATATCTATGTTGACTAAGAAGGAGTGCGTGGGGTTGGGTTCGGTTAAATAGGAGAGCGACTCCATTGACGAGGAAATTTGTGTACATCCTATCAAAGAAAAAAAAAATTGTGTACATTGGAATATACTCTCTCTCTCTCTCTCTCTCTCTCTCTCTCTCTATATATATATATATATATGTACACGTGTCAATATGGTATGGGAGTGGAAGGTTTCTCCTTGCTAGTGATTGAGAATGTCGATTTACAAGTCAAGCACGGTCTCTTCCATTATAAGGATGTTTTGGGTTCAATTTACCTATGCAATTTTTGTTTGTTTCTCAAGATATTCTTGAGTTACATTCATTACATTCCACATTTTCATACTAGGTATTTATATTTTTTAAGAATATTTATATTTAACAAAAGAGCAGGTTTCGCTGCATTGAAAAGTAGCAAAAACTAATAAACAAATACTCCTTTAACTAAAAGTTGCTTATAATATATGAAACATGTTAACAGTTTTTCAGTGTAGAAGAAAGATATTTCTCAACAACTCAATCATGTTTTGTTAGCCAATTAAACAAATACTCTTTTAGTTGAAAGCTGTTCATAACACGCGAGACATGTTAGTAGTTTATCAATATGGATGGAGAATATTTCTTAACAACTCAATCATGTTTTGTTAGCCGATTATGGCTGATTTTTTTTAATTAAAGTCCAAGTTTTCTTCTTTAAAAAAAAAAACTACACTGAGAACTACTCTAAATATATTCAAATACAAGAAAATTTTGAAAATGACATTACTAAAAAAATTCAATGTGAAATAGGAATATCAAATTTGTATGCCAACAAATTAAGATCCGTAACAGGAGGAGATGATTAAAACCTATTCTCCCACCTTGGGTGGGCCAACAACTTTAACCATTGATAACTACTTCATCATCTCTCCCAGAAATTGTTACAAGAGGTTGGTATACAGCTTTTCATCCTAAAGGCTTAAACGGCACAAGGCATTTGTGCACATTCTTTCAAATTTTACATTTCACAAAAACAAATTGTGAAAGAATAGGTATTGAATGCATTAATGGAGCATATTAACACGCAAATGACATGAACAACTATGATTTTATGAGCAACACCGATTTCACGAACTGGAGGAGGAAAATGCTTTCTCTACTTTGAGAGTTAAAAACAGGAATCCAGCATACGAGATGCAGAGGGCAGCAAGCATAATCACCAGCATTGCCTTCAATGAGATGTATGGACTCAGGAAGAATACAACTGCAATGGAAGCACTCTGCCAGACCTTGAGCTGTGCAAATGCCCCTTCCTGTACAGAAATGGTGATCATAAATCCAGATCATAGCACCTCGCTAGAACTTCAGGTGCAATAATAAGAAATCAAATGAAGTGATAAATGCCAGCGGTCTCATAGAAAACATGACCGAGCAAAAAATGTGTCTCATGTGTAAGTGTAAGTTGTGGAACAAATTTAGAAGTGCAAGGAAATATATTATTGATATGTGAATATAAATACAGAAGAATTAGCAATGAGAAATTTTGGATAAATATTATGAAATATGGAAATATTTACCAACATTTAAAAAAAAAAGTGCACTCTTTTGAGCATTAAATGATAATAAAATGTGGATGAAACCTAGAAGACCTGAATAATACAACAAAGAAACATGAGATACATGCAGTCAAGATGTGAGTTCAGCATTAACACCTTATACTTGGCTATGTAGGGTGAGAATACCAAGATAAAAGTTACCCCAGAGGAGTAAAACATGAAAGGTGCACCCATGCATTTATACACACGCACACACACAAAGGCTTATCAGTTATCACATATAATTATGTACCATATCATGCTTGAAGAGTATCCCAAGCAAAGCACTAAGCTGTGTATTAAATACTCCATCACCAATGCCCAAAATGGCAGCCATGAGAAGTGGGTACATAATGCCAAGTACTCCGCTAGTTAACCTGAACCATGACATGGAAAAATAATGTGTACGCAACATAAATACGGCTTCAAAATACTCATTACAACAAAAAGCTTGAGTTTAAAGAAACCTTAGTACCCTAAAGTGCTTATTGCTTACCTGTATGCTAGTAGAAGCCAGAGGAATACAATAGCCTGAATAAAGGCTCCACCAGAAACTATCAAAGTGATAGACTTAGGACCAGAGGTAAGTCGACCAGCAGCCAATGAACACTGGCACAAGTTCCAACAACAAATTTGACCATAAATACAAATGATTTAACTAACATATCTATATAACAAGTTTGTCTACACAACAATTCTGCACTTCCAACATGGCATGTGAGAACTGGCCACTTAACAACAACATTGAGCTTTTAAATTCAATACAAAGAAAATTTGAATTTTGCTTTTGAAAATATTTCTTTAAGATTGCAACATATATTGCAAGTAAAAATTGTTATAACAACTGAGTTCCACATCATGTTAGAAATCAGATCACAGGAAAAGGCACAGCTGCTACTCGTGCATTAAAAATTATTATATTACTATAAAGGTGGTAACTGTATTGCAACAACGTCATAATTGCTAACAGAGATAGAAAACTCAGAACAATTTGCTCTCTCTTACTTCTGAGGACAAGAGTTGTTTCTTTCACCCCATAATAATAGGGAAAACTGTGCTAAATATGAGAAATACGAAACAACCAATTTACTAATTGGCATGCTACTTCAGTTGAACTAGAATGAAAGGTAAAGAACCACTTGTTACTGCATTCTTGTACTTACTATTGCATCAAAAGCTCCATATACCGCCATTGCACCACCCACACCAGACTCACCAAGTGCTGGGGTTACAACATCCTTGGTGAATTCAGCCCTAAGATATAACAATCCATCTTAATAAGAGAAATTGGAAGGGAACATATAAATTGACACTAGAATGGCAATGAGAAAGTATATCATAAGTTAACCTAGTAATTACCATACAAACGCTTGTTGTAATCCTGAATATGCAATAAGAGGAATGACCAGTAGCATCCGTACATCAAACAAAGGATTAATTACTGACTTTGACAAAGATACCACATTAGAGTAAAAGCTGACAGATGAATCTGGTTGCCGACTCTCTACTTCATCAGTCTTTTTTGTTAAGAAGCACATAAGTATGGTACCTAAGGTCATACTGCAAAGAAACACAACATACAGTAAAGTTGTGCCACTGGTACTTCCCTCCTGCAGTGATGTGAAAGAAAATAAAACCATGAGATTGAATGGAAAGAAATAATAAATTTTAAACCCAAAAATGCACAGGCTATGCATATGCTATAAGAATTCCAAATTGAAGTGAACATATGAGCATGATTGTGCCTGTCTAATTAAGGTTTTATTAAATAGAATCCATTGTAGTAATCCAGAGATGGGTATGAAAGCTCAGGCCATGTTTGCTAGTGTATCTCCTTAATGATTTTTAAATTTCCATACTACACAAACTAAAATCTTCCTCCCAGGAGAATTTATATATTGATAAGTAAGTTTTGGCCTAAAAAGAAGGGGGAAGGAGAGATTCAAAATAGTGACCTCTGCCTGATTGTGCTATCTCTTGGGGTTCAGGAAGATATAGATGCATGATGTATATTAAGCAACAAGTGCAAGGGGCACTAAACGCAGGGGGAAGATATAGACGTATAATGGGTAAACACATATTATGATATATCTGTTTGATTCCATATTTATTTGGATGATACTCTATTATGTACTCAATTATTCTATGAAAAATCTGTCAAAGACACCAGTTCTTCCTCATATTCAATTACTTTGAATCCTAATATTTTATATACTCAAATTATATATATGTGTATATATATATATATATTAAACATTTTAGTGCCACCTAATATCTTATTGGAGATAAATGTGATCAGTATATATATATATATATATAGAGAGAGAGAGAGAGAGAGAGAGAGAGAGAGTCTGGGAGCTTCTGGATGGAAGGATAAGTCTTCTTTAACGACTAAATAAACACAGTGAGTTAAGTGTGAAACCAGAAGGATGGAGTACAACAGCCAAAGTTAACTTTGAGGTAATGCATACCGTTCCATCACTCAACAATGCAAGTGAGATAAGATTTCCAACAAACTGCAGAAAAATGAATAAAAATTATATTACACAATAAAACTTCACTTTGGCAAGTAAAAAATAATTGACAAAATAATAATATTCTTAAAAAAATAACACATAATGAGACTTGTCACAAAAAAGATCAAATGGTTCACCTGGTGACTCGCAAACAGTCCCCAGAACTCTCCATTGAATTTACCAATTATTGTTCCTTCATGTAAGTTATAATCTCTTGCATGACTGCGGGCAGTGGAAGTGAGATATGTACCCTGACAGGTCATACGAGGGGTTACGAAAAAAAATTTTTGGCTATACAAACTATTGCTGTAAACTACCAAGAAACTCAAAAAATCTGAAGCATGGACTTTCACCTGCCCAACCCAGATAATTGAAGCAGCAAATCCAAGGTAAACAGAAGCTGGAACCATTGTATACCTAAAGAAGGAACAGACTGATGTTAAAACACATGCAGTTAAAAAAATTCAAAATTCAGGTAAAAAGTGATTCAGATTATTATGTATATTAATCACAAAATAAGATACAATTGATAGTCAAATTTAAGAGCTGAGATAATGCAGTCATAGATGCCAGAGATTAACTGTAAAAACTAAATTAGTTTACGGATTCACAAGACAACTGATTAATTCAAATCAATACCATTGTGCAAGTCATAAAAATTTCACAAATTTTATAGGGTATGAATAAAATGATCGTAATCTGAGAGTTTTTTTTTTTTTTTACAAGTAATGCAATTCTTATCAATATCAAAAAATATAGCCACCCAAGTATACAGGCAGTATACAGCTGGGGACCATACAATCAATCACGTAAGTTACAAGAATTTATCAAATCAATAACAGAGCATAAAGACAAACCATGCAAAACAGACATCCAATCCAACAAAGTTCAAAAGAAAATTAATTTGAAATCAGGCATAGTTCTCTGTGTCCTCAAAACTCCAATTGTTCCTCTCCCTCCATAAACACCACATTAAGCAATGTTGGGCAGCCATCCTCAACAGTCTTTGACATCACCCAACAAACTCCAAATAAACCCAACACCGTAGACCACAATTCTGTAGCTATAGGACATTGGAGTAAAAGATGGTCAACAAATTCCCCGTTGCATTTACACATAAAACCAATCCAAAACCAAAAGTCACACATTCTTTTCTGTAAATTGTCAATCTTCAAGATTTTCCCCAAAGCTGCAATCCAGATAAAGAAAGCAACTCTAGAAGGAAGACTTTCATATGCTCTTCCAAGGGAATGATTGATCACCATTTCCAAGGAGAACCCTGTAAGAACCACTCACTGTAAATCCCTTGTTTTTATCTGGTTTACAGCACAGTTTATCCTCCCCACTTCCTTTTGCTGATGCACCATAAATCATATCCAAGAAATTCAACAAAGATCCCAATCCTGCACAGCTCTAATGAAATTGACATCCCAATGCAGTACCCCATGTATGTATAAAATATTTTTGTTCCCGAGATATATTGGTCCAATATTTCATAATTATATATACATAAGTTCAGCCCAGCAAGTAGATAGTATCATAATAATTCTATCTTATCTTCTATCTGATGGTAAATTTGAAATCATTGATAAGTCTCATTGCATAATTTGTTTACCTTTTCAATGAGCATAGAATATGAACTAAAACTGTTGTTCTTAAAATCTTTGTTTGATCTGATTTCAGTGATAGGATCATTTTCCTTTTTCCACCTATTTCATTTGATTGATCATTGAACTTTAGAGTTTGATTTTGATGTACCCATAGTATGCATCCTGTGTACTTGGGCTACACGCCTTTTTGATTAATTAATATTGTTATTTATCCAAAAAAATTAAGAATAAAAGTAAATAAGACATAAACTAGTTCATTGACTTCCATCAAGCACCCTACAAAAATTGAATATGGCTTTAGATAAATGCAAAGTCATGACTCTTGAAACAAATGAAGATAAACATTAATCCAATTTAGTATATGGCATCCACAACTCATTTTTGTCCATAGGGCCTGTCTGGCTTTGCTTTTGGAGGGGACAAAAAGTGCTTTAAGGGGGTTAAAGCTCTTTTAGCTGAAATTGCCAAACATTTAGCAATTTTGCTAAAGAGCTCCCTGTCCTCCTAATCAATAAAACACTGCCATTCATGCAAATGTGACATCACCTGGTGATTTTTTATTTCTTATGCTGATTAGGAAGCTAACTCACACATTTGCATAAGTAGCATTATTTTATTGGTTGGGAGGACCTTTAAGGGGGGTCCTTAAAGCAGGCTAAAGCTAAAATTTGGAGCTTTTAGGGGAAAAACTCTACAATTCACTAATCATGCTTTATAAATCTACCACTTTAAAGCATTGTTTAACACAATTTGTCAAACACTCAAAAGCCAAAAAAGCTAAAGAGCTTCTCAGTTAAAACTCTATATTACAAACTACTAAAACTCTATAATTAAAACTCTCTTCCTAAAGCAATGCCAAACATGCACATAATTTTATCAATTTCATTTGATTGTCAAAACTGTTGGTAATTTCTCAGTGGAATAGCAAGTTAAAAGTTCAACATTGCAGATAGATCATATAAAAAGAGGTTAATTTTTTAGAAAACATTCCAAAAAAATCAGTGTATAGAAAAATCCAAAAAAATAAAACCACTGTGAATGATCCAAATGCACTATACCAATAGCAGCAATTAGTTACCATGATGGCTTCAAATTTGCAGCTAAGAACAACCAATAACCAGTAGTCCCAAGAACCAAAGCATTCTTTGACCCAAGTCCCCGAACCACCATTGAAGCCACTAAGGAGAAAAATGTGAAAGATACATACAATATCCCAAGCGAAGTCGTACCCAAATCCTCTTCCTGATTTGAAAATTGAAATTCATACCCAAACCATCAAACCCAGCTAAAATATAAAACATTCCAAAAGAAACAAGTTTTCTATATTCAAAACTTTCAGTTCCCTCAGCAAATGAAACAATTCTCAGCAACCAAGCATAGGAAAACATAAAAAAAAAAAAAATGCAAAAGCGAAGAACAGAGACAAGAGACTCACGGTGTTGAGGGTACTCTCAAGATTCTGAACAGCACCATAGGCAAGAAAGACCAAGAGGAAGGCAGAGCTGAGAATATGAACATCTCTGGCATGGTTTTTCTTTGGAATTTCAACTAGTTTATCACCAACCAACGGCGCCTCTTCATCCATGGCTTCAACTCGAGTGCTCGACCCAATTGACCACAGAATCACTATATAACCTCAGAAATGAGAGAGAGAGAGTCCAAGAGAGAGAAGACAAAAGCGAAGGAGTGCCGGCTATAATGAAAGCAAGCATTAGAAGATGAATGAAAAGAGTTGGGGTTTCGATTATTTTATTGTTGGTGGAATCGAATCCAATAATTTCGATTCGTTGCTGACTTTTGGGAGATATTCAAGACAAGACAAAAATGGTTACTGGGTCAGCTCTCACAACTCAGAACTCAAAACTGGGAAGATAATTTGCAAACGTTAATTTGTGTTTGATCTGAATGTTAGGTGTGGTAATGAAATCCTCTTTTGTTACGTGGTTTTAAGTTAAAACTTAAAACTCCATTTCTTCTCTCCCACTATTTACTTCTTCTTCTTTTTTTAATAAAAAATCTTTTATCTAAAATTAAAGTTTAGATTCCCCGATTGAATTTAAATATTTAGTTGTTTTCAATTTAATTATTTTTTAAAAAGATAATATTATTCTTCTCTTATTGGTTAATGAAATGAGATGTTTTTTACTTACTAAAAATAAATAAATAATAAGGTGTTTAAATTTAATTAAGAAACTTATTATACTTCAGTGAAGGTACAATACCTAATTAAGAACCGCCCGAAGGCTAATTTTTGAAAAAATAAATGCTGAAATTAGTCTATAAGGCTGGTGTTGGTAAGATATGGAAAATTATTATATATAAACACAATTTACGAATTAAAGTTAATAAAAAATTAAATGACACATCATGGTTTGATTTCAGTTGAACCTTAATCCGATCTCAAAAACCATAAACCTCTCCCCTTTCTGGTTTTTTGAACAGTTCGGATTTCAAAACTATGTTATTTAATATCTAGACGCTCTCTTGTATATATAATTGTCACAATACAATAATTGTGGGATTATGTTGTGACAATTAAACTGACCAAAAATTAGTTTTGGGAAAATGAGCACAAACAATAAGATTGGGCCCATTTACTTGAAGAGGCGGAAAAGTTAGAGAATATAAAATAGTAGGAGGATGAAACAGTGAGAGGATAGAAAAGATTTAGTTTCCCCTTTGGTTGGAGAGATGGAAAAAGAGAAAAGATGAAAAACTCTTTTGTTTGATTGAGAGGAAAAATGAGAGGATGGAAATGAAGTTCATATAAATTTATAATTATATACTCATTAAATAAAACAAAAGATAACACATTTTTTTTATTAAAACAATTGTGTATGTACACTTCAAAAAAAAAAAAAAAATTTAAGGAGCACAATTCAAAGAAAGACGAGCACCAAAAAATAAATTAATTAATAGCGAGAAACATAGGAAAAGACAAATAAAACAAAGAAGAAGCAGAAAATAATAGAGGAAAAAAACGCTAAGCAAAAAGACAGATTTTTTTTTTTTATAACCCAAAAAAAAAAAAAACACAAATAGTACAGCAGATGGAGAGACAAAAATCGAAGGAAAAGGAACAAAAAAATAAAATAAAAAGCCAAAACTAGCCAAGAAATGACAAACCTATGTGCACTTGCTGTTGAAAAAAAAAAAAAGGAATGTGAAAGAGGAAGAAATAGAGAATGAATTTGTTGACGAAATTTTGAAAAAAAAAAAAGAGAAAGTGAAAGTGCAATATTCAAGAAACTTGAGAGGATAAATTAATTGTCATATACTCAAAAGAAGTTATCTCTCTAATTATTTTTGGAAACACTTTTTATTTTTACCTATACCCTTTGTTCTAAATTCCTCCTCTTTACCCTACATTACATCCGATAAAAGTCCTATTTGATCTTAAGGAAGGTATGGTTTGGATCTTGACATGACTAATCAATGTGTGTAGTGTAATATTCATCGTGTTTGGCATCCTTTCATGAGACTATAAATGTCATTTATTTTGCTTCACTGTTCTTCATCTTATTTATATGTGAGATATTAGTCTTTATTCTACATTATTCTGCTCATATGTGTTTGAGAGTGTTACACCTTTTTCAAAGTGATTTCATTTGTTGAGTGTTAACAACTATGAGATTTGAGTTGAAGCATAATTTTGGATAGAAATTCAATACATGTTTTATCTTAAGACTAAGGTTGTGTTTGTGTTGGCTAAACTATTCACATACTAAGTATTGGTGGCATGTGGAATACATTTGGTAGTTGTTAGTGTTTTGACCTTTTATTCACTATTTCTTCTAAAGTAATAATTTTTTTGTTATTTTGTGTCTTTGTCTCGAGTCGCTTAAATTGCTGGGGACTGACAATGAGCTGGTTGGGGAGTGTGATAATAGCTTAATTTTGCATATTTATATCATTATTAGAAAGCATTATCATACTTATTTTGAGTTAATTCATGTATTTTATAGCTGATTTTGGAATAATATTAAATAATCAATTTTGTGCTTAATTGAATTTTAATGCGTAAATTTGTCTTTTGCAGGATAATAAAATTAAATAAGTGGATTTTTGCAAAGAAAAAAACTAATGGACTTTACTTTTACAAATGCCATGATAAAGTCAAAGAAAGCCAACCCAATTTAATTCGAGTCCAATTGGAGCAAGGAATCAAAGGAAATTTGCACCAAATCCAAATCCAATTCGGAATATGATTCTAGCCTGCACACCAGTTAATATTTAGAGCATAACTTTTGGCTCAGATGTCCAATCAAGATGATTCAAGTTGAGCTGGAAATTTGACTTAAAGGGCTACAACTTTGTAGTTTACTAAAAGTCAAAATTATGAAGTTAAATGGGCCGAAAATGTCAGTTAAATGAAGCCTAAAAACTTGGGATTTTCTCCAAACGGGAATTCAACTTTTAATATGATTCCTTAACCTATTTAAAGGCTCTTTAGGGCAAAATTCAGGAGAGCTTCTGTAGAATATAATTTAGGTTTTCTTAAAGTTTCTTTACAACTTTTAGAGTTTTATTTGTGTTATGACTTGCAAGAAGTCTTGTTAAGGCAAAGGGTGAAATCCAACCAATTATTAGTATGTTCTTAACAATTATTTATTAGTTTTAATGCTTATGTTTTTATGTTTTTGATTGTTTTACTCATCTAGAAAAGTATTTAGTTATGTATAATTCTTTGATTTATCGTAGACTCCGGGCATGTTAAATGCTTAGTATTCCCTACGAACTAATTCACTAGTTTTGTTTTGCGTAAACTCAATCAATTTCATAAAACTACCTTAGACAATTAATTCTTAAGTTCTTATTGTTAAATCATCCGACTAAAATCATCATTTATATGAATTTTAGTTGAGTTATAAAATAAATAGATGTGTTGTGTGTGGATCCTTAACCCGTAGCGCCTTAATATATTGTTATTTTCTCTCAAATTAAATTAATTTTATTAAACTATCAAAAATCTCTTCAATTAAACTTTATTATTTTAGTTTTATTCTCTTGTGGTTTGCTAATCAATTCCCTTTTCCCTGTGGATTCGACCTCAGACTTACCGAGTTATTACTTCGCAACAATTCTGCACTTGGAAGCATTATTTAAGTCGCAACAAGTTTTTGGCGCCATTGCTAGGGACTAGGTGATTCGAGAAACGATCCACTTCGTTTGGAGAGGTTTTCGGCATTAAATTACTTCACATATTGGGTAATATCTCTCTAAATCTTTTCTTTTTAAGTAGTTTAGTTTTCTTTTAGAGTTTTTCTTTTATTTTTACTTCTTTTTATTGTTAAAGGTATTTCTTTTGTTTTCCTATGTTTTCTTTTTCTTTCTTGCTTTACTATTGCATGCGTGTTTGGTGTCGTGATAGTGATAATTGCTTTTTTAGAATTGAGTCTAATAATTTGTTTGGCAATTTATCTAATTCTTTCACACATTCTCACACACTTGATATCATGGCAGACTTAGAAAGTAATCATGGTGATGAGAATAATGTAAATAATGAAAACTTCCATGCTCACCAACCCATTGGAGCTCTCAATGATTATTTGCAACCTACTAGGAGTAGTGCACTATCATGCATCATTTTTCCAACTAATGCAAATAATTAGTTTTTTAAGCCCGGTATGATTTCATTACTTCCTAATTTCATGGCTTAGATTCTAAAAATCCTTACCTACACTTTAAGGAATTTGAGGAGGTATGTTCTACCTTCTATGACCAATCATGTAATGAAGAGAGCATTAGGTTGAAGTTGTTTCCTTTTTCTCTAAAAGAAAACTAAACTACTTCAACGTGCCCAGAGTCTACGATAAATCAAGAATTTTATAAAACTAAATACTTTTCTAGATAAGTAAAACAATCAAAAACATAAAAACATAAGCATTAAAACCAATAAATAATTGTTAAGAATATACCAATAAACGGTTGGATTTCACCCCTTGCCTTAACAAGGCTTCTAGCAAGCCATAACACAAATAAAACTCTAAAAATTGTATAAATTTTTTTTTAAGAAAACCCAAATTATGTTTTATGGCAGCACTCCTGAATTTTTCCCTAAAGAGCCTTTAAATAGATCAAGGAATCCTATTACAAGTTGAATTCCCGTTTGAAGAAAATCCCAGGTTTTTAGGCTTCACTTAGCCGACATTTTCGGCCCACTTAACTTCAGAATTCAGACTGATGATAAACTAAGAAGTTGTAGTTCTTTAAGTTAACTATCCAGCCCAACTTGAATCATCTCGATTGGACATCTAAGCAGAAAGTTATGCTCCAAATGCTAACTGGTGCGCAAGCTGAAATCCTAATCCGAATTGGACTTGGATTTTATTCAAATTTCTTTTGATTTCTTGCTCCAATTAGACTCGAATTTAAATGGGTTGGCTTTATTTGACTTCATCATGGCCCTTGTAAAAATAAATTCATTAGCTTTCTTCTTTGCACAAATCTACTTATTTAATTTCATTATCCTACAAAAGACAAATTCACTTATTAAAATTCAATCAAGTACAAAATTGATTATTCAATATTATTTCAAAATCAGCTATAAAATGCATGAATTAACTCAAAATAAATATGATAATACTTTCTAATAATGATATAAATATGCAAACTTAAGCTATTATCACTTGCATGAGGTTATTTTGGTCTACTCCATATCGTGTGAGTTTTCCTCTCAGTTTTCTCCCCTGGAGACAAAAATCAAAGGAAAAGGAAAAAAATAAAAAATAAAAAGCCAAATTGGCAAAGAAACAACAAACCCACGTGCACTTGCACATGTGTATTTTGGTCTTCTCAATACTGTGATAGTTTTCCCCTTTATTTTTTCCCCCAAAATCTCCACATTTTAGTGGGACCTGAGAGAAAACACTTGAGCCCCACTACTTTTTTCCTCCCTCTTTTCCTCCCAACCAAACACCTGCTAAAAATACTTTCTTTCCACTTTTCTCTCCTCAATTTTTCGTCCTCCCTAAAATCCCTCCAAACAAACATACCTTTAAGGCCCATAACCAAACGAGCAACCTCATTTTGATGAACCACCTTAGTCTTTCTGACTTCCAATTTGGTTACTACCACAAAGTCCTTTACCCCAAAAGCTTGAGAGGTATCAATGACAAATGACTCAATCACTAGCCTAAAGACTATCACAAAGAGAAGGATCAAGGTTGAAACTCTTAAGCATGTTGGAGAGTTGGAGTTACTGTAATTCTAATGAGGCCAATACATATGAAGAAGCATCGAAAACTTGAATGAAATCTAGAGACTATAGGTCTTCAATCAAAGCCAATATTGAATAGTTGATACCTTCGATCATTTTGGATTTCAACAATTCCCACTACTTCTAGTGATGGTCCTTTAAATTTGAGCTTTAACCCTAGCGACAAATTTAATCATATTCATATCAATTTTATAATTTTTTTATGCATATTTTGTTAGCATCCTCAAAACACTTGTTTTTCCTTTCTTTTAGCACTCTCATAATTGTCTTTCCTCTTTTGCACGAGTTTTTTCTGCCATCCCTGATCTGACCACATTCCACCTTGTTGCCATCCATATTTGTATGTAACTAAAATCCTTCAAAAGATATTATATGGCTTTGGCTAAACATTTTCTTTGTGAAATATGAGTGTCCAATTCCATAATAGGCCTACTATTAGGTACTTTAGGGTACTGAGCAGTAGTACTCTTTATTCTCACATAAATGCTGTATTTTAGCATAAATTTTATTATGGAAGGTTCGATCATAAATTACTCATTCATCAAAACAATATGCTCACATTCTCAATTATAGTATATATGGAACCAAGGTTATAGTAGGCTAGATTTGTACCGCGTTATTTACTTTTAAAAGTATTTTTAGGATAAATTCATTTACTTCCATGTATTAATTTTTTTATATAAAATGATTTTTTATGATTATTTTTCCAAAATTTATATAAATAACAATTGATTTGAAATATAACATTCTTACTCAAATTCAATTATTTTTGGCAACACTTGAATCAAATTCAGGAAAAGGCAAAACTAAATTTAATAAGATACAATCAAGAATATAATTAATAATGTGCACTTAAGTTAGAGGAAGTAATTAAATTAATATTTGTCAAAAAATCATTAAGTTCATATTCTTAATTATATTAATCTTAACAAATTCAATTTCTTCTCTTTTTAGTAACACGTAATGTAACTAAGAGATGATTTCCCATGTATTATAAGTTTATAACACATGATGAGTATTATATATAAACAGTCAATTTTATTTTTTAAATCGAACTATGTATTTTAAAATGAATGTAGTGTGCCAATACATCGTGATGAGTATTATATTATACATCGACTAGTTGCATCTTATTCTAAGATAAGAAAAGATGGTTTTCCCTTTTTAATTACAAACAATATGATTTCATCCACCTTGTCCACTCTTTGATGACTATGCTATACTACCATGCTAAAATATTAAGCGATGACCTCTCAAAACAAGGCACTTGAAACTTGAAACTTGAAGAAGCTCAAGCACTGCCCAATGAAGTGAACACAAATACTGAAATACATCAATGTAAATTGGGTTCATCAACATCAAGAACTATACCTACACATCAAGCCGAGGGTGGTGTTCTTGTTTTGCCCACATCTTCTTTACTTTCCATTTGTTTTAGCCTATTGTCCTTCATTTTATCCCTTGCATCCTCACTAGGTCCATAAGCCCAACAACAACCAAGAAAATAAACAAAATTAACTACACACATTATGGTGATGAGCCAATAGTAATAATCCAAGTAACCCTTATTCAGATTGATAGGAACCCAACTCTCATTCCCTCCTTTCTTTGTAGCTTTATCAACAATCGTCACCAGAAAACTAGCCACCAAGCCACCCACAGACAATCCCAGTGTGAAAAGAGCTACTGCAATACTTGACATGTTTCTTGGAAACTGAGAGAAATAGAATTCAATCTGGCCAATTGCATTGAAAGCCTCAGCCAACCCAATCAAGCAATATTGTGGAATTAGCCACATTGCAGACATGTCCATCACCGTCCCTGGCTGATCAGCAAGGCCTTGATCAATAGCAATTTTCCTCCTTATGTTCTCAACTATCGCAGACACAGCCATGGCCAAAGCAGATAGTACTAACCCAATTCCCATGCGCATTTTTGTTCCAAGCCCGCCTGGTTTTCCGGTAAGTTTTGTTAGCAGTGGAACAATTGCACGATCATATATGGCAACCCAGATAGTTAATGTGATAACTATGAACACAGAGAATGATCCTGCTGGAATTTGAAACTTGGGACCAAGGTGTCGGTTCATCATGTTAGCTTGGATTGTAAATGTGTATTGATTCAAAGTAACTTGTATCACGAAACCAGTAGACCACATGGGGATGACTCTTAGCAGTACTTTGAGTGATTCTACTTGATCTATTGTGCAGAGGTTCCATGGATTAATAGGAGAGCCGTCTGGGTTTAAGTCTTTCTGAGGATCTCTGATAATGCAAGCTCTGTTGAGACACCTGTTCAAAGGACAAAAACATGGTAAGAGAAATTTCCCTGTTGGTGTATACCTTTTCTTTTCCCAAATTCTTATTGCATTCACAGTTTCCGTAAATGTCCTTTTTAAAAACTAGGATTTCCTTGCACACAACAGAAAACAAAACCAATGACAGTACTGTTTTGATGTTCCTTAAAATGAGTCATTTTTAGGAAACATTTTCAAACAGAATTTCAACAAAGTCTGAAGATAAATTTTTTTGCAACTTTTGAGGTGATATATTATAATTGGTGCTAATAAAAATAGTATTATGTTAACCAGTACTTTTACAAATGGTTAATAAATTATTTTAAGAAAATTTCGACACTATTTTTTAAAAGCAAGGAAGAATTCACTCAAGTCAATAGCAAATATAAGAACAGAGATGGTGAACAGGGCAGCACTCAAGGAACTGAAACTCAGAGGAATTGGATCAGTCCAGAACTATTAGAAGTGATTGAATCAGTTCCTTATCATGAATACTTTATTCACACGTATGAAGGAGCCTTGTCACGTGGATAGGAGCATGACATAAGCAGCGGTTACAGCTTGTACACATGTTGATGGTTGGGACTGTTGTAACTAATTTTCCTTCCTTCACAGAGTTAGTTATTTTCTTTTGCTTCCACAAATTGTATATATAGATAGTTATAGTGTATAGACTAATTGTATTCTCATATATTCAATCAATAAAGATCACTCATTCTATTTAGAGAGAGAGTTCCCAGATTCTTTATACTATTTTTATGAGAAATATAAAAAGTTATCAAAAAAAATTAATTATTTTTTTCATTTCCTATTAAAAGTTTTTAAAAATATTTCCTATATCAAATACCCTTAGAATATCGATTAACTTTTCCCATAAAGGTATATGTTATCAACATTGATATTGTTCTAGTCATGACTTTTCACATCACCAGTTATGAAAAAGAGGGTAAATTTTTTGTTTCTCGCATTACTATTTTCAAGAACATGTCCAAGCATGTTCCTGCACAGTTTTGTAGTGTTTGCATGTCAAAATTTAACAATGACATTGATATGGTACCTTAGTTTATCAGTTGGAACAATGATGTTTAGTCTTTCCCGTAATGGTACTCTACATTCTTGGCCGAGAGTGGAAGATTTCTTTTCCTGAAGGCAGCCACTAGTACTTGAATAAAACCAGTAAACAAGCTTTTTCAGCCTTCACTTTTACATAAAGAGAAGAGCCAAACAAGAACATTAGGGCTGAAACCACCATTAGAATTGCAGGAACTCCAAAACCGACTTTCCATCCCAATTGGTCTTGAATATAGACAATGATACTCAATGCAAGAACTGATGAAATTCCTACTGATGTATAGTACCAATTGAAGAAGCTCTGTAAAAGTCTCTCATATTTGGGGTTGTCTTTCTTATTGTCCAACTGGTCTGCACCAAAGGCTATGGAACATGGTCTGATGCAGCCAGCCCCAATGGACATGAGCCCGAAAGAGGATAGCAAGACAATGAGTTGGCCAGGACTGGCTGAGTCGCAATTGCTGCTAAATTGGGCGGCACAAAGAGGAGGCTTTAACTTTGGAATCATGGCTGTTAGCCATAGTAGTGTCATGCCCTGTGACAACAATTTATGAAAAAAAAAAATTATAGCATTGGATAAAATCCAATATTAAGATGAAAATAATTTCTTCTCCCTCTCTATGTGTGTATTAAAAATACTTAGTATTCTAAATATAAAAAAAAGATAGGAAAATAATAAATGTGTTATATATAATAGGATTTGAATTTATGTCGTGTATTTCAACATTATTAATTTTTGGGTTATGTTAAAGGAATTGTTAATAAACCAATTTAGGAAAAATTTTATACTACTTTTATGAGAAATTGAAAATTTTGTCAAAATATTAATTGTTTTTTTTTTCTTTTCTCATAAAAAAATTTTCTAATTAGTTCACTACTAATAAATGTCCTTAGAGCATTCATTAACTTTTCCTTTATTTTTTTTCATTAGATTAAAACAATAATAAATTTTTTTGGTGGAATTTAATTTTAAATGCTTTTATTATTATTTTTATGCAAGATAGAAATTTTACTCTAGCCTAATCTAAGTGTATAAGTGTATAAAACTCCCTCCTGAAGGAGAAATTATAGAGTCCTCTGGTGGACAAGTGATGTGGTCCATCATTCCACTAAAAAACTTTCACTTGTTTAAAATTGCTGAGTCAGTAATTAATTTCTGTTTAAAAAAAATTTCTAACTAACAATTTTAAACAGGTGGAAGTTTTTTAGTGGAATGGTGGACCACATCACTTATCCACTATGTGGATCTTATAATTTCTCCTCCTGAATACTTGAATCACGGCCCTTACTCTTCACACCCCACAAATACTTATACTTATGGAGTGACAATCACGTCAAGGGTGCGCAGTGATAAATGCTTTTATTAATGATAAGAGATTTCATCAATTGAGTTAACTGCTAACTTAAAAGAAGTAATAAAGACAAGTATATTTTAATTAATCATTTATGTATAAGTGTGAACTTAGACCTCAATTGGCTAGTCAAAATTAAAGTTTTGACCAAAATATCATGGAAGTTGCTTCTATTAGAGTATTTACATCGGTCTCCTCAATTTTTTATAAATTAACCCAAAAAACTCTACTTTTACTAGTTTTTCTATCTATTTTTTTCATACACATGCATCAACCTTAATACTCTATCATTATTACAATTAAATATTATTTTCTCCCCATTTTTAATCCCCAAATTCAACACCACCGGTTACCACTCACCACACCCACAACCTAGCAAATGCCAAAATTCACAGGTGATTTTCCAAAAAATAAAATTTCTTCAATCGTAAGCATTCCAACACACAGATTGCACAATTTCACAACAGATAAATTAACTTTCACTATGAAAGGCAATGAAATTCCTAGAAAGTCGATCTTCTTCCCTTTTCAAATAAAGTTGGGCTTCAAATTTCATTATCTTATGCTCCGTGAAATCAATGTTTGCATCTCCTATTATATTCTCACATATTGCACTGCAACTAAAATTTTACGGTTCTTTGACAAGTAAACGATGAGGTTCCAATCTTCTTTACAACCAAAGACAACACCACTGCCATTGCCATATATACAACCGCAAGCACCAAAGACAACACCACCCCCCAAACACAACCACTACCACCGCCATATACAATCCAAGGTTAAACCCAAACACAACCACCACCGCCACCACTATCACCAAATCTGCTCACCTAAAAAAAATCAGTCAGTGTTTTCCACCGCCAGAAACCTAGCCAGACAAAACACTACCGCTAGAGAACCAGATCCAGCAACGGAGAACCAGCCAAACAAAACACACGAGAGAGAGACAGAGTTGAAAGTTGAAACACCCACCTTCACTGTAGTGGCAGCTCACAAAAAAAGTTTTAACGGTGGTAATTAAAAAAATTTAATAAAAATAAAATTTGAATATATTAACGTCACAAAATAAAAACATATGCAAATACATAAAATTTTAAAATTTCATTTTACAAGTTTTTATATTTTGAAATCGTTGTGTGATATGATAGTTTCACTATCAATGTTATCTACTACATTTTTTTTAATGTACACAACCAAGCAATTATTAAGCTACTGATCTCTCATTCAATTACCACCATATTGGCTAAATAAGTAATAATATAAACAAAATGAATTATCTTTTTGAAAAAAAATGTATCACATAAATCTAACAAATTCGGCTAAAGAATAAAGCAAGCAATAACAGACTAGCTATTTGAAAAGTGTGTATCTTTTATATATATAAAAAAATAGCAATTTTAAAATATGCCATTTGAAAACATAATTTAAAAAATCACAATTAAACGTGTTTGATTTGAATTTTTAGGCTATTTGTTTGTTTGGACAATTTTTGAGAAGTGTTATGTCCACAACATTTTTGCAACACTCACAACAAAGCATAGGCAGTAAGTTTTTACTAGTTCTAATTTGAACTTACTACTGAAATTAATTTTCTATTCAGCAGTAACAATCTGCTACTTAGAATTTATTACGAAAATGCTGTGAACATAGCATTTCTCACATTTTTTTGGTTCAACATTCAATGAACCAAAAGTTTGGATAGGTTGAAGTTTATTTTTAATGCACTCGATTGTTATTAAGGGTGTTCAAGTTTTTTTTAGGGTGGTTACGTTTTTTTTCTAGGGTGATCAAAAGACCCTTATTAATTTAAAACTCAAATTTTTTTGAGGTATATTAAAAAAAATTTCAGGGTGGTCATGTGACCACCCTGATTAACTCTTGGCAGCGCCCCTGCTTCACTGCAATCCCCTTAGGTCTGACTCACTGGAAACCAAATCCAGAGAGAGAGAGAGAGAGTTGAAACAAAAAAATAATTTAAAAAAAAAAAGGATTTTGGCTTGGCGAGGAAAGTTGCTTGCCAACTGCTCCTCTCTAAGTATTTTGTACTACTTTGGTGAGACTAAGAGTATTTCCAGCAGCCTCTTCAAATTTTTGTACTGTTTGGAGAGTGAACAGTTCGTTTTACCTTTTGCCTACCTACTTTTTCAAATATACTTTCTAACTGACTCTCTATCATTTTCTCTATCCCATTTAAATATTATTTATTCATTCTTTCTTTAATATTTCTTTTTCAATCTTCTTTCATTCATCTAATTTTAATGAGAAGTGCTACATTCTTAACATTTTACAATATTTTCACAACAAATCATATGTGAGAAGTTATTACTGATTTTAATTTGAATACATCACTTAAAAAAAAATTTGCATCAGTATTAGTTAGTAACAACCCACCACTTAAGATTTATTGTGAAAATATTGTAGTAATATTTCTCAATTTTAATTTCTTATTCTTTATTTTATTTTTCCCTTATCTTTTTTTTTTTTTTCGTCCACATGTTTCTTTTCTTCTTTTTTTCTCCTCCACACCTTTCCCTTATCACTATCTTCACTTTTCTTATTTCTTTTCTTCTCTAGCACTTCGTCTAGAGCTCTATCTTCACTTTTCTTTTTTCTTTTCTTCTCTAGCACTTCGTCTACTCTAGAGCATTCAAGAAGCACTCTCTTTCTTTCTCTCTCTCACACAAACAAATTCTCTCTCATACACACATAGATCACCAGCAGAGAAGTGGAGATTGGCGTTCTACACAGTTCAACGTTCTACATGTTTTTTTTTTTTTTTTTTGGTTCTGGTTTGATTAGTTTTATTTTATTGTTCAGATTTCATTAGGCTTATGAGAAAGATTGTTTTTGTGTTTCAAATCTTTCAATTGGGTTTTGTGTTTTTGTTTTGATTGTGGTATGTTTTAGTTTGTAACCATTGAGATAGAGAAGCAAGAGAGAGTGAAGAACGAAAGAGAAAAGGAATGAGAGAAAAAGAATTATTTTTTTATTCAACCGGGTATTATTTTAAGGGAAAATATTGCTTAGAATTGCTACAGTAATTGTTACAGTGCTCTCCATGTTAAGAGAGCTATTGCAGCATACCTAAAAAAATTTGGAGATGGAGAGGCTGTTAGAGGGATTTTTTTGTGTGTTTGCTCTCCATATTTGGCTTTAGATAGCCTATTAGAGATGCTCTAATGCGTAAGTTTTTTTGAATCTTTAGTGGTATATTTGCTCAAATATTAAAATAGCTATTACACTCTAATTTATTAGATTTAACATTAACATATCTCCCACGTTAATAGAGATATATAGCCATGATTCGAAGTTAACATGATCCATGCAATAGGGTTCCTAGGGACTTGAACTGCAGTAGTCATTGAGAAGAACCATTTTTCTAATATACATTTGTAAACCATCCCAATTGTCGGATATTCCTTAAGGCTGAATGAATAGAAATGAAAAGAATCAATTGCAAAAATCAATGAGAAAATGAATTTCAATGGATCCAATTATTAGCAATTCAAATCATCGATCACAACAGTTTGTCATGAGTCTAATCAATAATAATCAAGCATGGACATAAAACAAAAAAATATACATAAGCTTTCGCTAGTTATTGTAAGTTGTAGCTTAGTACTACTACTATCAAATGCTAGCAGATCGAGCTGTGGATTATAGGAAGAAAAGTCATAAAATACTAACCAGAAGGGTAGAGAAGGATCCCAAGGCGATGACCCAGAACCGGCCCAAGAAAGAATCAGCGAGGAAAGCGCCCACAATAGCTAGGGCATTGGATATGGCTGACCACAATAACAATATGCTTGTTCCAGTTGCAATGTCAATGTTATATTTCTTCATCAAATAGAAGATCATGTTCGCCATCAGTCCGTAGCTGGCTACTTTCTCAAATGATTCATTCACTGTTTATTTTCCAACAGCAAGAACAAGAAAAAAATATGGTCAACAAAAACTCTTTTTAGTATACTGCTTATAGTAACTAAAATATATAGGTGAGTGAGATTGAGATATATTTATTACCTATGATGAAGGGCATAGTTCTAAGGCCACCCTTTCTGCTGGGTCTTGATGACTGCTCTGTTGTATTTTGGTTTGAAGGAGTTTCCATGCTCTCCTCTGCAACTAGCTGATCCATCCTCAAGAAATTAAGAGTTGTGATGCTCTCTCTCTCTCTCTCTCACTCTCTCTGTGTATGTGAGTCAAAACAAGAGAGAGGGAGAGAGGTTTCAAGTTCAGTACGTATTCAATGTAATACTAAGTGCCCATTTGGATTGGACTGAAATAGCTGAAACCAGGCCAATTTTTTTTACTGTTCATTCACGGTTGTGGCTATTGTTTTTGAACAGTAGCCGCAATATTTGACTTTTTCCGTAAATAGTATACGGTGTGCACTATTTATGGACCCACAAATTTTACTTTTTAACAACTTTTTCATTAAAAATGAGTCTCACGGAACTATTTACACATTTAAAAATTATTTGCTACAGTGTTTTTCAGTTTTCAGTTTTCAATTTTCAATTTTCAGCTGTATCCAAACAGACTCTAACTCTTTTCGATACCAACTAATACCTGGGCATCATTTTATAAGAGCGGTTTGCGGCAACATGTTACTTCATGTTGGACTTTTATTGGTGAGATTTTCTTTTTCCCCCTTAATTTTACTTTTCCACTCTATGATCTTTGATTTTGCTAACTTTCCTTTTTGTTATTTTTTTTTTTTAATATGGCTTGAGAAAGTTCATATAGTTCAAATAAATTCCTTAATTAATAGTTGGATTCATTCAAAAAAATCATTTAAAATATAATAAAAGTTGGGTTTAGAAGTCATGGTTGAGCCAAGTGGTCACTCTCACTAATTAGTAACTTAATTAAATATTTTCTGTTATGATATATTTCGTATCACACGGATAATTTTGTAATATTTTATATAAGACGGTTTTGGATAATGTTGTATATATATTATAAAAAAAAAAGTAAATTAAATTAGAGTAAAGAAACATATACATTTTGAGATATTAAAAATTAATTTAGTAGTTTCACTGCATATTGATAGCCTTTTCAAGGTAAGATTTTTTTTTTTTAAATCATGAAACCAAAAATAAATGTAAAAGAGTAACGAGACCGTGAAAATCAATTACGTTGTATTGTGTTCACATATTTAATACTATGAAATAAAAGTATGTCGAACTCTTTCACTATCTTCCACTCATCGATAGTGCGACGTTAAAACATGGTGGGGGTAAGTGTGTATGTATGTGTCTTATAGGTGATTTAAAACCATAGTAGAATATGGCTTTACATTGCATACCAAGTATTCTCTCTACTTATATACCCAAAACAAAAATCATCCAACCAAATGACCCAAACCTAAATCATATTTAATCCCCTAATTTTTTTTTTTTTTTTTTTAAAAAATACCCACAGGGGTTTCGGCGTCTTGATGGTGGTGGGAGGCCAATATGATAGAGGTGGCAGCCCCTCAGATTTCTCTTTCTCTCTCTTTCAAATGTTTTGTCAATCTCAAGTCTTTATATTTTGGTAATATATACAATGTGTTTTATTTAAAACCCACAACATTTTTGTATCTCTATCTCTCTCCAATGCCTTATCTGGTTAGTTATTACTATTAGTCCTTAATTATTATTTTTTTGTTTTTTTTAGAATATTAAAATGGTGGGTTTGCTAAAAGACATAAAAAATAGAGAAAGGTGTAATGTAAGCTTAGGAAAAAAATATGAGATTAATGAGATAACAGTAAAATAAGTTAGTGTAAACTTTTAAATAATAGTAAAAAAAAAAAAAACTTAATGAATGAGGTAAAAAAAATGTTAAATGCAAAATTGGAGCATCACTTAGCAAGACCTCATGCACTCCCGCATGAGATATCTGCTTTATATATATATATATATTGATGATTATTCCTTTATAAATTCTAATCACTAATCAGCATGAGTCTCAAAAAAACTTTGTGATAGGACTTTTTCATACATACAAAATAAGCATAGATTTTTTTTTCTTTTTTTCTTTTTTTTTGAAAGGATATTGCTATTGTGTTCATCCTTATAAGAATTTAAGCACAGATTAAATTTTCATTATTTTTAACAATTTTTCTTTGATTCCTTTCTAATTTATATATTGTGATAGTTTAAATGAATTTTTTCTCAAGCTTTCAAAAGATGGACTTTAGGTAAGATGTTCAACTTTTATACACCAAGCATTGACTATAAGTCTTGTACATGGAACAAATTGAGATAAGAAATTAAGAATATGGTCCATTTTTGTTGGCCTTAGCTTGATTTGTCTAGGCATCAATTTTCTCTCTTGCCAAAAGTCCGACTTATTTTAGGCGGAAGTTTCCTTGATTATTACTTGTATACAAAATTCCATGATCATTAAATTGGAATAGGACCTTACTAACCTAACCAATTGGAATAGGATGAAATTTCTTCCCATCCACACTAATCATTGTGTACACTCCAAATTTTTTCTACATCTCATAATGATATGTTGTGGAAAGGTGTCATCCAAGTCCAACATGATTGAAAGTTGTAGTTGAAACTATGTCTTAGAAGCTTTACTATTCAATACTTTGCGAGAAAAATTAAACACTTATTTAATGTAACAGGAGACTATGGAATTTGATACTGTATACACTGGGGTTTGGTTTTGATGTTGTGAAATTGCTGTAAGTACTAAAAACTCTAATTTGATTAGTTGGCAAGTCATATTCTTTAAGCGTAAAAAGTCTACAATGGAAAACTTTTATGTTCCTACAATAAATGTTTTGGAGAGAAAATTGTTAGCCCCCTCATCCCATTGGGAACCCCCCCCCCCCAATTTATACAAAGAAAAAAGGGTCCAATATTCCTAAATGTGACTTAGTTACATGGAATTTTTGTGCAATTATGCCTAGATTTCTTTTAAAAATTTAATTATAATTTTAAACTCTAATTTGGTGATTTTTTTATGATTTTTGTGGTTTGATTTTGATTTAGTAAAGACATATTAGCTAAAAGAAACGAAGGTAGAGCTATTAAAGAAATCTGTACTTTCATATTAGCAATTACCGATGGCCAATGTTGCATTGTCATTTGTGGTTGTGGTATGAATAAGCGGTATGTTATTTGGGCAACTAATTGAGGCAAAGCAATTAACCATATTAAATGGGATTAGCAACTTTTTTTCTTTCACCTTTACCATTTGTGGTATGTATATGCCTTTTTCCCATATGCTCAAGTGAAGTACCCATTAGGATTTCCCTTAGTTATGATAAACATATTAATTTTTTTTTTAAAGGATGTTCTATATTTATTGAATGATATATATATATATATATATATATTGTTGTCCTTGAGCTAAAGCAGTTGCGATGGAAGTGTGGAGTGGATGCTTTTTTTTTTAGTCCTTGAGTATTTTGGGTTGTTATTTCAACTGAGTAATGGCTCTTCTTAGGCTCCTAAAATTTTCGGTTTATTGATTTTGCTATCTATAACTTAATTCTTCTTTAACTAATAAAGTTTGGAATTTTTGTACGTACATTTTTTTTTTCAAGAAAATGAATAGAAATCTCCCTTCATGTTCATGCTCGTGTTAATGTTCATATTTGTATCTTTTGCAATACTCAATAAGTTGTTTACTCATTTTGTGAATTATCAATTGTAGTTTAAAAAAAAAAGTATAAACACAATCCTATTCAATTAAATTAACGTGAAAAATTAAATCTATTAGATTAAAAAAATGGAATGAAAATGAAAATTTCACAAAAAAATTCTTAAATAGAGTTAAAATAATTTTTACTCAATATTGTTTATCAAGCAATTATGTACTAACTAACAACATTCCAATCATTACGTGCATAACGGGGTCATAAAATGGTTGTTCAATTTATTTAAGAAATGTGATCTAGCTAATAGAAATTAAAAAAATACAATAACTTTCATGCGTAGTCATGAATTATACCTTTACGTATATCTTATGCATTTTATGAGTTTTATTTTATATAAATGTATTTTATAAAATTAACAAAATTTATCATAAAACCCTTTATTGTATTTTTTAAAATCACTACATAAAAATGAAAGAAGTTTTTTTTCCCAAAAAAAATGTTCTCCAATAATAATATTTACCAAAAAAAATCGTGTAACGCACGGGCCAATAACCAGTCTATATATATAATTAAAGTCAAAACTAAGAGAAAATCTAATTAGATTCCCCAATTACTGTCTAATCTTGCACCATGTGTCAAATTTAAGGTTTTTTTTTTTTTAAATGATTCCAAATACCGATGGACTCACCATTCCAAATAAATTGCAATATTTTTTTTTTTTTATGAGATAGTATTTTTGATGAGATATTGGCTCCTAAAAGAGGGCCATATATGGGACTGCGATTTCATGAACAACATGTAATCTATATATATAATAATAGGTGAACCTGAGAGAAACTCAAATTAGAATTCCAAATTAGAGTTTCAATTTCGCGCCATATGTCCTAAATTATTTATTTTTAAAGAGTTTTATTTCTTAATTTTAGAATCAAATGTGGGATCACATAAATATTCATCCAAATGAGTTATTAAGTACAAACACCAAAGAGTCTAGAATAAATGAATTAAAAAAAAAAAAAAAGTGCTTCACTATATAAAAAATAAAAAATAAAAAAAAATGGACAATTTACATTTTATACCAATAATATCCTTACAAAATTTTTTAAAGAGTTAACAAAATATAAAAATAACTATCAATAGTATTTAAATTATATATATAGGGTTTATATTATGCATCTTATTGTATATCTTTAAATGTATCCATACATATGCATGGGGTTACAAATTAATATATATATATATATATATAATAATAGGTGAAGCAAAGAGAGTGTGAAATTGAATTCCAAATTAGAACTCTAATTGTGTGCCACGTGTATGAAATTGAATTTCAAATTAGAACTCTAATTGTATGTCACGTGTACACGCCAAATTAGAATTCCTAATTAGAGTTCTAATTTTGTGCCATGTGTCTAGAATCTGAAATTGAAGTTGAATTTTGCATCGTGTGGCTAAATGTATGTGGGCTCATTCTCATTAAAATCACTTCTATGTATCGGGTCAAGTGAGTTACTATGCTAATTAAGTTTTTTCTTAATTTTGCAGTCAAACATGAAAACCAAAGAGATTAATATTGGTGAAATTGAAGTTGAATTTTGCATCATGTGGCTAAATGTATGTGGGCTCGTTCTCATTAAAACCACTTCTATGTATCAGGTCAAGTGAGTTACTATACTAATTAAGTTTTTTCTTAATTGAAGTCAAACGTGAAAACCAAAGAAATTAATATCGGTGATAAGAACTTGGTTTGGGTACATTGTATAATTTCCAAAAAAATAGCAAAGCCAGAGTTTGCATCTTTGTTATAAATTGCTTACAAAGTTTGCATCTTTACATTTGCACTGAGTTTCGGATTAAAGTGCTTTCTTCTTAGTTCTGACATTGAGTTTTGTTTACTATTCACTTACAAAGTTTGCATCTTTACATTTGTTATAAATTGCTAATATGTGATTAGATGCACATTATGCCTAAAATTCACTATTCTTAGATTTGGCTGTTTGTTCAAGTTTGGCACCTATAACAATGAAGAAAGCACTATTGTGGACCGATGGATGATACTTTTTGCAAGCTGCAAAAGAACTTAGTGATCAATGGAATCTCACGCGAATTGGAGAGGATCCGGCTGTAGATGTCTGGATGGCAGATGTGAGTCACTATATTTTTAAAATTTTCAATGAAGGTAAAGGTTATGAATAATGTAAATTTTCCAAAGAGAGATTTATTATTCTATATTTAAGCAAGTTTGGCTGCCTTCTTGGAATGGATCACTCCACCCTATCTTTTTACTGGAATTTTTTATTTAGATTGTTACAATTTAATCCGAAATTTTATTTCAATTTTCCTATTGTTGTTACTATCATATATTATCATTCCAATTGTTCAATTAGAATCTGAAATTGGAGTCCAATTTTACTATACACGTGTACAATCTAATTATTTTTAATTTTCCTGTCATGTATAGAAGCCAATGAGATGAAATTAATAACACATTAAACATTCATGCTTTAGGAATTGATAATACCAATCTAAATCCATTGGACCTGCTTCGTGATAATACAACTATGAAGGATATATAAAAACACGCACAAACTCATCTCTCAATAAAAAGAGATTGCAGAGAATTTCTTTTATCAGCCATGAAACTTTAGAGGTTTTTTTCTTCAAACAAATGTCCATCATGTTACAAAATGACCCATCGTAAAACTACAAAATGAATACAACTCTGAGGGTTTTTTTTTTTTTTAATTTTAAATTTTTTAAGTTACGAAAATTTCAATCACCAATAAAAATTGAAGATTCAAAAGCATGAATGGATCTTTTGGATAAGCATTGTTACCAAGGTTCATCTTTCTGTGTAAAATATATATACTGCTAAGTTTTATTAATGAAATTTTCTAGTTAATAATATGAATTTAGACTTAACTGAGCCTTTTAAATATGAATAAACTCATGATTAATAATATATCCATTCCCATGCAGTAGCACGGGGTTACATACTAGTTTTAAATAAAGTGATGGTAGGTTGCTATACATTTATGTATTGAAGTCTAATTTTGCGCCATGTGTCTTATCTAATTTTTAAATTTGTGTGTCAAGTGAATTATTAGGTGAAAAAATCAAAGAGTCTAAATTCAATTAAATTCTAAATTAGATTTTAATTGGAGTTCAATTTTGCGCCATGTGTCCCATCTAATTTTTTAATTTTTGTAGCAAGTGAATTATTTGGTACAAAAACTGAAAAGTCTAGATCCAATTAGATTCTAAATTATATATATAATTGTGATTGTTTTTAAATGTACATGTGCATATGCACGGGGTTACACATTACTTTTATTAAATGGATGTATCAATTTTTAAACACAAAATAGAAAAATAATTAAGAAATTGATTTATTACCTTGTTGACATGACACTAATTATTACTTTACCTAGAACATGTGGTCCAAGGAGCCAACCACATCTAGGGTTCTGCTTGACACTTAGAAAAATATTAGAGAGTGTTAATTTACCCAAAGCATGTGATCCAAAACACCAGGCATGATTAAGGTTTTGTTTAACACTTAGAAAGATGTCATAGAGTATTAATTTACCCAAAGCATGTGGTCTAAGGAGCCAAGCATGGCTAAGATTCTGTTTAACACTTAGAAAGATGTCATAAAGTATTAATTTACCTAAAACATGTGGTCTGAGGAATCAGGCATGGCTAAGATTCTGTTTAACACTTAGAAAGATGTCATAAAGTATTAATTTACCCAAAGTATGTGGCCTGAGGAACCAAGCATGACTAAGGTTCTATTTAACACTTAGAAAAATAATTGAAAATATCAATTTACCCAAGGCATATGGTTTGAGGATCCAGGTATGACCAAGGTTTTGTTTGATATTCAAATAAATAACAGGATGTACAACGCATAATGTAATAAACCAAAATATGGCAGAGAAAACTTTCATTAATAATAATACCTCCTCAGGTTGTTTACATTCCAAGGACGTGGTACAACATTTTCATCTAAATTTTCAAGATAATATGCACCTATTCTAGCAACTGAGGTGATGCGATACGGTCCTTCCTAGTTGGGCCCTAACTTTCTCCATACTGGATTCTTTGCAGTACCCAAAACCTTTCTTAAAACCAAGTCTCCAAAGCTAATGGTCTTAACTTCACGTTGGCATCATACCCTTGCTTGAGCTTATGTTGATAATACGCCAGTTGGACCATGGCGTTCTCTCTTTGCTCTTCAATTAATTCTAAACTCTTCCTTAACAGCCCATAATTGTTGCTTAGAGTGAAAGAACTCGTTCTCAGTGTTGGGAATCCAATCTCCAGAGGAATAACAGCCTCACCTCCATAAGTCATTGAAAAGGATGTCTCCCCTATTGACCTGCGAAGTGTGGTCCGATATGTCCAAAGGACATGTGACAATTCTTCCACTCATTTTTCCTTCGTATCATCCAACCTCTTCTTGAGTCCATTCACTATGATCTTATTGACAACCTTGGCCTGTCCATTCCCCTGTAGATAAGCCGGGGTGGAATATATATTCGTAATTCCCAAGTCACAACAATACCTCCTGAAAGCCTTACTATCAAATTGAAGACCATTATCTAAGATGAGAGTAGAGGGGATCCCAAACCGAATGACAATATTTTTCCAAACAAATCTCTTGAGATCCATGTCCTTTATATTTGCCAATGGTTCAGTTTCAACCCACTTGGTGAAGTAATCAATGCTGACCAGTAACCATCTCTTATTCCCTGCTACCTTAGGGAAAGGTCCTACAATATCCAACCCTCATTGTGCAAACGGCGAAAGGCTGGACAAAGGATTAAGGACCCCCCTGGTTGGTGAATGTTTGGTGCAAATCTTTGACATTGGTCACACTTCTTCACATACTCTTGCGCTTCCTTCTATAAGTTCGGCCACTAGTATCCCTAGATGAGGACTCTGTGAGCCAAAGACCTGCCTCCTTTGTGGCTTCCACAAATCATTTCATGTAACTCGTCAAAGAGTAGCTCAGATGCCTCAGGATGTATGCACAGCAAGTACGGCTCGGAAAAAGAGCGTTTGTACAACTTTTGATCCACAGACAGCCAAAGCCTAGGAGCCTTTCTTCGTACTTTGCCAGCCTCAAACTTTCCCTCGGGCAAGATATCCTCCTTAAGGAATAGTACGATAGGATCCATCCAGCTAGGTCTCATTCTAATTTAATGAATATAAACCACCTCCTTCTTCAACTCAGTAAGTTTACACAAGTCTTCAACAAGGATAACACGAGGAAAGCTCTGGGCTAAGAAGGTTGCAAGAGTGGCCAAAGAATCAGCATGGGTGTTTTCGCTTCTAAGGATGTGTAGTAAGTTGAAAGACTTAAACTCCGATTGTAATTACCTAACTTGACTTAAGTATTCTTGCATTCTCGTGTCTCTGGCCTCCAACTCTCCCTGAACCTGGCCCACAACCAGCCTTGAATCCGAGAATATCTCCACTGCTTTTTCTCCTATTTTATGGACCATGGTCATCCCTACTAATAGTGCTTCATACTCAACCTAATTGTTTGTGGCCGAGAAACCCAATCTTAAGGATTTTTCAATAGTGATCTTCTTAGGAGATATTAAAACTAGCTCCACTCTGGATCCTCTTTGATTCACTGCCCTATCAACGTATACCTTCCAAGATAAAGGTTCTTGTAAGGAGATCATGCCAACTGATTTTCCATCCATGTCCTGCTTCTCTATCTTCTCTTCTAACGAGGATTCAGTAAACTCGACCATCAAATCTGCGAGGACTTGGCCTTTGATAGAGGTGCGGGGTATATACTTGATATCAAAAGCCCCTAGGATCATACCCCATTTGGCAATCCTCCCTGTGAAATTAACACTCTGAAGTAGTGACCGAAGCGAAAGTTGGGTTAAAACAACAACTATATGGGATTGGAAGTAGTGAGGGAGTTTACGTGTCGCATGTACTACTGCCAAAATGGTCTTCTCCACTGGTAGGTAACGAACTTCTGCTTCGTGCAACGACTTGCTCACATAGTAAACTGGCCTCTGCACACCATTATCAATTCGTATCAGCACTAAGCTCACAGCATGGGAAGCCACAACAATATAAGCAAACAAAACCTCATCCACCTCAGGCCTGGACATGACAGGCAAGCGAGAAATGTATTCCTTAAGCTACTGTAAGGCCAAGACACACTCCTCGGTCCACTCAAATCCCTTCCACTTATTTAACAATTGGAAGAAGGGTCTACATCTATCCGCTGATCGAGAGATAAACCGGTTCAGGGCAGCAGTCATTCCAGTTAGCTTCTGGACCTCTTTAGAATCCCGAGGTGGTTGTAGACTGTTAATTACCTTAACCTGATCATAGTTGACTTCAATTCCACAATGAGTGACCATATAGCCTAGAAATTTATCTGATCCCATGCCAAAGGAGCACTTGAAAGTATTAAGGCACAGTTTGTGTTTCCTCAGTATCTCAAAAATATCCCCAAGGTCTCCCACATGCTCGGACACTACCTTACTCTTCATCACCATATCATCTATATAAACCTTAATTTTGTTGCCCAAATGTGGCTCAAACATCCTAGTCATCATCCTCTGATAGCTAGACCCTGCATTCTTTAAACTAAAAGGCATCACCTTGTAATGGTAACTTCAAGTAGGAGTGACAAAAGCTGTCTTCTCTTGATCACTCAAGACCAGTGGTATTTGATGATATCCCTGAAAGGCATCCAAAAAGCTCATCCGAGGATGGCCTACAGTTGCATCCACTAGCTGGTCTATCTGAGGCATAGGGAAAAGGTCTTTTGGACAAGCTTTATTCAAATCTGTGAAGTCCACACACACACGCCACTTCCCATTCTTCTTTTTCACCACTACAGTATTGGCTAACCACTCGAGGTAAAACACCTCTTTAATAGCCCCAGTCTGCTTATGTTTGGTCACCTTATCTCTAACAGCGTCGGAATGGTCTTTAGATGAACGACCGAGGTGGTTGCTTTCTAGGGGTGACGGATGGATTGACATTCAAATGATGACAGATGAAATTCAAATCCACCCCAGGAGCTTCGTAAGCACTCCATGCGAACACGTCAATGTTCCTCTTGAGAAACTCTATCAGCTCTTCCTTTTCCTAAGGAGGCAGCTGAGTTCCGACCTAAAAAAACCTTTCCAAATCATCATCTACCACAATCCTCTCTAAATCCTCACACTTCACCCCCTCAGCTATCTCGTCCACTAGTGACATTAGAGTCCTTGATTGCTATAAACCCCCATCAGTAGAGGCCGAGGACCTAGTTTCAGGTTGATGCATAACTGCAACCACTAAGCACTGCCTAGCCACGAACTGGCTCTCAATCAGCTATTCAATTTGATCCCCGAACAGATATTTCACTTTTAAGTGGAGGGTGGAAGAAACAGCCCCTAGGGCATGAAGCCATGGTCGTGCTATAATGACTGTGTATGGAGAATAAGCATCCACCGCAATAAAATCCACCTCCACTACCTCAGAGCCTGCCAGCACGAGTAGTCTAATCTAACCCTTTGAAATAACTATTGAATGTTCAAATAGCGTTAAAAACACTATGAACGTTTAAACCCCCAATAACAAATTACCAATTCAAGCTTATTATCAAACAATAAATGTGCGGAACATGAACACAAGCTAATAATAGAATTGATAAACAATCTAAACTAGATAAAATCACATCCACAGAAGAAATTAAATGGCAAAGATTAAGGAAAGAGAGATGCAAACACAAGGACAACACAACGATGTGTTATTGAAGAGGAAACCGAAGCCCTCTGTGTAAAACCTCTCCGCCGCCCTCCAAGCGGTTAATAATCCACTAAAAAATGAAGTTGGGATACATGAACAGTAGAAGACCCTCCAAGCCTAATCTACCCAGTGTACCTAAGCCCTCCAAACTTCTTGCTCCAACGAGGTTGTGCCAAACTTTTATCTTCTTTAGCTTACCAGATTCCGCTATAGCCCATAACATCAACTAATAACCATTGGTCCCTTCCTAACTACTTCCCAAAGCACCAAATAGCCTTCTTACAGATATGGGTATGATGAGAAAAGGATTTGGGTAAGAACCTCTCAAGGATGTAATAATGGAAAGGGTGAGAGTAGAGAAATTTGAAGAGTCTCTATGTGAAGATTGTGAATGAATCAATCTTGTTTTTCTCTAGGGTTTCTCTCTCAAAATTTTCTTTGGAACCTCTCTACATTTCGTGGGTATAAGGGGTATTTATACTAGGGTGAGAATGGAATGCGAAGATTCAGGTTTTTCAAAACATAGCTGGTTGGCGGCTTGGCCTCGCGACTTGACTGAGTCACGAGTTCAAGCAGCGAGATAACAGAATGGCCAGGCTGGACTTTTTGTCCTGTAGTGCTCCAGTTGGAGCGATTGTTCATCTTCTCACACACTTCACTCGTGTGCTGCAGTTGGCGGCTTGCCAGTCGCGAGTCACCCCCGAGTCCCCGCCGTGAATCTCTGCATCCTTGCACAATCTTGAGCAGTTCTTCACACTCTCTCACTCACTACCCTAACATGATTCTCACCTAAATACAGGGTTACTAATTACTAAATTACAAGCAAATTTGGCATGAAATAAAGCCAACAAGATGGTTGATTAAATTCAACCTTACAACCATCTTCCCATCAAAGCCCAATAAAGGTGAATCATAACCTGTCAAATCCTCCGGTTTTAAGTTTAGCCCCTTATACAAATCAGGGTATAAAATTTCTGCCCCACTACCCTGATCTACCAACACCCTCTTCACATCATACCTTCCTATCCTGAGGGTGACCACCAAGGCGTTTTCATGCGGCTGTATGATTCTGACTTTATCCTCGTCCGAAAAGCTCAATGCCAGGTGAATCTCCATCCTAGCCCTCTTCAGCTCATGATTAGAGTTTTCGACAGGTGGCCGAGCTACAGACATCCCTTTGGAGGGATGAGAACCAGTCCTTTCTGGGGCAACAAGGATGACATTAATTATGCCCAAAGGGGCTCTTAAAGAGGCATCTCTCTGAGGCTCCAAACCAGCCTGGCCTCCTTGCCCATTGGGATGATACAAAAATTGCTTTAGCCTCCCCTCTCGGACCAGCTATTCCAGGTGATTCCACAAGGTTCTACAGTCCTCTGTGGTGTGCCCTCGGTCCTGGTGGTATTGGCAATGAAGGCTTTGATTGCACTTTATGGGGTCACCTCCCATCTTGTTTGGCCATTTGAAGAATAGCTTATTCTTGATTTTCTCCAAGACTTGGTGTACTAGCTCTCGGAACACCATGTTAACCATTTGAGTAGCGATAGACCCCGATTGCCCAGCAAAGTCTCTCCGGGGCCAGTTGTTATTGTATCGATCCAACCTAAAATCCCTCCTCTCCTAAAGGATAACCTTGGACTTCCCCTTCCCTCGTTGTTAGTCTTCCTCGACTCGCTTATACTTATCAATTCGATCCATGAGTTGACGTACACTGTTAGCAGGCTTCCCAGTCAAAAATTTCCTCAAACCATGCTCAGCAGGTAGGCCAACTTGAAAGTTCTTATTGGCACATCATCAAAGTCACCATCTATCTCATTGAACATCTCCCAGCATCTGTCTGAGTACGTTTTCAGGGTCTCCCCCTCTCGCATGGTCATAAATAGTAAGGAATCCAAGGGCCGAGGAACCCTACTGCATGTGATAAAGCGAGATCTAAATGCCTGGGTAAATTCCTTGAAGGAGTCTATAGAACCCGCTCCCAGGCCATCAAACCATCTCATAGCCACAGGCCCCAAACTGGACGGGAACACCTTGTACATCAAGGCCTCGTTCCTAGAGTGGACAATCATTCTTTGGTTGAAATGACTCACATGCTCCACAAGGTCCGTTCGACCATTGTACATGGTGAACGTTGACTAAGTAAACCGCCGAGGAAGTTTTCCTCCTTCAATCCTTCGTGTGAAAGGTGACCTAGAAATTTGGTTTAACACCTTGCTCATAGTATCATTTCTTATGCCTTTGCGAGACGGGCTCCTATTCCTACACTCCCGCTGGTAATCCTCATCACCTGAGAAGGATTCACCGGGAGGAGTTCTTGACCTGGGTCTGTAGCTACCATCCCCCTCATCACTAGAAGAAACATCAGAGTTTGAGGGAGTTCGCCTTCGCCATTCGTGGCACAACTTCCTCTTCAAATGATTAATCTCCCACTGCATGGCTCTAGTGTTTTCCTCATGAGAGATATGACTCTCACCTCGAGAGTGGCTCCTACTAGTATGGGTGGTATGCACACTAACTTCTCGGTCCCTTCTCTACTCATGATTGAGGAAATGATCTTGACGCTAGGAACCCATGGATTCTGCCTGGTTTGGACCTAGACCTACCATAACTGAATGTCAAGCTCACTAGAACACAAGAATTTCCCCACATACGGCATTAATTGTAAGGACACGGTTTGAGTCCTACGTCCAAAAGTTAAAAGGATTTAAGCCTAAAGTGCCCAATACAATGAATTTGTAAAGAGTGGATTGGAAAATTAGGCTATAATGAGTTAGGTAGCAATTATAGTGAATCCAAATAACAATAAGGTAAAGATAGACTGGTTTTTTCCAAAGAAAATAGTCATCAACACAGTCCGAGGAGACCAGTTCTTATATATGTTTCTTGAAATTGATTACAAGTACAGCTCTTATTGCTACAGTATTTCTTTCTCAATTTTCTCATCCCTTTCTCTTAGGGCCTCCCTTCTATTTTATACTATCTTTTCCCTTTCATCTCTGCCCTCCACGTGTAGATTAGATTGTTGGTGTTGATCCCTGTCACATCAGCACCTTCCTGAAGTCTCTGGGGAGTAGCTATAAGGCTAAAAAAAAAACTACTGTTCATGTATCACTTTCTCATTAATGCGGCCAGAGAGTTAGTTGTAGAGTATTCAATGCAGTGGTAGCAGCTTTTTCTTAAATATTTTCCAGCTCCCATTTGTCTTGTACGTTCATAATGCATATCCTTATCAATAGAATTTCCTAAAACGTCACTTTGAATGACAGAACACACTTTCTGATCTCTGCTTTGTTTAGCTGAGAAGATACCCTTCCTCGGCCTACTTTCGCCAGCCTTCCCATTCCTAGCTCGCTTATGGAGTTCTGAGTCTCACATCTTCATTACTGTTTTTCTGTCCTCGAATCACTAAGCGTCCTTGGACAAGGCCCAAACCCCAACATATATTCTTGGACCCCTCAACCCTACAAAGTCTATTATCAAACATTTTTAAACTTAAATCTCATACAACCCACTTTTTTTTTAACTTTTTTCCTCAAGTTGCATGATTTAACATCATATCATATCATCATTTATCATATCATATACTATATAATAATAGTTGGGCTGTAGCCGTGGTTGCGCCAATTGGCTACTCCCACTAATTAGTAAATTAATTATATATTTTTTGTTAGGATATATTTCCTCAATTAAAGGATAATATTTAATAACGGTTTAAACTATTTAAACTATTTAAACTAAAAGTTTATTATAAAAAAAAATTCTAAATTTAAACCCCACACAGCCCACTTTTTATTTCCACAAAAAAAAAAAAAAAAACCTCACGTTTTGACTAAGGAATAAAATTTAACAATAATTTAAAACAATTAAATTCTATTCAAACTAAAAGTCTACTATCAAAAGTTTATAAACTTAAATCCCACATGACCCATGTTTTTGTTTTTTTTTTTTTCGCCCTCAATTTTTATGATTTAATAATAATTTAAAATAAATTTAAATTATATTCAAACTAATAAAAGTCTATTATAAAAAAATTTTAAACTTAAATCCCACACAACCCTCTTTTTCTTCTTTTTTTCTTCAAGTTGCATCTTATTAAATTAGTATTTTATTAGGATATTAAGCTACAAAACTCTTGATTAAGAGATACAATTTAACAATAATTTAATTTAGATAAAACTTTATCATCTAAGTTTTAGAAATTTAAATTCTATTTCAACTAAAAATCTATTATCAAAATTTTTATAACTTTTATATATTCAACCATAGCTTTTCAATACAATCCATCTTGAGCAATAAGTCATCTCTATAATTAAATCTCACACAATACACCCTACATTGTTGTTTTTTTTTTTTTTTTCAAAATGAAAATTACGCTTATGTTTTAATCTAATAAATTCTTCTTACTTATTAGTCTTTACTTCTAAATTTGCATGCAGGATATTATGTCAAATGAAGTTTACTATAAAGAAACAAAACAATGAACACTCATTTAAGTTCTTGATTCTTTTATGTAAGTTTTTAGTTATTTTTTTATATTCTCAATTTTTGAACTCTTTTGTGTATGTTTTAATTTTGATTATTGTATTTAATTTTTTTATTAAAGTCTAAACTCTAAACAATTAGAACTTAAAGTAATTTTTTATAAAATTTTTTACTTAATTATAAAATTTATTATTACTATTTATTTAATAATTTAGTTTTAATTATTTTAAAATTTTGTACTTAGATATGAATCTTCATCAAGCCGTGCATCACACGAAAATAATACTAGAGAAAAATAATAAAGAAAGGGAGAGATTGATTAACGGATTAAAGGGAAGTGGTAAGCTGGTCACATAGATATGAATCGAAATATGATCCTGCCATTTGTGTTGAAATTGAGAAAGTGTATATCAAGTATTTAAAATCAGTCTCTTTTTCTTTTTTCTTTTTTTTTTGGCGGGAAGAAGTACTATTGGAATTTTTACTTTTACGATCCAAGTATCATAAAATTCAGTATTTGGACATATTAGAAAATACTTTTGACACTGTTCAGTACTATGCAGAACTGTTTACTTTTACTATTCACTGTATTATTCTGAATTTTTTTTTTTTTTTTTTTTCACTTTTGTATGCATATATGGCATTTGTATTAGTCCAAAGAAGCAAGCTAGCTACAAGCAGGCTTGAAAACTCAGGAAGTCAACTAGTATAAGTTCCTTTGTATCAAAAAACCTCTCTTTCAATCTCTTGTCATTCCCAAAAAATCCTTCCTTGTATTAGAAAAAATCATCCTTGTATCTGAAAAATAAATACTTGTATTATTTTGAAGAATTTGAATGAGATCAGTATTTGAAGTATTATTCAAGTAAGTTTTTAATCATTTCAAAATAGATTTTCATTATCATTTTTTACATATTGTACTGTTATTTTGTTCTTGCAACACATTTCTTTCTTAGCATTCATCCTTATTACTCTCTTCATTTCACACTCATATAGTCATATTGCCTGTAGACTTTCTCAAACTTCATGCGAAATGGCAAAAAGTGCTATTGTAAATAAGGGATAAAATTCATTTATTGACAAAAAAGTGCTACATTATAACATACATGGTTCTTACCAAACAAATACCCTCCCTAATTAGATTTAAAAAAATAGCTATATTAGAGGATACTCAAGAAACCTGCATGACTAACGTACTTCACCTTTTTCTTGCTACATGCAAGTTCTTTTTTTTCAGAGAGAGAGAGAGAGAGAGAGAGAGAGAGAGAGAGAGAGAGAGAGAGAGAGAGAGAGAGATGGGTAGCGTTTGCTATGATGCACTATATATAGTCCGTATAGTGATTTGTGTCTCCACAATTTCCATCATGAGTTGTGTCTCCACAGTTTCCACATCTATTTTGTTCAATGGTGAAGCTATTGACCCTATTTTTCCTTCGAGGGGGATAAGGCAAGGAGACTCGCTATCTCCTTACATTTTTATTCTTTGTATGGACTTCTTGGGTCAGCTTATTAAGGAGAAGTGTAATGTAAAGTTGTGGCGTCCAGTTAAGGCCTCCCAAAGTGGTCCTACTTTCTCTTATCTCATGTTTGCAGATGATCTTATCTTTTTTGCAAGAGATGATGGTACAAATTGTTCAGCCATAGGAGATGTGCTTAATGAATTTTGCTCATTATTGAGGCACATAGTTAGTGAGTCTAAATCAAGAGTTTATTTTTCCCCGAATGTGGATAGGGATACTAGGGAGTCGTAGTGTGATATCCTTGGTTTTACTTCCACTCATTTTCTTGGTAAGTACCTTAGGTTTCCCCTTAAGCAACCTGGCTCTTTTTCCCAAGACTACAATTTCATCTTGATAGGGTAAAGCAGAAGCTTTTGAGTTGGAAGGCCAATATGCTTTCCTTGGCTGGTCGAACTGTTCTAATTCAAGCCTCTTCAGCTACTATACCATCCTACATCATGCAATGCTCTCATCTTCCGAGCAAAATTTTGGATGGGTTGGATAGGGTTAACCTTAATTTCTCATGGGGGTCTTCAGACACAATTAGAAAAATTCATTGGGTAGGTTGTGACAAGGTCACCAAACCCAAGGAGGAAGGGGGTCTTGGTTTGTAGACAGCTAAGGGAAGGAATGTTGCCCTTCTCTCTAAGCTAAATTGGAGATTCCACACACAGAAAGAGGCACCTTAGGTCCAAGTTTTGAAAAGGAAGTATTGTAGCCAAAGGAGAAGGACTACCCCTAATGCCAATAAGCTTCCTTGCTGAGCTATTTACGCAGCAATGAAGAAAGGTATGGATACTTTCAACAGGGGTAGTGGGTGGATGGTTGGAAGGGATAGCAAATTGAGTGCTTGGTGTAGTAGTTGGACTTAAAAAGGCCCTCTTAGGCAGCCCATTTAGGGACCCTTTACTCAGGAAGTAGCTCTCTTGGAGATCAGGGACTTTATGTTGGATACGGGTTAGGATTGGGATAGAATTCCCTTTGAGCTTCCTCAAGAAATTAAGATGATGATTCAAGCTACTCCTACTGCCTTCATTAGTAAAGGAGTTGACAAATGGGCCTGGGCAGAGTCTTCTAAAGGCTATAAGATTGCTATGGGTGTCATGGATACCCCCCCCCCCCCTTTTTCGGCTAAATGGATTTGGAAAGCTGACACTCTCCCTAGAATCAAGACCTTCCTATGGATGTGTGCCCATAATAGTATTGGGGTTAAGGTGTGCCTTGAGAAAAGAGGAGTAGTTCATGACAACACATGCCCTGTTTGCCAAAGAGGGTCAGAGACCATCCTGCATGCTCTCCGTGATTGTCCTCATATCAAGCATGTGTGGAATCAGCTAAGGATAACGTCCTTGAACCATGCCTTTTGGAGAAATGAGTTGCAGGTTTGGCTATCTTCTAATGGTAGAGAAAAATGTAGTTTGCTTGCTGCTAATCCCCCTTGGAGAATTGTTTTCCCGATTGATTTGTGGAACATATGGAAAAGTAGGAATAGATTTGTCTTTAGCAACAAGAGCAAAAACCCAAATCTGGCTAGGGAAATATTGAGTCAAGCTTTGGAGTTCATTCATTGTGTATCTTCTCCGAGAGCCCCAATGCGGAAGGTGATGAGAAGTATTTGTTTGGAGCGGCCACCTAAGGGATGGATGAAGCTCAACGCAGATGGCGCGGCAGGTGGTGATAACAGTTTGGCTGGCTGTGGAGGGGTTATTAGAGACGATGGTGGGCATTGGATTAAAGGATTCTGCAAAAGGATTGGAGCCACAAGTAGCTTTACAGCTGAACTATGGGGACTGAGGGAGGGGCTTATGCTTTGTAGAAATCTAAATATATCAACCCTTGTTATTGAGTTAGATGCCAAAACCATTGTGGAATTCCTAAATAATCCTTCCTAAGATAACAATATTATCTCTCCTATTTTGGATGATTGCAGATTGCTGGTTTCCCATATGCATCAGATTGGGATTAAGCATTGTTTTCGCCAAGTAAACCGTTGTGCTGACAGACTTGCTAGGATGAGCTTCAGTCAGATTCTTGATTTTTCTTTATTTGCTAGTCCACCTGTGAACATGATTGATGTTTATGAGGATGACCTCAATGGGATGTATTTTAAAAGGATATGTCCTGAACCTCTTGTTTCCTTTTAGTTTTTGTTAATGAATAGTCTATTACCAAAAAAAAATATAATGCATCACACTATTTAAAATTTCAAATAATATTTTATTATAACATTTGTAGGGTCAGGATTTGTAGCCTAAGCTCAAAATAATGAATTTGTAGAAAGTAAGTGAAAGAACTAGGCTGGTTGTGAACTTAACAACAATTAACCATAATATTCAGGGATGGGTCAACATAAAAACACACTAAAAAGCTAAACAAATTGATGTCCGAAGAGGTATGTTATTGATTGAAAGGTGAATACAATTCTTAAAGCTACAGTGAAATCTTCCTCCTCCTCTTTTTCTCTTTCTCCCGATCCCCTCTCATCAGAGGCCTCTTCCCTTTATATAGCCTTCTTCTCAACCATCTTCACCGTACACTTGTTCTTCATCTACGCATTCACTTGAGTGCATGTCACATCAGGTATCTTCTTTAGTTCTCCATGAGTGGTGGTAGCTGAAGTTGCATTGTTCAGGGGTCTTCTCCACATAAATGTGGCCAGAAAAGTTGCTGCAGTGCATTAAACATGGTAGTAGCAGTTTTTTCTTTTAGATATTTCTCCATTCTTATCATCTCTATACAAGCCCGAATCTTATCCTTATCATTGGAATCGCTAGGAAGATTACTCGAACTTCCCAGGTATCTGCTTGACCGAGACTCTTTATATCCGAGGAGAATACACTCTTCAGACTACCGATGCTCTCTTCAGACTATATTCCTTGACCGTTTCCAGGTATATCTCTCCCCATGAAATTCTTCTCAATCATTTTCATCTCTTCGGACACACCATAATCTTCAAATAGGGCCCTAGGCCCAATACATAATGTTGGACTTTTACCCCCACAACATTAAATTTATATTAATTGATATGATGATTTATGAAATGATACCTTTTTTTTTTTCGCTGAATGATTTATGAAATGATACTTGTGCATTAGTGCTTGCTGGAGATGTAATGAAAAGTGTATTGTAGTGTGAAACAAACGAAAGTATTTGTAAAACCGACAAAAGCAAATGGGATAAAGGATAACACTGTGTTTGGTTATGGTGAATTTAGGAAGGATAGAAAACATAAGAAGGAAAATAGGGTAGAAAACTGAGTTTTCTACTGTTTGGGAATAGAAAGAAAATAAGAAGGGTGGAAAACCCGAGAGAAAATTTTCTCTCCCAAGCCCACAAATTTTTTCCTCCCAAATCGGGAGGAAAAGCCATGAGAGAAAAGTGCCTCATACTTTTACAATAATGCCCTCCCACCTACCCTCATTCATGACATTCTCACCTACCCCACCTAATGACTTTTGCCCACAGATCCTTATCACTTTTTCTCATGTTCTCATCTTACCTTCAGCACACCATCCAATGGTCCAGGTTCTCCTCTCTTTTCTTTTTTTTCTTCATCTTTTTTTTTTTTTCAACGTGATCTATTGTAATTTATATGTACACTATTGTAATTTTTACATTATAATAATATAAATTTATATATATGATGTGGTAAATTTTATATTATTTAATGAGTACAAATAAATCTATTTCTTACATATTATGTAACAATGGTATAATAGTTAATTTATATAAATTACATTTTTCATCCTTCCCTTTTTCTCTCCAACCAAACAAAAGAGTTTTTCACCCTCCCACTTTTTCACCCCTCCAACCAAACACATAAGAAGGAAAACTAAGGGTCCGTTTTGATACAGTTGAAAACTGAAAACTGAAAAACACTGTAGCAAAATAATTTTTAAATGTATGAATAGTACCGTGGGACCCATTTTTAATGAAAAAGTTGTTAAAAAGTGAAATTTGTGAGTCCGTGAACAGTATACACTATGCACTGTTCACAGAAAAAGTCAACTATTTTGACTCAAAAAGCAAAAAAAAAAAAAAAAATTCAACTGAAACGCAAACATGCGTTTGGAAACGCGCTTCCCAAACGCACACTAAATATTTTACATCATCCCACTTTTCCATCCTTCCACAATTTTTCATCCTCACACTTTTCCACTCCTCCATCCAAACAGACCTAAGAGCATATCTTCATGTGGGTTATTAGTGGAGGAGAGTGGAACTAGTATTATAAAATAATTAAAATGACTATTTTAATTTCTATGCGTCTATTTAATCCTTATTCAATTAAAAATTAACTTCTCAACAAACCAAAAAAAATTAGTTAAGTCAAATGCATGGATTAAACACACGTACAAGACATATCTAAATTGCCTCATCCAAAAGTCCAATAAAAACATCTTCAAAACAGTTACTTTTATCTTTTGCCTATTTATTTTTTTAAAATACATTTTCTAAAAAACACACTTCCCTTTCTCAATCTCATTTTAATATTCTTTTTTTCTTTATTAGTATTATTTCTCTCTCTCTCTCTCTCTCTCTCCTGTCCCTTATGAAATCGTCCCTAATGGGTCTACCTGTGAAACTCTTCTTCACCTGTGAGTGATCCTCCCTTTCCCCATCCCCAAATTTCTTAACTCCTCGATCTAACCCATACTTCCATAGCCATCATCAATACACCACTCAAATCTCTTGTCATTTTTGTGTTGCCTTTAAACAGTAACACCACCTTCCATTTACAACACTCCAAAAACCATATTTAACCACAAACCCATATTTAATCACAAACCATTACCAGTAACATCACTCCAAAAAACCAACATATAACCTCAAACCTTTATATCAACCAACAACCGAAATCATTCAAGGAAAAAAAAAAACAACACCAGTACAACAATGGTGACTCGATAAGAGAGAACGACGATGGTTGGGTTGAATCAAACGATGGGCAAGGGTGAGAAAAGGAGAGAGAACAACGGTAACTTAATGGGTTGGGCTGGATTTGTTTAAAAGCTTAGTTTGTGTTATTAGTTGTGGCTTGTTTGAGAGAGAGGAGGGCTGGGTTCATTATGAGTCTGTGATGATAAGAGAGAGAGAGAGAGAGAGAGGAAAGAGGAAAAAAATATATTCTTTTATTTAACTAGGGATTACTTTGCTCTTTTCTTCAAGAGAGTTACTGTAGTAACTCTTAAGGATCCGTTCAGTTGGGGGTAGAAAAGTGAGAATAGAAAATAGTAGGGGAATGGAAAAAATTTTAATTTTTCTCTTTTTTCTTTAGTTGAGAGTAAAAAAGTGAAGGGATAAAAAAATGAATTTTTATAAATTTACTTATATACTCTCCAATTAAAACCAAAAAGTGACAAATCAAAAAAAGCAATTACCCAAATTTATTAAAAAATAAAAATCATGTCAAAAAAAAAAAAAATCACGTCTAAACAAAAGAAAGAAAAAAAAAAGGGAAGAGGTAACGTCCAAAACAAAACAATAAATAAATAAGAACAACTTACGGACAAAGCCCATGTACAAGTGTATATGGGCATTTTTGTCATTTACCTATAAAACTCTCTCACCCAATTTTTTTCCCAATTTGTGGAGAAAACTTTTTGGTGAAACCAGGGATAAAAAAAACCAGGGCCCCACTATCATCTCTCCTTTTTTTTTTCCATCCTCCCTTAATCCACTTTACCAAACACAACATTAAGTGTGATTTGTGCTAAGTGGGTAAATTGGATATTTTCAAAAAGTTTGCATAGTGCTTCACATTAGCATAAACCTCAAGACTGACATTTGTATTATACCCCATTTTTCATTTAGTAAATGGTATAAATTCGAATCTATAATATCCATTTTATATAATTACTATTTATCATTACGTTAAGATATTAATAAATTTTAAGTGTAATTGAAATCCCAACCTAAATCATCGAGCATATTGGTTCGAAAGCCATGGCCCCTTCAAACCTTTTGAAACTTTTTTTTATTACTTTTGCTAATATTGATAGATTTACACTATCTTTAAGAAAAAATCACTTAGTCAAAAGTTTTTCTATGTTTATATTCTTGTTATTATAATTATAAATATAGACAATATATGTCAAGTGATAATAAAGTGTAACGACCAAAGAAAAAGCGCTAGCCACATTTGCACTATACCTCAAAAGTAGGAATGGCAACAGGTCGGGTTCAGGCCGGGTTTTTCCATACCCGGACCCGACCCACTGGTCTTAGCCCGTGGCCCGGACCCAGCCCGTTTACTAAATGGATTTTTTTCCCGAGGCTCGGACCCGCCTCCGCCGAGCCCCGCGGGCCTCGTTTAGACCAACCAGATTTGGGCCTAACCCAAAAAAAAAAAAAAAAAAAAGGAAGAAGAAGAAGAGAATCGAAGCCTAAACAGAGTAATGAAAATCTAATCACACTTTCCTCTTTTTTCCTCCTGAAAATCCAATATATCAAAACTCACGATTGGATTGCTTCATACAATAGGAATGTTGATCTTAAAAGTGTAGAGACAGTACATAATTACATAAGTGCAAAGACAGTACATAATTAACAAACCCAAAATCACAAACACAGAAATCATTGAATATACATGTTTAAATAAAAATAATTAAAACATTTTCTCGGCTATTTTCTTGCCATCCAAATGGATCCAAGATCTAACAAACCAACCCATTTTCTCAGCTTCTTTTCTCAGTTGAATTGCAGAGACAGTACAGCGGTTCGACAGATGTTCTTCAACGACAAGTTGTTTGGGGGTTTGGTGGCTTCGAATTCACTGAGGAACAGTGGGGGTTTCGATCAGATGGTGAAGGAAATGTTGAGTGCGAAATGCCGTCAGATGATGCTGCACCTGCATCGCTAGTGTACGGGTTTTTTGGGCTTGGTTGGGGCTGTTGTGGTGAGAAGAGAGGAGAGTGAGTGAGGCTTGGTTGTGGTTGTGGTGGACAAAGGAGAGAAGAGTGAGTGAGTGAGTGAGTGATAGTGGGAGAGGAAAGTGAGGCAGTGAGGACTGAGGGAGGCGTGAGCTGCTGTTGAGGGGAAATGGGATTTAGGGTTAGATTATAGCTATATATATATATATGGGGGGTATTTTTGTAATTTCAGGGAAACCGGGTTTTATTCAGGTCAGGTTTCAGGTTTTTTTGATAAAACCCGGACCCGCTTCGGGTTTTTTTTTTTAAACCCATACCCGACCCTATTCCTAATCGGACCGGGCCGGGTACCTGCAAGTCAAGCAAAAATTGCCATCCCTACTTAAAAGAACTAATCACAATTGAGACTCTTTGTAGTTGTTAATAAAGTATAGTTCAACCCAATATATGCCCGATGTGGGACTCATCACATACCCACACACATCACACAAATCAATTAAATTGGGGCATCACATAAAGAAATTGAAAAATATAATTAGGTATAAATTTAGTATAAACTGCTTTTGTGTAAAATATAACAATACCTCCCCAAATTTTATTCCTTTCTCATTATGCCATTTGCTTTTCAATTGTTTTTTTTATCACATTTCTCCACTTTATGATTTTATTTCAATCATTGTCTAATATGTTGTCAAACAAATTGCTAAAGAAAGTATTTTATATAATACTCACATGACTTATAAATCATTGAACACATGATATGTAATTTACAATATTATACATACATACATACATACATATATATATATATATATATATATATAAATTGTTTGGGAAAGGATACTACTCCAATTCCCTCTCATTTTAAGTCGGATCTATGACACATGGTATTAATTTGATTTTTGAATACCACGTGTCTTACATCTAAAATGAAAATAAAAGAAAAACTGGAGGATTAAATAGAATACGTATATATAATATTGCACATCTATAAAAAGTAAAGTCTATCAAGACCTCTATATTGTAATAAGTCATTTACTGAAATATATATATTTCTCTAGGAAAATACAATTCAAACCCATAGTTTAAGGGTATAAATTTTTTTATTAATCAGTAGGAATATTACAAGTTAAACCTTATAATTAAACTACAAGTTAAACATTATTTTTTGAGAGTTTTAACTTATGACATCTGCTCCTGAAAATAGTATCCCTCACATTTAGTAGACCTTATAGTTTTAAAAGTAATAACCTATAATTAATACTACAAGTTAAACCTTATGGTTTTAAAAGTAATAAACTAAACTATATAGTGTCCCTCACATTTAGTAGACCTCACGTGCCTATACCACTTACACATGGTGAGATAATTTTTCCTGTCGTTGGTACACAAATCATTGGATGAAACAGATGCATTGAGCTCGGTTATGCATATGCATACTTTTGATTTGAATTTCTGAGATGTGTGAATTATCTAAAAGTATGATTTGCTTATTAATTCTTCTAAGATGATATTAGGTCAAAATACTACTAGATTAGTTGCACCACTTTCAATATCCAAGAAAATAGTCGAGGTCTAGATATCCTTACTTATCCAAAAAATAATCTTACATTTTAGCAAAAAAGTGCTACACCCACAATATTTTCACAACACTTTCACCACAAATCATAGGTGGTAAATTTATTGGTTCTAATTTAAATCTACAATTTAAATTACTTTTTTGTCCATCCATAACAACTTACTATTTAAAATTTTTTGTGAAAATGTTTTAAAAATATTGTATACATAAGGCTAATATGCCATCTTAAAATACGCCAATCTGACCGGGTCAAAATTGAAACCTTGAACAATAGTAAAACTGCTCTAAATAAACAACCATTTAAAGAAGTCAAACAACGAGTCCCAACAATCAAAATACAACCTTTAACAAGAGTCACAGCTACAACCCCAATTAGCATCACGATGTATAAGATATTCTGACAACTATTTCCTCATCAAGCTCACATGGAGTTCTCATTGCCACGCTTCAAAATTAGATCCCGCAATTATCCGAGGAATCGTATGCATTGGGCATGATGGGAACAAGTTATATTTAATTAAAAATAAATCTAAATGGGAGGGAAACAAACAAACAAAAAAACAACCAAAAGTTGCGAAAAGAACCAGAATGCCCAGCTAGAACCACAACCACATTTCGGCAGCAAAAATGCAACTGTTAAAACCTCCAAAGCTGCTTAAATTTAAATTCAACGTTCAGAGCCACGAGTAGGGATCCTGGATGATGACCATGTTGACCTTGAGCCACCAACCCCACCAAAGGAGGATCCACCAGAGGATCTGCGGTCATCACTGCGCCACCTGTCACCTGCTTGAGACATTCGATCATCCTGTCTGCTGCTACTGCTACCCCACCGATCAGATTCTGGGGGTGGGGCCTGGCCTGAGCTCTCTGATCCCCGCCTAAACCTGGGGACATATCTTCCAGAGGATGGTGCAGCTGCTGCTGCAGCAGGAGCCGGAACGGCAGCAGATCCTGTATCCAATGGGCGGGGTGAAGTAGGAGGTTGAGAAGGCCTTAAAGGTCCCTCAGCGGGTCTCCCCAAAAGTGCTTCTCTCCTTAACCTCTCTTTTTCTTCCAGCTCTCTTTCTCTTTGTCTCTGTTTTTCAGCAATCTCATCCAACTTTGCTTGGCGTTCAGCCTGCTCTTTCCTTTGCCTCTCAGCTTCTGGAAGTTCCAAAACAGCAAGAAACATACCATTAAAATATACTAAGAAAGATAAATAAAACATTTGCGCATGCACAAACAAATGAAATGTAGGATCCAATAATTCTTTGCATCAGGAAATAACTAGGTAATCAAAAATTACAACATCAAAAAATTTGTTAGTTTCTTTACCATTTGGCTAAAATATCAAAGCAATTCACATATTATCTGATGGTGACTGGAATGATGCCCTTTTTTTATCTTAAAACTGGAAGAAAACATAGAGAGAGAGAGAGAGAAAAGAAGCGAAGAGAAGAAAGTTGTATGATTTGAACAAAAGTCTCTCACCTTCACGCTTCTGTGCTTCCTCCTCCTCATGCAATTTTTTCTGTCTCTCCTCTTCTAAACTCAAATAAAATTTCATTTTCCTCATCTTCTCTCTTTCTTGTCTCCTGGACATCAAAATTTGTGCGATCTGCTCCTCTCTCTCCCTTCTCAATCTGGTAAATTCATCCTGCCGGCGACTTTCAACTCTTTCTTGAAATATTTCCTGCACAAACAATTTAAGATTCCGTAGTTAGTCAAAGGTACAGCTGAAAACTGCCCAAATGTCATCGAGTAGACACATTGTCAGCCAAGTCTGTCCAGGTAAAGACTGTAAGCCATGTCATGAAACAGAAGATCAAATAAGAACATAAGAAACATGATCTGAAAAAAATTCCATGGTAAACTATGGCAGCTGATAAGTAGGAGTCCTCAAAATCACTTCCAAGACCCACTCTGTTTATACGTGATATGTTGAGCAGTCTCTGAATGTTTCAAGTTAAAGTTCTCCAGATATGTCATTTTCTGTACTTTCCTATTCTCTGAAAAAGGCATAATAATGCACTCATGGGATTTGGCAAATGATTGCAAGTTAAGACAACCAGGTACTGACCTTATTGTTCTTCATGCAAGCCAGCCTCTCCTTCTCCTTTACCTCTTTATCATGGCGCTGTTTGCTAAGCTCAATCTCTTGCTGCAGAGTAGAACAGAACACCCAGTAAGTTTAACATCTGGGGTTCAATATAAGTATCTTTTGTTGAACAAAAACGAGAGGTGCCAACCAATTTCAAGCACATGATACAAATGTTACTATTTCACATATTAAATAAAGGATACCAAAAGAAATAACATCCAAGCCTTACTCCCAAAACTCTGGGGATGGCTATTCCCAACGAACTAATCAGAGTCAACTATATAGTCTATATGTATTCTTTTCCACAATTCTATCATATATCCAAAATTATACTCTGTTACCCCCTTAATTAGCATGTTGTTTTTTAACTACCTATACTAATGTTATTTTAGGTCTTCCTCTGTTTTGTTCATTTCTCAACTTGAATCAGCACATTCACTCTTCCTCATTATTGTCATTAATTCCTCTCCTCTGCACATGACCATACCCACTCAAGTGACTCTCTCTCCTCTTTTCCTCAATAAGGGTAACCCCTATCTTTAAAAAATTCTTCATTTCAGGTGCCACAAATATGCAAGTAAGCAATCAGTTAAGATACTTTAGAGAATTTAAAATTACCTGTTGCTCGTGCTCATGTAGAGCCCTCTCTTCCACTAAACGCTGTTGATATGCAGCTTCAACCAGGGGAGCAGCCTCTTCTCTTTTCGCTCTCTCCAAATAATCCATAGTCTTTGCAAGTTTCTGCAATTTCTTTTCCATTTCCTGCCTTTCTCGGAGTTGCTCGGTCAAAGTCAACTCCATCACACTCTGCTTCGTAAGTTTTTCCTGCATACAGAAAATGTCAATACTTACCCCATCATATCCTAATGAGACATAAAACAAAACAATTGTTCAACTCACTCCCTCTATGCCTGTCTTCTTTCCTTTCCACTTAATTCGTTGTGAAGCTTCCTGAAGCAAAGCTTGGGCTTCTGCAAGGTCCCGCTCCTCTATTTCCCTGCGGATCCTTTCATTCTTCCTCTCCTCAAACTCAAAAGCCAGTCTTTTTCTTTCTGCTTCCTCAGTTATCTTCTGTAGTTCTATCCTCTTTGACTCTTCCAAACGTTCCTTCAAAGATTAAAAATAAAAAGGTTCAAATTTATTCACTTTAAAAAATATCATGTAGTAAGCGATAAGCCAGAATATTAGTTTACAGATTACCTTCTCAAGAAGTTTGCGTTCTTCTTCTTCTTTGCGTTTCTCAATTATGGATTTTCGAGCAAGAACTCTCTTATGTTCCTTATCCACAGTTTCAGCTAAACTGGGAAGCAATTCACCAAGTTTTGAGGCATTCCTACTAGGAGGATAAATCATTGCCCTAGCTTTATTCAAAGTTTGCGCGAGGATGGTCAGGTGATCCCTTAGAATCTCAGACTCAAGGCCCTGAAAGCAAAAACAGACACATGTAATCCAGATCCACAAGATGAACAATAGAAAGCCACCTTCATTTACAGAGGTAAATGTACAAATATTTGTATTATAGAAAGGCCCCCAAAAACCTCTGATTGAAGAACAATTATTTAAAAATTAGTTCCATTAACTTCTGTCATAACCCTAAATCTGCTAACTAGGCCGCTAACACTACCAGAAGCACAAACTGTGTACAGAGTGTATTTAACGGTAGATGCATGACTAACATAGTAATTATTTTCCCACCTTTGTGAAGTTCATCTGTTTTTCTTAGTGAATGATCCACCAAGAATGGATTGTATTCCAGATAGACACGAAAAATTAATGTCAACACAAAATCCAACCCTGGAATTACTCAAGTAATATCGACTATACTTGATACATAGAATCAATTGTAACTTGGAACAGTCAAAACCCGGAGGAATGTAGCTTGGGTTACAAACAATACATTTGTTCACATGATAAGATTGCTTAACAGAATTCATCCCAATGCAAAAGACAAAAGGCACAACAGAATGTCTGGTGTATCTCAGCTGGAGGTGTAGATGCAACATGGAAACGTAGTCTGAATGGTGAACAAGAACTGGTGCATGCAAAATGCAAAAGCATAATAGAGCAATTTTTTAGAGGTTACAAAAGACCCATCTTGAACCCAATCCTAAGGGTCAATCTAGGACTGCAAATGAACCAGGCTGTTTAAACAGATCCAACTCAACTCCGGAAAAAACATGTTTATGTTCTTTATTTAGAAAATGAGCCAAACTCAAGCCCAAGTTAGGCCCAACTATTAAACGAGCCAAGTTCAAACATAATAACCTGTTCATGAATAAGCTCATGAGTAAAAAGGCTCAATTTTAAGTATATATGTTGTTATATGTTTATATGTATACATGTATAAAAATATACTAACATACTTGATATTGGATTGTGTGAGATAATAAGTTCATAAGATATTAAATTATTATTGTAATTTATTGATAACATAAATGGTAGTGAAGATTATTTATAATTTTTAACATTACAAGGTTGGTGAATCTAGTTCTTATAAGTTCATAAATGAAAATCATTTTATCTTATTAATTCCAAAAATATAATTTCAGCCATAATTTAGTTATTCATTAGACCGGGGAAACCCTCTTCGACTATTGCCTGGGAGCTAGGCGGCTAGCAGCACACTAAAGGTATACCTAGCCTTCTTCCCATGAACAAACTCACTATCACGGAGGTAAAAAAAATTATATCCGTGTTGTTTACCATATCAAGAAAAAGAAATTAATTAATTAAATAACTCGTGATCAAGCTCTAGCTTGTTTGACAAGATGATGAACCAAGCTTGAACAAATGATCTAGTTTGTTGCTGAGCTAAAGCTCGACTGTTATATACATTCCTAACTGCATCTTTTTTACAATACTAAGCAACCCTTGGATGACTTCTCAAAAGCCTCCTAAAAAGAACGAGCCACTTAAAGATTTTGAAAAAAGCTGAAGCACCATTGTTTTACCTAATGACATGCAGGTAACTTCTGCTTCCTAAAAGCTGAAGCACCCCTGGAAAAGCCCCACCTAATCGGGCCTAACAAGATGCAGTTGATGAAAAAAAAGGCCTATAAATCAAGGCATCAGGGAATAATCAAAATTAAACTCACTAAAGCCTAAATAATACCTTAAACCTTAAAATAGACTAATATTTTCAAAATCATGAGAGTAAGGCTACTTAAGTCAACTCCTAACCCAAAAGAGTCCAATCAAGTACAACCTGGTTTGAACAGTAGTTCCAACTGTTGAACCTTTAACATAAGACTGCAGGAGTTACACCTACGGCCCATAATGTGAGCAAGAAACACAAAGTCCTCTACTTCCCTAACGACAAAAGAAGGAGTATGGTCCTACAAATATTAGCAAATCCATCCAATCCACAATGGTTTTCACAAAATCAAATTGGGTGAAAACCATTGGGTTCCCAAGTGAACCTAAACTTTGCTGAACCCACATCAAATTTTACCAGCATTGTTACAGATTTTAATTATTTGTCAATTCTTTCTCTTCTGAATACCTAAAACAAGGGACTTCAAGAAATTAAATTGAAAATTATAAATGAATGACACTTGAGAAACTAGTATGTATGGCGGTACATTGATCATTACAACGAAGATGACAAATAGAAAAGAGAAAACAAATAAATTTTACCCAAACTACCACCCATAAAACATCGCCATCTATACTGTTTTAAGAAATTTCAACCTAGCCACATTAAAAAGTTAACCATTTCTCCCATCATCACAATGTGGACACTTGTATTCAACTAACTGGGGAAGCATCATAAGCACAAAACTTGAGAGCACAAGTAGAAGCTTACCGTATTATCAAACGTAACAATACCCTTCATATGGTCAACTTTTGAGGCCAAAAATTTATTCTTGACTGCATCCACAGATATCCTTTCCACAACAGAAAAATCAAAGAAAGGGATCATCCTAGACAAACTCTCAATCTTCATCGCTTGGTACACTTGAGATACCTGGAAAGCAAAAGGGCAGTACAGTCACAAGCATGATGAGATGCACAAAAAATGGCAAATATATCCCCAAAAAAAAAAAAGGAAACAAAACAATGCACCTGCTGTAACAATCTCAAAGTTGTAAGCTTTTCCAGGGCAGGAACATATTGAGAAAATTGTACTTCTGGGACAGAAGAAGCTGAAGAAAGCTTGCCACCAAATTTTGCAATTTTGGTTAACAAAGGCTGAACTTTTGATGCAAGATCTAGAGGGAAAAAGTCATGTTCTAGAAGATGGTAAAGGTCTTTCACTTCTTGAATTACACAAGACATTACACCTTTGGCCACCTGCAATGAAACCCATAATAAAGAACTTAATTGAGAACAAAATCATGTGAAAAATAATTGAAAAGAATTACATTAGTTACAGCCTAGATTTTTTCCTCTTTAAAACTGATAAATTGAGGATCTCTTTATAACTGGAGGATGTATTGGAGGCAGATCAAAGAAAGGTACAAACATCATATCACATCACATATTCAAGCATGATCAAGCGGACATTTAAGCAGGGACAAGTCCAACCCACTGAAACAAAACAAAGATCATAACAAATAGGATAAAGATGTATGTGGTAATGTGGGACAACTATTTCTTCATCAATGTCAGCTGAAATCTATTTACATGACTCAAAAGTAAATAAAAAGAAAATTCCAAGTGACTTTGTGATCAAGAGCTATAACCACAAGTGTATGGGCCATCTCAAAAGACTAAACAAAAAGGAAAATTGTTTACAAGCAGAGCATCAATTGATAACAAGCAGTCCCTATTCCCCACTCCCACACCCCCCCCCCCCGGCCCAAAAAAAAATTCTTGGAAAAAAACCCTATATATATATATATATAATAACACTATAAGAATCCATAAAACCGACATTCTAAGACTGAACAACAATAACAAACAAAGTAGTGCACAAGAATATTTAAAACTTCACTTCATCCACATCAGAAAGTATGTAACATTTACCACAAGCAGACAACTAATAATTAAAAAGGAACAAAGAAAAGCTACCTACCAGTTCGGAGAGAAGGGATGACCTTGAAAGCTGGAAGAACAATAAAGGAACAGAAAGCAAGTAGTCAGAACTGGAAAACTGTATGTATCAACTAATATGAGACAAAATTCAATTACTTAATTTACATTACCACTTCTCTGCTCTCAAGTTTAGACTCAAGATTAAATCCTATGAGATTAGCCATCTTCAGGTTTCTCTCTTTCTCATTCTCAAGATCTGAATGAGATCCACTGTGGATGCGATCATAAGGCATCACTGAAAGAGCAGCCAAAACAACAGATGATGCTATCAATTGCAAATCCTTCTGGCTCAAGTTCTTATTGAAGCTTTTCTGTAATAAGAAAAGCCTGAACCATGCATAAGCATGATAAAGATGGCTAGCCGAAATCCAAAATATTTCAGTTAGCTTAGCATAATAAACAACCATCAAGGATGCCTTGGGCGTTTTCTTGACCATGAACATCAATCCATGAATGTCCTCAACTGATCGAAAGGCTTCCTGCAGAAAATACCAGAAAAATTATTACAAAAGAGACATGGTTTTTTGACCATGACAAATATAGGTGAACTGTGTGCTAGTACTTCTTTGCTTACACTTAACAAAAACGTATAAAAACACATAATAGTTAACAAACAAACAAACAAACAGAAAAAAAGGCAAACCTGCCAGAGTTGAAGTTCGGTAGCAACTTTTAGCTGCTCAAATCTCGTGTCAAGATACAGTTGCAAGCTTTCAGGAGCTGAGAGATCAGGTCGGTCCCTCTGGTCTCGATATTTGTTGAGATTTGCCAAATGATTTCTTATAATCTCACACAGCCTGCGAAACTCTGTTGTTCGTTTGTATTGCTTACAAAACTGGAAAGCTCGATGCGCTGTCATCTACACAAAACATATGAAGTTTTATAAAGCCCATACAATCCACTGATATAGTTATAGTTCAGGGCACTGTGTGTACCAATATGATTTGCGTAAACATAAAATTAAATTAAAACTAACCATATAACATATGAAAAAAAATGACAAAAGCAAGTAGTATAGCAGATATTTTCCTCCAAAAAGTTTGAATTTGTTGCTTTTCTGAGTGCTGCTAGATATAGTGGGAAAAAAGAAAATCACAACATTCAATTCAATATAAAATTTCTTTTCCACATACGCCAAAGAGCAAACTGGTGGTTTATCAGGTATATTAACCACTTCCCTCTTTCTTGAATTTGAACAGTTCATGACTGCTGATGATAGAAGCATACTAAATCACTGGCATTTAAAAAAAAAATCAATAAATAAAAAAGAACAGTCCATGGGGACTCCATCTTTTACTTGCTGTTTAACCAGCCATTAAGCACTTTTACCAAGTCAACAAGACCTTTAATAACACATACCACACTATTACTTTGTCTAATGCCAAAACAATAAAAGAAGAAGTGCTAAATAAGTAACCATGCCATCTTGTATCGCAAGCACAACTGTGACATTCTTAGCAATAAAGAGAGGAAAAATAAAACTAAACTTGAATATGATCACATTCACAAGAAGGAAGACTATGAATGTGAGACACTATTTCACGATTGAAAGACTATATGTTTATCAAAATCTATAGCAGCAAACATAATAATAATCCACATGATGCAGTTATATATAAAATAAGTCAAGATGTAGCAGTTATAAACAAATGAGCTGCCCCCCTCCCCCACCCCCCTTTTTTTCCCCTTCCCCATTAAAATTAGCAAAATGCAACTCCTAGCAACAACACTAACAAAAAGAAGGATTCTATTTGCTCACCGCATATAGTGCTTCCAATTTTGAATTGTTCCGCAAGATTTCAAGCACTGTTCTATACGTTTCCCATAGAAATTTAAACCATGGGGTCACAAGCTCCCGATCAGATCTATCTTTCCCTTTCTCTCCACTCACGTAGCTTAGCATTAAGTCTTCTGGTCTTTTATCTGCTTCTAGATCTTCAACATCAAGAGCTTCTTCTAAAGCCTGTGCCTGGCTACGAGCTTGCTCAGCTCGCTCAGTTGATAGATGCATGAAATGCTTGATTACCTCCTCCAAAGAACTAACATTTACTTGCTGACATATGATACGATACTGAATGAGTCCATCCTTGGCAAACCGACCTCTCCGCAAGTCTACACACAGCTCTATATACTTAAACATACTCCTTTCAAGTGGCTTTTGCCATGCTCTGTGTCTCCTTGAGGTGAAAAGGCCATGAAGTGTTTGCAATGCATCTTGCTTTTGTCCAACATTTATTAACTCTGCACCGTGAATACCAAAGTGAATCAGTTTGAGAATATAAAATATGACCAAGCCACAAATGAGTCCTTATTTGTTCAGTGAAGGCACTACATCAAGTGCTAAAATGCATACATAGCAGAAGAACTAATGCACTAGAGAAGAAGAAAAGATGCATATCTCCAATTTCAATCTACAGGAACATGACAAAAAAGAGCTGAAGAGTCTATCAACTAAAAATGGAAAAATTGCCAACCCATGTGGTATTCAGAAACACAAGTAGAAGTTATTTTAAGCTTGCAGTCAGGCCAAAAGAAAGGTAACGCAGGTAGCGTGAATCCAATTTCACTTTTATTTTATATTATTTATGTTTAAGTGTCAAGAGCAGTTCTATAATTTTCTGGTACCTGGATGCGGGTTGTAATATTGGTCTAGTAGGTCTTATTTTGGGGTTTGAATATTTTATTGGATTTTACTTGTGAGTTTAGTCATTTAGTTTGGACTAAGTAATCAAAGCCCAAGGAGTACGACCTATTAGGGTTAGGTATTAGTCATCTATTTATGTGTATGTAAGCTTTCTCTTTAGGGGGGAAATAATATGTTTTCTAAATTCTCAGAGGCTATAAAGCTCTGTCTAAGATTTGTGTGATAAAATCTTCTTTGAGGTGTGATGCTAGGTGCAATGCTTAGGAAGTCTAGAAGCTTTTTTGATTTTTTATCCCTTAATCAGCAACTGGACCCCTAGCAACCAAACATTGATTTGTCATTTTTAAAACCCTAATATTCAAAAATTCAAAATCCTAAACTACCCATCAAAAAACCACAGAAGACAAAGTACTGTTCAGATGTTAACGTTCACAGCCCTGGAATGGCAACCGAGACCTTCCCCTTTGTTTCATCCCCAAATCTGACTATTCTTTTTCACCATTAGAAACCCTGCATTCCTTACTACTTACCAGCTTTTTTCCTACCAATCCCTAACCCTAATTCTTCAAAATCCTAGATATCCATAACCTCAAAATCTGATTTGGAATCCTCCTTGTCCTATGCCAAGGTATATAAATGATGATAAGGGGAAATTGACATCCCATGAATTATACCATAAAACATATCATAAATAGTATTGTTCTTTTGATTTTGAATATTTACCTATAGTTCCAAGCAATGCAGTGACACTTCAAGATAAAGATCCATCATTTAAAGAAATTATCCCAAAACAAGGTACTACCACATAGCAAACGCAAAATAATATCTGTCACTTACCTTCAGCTCGTTTCAAAGCATTTTCTGGTTTTGCAAAATTCGACATATCAATCAAATCGAGCAGATCAGATTCCTTGCCTGCTCAAAGGACAGCATGGAACATCAAATTAATAAAAGATCTAAATTATGTAAATTACATTATTACTTCAAGTCAACCAAACTCATGATCTACCAAAGAAAAAAAAAAAAAAACAAAGCATCTGCACTGTTACCCCTGAGAAAGGAAAGAATTGTCTGGTTTAAAAGGCCAAGTTGATGACATCAATATTCACATGCAAAAGGGGGCTCCAGACAATTGATTTATGCGATCCATTTACCCCCATCTTTGACATGGATGAATAAAAATATTACTGTAACTAAAATCAGTGAAGTACCAAGACCACTTTAAGAATATGTTACCTCATTGGTGGCTAAGAAAATTTTGGGAAATTGATTGTATACTATTGGAGTCTCTTTTTCTTGTTTTCTTTTACAAAAACTTCTTTAGCATTTTTTTTTTTGATAAGTAAGAATAATTTTATTAAACAGAGACTACATCATGTTCAATGTACATAAACTACAGTAAAGAATTACAAAAAAAAATACAAAAGAATTATGTACAAAAGAAAATAAAAACTTCTTTAGCAATGTGAACTTAAGTAGAAACAAGTGGCAGAAAATTAAAACATAAGTGAGAGAGGAAAAAATTCATATAGAGGATTTCTGCCCAGACCATGTACCCCCAGGCAAGCAGGGGACAGATGTCATCACTACATAAAACTGCATAAAAGATGCTATATGCAGTTTTGTGGAGAAAACACAACATTTATTGTGTTCTTTAATTTATGTCTTTCAATCAAAAAGATATTCTAGATGTTAACTTAGCTATCTTATAATGGACGTGAAGTCACAGATCTTTGGGAAAAAGGATTTTGTTTGTGTTTTATTAGTATTTGATTATTCTTAATTATATTCACTTGCAATGTTAGGCCATGATTTGATTCTGAAAATTGAGTCTAGTAGTGGAGTGCAACGATGATCCCACTTTAGTTGGTTCCCGCAAAGAATGCGCTTTGGGTGCACATAATAAAAATGGACTTAATAGTTAAATTATTTTGTTGTAGTGTCAATTTTGTGCAAAACTGCATAAAAGATGTCATCACTACAACAATTTCTTATAAAGTAAAACAAACCATTAATTTTTATTTAAGTGAATTAACCAACAAATGAGTACATATAGCATCGACTAGGTCTGGCCATTTGTAATAATGAATGATCATGTAGCATTGCGTTTACCAAAGCCTGCACTAGGCATACCCTAAATGATACATTGTGCAAACAATGCCAGTCACTGTTGCTTGAAAAACTAGCATATGCAAGAAAAAAAAAACTTTTTGACTCCAAATCCTAAATCTTTGGTGTTAGATAATTTAACTATTTAGTCCATTTTTATTATGTGCACCCAACGCATATTCTTCGTGGGAGCCAACTAAAGTGGGATCATCATCACACTCCACTACTAGACTCAATTTTCAGAATCAAATCATAGCCTAACATTGCAAGTGAATATAACTAAAAATAATCAAATACAAATAAAACACAAACAAAATCCTTTTTCCCAAAGATCTGTGACTTCACGTCCATTATGAGATAGCTAAGTTAACATCTAGAATATCTTTTTGATTGAAAGACATAAATTAAAGAACACAATAAATGTTGTGTTTTCTCCACATATCAATTGGGATGAGAGTGTTGTAGATTTCACAGAATTAGATTTCTATATAAAAATAAATAAGTAAATAAAAATTACAATTCTTTGAAATCCGAAACAAAACAAAACACACACAAACAAACAAAGAACTAGTTGATGATATAGAGGGCATGTTTATCATGAACGAATCCGTAGATTTTTATTATTATCATTATAATCCTAAGACTGGGTAGAGACAAATAGAAAACGCAGTATTTCGTAGCAATCGGATCTATAAGTTAACGTTAATTATTTCAATTCATAGGTTTCGGGGAGAGAGAGAGAGACCTGGGTTTACGCTATGGGTTTAGAGCAGGATGTTTTTACTGAGGCGCTTCTTCGTGTAGTCCTGTCTGTCTGACGAGGTTGCCCTAAAACCCAACCGAAGACGATGGAAGGAATGGACAGCTTTTAGTTGCCTTTATATAAATAAAGAAAAGAAGTTACTCCGAGCAGCGACCGATCCAGGGGCTTCGTCCAAGAAAATGTAACTTTTTCATGGGCAAATTATATAATTTAGCTAAAATTTAAGGATTTTTTATTAATTTATAAAGTTTAGATAGAGGATGAGGGTTTTTTCAACCCAATCCACAATAGTGAGTTAAGAACAATTCAACTCAACCCAATTCATCACAATGGTTCAATTCAACCCAACATGGATCAAGTTGGATCCTTGAGTTGGATAAGTTTTTTTTAATCTATATATATATATATATATAAAACCGAAACTTTTGAAACTCCCACAATTTTCTACGTCAGCACAATATTATATATAAAACCGAAACCTCTGAAACTCCTACAATTTTTCACGTCACCACAATATTTAAAGAATAAAAAATAAATCATTATCATTTTTTTAAATAAAATTATTTTTGTTTAGTCCAAACTTAATAAAGAGTGAAACTCTATCTCTCTAACAAATCCAACTTAAACTCAAACTCTCTCAAGCTTTTGACTTTTGATTGACCTCTCCACAATTTTACACATCAACATTTTTTATTTATAATTTATAAATCTAATTTATTCTTTTCAATTAAAAAAAGACACGGTACTAAAACTACACGCTATTATACTACTACTAAAACATAAAAACCCTAGAACTCTTCCCTTCCCTTAAGAACCTACGTAGGGCTTCTTTGATTTCATATACCACCATCTGCAAATTTGTCCAACGTTTGTACTATATCCCATAAAGAAGAAGACAATAGCTTAAACTGACTCTTGCATGATACTTGTGTGTACCCTAATGCTATTAATGCCTTAATGGACTTTCACGTATGTTTGAAGAACTCACCAACCATTCTAACCATTAAACCTCGTATGATCTAATCTAAAGAATAAAAAATCGATTGTTTGATTGCTCTTCATGTTTTTCTTTTTTTTGTTTTCCTTTTGATTTTACAAGTTTCCTAAGAACACAGCCTAGCGGGTAAGAGAATTAGTAGTTGTTTTATAACTACAAACCTTTTTTTTTATAACATACAACTACAAACCTTGATCTTGAAACGTTATTTTTTTTTTTTCATATGAGTTTTTCTAATTCTTTGTAGTAATTGTTTTCATCTAATTGTTTTATGTAAGTATTGAATTTAAAATTAAAAATATATATATCTTTTAAACTAAAATTTTTACTTATAAATTTATGTTAGAATATATTCATGAACTTTAAGGTTTGTAAGATTTATTGTTGAAGTTGGTGAAAGTATTTGGTTATAATTTTTTTATTACGCGTCTCTGTAGATTTGAATTTTGATTCAAATTATGAAATATGTTATTAATAACTCCTCTTTTCATTTTTTTGACGGTTCTTCATGTTTTTCTTTTCTTTTCTTTTTTTTCCTTTTAATTTTGCAGGTTTCCTAGGAACACAACCTAGCAAGTAAGAGAATTAGTAATTGTTTTTATCTAATTTTTCTTTTAGGTACAATGATGTTTTAGAATATTCCTCACTTAATGTCACATATAATCTGGTATATAGAGAGTAGATAATTGAAGGTGTTCTACAACCATCAAAATCTAAACCTTCCAAAGGTGGTGTCTTACAACTATTAGAATCTAAATCTACAACTACAAAGAACTTGGTGTGTGTGTGTGTGTGTGTTTTTTTTTCATATGAGTTTGTCTAATTCTATGTTTTCTAATTCTTTAGTTTGGTTTCAAAAACATGTGCATGTTTATGATTCCTATTTGTGGTAATAAGTTTCTATAGTTTAAAGGGTAGGTTTTTGTTTGCTTTTTATGTCAGAACATCTTCCTTTCTCCGTTGTAAGTATTGAATTTAAAACAAAAAAACTTTTAAACTAAAATTTTTACTTATCAATTTTTATGTTAGAATATATTCATGAACTTTGAGGTTTGTAAGATTTATTGTTGGAGTTTGTGCAAGTATTTGGTCAAGAATATAATTGTGTGCTCTCTACTGTGTGGGGTAATAATAAGTTTGTTAGAGAAGCTTAAAATGTAATATCAACTTTCTCATTATTTTTATTTTTTATTTTTTATGAGAGTAGACCACAAACAGAGAAGTTCTATTCTATTCAAATTTTACTATCAACTCTCTTCTTCTTTTCTTTCAATCTATAAACGTCTCACACAACTTTCATCCGCCAACTTCGTATTAGCTAAAATCATATTACATGTTTAATGTCTATTTCAGTGGAGAGATTTGTATGTAATGTTTCTTATTGGTAGATTTATGGACACTAAGAACATACTTTATTAGCTTGAACTCACATGTCTATAACAAAATCTACTCAAAGAAGAGATAAACCCGTGCATTGCACGGGTTAGCGACTAGTTACTATTATTATTATTAAATTGAGCATTAGAACAACCCCACCACATATAAGATTAAATTTATAACCAAATAATCTTGAGCATAACACCAAACTAACACAAACTATACAAGGAAAACTTTTAGCATTTGGGTTTTATTTAGGAAAATGGGCAAAAAAGTAAATAACAAAATTACATAATATCTTTTTTAATATATTTTTTAAATTTTAAATATATATATTAAATATAGGCAGGTTGGGTCGGGTTAGATGGATTTGTGAATCTTATGACCCGAACCCAACCCGACCCATTGAAAAAAAATTCTCACAACCCAACCCAGCCCACCAATCCCTAAAAACTGACTTAACATAGTAGGTTGGGTTGGACAGGTTGGTTGGTTTTGGCAGGCTGGCTGCATTCCATATAAATCCTTGATTTTAAGTCCTTCAATATTTAGATTTTTTTTCACTTAGCATGCTCACATCACGATTCACATGGATGAAGTAAGTTCTCGGCTTCAGGGACGTGGCCCCTAGAAAATTGTTTGCAGCCAAGGGGATTCAAACCTTACTTTTAGGGAGCATACCAACAATATGCTAGACTAGATATTTGAAACTTCAATATGTAGCATATTGTTTTAAAAATTATTATAAATATGAAATCTTAATATGTATATTTTTAGGACAAGGTTTTCCTTCGAATTGGTTTGAAGGAATTTCCTCCAACCATGTGGGGCAAAATATCCATGTATATTAATTAAATTAATTATATAACTCACTAAAAATGTTATGTAATTAAAAATACATGTGGTTAATCTTTTAAACCACCACGTAGTAAGATGAAAAAAGCAGCTTAGAGGTAAACTTAAAAAAATAAAAATAAAAATAAATAAATAAAACAAAATGAAGTCTCGGCTAAGAGGCAAGTGAGGATATGTGATTATAAGTGTCTCAATTTAGACAAGTGTCTAAACTATGTGTTAGAGGCTCAATGTAGTCATTTTGTGGTAAGTTTGGACTAGTATCCATAAGCTTTATTCATTCATATCTTTCATTTACTTAAAGTTTGTATTAGATTGTTGTAGTAGAGTTTTTGTGGTAAAAAGTACTAGGATAAGATCTCAACATTTATATTTTTGTAGATTTTTTGAGATAAAAAGTATTAGAATATGATCTCTAATCATTTAAATCTTTTAATTCCCTCCAATTATTTGTTAAATGAGCGACACGTGAGAGTTATTTGATTTTTTGGTTTATTTGGGTGTTTTATGATCACTTTATATACATAAACATGCACAAATGGATGGTGAGTGATTTGAAATTTGGACGTTTCATGAACACTTGATTGTTCAAATATTATGTATCTTATATCTGGATTAAAATAAGAGGATTTAAATAGGATGGATCCTTTCTAGAAAGTACTAAATAAGATAAAAATAAAATAAAATAATGTTTAGTGACAAATTACGCTAATAAAATAATTTAAAGTTGGCATTTTTTGCGGTGGAGAAGTTGAAGGGAATTTGAAGTGCATTAACATTGGAGAATTTGAATCATTGAAGTTTTCTAAGTTTTTAGGTCGGTTTGGTTGGGAGGATGGATATGGAAAGTTAGAGAATAGAAATGTAGGAATGATAGAAAATTTTGTAGCTTCTCTTGAGTGTGTTTGCCAGGGAAGATGAAAAGGTGGAAAAAAAAATATTTATTTGAATAAATTTACTGTTATACATTTATTACATTAAAAGAAAATATTCTCCTAGAAAAAACAGACTTAAGAGGGGCAAAACAGTAGATTCCATTTAAGAACCATTTTCTCTCCATATTTTCCTCATAATATAAGAGGATGGTTTTTGGTGGACCCGAGTGGAAAATTCTACCGACCTCCTTTCCCAACATCCCTCATTTTCAAAACACTAAATAATGGAAAGCTCTCATCTTCTAGCTTTTCCCCTTTTCTACCCAACCAAATATACCATTTTTTTTTTTTAAAGAGTTTTATCCTATGACACCCGCTCTTAATGATAACTTTTTATCATCAAACCAAGACATCAATCGATTTTGGTGTAAACAGGAATTGAACCTTGATCTCTTATTCGACCATCATAGACTTCCCAGTTGAGCAAATTGAAACCCACAGACCATTAATATTTTAAGTAAACTACGATGCTTATCTGAGATAAAAGATACATCAAGATGAGGTAGTTTTGAAGACATTTTAAATGACACATGTCACAACAATAAAAGGACATGACTCACAATGATGTGTATCCTTATTTTTGGATCTAAATTCTATATAAAATTAGTCACTATTTCATAAAATACATGTGAAATTAATCAAAATTAACAAATGAAAAGGTAAAATTAGATAACTTGTAGAAAATAACCTACCTAATTATAATTTGATTATAAAAGATCACACCTAATTTAATTAGAGAAGTTTAAACATGATTTATTATAGTGATTTTAACTAATTTAAACTAGCATAATTTAGCATTATTTGTAACTCTGAAAACCAAATTAGAAATACATTTTAGAATGATGGCATGGAAAATTTTGGATTTTTAAATTAGTAAATATTGCAATGTTTGGAAAAAGCTTACAAAAAGATTTGAAATAAAGGCAAAATTAAGGTACAGTTCCTTTATACCTTAAATTTACCTATATATAAAACGTTTCTACCTAATAAGTATCATACATTCATAGTATTACACAGAAGCATAATAAATCCAAATTGAGTTTGTTTATATTTTATAATTTTAGATGCATGAATTTGTATATAAATATAATTGATACAAATTTGAATGATACTTGGTATGAAGTTGGAGCGCACATTCTACCAAAAAAGAAATTTGAGCGCACTTAAAATCAAAAGACATTTGGCATCAAATTATAGTCAATTTAAAAAACACTTTGCACAAAATTGGGATGCAATTAGAATCTAATTTGGATTATTAAGCTTCCTTTTTAATATATTATACATATATGATTTGAAATAGGATTATATGCATGTAAAATTAAGTATTTATATAAGAAAATAAAAATTGGGAAATCACTTTATTATTGACAAAAAAAAAAAAAAAGCATTTGCAACCTTTCACTAAAAGTTTCAATATAATAAAAAATGTAATTTTTTTAGAAAAATGTAATTATGCCATAGGCATTCTACTAGACTAATGCAGGTATATGGAGAGAATTATGCAATTATCTACTCAACTTAAAAAGGGTGCAAAAAACACCCATCACACCACCACCCCCCCCCCCCCCCCCACCCCCCCCGCGGGTACAAAAGAAAGAGAGAAAATGATGCCATAGTTAGAAGCATTCAATTTAATTACTCTTGCTATGTGCTCTTACAAGTTTTCCGATTGTGGCCACTTTTATTACAACAAGAACAGCATGTTGATTTCTTGAACTTGATTTGCGATATTTGCTTCAATTGTGACTCAGTTTGCCCTTTGTGTGAAAACCCAGGTTGTGGTCCTTTATTATCAATAGGCTGAAAAATAGGCATATCATGGGTTGAAAAATCAGGCATTACCTCTGTGTATAAAGTCTGCTGAGTGTCTCTATGATACCACTTCTCAACAAACTCGTACACATCACGATTTGCATGTTGAAGTGCACTACATGCATGTAGACAAGGGATGCCTGTCATCTGCCATTCAAGGCATGTGCAATCCATTCTTGACAAGTCCACCTCAAACTTACAGCTTTGCAGTTCAAACTCAAATACAAACTCAGACATTTGACTGCCCACTAGACACTGTGCTTTAGACATATTCTCTCTTATTTTCTGTTCAATTTTGTAGCCAACTGGACTTTTCCAAGTCATAACATCCCTTTGCCTACCAAGTAGCAAATTCGACAACATGCATTGATGTGCTTTAATAAATTCTAAAATTGGCTTTTGACACTCTTTCCACATCCATGAATAAAACACATCTGTTTCATCAGCATTCAACTTGTCCCATCGCTTTCTTTTAAATTGTGCATTAGCCCAATGCTCTGGGTGATTGGCCATGACCCACTCATACATTTCCTTACAATACCGATGCTGGGTAACTAAGGCCTTTTCATATTCTGCACCTAATCTTGCAAAAGCAATATCATCCAAAAGTTGAAGTGCAGTTTGCTCCCAATTGGATTGCAATTGGAAGTAAGAGCTGAAACTTTGCTTTAGGCGGCGATAACAGTAAGAATGAGTTTCAAAACCAAACACCTTATTGAGCCTATTTAGAAGGCTTTGATTTCTGTCTGATATTATTGCAATCTCACGCATACCGACAATCAACTTAAGTTTCTCAAAGAACCATGACCAATCAACATCATTATCTGTAGCAACTATCCAATAAGCTACTGGATATATTCCATCATTTGCATCCAGTGCAGTCACAGACCATAAAGTGCCTCTAAATGGTATACTTAAATGATAGTCATCTATAAATAGCAGCGGCCTACATCCAAGCTGAAATCCTCGAATTGAACAATCATAAGCAACAAACAACTGCCTAAATTGATTATCTTCAGTTGATGACCATGTAGCAATTGACCCTGGCATTACATCCATTATATGTTGGCACATCGATGGTATTAACTTGTATGCAACGTTCCTCATTCCATGAATCAACTGTTCCTTTCTAGATGAGTGGAAATAAGTCGATGGTACAGAAAGGTCACCTAGGAAATCCATGCAAGTTTGTCTAGATACATGATCTGGACTTTCTTTCATATTCTCTTTAATCATTTCTGCAACCAACCTAGTTTTCAACGAAGGCTTCAAAATGGTTTGACCTTGTACCAAGTGTTCATGCTTATCAATTAATGTATTTACTCTAATTAAGTTAGTGTTTCTCACGCCATAAGCTGTCACTTTCCATGGGCACCCATCAACTGCACACCTCACAAGTATTTTTTTAGAAGTATTTCTTTTAAACTTGTATTTAAAGCATTTTGCAACAGAATACTTGTATAAAGCTAAACGGAAAGCAGCAGGACTCTGAAATTGCTGACCTCCTCCAATTAGCTCTCTTTCCCACTCATTAAGCAAAAGTGGTGATTTCTCACTAGTTGTGCACTGCACTGACACTGGTTGAGCTCTATGGGCGTAGTTATCATCAGCATCAGTATGTTGCTCATGGTTCTCTGTGTCAGAGCACCCGACTAAATCTCTATCAGCATACTCAGCCTCATCATGTTGATCTTGGCTCTCAGTGTTGGAGGACCTGACTGGATCTCTATCAGCATACTCAACTTCAGCATCCTGATCTGACGTTAATGGGCTCTCTTTGTTAGATGACCTAAAAATAAAATGTTTTTCCAAATTCAAGTCAGATAGACAAAATTGACATACATGGAAAAATCAATACAACAAATTAATATACCTGTTGCTTATAAGTGCAGGGTTTGCAGCTTCTGCTGCTTCAATCACGTATACATATCCAACACCCTCATTGAAATATAACAAGTTATTCAAGCCATTTTGATCTTTGAGGGGCAATAGACATGATTTGTCAAATTTAACTGAGTACTGAAATAACTTTCCCATAGGAGTTATACAAAGTTGTTCACATATCTCACCCACAAATGTTTCATATGCGGTGTCTTGATCAATCACTAAGCCATCTACCAAACCACCTTTATATAAAACAGATCTATCTTTCTTCACCACTAGCTCTCCCCCAAAATGACAGTAGCAAAATAAAGTTTTTTCCACTCTTTGCAGCACCATGCTGTTTTGGTTAACATAATACTTAGTTATGTTGATCATACGTTCACATGTGTGTCAAAAACAACGAAAGAATAGAATAATTCACATCATCACATTAGATTAGGAACTACGTTACTTCACAATCAAGACACCCTCAAAACAAGCATTATAGAAAACGTGATAATGAACAAGAAAAGTAAGTTGAACAGTAAGACTTATGAGCCTTTTCCTTGAAACTATTAAGAAGGATACAAGGGCAAATGATCACAGAGGAGCCTGAAGATGAGAATAACAATAGTCACTAATTCCAATGTTGGCACTTCATGTTTTCATAACGCCAATTCTGGTAGCTTGAGATTACTTTAATATTTATAAAGTTAGTTAAATTTGTATTGAAAAAATATGCACAACTAGCCAATGAGCTCTAGCTTTTGTGGCACCTCCTCCAGTGTAAGGTGGATGGTGAGGACAAGGCTTCAAGACCCATCAGCTACGTAATTTACCAATCATAATTAAATTAATCAAGCCAAAGATTACATAAATAAACTAATCACGCACAAGGAAGTCAAGAACTCCTAATGATTACAAAAAAGCATGTTAAAAATATGTGGTTAAATGATTAAATTTATCATATCCCAATAGCTTAAACTTTTAGAACAATCGAAAATTTAGAGTTCGGTCTCTGTCTTCTCTACTCTACCTCACATTTAAAATCTCACGTATTAAGTCACATATTAAAAAGGAGTTTGAACCCCACAAGTGAAGGGGAATGTTAAGAGGGAGTTTAAGCTTGTAGACAATCAGTAATTTAACAAAGTCCCCCCAACAAAATACAGTTGACATTTGCCATGTGAAAATATTCTGGAATCCTTTTTCTATCAGCCACTACAAAATTGAAAAAACATACAAGTTTACCAACCAAAAACCCCCCAAAAAATGTATGCTTTGTAGTATTCACCTCTGAGATTAACTTTGAATTAGTAACAGTGTTAAGAACATATATCCAAAGCGTTTTGCAGTAACAATGACACTGATTTGAAAGACTTTGCTTAAAGAGAGATGATGTAAAGCTGTACTAGCATAACACCAACGTAAATTCGTAAATACCCATATCAAAAATATCATTAAAAAAAAAAAAATCCTAAGACATCAATGGTGTTTTCAGCATTCATTTGAGGGTTTACCTGCTCGAAAACCGAAAGGAAATGTCAAGAGAACTATAATGGCAACTGTGTTGTAAAAAAAAGTAACGCTGATTGGCACTCAGTGAGTTTTTTACTATTAGAAAGGAACAATATTGGGGTTTATTCTAATCGTAATTTTTTTTGTATTTCGGCGTTCTGTGTGTTTTAGGTAGTATTGAAAAAAATATGTAAAAGGAAAACTATATATATGCCAATGGAAAATCTTATCGTTTGAGGGGAGGGAAAAAGAATAAAATGGAATTTATTTGGGAGTTTTAATGGATAGAATAGAGAGTTTATTCTATTGTTTGAAAGTTTAAGTGAGAGAGAACTCGGAAAATGGAACGGGTAGGAGGGATTTAAGGAAACACACATTCTTTTTTAGTTCATCAAAACCTTAAATTTTCACAAAAACTCCAAAAATACTCTTATATATATTTAGTCTTTTATTTTAAAACGGAAAAAACTTATATACAGTACCTTAAGTTCACTTCTTAAGATTCTGTCATGTGGCTACTTAACTAAAAAATATGCATCCATCTCATGAGAAAAAAATTACATGACAAAATCTTAATATGAGAACCTAAAGATCAGCACATAAGTACTGTAACTGAGTCTTACCCTTTTAAAATTAGAGTCTAATAGTAATATTGTGATTAATTATTCAATTTATTTTCCTTTACATAACTCCTAAATACAATTAACTTTCATTCCTTTATTCTAAAACTTCCAAACATGGATTAATAATTCTATTTAATTCACTTATTTTCCATTAATTAAATGTTTTATTCAATTCAATTTCATTCCATTCCTTTGTGATTTATCCATTCCATTTGTTGATACCCATTTTTTTACCCAATGGGCTGGCAAATAAAGTCCCAAGCCCACTAAAGAAAAACAAGGAAGAAAGGGCTTGAAAAACCTATTACTAGACCCACGTCCTAACCAAGCTAGCTAAGTAACGAAAGAAAAGGGTTTGTTGCAATATATCTTAAAATGAGGAAATCAGTAGAGGCCTGGTTATACACAGCTGAGAAAAAAGAGAGAGAGAGAGCAGCTCTCATTAAGAAGCCCGCCGGAAAAGCAAAAATAGGCCCAAGAGATGGCCCAAACATGCTAAAGAAAATAAGAGGCCCACAAAAAGAGCTTCTGCAAAACGATCCAAAGAATTGAAATAAGCCCAGTATGCCCCAAACTCCTTATATAAGTGAATTGGAGGCTCTGAGCACTTCCCAAACTCCTTATATAAGAGAATTGCAGGCTCTGAGCACTTCGTGAAAAGGGGAAGGGAAAACAGAGAGAGCTGCTGAACACGAAGGTAAGTAAAACTAAAAACATTCCGTAATTTCAGACATCGAGCAATGTGAAGAAAAGGATGAATCCTGCTCCTTCGCATCCCAAACCCGAAAAGAAAGGAGGACTTACCACTAATTGAAACTCGGGAGTTGTGGCTTGGTGGAGGGGAGGGAGTCTTTTGGTTTTTGGCATGCACCACTAAAGTATTCCCTCTCTCCCAAAAAGACACTGCTCTTTGGGCTTCTTCTCCACAGCCAAGGTTGACTCAAGTTCCAAAATCCATAGTTTTGTGTTGACTTTAAGCAATAAGACTATGAGAGTTGGAGCAAAGATCTGTCTTAGGCTAAGTTCTATTCAGCAAATAATAGTCCTTTGTCTATATATATGCTACAAAATATAGTCATTAAACACTTAATAATATGTTGATTTTGCTATGAGCTAACAAATTACTGGGTTGTGTTCTATTATTTGTTTGGAGTGTTTGTTCTGCTATCGTTTGGTTCAGCGGAGCCAATTCTACAGGACATATCAAGACCATTTCTAGCTGGGCTTATTCTGCAAAATGAACCAAGCCCAATTTTGAACCCCACAAGCCTTTGTTCAAGAAGTGTCCACAAATATTCCGACACATGTATTTTGGCCCCAAAAAAAAGCCCCTACACCATTCAGTTTCATTCTAAAGTGTTATAGTAAAACTTTTATTTTTGAGATTGTTTTATTTGAAAGAGATATTGCATGTATATGATACATGAGATACCACCTCGTTGTTATAAGAATTTGAAGAATTAGAGTTTTGATCAGATGGTCTCTAAGAGCATCTTCAATAAGTTGTTTGATCCATGGATAATTTGATGATTGAGAAATAAAGGATTTAAACCCTGAAGTTTTTAATGAAAATACTAGGAATTACAAGTTGATTTAGAAGACCATTCTTAAATTCTTATCTTATGTCCTTCAAAGGATAAATTTTGAACGATAGAATTTTTCTATTCTTTGGAAACTTAGCATTTCACAGGAGCCTAAAAGAAGGAAAATAGAAAAATGATAGTGGGGAAAATGGAATGGAGCAGGGTGCCAATCTCTGATACGACCGCAATTTTTGCAGGTAGTAAATACGGGATGAAGCAGTGGCGGCTCTACATGGACCCCCTGACTTGTAAAAAAATGTATATATACACTTATCAAAAAAATAGTTTATTTTTTTGACAAGTGTATCTAACGTGATGAAATGGATTCCTAGAGCTGCCACTGGGATGAAGGGTATCTAATGTGCATGAGTAAAGAAAACAGCCAAAGACAGAGATCGGAGGTTGAGTAATCTATTCAAATTGTTTATTTTGATAAGTACATTCTGTTCAAACTTACTCAAACATGATGCTTGAAAGATTTTATTTTCGTCCTTTAAGATCAATATTATATAAAACAGAAACTTCTATTGACCAATTTACAGCTTATGGCTTTTGTCTTTGACCCATGACTCAAAACGGTGAGAGATGGAGAAAGTTGGTTCAGGGTTCCGGTAACTCTTTGCCATATATTTTAATCTCCTTCTCGTTTACATGTGCTATTGTGTATGGACAAGAATTGTACTGCATACATTTTCAGGAGAATGTAAATCTTAAGTTAGTACAAATTTTTCTCTATTCTATTCTATTTGAAGTCATGCTCTCTTTTACTTTCCTAATTAACATGTCATTTTTTTTATTTACTTTTACTAATGTTATTTTTGACATTCCTCAATATTTTTCCGTTCTCTCAACTTGGATCAACTTACTTTTTCTTACCAGTTTATTACTAACTCTCTTTTTAACATGACCAAACTATCTCAAGCGACTCTCCTTCGTCTTTAGGCTACCACTATCTTTAAGTGAATTCTCTTTTATTCAAATCCTATCTTTCCGTGTATTCCGCTAATTCATCATAATTTTCTCATTTCCACTGTACTCATTTTATGATACATGACTCAAAATAAAAGAAGAGCAGAGATTCAAAAATTCGACCATTCTTTGGCACTCAGCCAAAAGATTCCAAAATGGGTGCGAATCACACGCGCACACACGAATATCGGCGAATATGTACTAGGAAGCTGACCAACAGAACGGCAAACGGTGAAATATATAATCCAAAGCCGTAAATAAGTAAATAACAATGCATTGAAGAGAAGGGAGTAATGCCTAAGACATACTACATGCTACTCGATCAAGCTTGATAAATTCGTTATTTTTTAATATTTATGTCTAATTTACGTAATCCTCATGGGTATAACTGGAAGCTTGAACCTGTTGATAGGCAATGTTTTTGTACCAATCCACAAGTTGACCCTACAGCCTGAATGCATTCATACATTATTACAAGAAATTCAGGGCCAGAAACAATAGTATTCGTTCTGAAATGGTACCCGTGCCAACTTAATACAACGACAATTTCTTTTTCTTTTTTTGATAAGACAACGACAATTTCTGATCTTTTTCTTCTGCAAATGTTGACACTGAAGTTGCAAGAGGAAGTCTTTTTTCAGATGAATATGTAGGAGGGAGTCTCCTCCATGAGGCCAACCAAAGAGAACCAACATTACTATTATATTAACTCAACCCCTTACAGTCCGGCATGTCATCCTCTAAAATCCCTTTCATTAGCTTCACCTTTGCACAGCATAACCTACTGGACTGAAGGTAATCCAAAATTTTCAAATTACAAACCAGGAAACATGGCCTCTATCCTCCTACCAACTAGCACGTAGCATTTTAATTGCATCTTCACCTGTAAGCTTTTCTGGGATTTCGGCTATCTAAGATATCACCAAGAGTGGCCAAGGCATCTTGAAATTTACGGATTTTGAGAAACCCCCTTATCATGGAAACTTCACTGTCTGAGAAGCCTGCTTTCTCCATGACCATATCAACAAGTTTGATTAGGGTGTCCTCCATGGCTAAAGCACAAAGTCCTTCAGCCAGCAAAATGAATGATGAAAATTGTGGAACAAATCCTTTCTCCATCATCTCAACCACGAAATCAACAGCTTCTCCAATTGGTCCTCCACCATTGCAAAGCCCACGAAAAACAATTTTATACGTAACGGCATCAGGAGGATCACCCTTCTCCATCATTTCTCTAAAAAGCATCATACCTTCTTTTGCTCTCTTTCGCTTAAATAGTGCTTGAATTACAGGATTATAAGCCGGTGGACTCGGGACCATTCCTTTCATCTGAACAGTTCTGAGGAGCCTACTTGCAACCTCAATTCTACCTGCCCTGCACAAGCCCCCAATAAGAGTCCCATAAGTGACAATGTCTGGTTCACACCCATTTGAAGTCATACTTTGAACAATATCTGCTGCCTTCTTTATATCACCATCTCTGCAGAAGTATGTGAGCAGGGAATTGTATGTGAACTTGTCAGGTTTCAATCCTTCCATTATCATCTGATCCATAAGCTGAGAAGCCTCTTCCATCCTCCTGCTCTTACAAAGACCATCAATAAGGCTGTTGTAGGTCACTGAATTTCTTGAAACCCCTAGGAGTTCCATCTGATCAAAAATTTCCTCTGCATCCTCAATTCTCTTGTTTTTGCAAAACCCATCTATCAAAGTATTGTATATAAAAACATTCCGTGAGCAACCACTTGACTCCATCTCTTTCAGCAAGCTCAAAGCTTTCTCAAGTTTCCCTCTAGAACAGAGGCTGTCAATCAAAATATTGTAAGTAAATTCATCAGGTTGACACCCTTTCTTCTTCATCTCCTCAAATAGCTCCATTGCCATTCTATGATTACTAGTCAAACAGAGTCCATGAATCAGAGAATTAAACGTACAAACATCAGGTAAAATTCCCTTGCTTGTAAGAACACGAATAAGTTCAGTGGCCTCTTCAACTCGGTTCTCCTTACACAAGGTGCTAATTAGAGTGTTATAAGTGATAGTGTTAGGGGAACAATCCCTCAAAACCATCTGATTAAGAACTTCCTTTGCCTCTTCAACTTCACCCAATTTACACAACCCAGAAATCAAAGAGTTGTACGTAAATATATCCGGATCAAACCCTTCCTGCAGCATTACATCCATAACCTCTAAAGCATGTTTGACATGTCCCGCCCGGCACAAACCATTAACCAAAGTGTTGAACGTAAACTGATCGGGCCGGAAGCCCTCATTTGACATCTCCTGAACAAAACTCAACGCTTCCTCAATCCTACCCTCTTTGCATAACCCATTAATCAAAACATTAACTGTCACACTGGTACATGGGCAACCAACTTCTACCATTTGTTCTCTAATTCTCAATGCACCACTAATATTACCTTCCTCGATATACCCTTGCATTAGCGTGGTGAACGTTTTCTCATCCGGTGACAAACCATAGTTTGGCATCTCTTCCATCATCAAAATGGCCGGCCTAATTTGATGAGCTTTACAAAGAGCCTTTATCAATACATTAAAAGTGGAAACATCTGGCTTAATTCCTCTACTAACCATACTCGAATGCATGGTTTCAACTAGTTTAAGCTTATTACCCTCAACAAGAACATTCAACAAGATGTTACAAAAATGCGTGTCGGGTTTTAAGCCAAACTCATTCTCCATCACTTCCGCAACACCAACAATTTCATCATATAATTCAAACTCTGCATAGCTCATAATAAAAATCAAGAAAGTACCTGTACTAATCTCACACCCCGCGAGTTTCATTTCTTCCAAGACACTTCTCATCGACTCGAAAGACCCCACCTTTCCAAGCTTACGAAGAATCTCTTCGTATATGGCCGAACTGGGTGTGAAGCTGGACTGCTTCGAGGCCCATTCGAATATGCGAAGGGCTGAAGACTCGTCGGTTTGGCGGCGAAGGGTGTCAAGGAGTTGCTTTGGGGTGAAGTCTGAAGGGAGCTGAGAGAGAGTAGTTGGTGGAGTTGAATTGGAGAGTGGAGAAGGGGCTGTGACTTGGTCATGGTGTTGTGTGGAGGCGAAGGAGACGAAGGAATTGGAGGTGGGTTTGTGAGAGAATGAGAGCGGTGGTGGGTGGTAGTTTATGGAATGTGGGAGAGACAAAGGATAGCATTTTAGACAGGAAGAGAAAGCCATTTGGGCAATTTCACAAACATGTAACGTGCAGAGAGTTGAGTGGCAATTGGCGAATGAGATGAGAGTAGATAGGAAATTGGCAGAGAAGACTTTACAATGAGATGGAGTTTTGGGTTTGGCGGTTTTCGTAACGACCCACCGTTTTCATAGAGGAAATGCAGACTTATATTTTGTCGTTTATTATTATTTTTTTAAAGGAGGATGTTATTATTATTATTAATTTTTTTTTTTTTTTGATAGATATGGTAATATTTCTATTTTAACTTATCACATTCGTTCTATAATAATTACCCTTTATCATCCGGCTAAAACATCAATAAGTTTTAGTATAGGCAAGGTTCAAACCCTAAATTTGTTATTCAACAAGAAGAGATCTTACTAATTAAGTTAACTAAAACCCACACCTAGAGTTGTCCACGGGTCGGGCCAGGATGGTTTCAGACCCATCCCGAACCCGACACACCGGCGTCAGGTGGAAGGTGGAGGGACCCGAAACCGACCGCCAGCGTCAATCGGTCGAGTCGGTTTTGGGTTCGAGTGGTGCTCGGGTCAGTTCAGTCGCTGGAGCTTGCAAATGCCACCGAAACCTACAAAATAATCGCTAGAATCTGCAGAAATTCACTAGATTTGCATCGAAATCGCCAAAATCTGCACCAAAGTCTTCGAAATCTACTAGGATTTGGTCAGATTTGGCTAAATCTCACCAAATATGGTTGAGATCTTGCTGGGTCTCCTCGGATCTGAGCTTGATCTTGTTGAAGTTGGCCGGATTTGTATATAACATAGGTCGGGTCGGGTGGCTCAGGTTTTGGAGAAGAAAACCCAGCTACTCGACCCGCCGGCGTCGGGTATTGGGCGCAAAAACCCACCACCAACCGACAGGAGCTTCGGTTCGGGCTAAAATCGGGTGGGGATCGGGCGGTTTGGCCGGTCCGGCAGGTGTGGGTTGGGTCTGGACACCCCTACCTACACCAAAGATAAAGAATCCAATGTTGGCCTGTAATAAAACAGTCAAGGAAGGTCAACCTTTTGAGCCACACACAATCTTAAAGGTGATCAAATCTCTTGTAGTTGATTCTTTTTTTCCTCTTGACCCAACAAAACAAGCAAGCATCGTCAAGCCATCAATCTTATTGGTTGGAAACCCATCCAATGGGTTTCTTCAAGCTCAACATTGATGGGTCTACCTGTGGAAACTCGAACAGGGCTATTGCTGGTGGCCTCATTAAAAATTGCAAAGGAGCATGGATCGAGGGTTTTTTCTTTCTTTCTTTCTTTCTTTTCTAGAAGTATTGGTCTCACTCACTCCATGGTGATAGAGCTTTGGGGACTTCAAGATGGACTTGCCCTTGCAAACAACCTCAATATCCGTAAGCTACTTATAAAGATAGATGCAAAATGTGTTATTAGCATGCTCACATCATATAGCCCTATGATTGATGCCTCTAACCCTTGTAGTGCCCTAATTTTTTACTACAGGTCCCTAGTTCAGCTTTTTGATAAAGCTTACATCCACTGCGAAGGGGAATAGTGCACATACCTTTTAGCGAAGGAAGGAAACAATTCTAGTGATATTTTTGTAATGTACTATAATCCCCCTCCTTGTATTTTGTACCAGCTCTTAGCTTATGCTTGGGGTGTTATGTGATCTAGGTTGTAGTTGTAGATTAACTTAGTTCTAATCTAATTTCCCTTTTCACCCAAAAAAAAAAAAACCCCAATGCTGCCACTAAACTACAAAACTTTTGACATTGTTTTATAGTTTTGTGATTAGCTCGAAATAGAAATAAAAGACATCACTAATTTTAGAAAGAAAATGACAAAATAATTATTATCATATATTCATAAACGACTCGTGTCTTTAGTACAATTATGATTGATAAGTTGGACATTAAACTTTAGTTTGGGAAATTTATCATGCCCTATCAATCAAATTCTCATAAATGTGATGTTTAGAAATTTGGATGTCTGGGAATATAATTACATATGTTTTGTTTGATTAAGAATATGGTAAGAATTGCTTTTTAGAAAGAAAATATATATATCTTCTTAAGAATCTTATTGCATATTGGGGAAAAGTAGCTTTGAAAACTAAGAAGAAACAACATCTAAGGTTGGGCAATTCGCCACAATAATAACGAGTGCTTTTTCTTTTCCTAGCCTCAACTTCTTTTTCATTTTCTTCTTTTTGTCAACCCTTTCCTTTATCAGAAATTTATAAAACAACCCCCTTTTCTCAAAAATCACAAACACAACCGATTGAATGGTCCCTCACAAAACCACCATGTTTGACTAGGTCTAGCTGAATCACTTGCAGAAAGGGTTTAATTTAATACCCAAATCGGCTACCTAATTGAAAACTATATTTCATAACTATGGGAAAAAGGCAAAATTTGGGATCCAAATGGATCATTAAGGACTATAGGCTTGCCACTAGCTACATCGTGTTTTTACATTGGGCTTAACCTGCATTCAACCCAACCTGATCGAGTAGAGCAGCCCTCAACTTGCCATTGATCGAGATGATGATCGAATCGAGCGAATCAGACCTCCAATGAGTGGCGGGCGGGTCAGTTGGAGTTAAAGATCTAGGAAATGATAAGAAAATGATAGGAAATCGATGAGATTTTGCCAAATCCAATGAAAATCTAACTGGATTCGATAAAATTTTGCTAGATTTAGTAGAAATCTCACCGGATTCAACGAGATTTCGCCAGATCCAATCAAAATCTCGTTGGATCTAGCTAAGATCTCACTGAATCTAGAAATTTTCATTGAAAATTGCTTAGTTAGTCCGTCAGTTTGGGTTTTAGGGGAGGAGAACCTAAACTAACCTATTGGAGTCAATTTTTGGAGGAAAAGACCCACCATTGACCATCGAAGTAGTTAGGTCAGCCAATGGTCAACTCGGATCCAGTCGGTTTCTTCGGGTAGGTTAGATAGCCTTTATATTGTAAGCAAAGAAACAGACCAAAAAAATTAACAAAATGACTAAATTGTTACCTTTTAGATATTTAAAAAAATCAAAATTGTATTTTTTTTTTTTATAAAAAAAATTTGGACTGTGCGCCAAAAAATTAACGAAATTTTATTTTTAAACACCAAAAGTATACTTTACATCTATTCCCCCTTTTGTCCTCTCCTTTTTCTTTTTCTTTTTCAAACTTCTTCCTCTCCACCCACGTCCCACCCCACATTGGCCTCTCAATGACAACGATGTCGTTCCCTGCCGACAACCCCGTTAACCATCTTGCTCCCTAGCCCATAGGGCTAGATTGTGGATGAACTCATCATTTAGGCCCCTCGTATCGCATCGCTGCCCGAACCATGTTCATCATCAGCACAAGGTGGTGCCTTTTTTTTTTTTTTTTTTTTTTTGAATGTGATGGTTTTTGGTATTTAAGCAAATAAGGAATGGGGATTGAAGTAGTATGGATCTCAATCGGCAGTGGGTCTGTGCCACTAGTGTGGGTCTTGTGTGGGATGGTTTGGGGTTTATGGAGGTGGTGGCTTTTAGTGAGGATGCCCAATGAGCATGAAATCTCTAGTTAGGTACAGCCGTAAAGGCACAGAGTATCTCTACTGGCATCAAGTAGTGAGACGCCTAAACTCAACTAATAACAATGTACAAAAGTAGGAAAAATAAAATGGACAAAAGCACATGAGAAAGAATAAAGACAATATACGATGTATGGCTTTGCAAAATTTGGAGGCTTTAACACCCAAACCTAGAATGCAATTAGAACCAAGCTACCAGAGGTGAATTGGTGGAGGTTGGTCTGGTTCACGCTTCCAACATATGCATTTAGATGCAAGCTGGACTTCAAGAACAGTTTTGACTACAAGAGACAGATTGATCTAATGGAGATATAAAGGTGAGTCATGCTGTGTTTTTTGAAAGGCCTATACTAAGAGTAGGTTTATTTTTTGAATGTTACTTCACAAAGAATACTTTGAAAGGAGATTATGGGCTGGCGCCTTGTCATTAAGCCTGAGTTTTGTTGGGAAGATTTAGTATGCTAGGGTGGTCATAAATTGAAGGGTAGTAGTTTGAAAGAAACAAGAAAATTTGCTTGGGGAGCTGCATATTCTAACATATGAATACATAGGTATTCTAGAATTCATCAAGGTCACTCTAAAACTAAGGAAGAGGTGTTGCAATCCATAAGATGGGATGTGAAAGCTCGTGTGATGGCCATTGGGGGATTCAATGACTTTATCTTAAACAGAGTCCTCTACTGCAAGTGGGGTTCGCACTTATTTGTTCTAAAAATAGCTATTTTGACTATACTTGATTTTATACTTGAGAGTTCAATATGAAGTTGTACTAGCAGGGTCTTTGACCTGTTCCTATGAGTGCTGTAAGTTGGGTTTTTTTAATGAAATTAGTTTGATTCATTAAAGAAGAAGACGAAACAATACTAGTTGTGAAACACAACGCATACCGTAAGGAGGGGGTAAAGGATAGGCTCCGCCTATGGGGAAACAATAAGTGAATAGGTTAGTCATACTAGCCTGGTCTACATCAACAACATTTTCCTATTAAAGTTGACTGCGTATATAGAGTGGTAACATTTTCCTATTAAAGTTGACTGCGTATATAGAGTGGTAGACACATTGCGACACAGACAAGCTTCCCCATCATTTAGGAATTAACAAACAATAATATGGACGAGTTCAAATCCTCTGTCCCACTCTTCCTGCCCCACTATATACTCCACAAATAAAAACATGTCACATGTCCATCTAATTTATTAAATGCTAAATTCATGCATTTTATTATTTCAATTTCCTAAAATAAATAAATAAATAACCCATCATATTTAGGTAATTGAAATAATTGAAGGCATAAATTTAGCATTTAACTATGGACACACTCATTTTAACACTAAATTTCACAGCTTACTGACTTATACAATTGTAAATAATCAACCAAAAGTGGTGAGTCCACGTAAATAAGAGTGGGCCAAAAATGTACACCACTAACAGTCGCACACATCAACATATTGTAAAATTAAATGTGCGATTAGGTTTGTCCCTATAATTGTTCTTTAGGAATTATAGGTAGGTATTTGAACAATTAACACAAACAAAGGCTCATCAGAATTCAGTAAGATAATAGGGATGAAGCTGTCATTGACCTTAAAATTCTCAAAGAGCGACAAGTAAGCAAACCCTGTTCCGCAACCCATAATAACTCAAAAGAATATTTATTTAAGAAGAAAGTAGAAATAGTTTTTTAAAAATATAGAAAATTTTGCAAAAACAGATATCAGTTCTCTTGATACATTTTAACATTAATCTATGTAAAACAAAACAAACCAATAAATAAGCAAATTTGAAGATTTAAAACCATTTGCCTTTAGCATTCCAAAGTTAAATGACAGGGATCAATTCAAAACTTGAAATGAACTCTAAAGGTGTTGTCTAACCCCCACGAACAGTTACATATTAGCTAGTAGGAATAAGACTATGAAAGGCCACTCGACAGTACATAGGTTCTATAGATAACAAATCACATGAACATGATATTTCAGAAACCAGCGATACTTGTTTACACAAGACCAGACCCGCCAGGGAGGCAGGAGGCGGTAAACACTTGTCCAAGATGAATAATAGACTCCACGGAAAAACTTGGAAATTAAGACCATAATTAGCCAAGTTTACCATCTCACAAACTATAAACAATTCACTTAAGTAAAGACGGGATGAAGGGAGGAACTCCCTGCCGCAAGGGCTACGATTTGTATTCAGCAGGCACGGCTCTTAATGACATCAAGACCCATCTCAGTTGGATCGGTTGCTTGCAACTCAATCTGAATTCCATCAAGCTCTCTCTTAAATCTATCCTTGGAGCTTGCATAAATCATCTTGCTTCTAACCCTTGCCGTATCAGGAGACCTTCATAGAACAGGAAAGGAATTAGAACATACAACCACCAAGAACATGGTATCAAAGATCAAGTAAAGACGGATCATAGTTACCACGCAATGAAGAAAATCCTGCTCTTTTGGCAATTCTCTTCAGTGACAAAATCAAAATCGTAGACAGCATAACGACACTCCTCAGCGGGAAGGCTTGCAGTGAAATCCTCATAACTTTGGTTTGGCTCACCAACCTTCTCCACAACAACTTGCTTTTGCTTCTCCTCAATCTTGTAAACAATGAAGCGATAGGTCCTTTTTGCCTTAAGCTCCAAAAACTTCAGCTTGCAGTCATCATGCACTGCCATACCCGAAGCTGCGTTGGCCTGAGGAATTGCACGCACATCATAGAGATAAAATACTTGACATAATTCTGTAACTCGGTAAGACCCACATAAGATACGCGGAATACTGACATAAGTAGCATTCCAAAATATTGGAAATATCGAGATATTAAATTCTATTACCCTACATTTGATTGCTGGAATGACAGAGAAAGAAAGATAATAGACAAGAATAAGATCACGATGATTAAAAAGATTCTAGTCTAATTTGACCCATCCTTTCTTTCTATGGACTGCAGAAAATAAATTGTAAATCGGTGTAAAATTCTAACAAACTAATCCATAGCCGACCCCAAAATTTTGGGACTAAGGCTTTGTTGTTGTAAAATTCTAACAAACAAAATTCAGCCTTCTTTATCCTCTAACATTTCTGCTTAAGGTAGATAGTGCCCGTTTGGTTACTGCGTTCCGGTTCGGTTCAAAACTGAAAACATATTCATATTATAGAAATATGAAATTCAAATCAAACAAGCATACACTTCCATAGCCATCACTTAAATACTCTTTAAATAATAATTAAATTAACACGCAATGCAAAGTCAGAACCGTCCGCTTTCAAAGGATTACGCACATTCACTACATCCAAAACCAGCAGACACACACATACACAAAAAATATCTAGAGTAAAAAAAGAAAATCTAAACAGAAAGCACAGCAAAGCAAGCAAGATCCATTGGCGATCCATTGACTAAGGACAGTAGATCCATACAATTTACAATCACTCAAATTTTGAGAGAAATAATTTATCAGAAACTTAAAAAAAAAAACAAACAAACAAACAAAACAAAAAAAAAAAAAAAAAACAAACAAAACAACAAACAAAAAAGGATAGTCCGCTACAGAAATCGCGAATCGTATACTAAACATCGGAACGAAAATCAGATCTGCTAGCAAACGAAGTACAGCAAAACGGTTAAGTAGCTACAAATCCACACAGATTTCTAGAATTCTAGTCAATTTTTTAGTTCAAATAATCAGATCGCGCACAGATCAAACACCGACGTCAACAACAACTTTTTTTTTTTCAAAAAACGAAGATCCGTTTGGCTGCTAAGAAACCGCGAGAAAAGTAAAAGAAAAATTTGAGTACGATCGGAGTAGTAAAGTCAGAACCCTAGGATAAAAGAAGTAAATAGAGAGACTGACCATTTTGTTTGTTCGGCTTCTTCTTTCTTTTTTGTTGTTGCAGTGGATAGTTGAGGAAGAGATGATATAAGAAGTTGAGAGAGAAAGAGAGATGGGAGAATCGTCCGATGACGAAGGCTATGGGTTTGGGTTTGGGTTTGGGTTTGAGTGTTCTCCTTGATATCTGGTTGCTTAAATAAGTTGAAAATTGAAATGCCCTTTTTATTACGTAGTAGATTTTTAGAGGTGGCTCTCTCTCTGTGGTGGGCAAGGATTAAGTTTAAGTATCAATCGTGGTATACGACTACGATTACGACTGAGGGGTGTGTGGAAAAACGTTTACCCAATGGCGTGGCGCCACGTTTTAGTACATATACGCGAGAAAGAATTTCTCCCGTATGGGTGGACGGTGGATTTGTACGGGTCGGCTCTTGAGTGGAGTGAGACTCGGCTAAAGATCAATGGTCACTATACGACGTCGCTTGCCTTGAACTTTTTTTTTTTTTTTTTGGATAGAAACTCAAGGCATTAGTTAGTTTTTTTGTGTAGACGGAATCATATATCAAATATTTCATTTGATGATCAGAAATTTTATTAGCTGAACTAATGAGAATCCACTCTTGAGTTTTTCTTTTGAATAATAATCTAGATACAAAATTTATTATTGTAATTGAAGTAATATCAATTTCTTATGCACTTATTGACACCATTTTTTAAAAATAATCCAATCACAATAGGTCACATGAGTAGTTATTAAATAAAAATTGTATCACTAGATTTATTGCTCTCTTTTGAAAGTGATTTTCTTGACAAAGAAAATAATAAAACAAAGGGAAAAAAAAGCATTTTAGTAATAAGCAGTTTTAAAATCAACGCATCTAATTTAAGCACGAACCATTCTGAAGAAAGAATTTTTCTTCAAACTAATTTGAAGGCTTCCTCTGATCTATTATGTGGAAATTCAAATTAGTTTCCGCATGTAATATTATTATTTACCTAACAATCATATGATTTAATACATGTATATGGTTATATGAACCGCCATGTTAAATATTTTATAATTTTAATGTGTTTTTTCCATCAATATTTTATAATTAACCTCATTTTCAATAGAAAATATAACTTTTTTAATAATTAAGAATAATTGTACTAAGACAAGAGGGGGGAAACATGCTCAAACCCATCTCTACCTTCTAGGCAGAAAATCCAATCAAGAAGATTAGGGATGATTATAGGTCCATCCCAATTACAAAATGTTGCCCAAGAAGCAATGTTATGGGCCAAAAAGTTTAACGTCCTAGAAACTTAACAAAATTCCCAACAAGAAAGGGATCTTAAAAAGACATTTACATTAGATATAACAGAGACTTGAAAATTAGGTGGAGGGGATACTGAAGTTTATAGTCTCAATAACATTTTTTGTAGATATGTTGAAGAAACAATGTTATGAATTATAACAAATTGATTATAATATTTGATGTTGAAGTAATATTAAACTCCTATACGGAAAATTATTAGGTACTCCCGGAGTATCATAAATGCGTAATCCCCTCTCTCACATGAATGTGAGTCTCACTATGAATTTAATTAGTGTGACCCATCATTCATGTGATAGGAGAGAATATGCATTTATGATACTCTGGGAATACACAATAATTTCCCTACATGCACACATAAAATATATCCAATTGAAGTAAATCTAACTGATAATTATCTAGAGGCAAAATTATATTTGTTTACTCAACTACAATACCTTTTTTTTTCTTTTTTCTTTTTGAGCATAACTCAACAGCAATCTCATAAGACATAAATTGAGTTATTTAATAATATCTAACTTTGGGTTATTGCAGTTTTTTTCTATTGTAAAGTGTGATTATTGCCCTTTTTTTTTCTTTTATTAAGTCTTGAATGAAGGAAATAACTAATAATATATACTAATATTCCATTGTGAGTAAGACAATTTTTAGATTAGTAAACTTTGATTTTTTTTTTTTTTTTTTTTTTAACGAATAACAGAATAGCTTTGATTCTTAATTAAATTATCCTGGTGTTTTCAATAGCAATCAATCCTAGCTATTGGGGGAAGAGCATAAAAAATTAAAAATTAAAAAAAAAAAAAAAAAAAACAGAGCAAAATCCTTTTAGAAATATCCAAAGTTGGGAAGCCGCATAAGGGCTGGCTTGGCGAGTTCAGCTGTGTACATGTACAATGGCACAGACAGGTATTCGGTGGTCGTTGACATTGTATGTTTGGTAGTGTAAAATTTGAATACTTCCCTCAAAACCAAACCATTTCTCTCCACTTTAAATATAAGGAACATAATAACACTTGGCTTGGGTCCATCAAGATTCTCTTTCTGCGTCAACCCAACGCTACCACCGATATTTAAACTTAAAATTAATATTGCAAGCACATTCTTCCATATGATCACCTAATTTTAATGGCGGTATCAAACTACAGGTGTTTCCAATAATTGAATTCTATGAAAAGTGATTTTGCAACCAAAAAAAAAAAAGAAAAAAAAAAGAAAAGAAAGAAAAGAAAAGAAAGAAAAGAAAAGAAGAATTGTATCAAAAGTGGGTGAAAATAGGGATGGCAACAATACAGGTTGGGGTCGGATTAAGGGTGCCTCATTCTCGTCTCATCTAATTTCCGGAGCAAGAAAACTTGTGTAGAAAAGATTAGAGCAAGTTACATCAGAGACGGATTGGAGATAATTTATTATCCCTAATGAGGTGGCTTCAATATTGATAAGGTATAGATGGAATTGAAAACAAAGAAACAGTTTTAAGAGTGCTAAGAGAGGGAGGAAGTAAGCGTTTTTGGATTGCAATTGAACATAAAAATATTATTTTTGTCTCTAAACTTTAAAAAGTTTGTTTTTAGTCCTTAAAATTTTTAGAAATTTTTTCAATAATATAAGGGCAAAAATAGGGACAAAAAAAGAATTATAATAGTTTGGGATTAAAAAAAGGGGTTTTTAAATTTTAAGGATAAATGTAACATTTTCAATAGATTAGAGACAAAAAAAAAAAAAAAATGTAAGGCAAACTTTAGGAATGAAAACAATATTTTGGCATCAAAACACATACGTGCATATTCAAGGTGGGACAGATGAGCAAAGCCGCCCCTTCCCTATAACCTCTTCGGGTGACAGTGCGAGTCAAGCGGGGTGAGAAAAAGAAAAATAAAAAAGATAATTCATTCATTATTGGACAACAAAACAATTAAGAGAAAATTCTACCAAAAAATGTCATTGGCTACATAGTACATCCTTTTATCTTTTATCACTTAAGCAAGATATTTCGTAAGTGATACTCCATTTTTCAACAATAACCAACTCAATGAACAATATATTTGGTTAGGGTTGGGAGTAGGGGAGAGGTGATTGATAAGCTCATAATTGAAGTCATCAAGCCCAATATTATCTCCAATCGAGCACCCTTATAACATTCGAAATTACTTCTACAATGTTTGGCCCCCATTACCTTCCTCCACCACATTCTCGACCAACTAGCTACATCATCACCCGCAACAAACTACATCACTTAGAGAGCTCAACTAGGAGCCTAAGGGGATTTTTTCCTTCAATCAGTTAGTTTGGATATTCTGAAATGAAGAGCATAATGAGCACCATCAACCTTCATTCACATCGGTATTTATTGTGTCTCACCAACTTTCAATTGCATAAAAATGAACCTATCCCTCACATGTTACCTCCTGCACACCACTCTGGAGTATGTCCCATTAGCCGAACAAAGAAAACCTCTAGTATACTCAAAAAAACCTAATTTTGACGCATGATTCCCGCCAAAAGTAGCGCCACCCCACCTTATAAAAACCCACCACTTCTGTTGGCTAAGGTAATCCATTTCTGATCAGTATTATTTTGAGAATTTTAGTGTAGAAGATATAGTAAAACTTAGTCGCCGTAGCATCTTTGGCTAGTTTCCACCCTGGGTTGCCTCAAGTGACACTAAGAAAATAAACATAAAAATGAAACAAAAAATATTCAGTTCAATAGGTCTAGGTAGTTTTACAAGCAAAAATGTGAGTAATCTTTAGCCTGGATTCTGAATGCATGAGAGAGAGAGAGAGAGAGAGAGAGTTTTTTTGGAAAAACTCCATAAGCAACTCGAAAAAGCCTGATGAGTTACAAAAAGAATTCGTGTAACACATCTGCTCAGTCCAATATTACACCATAAGAAAAAACAATGTAATATTACAAATCAATTAAAACGTCACTTATCAAAATAAAAATAAATATCAATTAAAAGAAAGTCATTAATTGGGAAGAGAGTAACACATCTGCTGCACAAGCATAACAAGGAGTCCCTCACCTTCTCTTGTGAAATCTCAAAGACCAACACTAACAGCACCTACAAGGCTACATGCCGTTACCCACTTTTCAAATCGTCAAAATATGAGGCAAACGGCTCCATGTGAGAAAATTGAAGATGCTCGCACCATGTAAAATCTGGGCTACCAGCTATCACTGATCCTTCTTGGACTTGGAAGTAACAAATTTTCTGACAATTTCAGATTTTAACTTGCATCCAAGTGTGAGAGCATCCATAACCATAGCATCAATTTCCTGCTCCTTTTTCTCATATACATAGAAGGCTAAAAAGGCAACAGGAAGTCCTGCAAAATATCCAGAGAACAAAATCCCCCTTATACAAGACAATGCAGAATGGAATAGTCACAAAATTGGTCCAATATGAAAGTGGCATGCAGTCCAAGGCAGTACAGAGATGATCTCATATTCAAACCTCAACTACTAAAATAAAAAGGAACCAGTGTGGAAAATGGTCTGTTAATGGAGTAACAACCATTATAACATTTTGGGAATATTGCACTTTAAACCTCATACTTTAGGGATGGTAATAAATTAAACCCAAAAGTTTCAAAAATAACAAATATAACTTCAAACTTTTAAACTGCAACAAACACCTGGAGTCAAGTTAATCTAAAACCGTGAAGAGGGGGGGTGTCTTTTAAGCAAACCAAGCAAGAGGTGACCGCACCTCAGCACTGCTCACCACCCACTACCGTCAAACCACCACCCACCCCCACCGGTAAGCTCTTTCTTTCTTTTCAAGTAAACCAAACGTGAAGCGTACCAGAAGAAATTACAAAAAGAAAATACTCGCTCACTAACTCCGTCTTTAACCAATGAAAGAAAAACTTTGCTAAGCTTATTTCTCTCTATTCTCAAAGCGCTCATGGTGTACCAATGAAAGAAAAGCTTTGCTGAGCTTATTTCTCTCACTCTCTTCTCTGAGATTTCATGGCAACACCATTTTGTCCAACGACCCCTGTACGGTCCATCCTCCAACAGTCCAACCACAGCAAAACCCTCCTCTTTCTTTGTGGTATGCAACCTTTTTTTAATTGTATATTTTTAATTGTGCAAGCTTTGGGAAATGTTAGTAATTCATAGAGACTTATGGTTTATTTTGGTAATGTGCATGCAAATTGGGAAATTTGGTTGAATTTCTAAGTGAAATTTTGGAGTTTCATTTTGGGGCTTTGTTTAGAAAGTGGGTTTGAGTTGAAGATTTGTTTTTCCTTAACAAAAAGTTAAATTGGTATTGATTTTATTGTGAAGAGTGTGGTTTGTGATTGAGTATTTTTTACAGGTTTGTGCAATGGAGGACCGGATTTTGTGAGTCCAGTGCATACCTGTGGAGATTGGCTGTGAGCTAGTGGTCAGTGGTCCAAAAGCAGTGGATGGCGTGCAGTGGCGGGAGTTATGCAGCTGGTGGGGTGCGGCGGCATCTCTCTCAACTGTTTCTCTTAAAAAAAAACTCCCCTCCCCCCCCTATTAACGGTGTTAAATTAATTTGACTTCAGGTTTAATTTGTTCCTTTTCAAAATTTAGGGTTTAATTTGTTATCACCTCTAAAGTATAGGGTTTAAAGTACAATTTTCCTTAACATTTTTATCTGGGACCATCAGCTTCATTTTTACTTATAAAAAATGGCAGGCTTCCCTCAAGACCATCCAGCTAATTCATTTACAGAATTAACATTTCATGGGCAAGAATCATCAAATGTTGTTTGAGATTCAGCTTCTCCCAGAAAATTTGGACCCTCTAACTTGTGGTGTTGACATCTTTTTTTTAATCACAATTATCCAAAACAACACTAAATTATACTAAATGAGTTTGAGCTTCGATTGACAACATCAGGAACTACAGCTATGGCTTCAAGATCAGATCAAATGCCAATACCTTCCAAAAAATTTGTAGAAAAAAGGCATGCATGAGAGAGAGAGAGAGAGAGAGAGAGAGAGTGCAAACCTATAACAAAAAGGCTCTGAAATGAAACAGCTCCAAGTAAGCTAAGAAGCAATAGGGAAAGAACAACCTATTATGAACATGAGCAAAGAAAAGTATCAGCTAAAGTGAATCAATAACCCCAATTAGAATTACTGAAATGAACCAGATAATATATGCATTAAACTATTTGGAAGCAAATATAGAATTAACTGATGGTAACAGGGGACCTTGGGAAAGTAGCTCCTTAACTATTTTCTAGTGCTGGCCCTGGTATTGTCTTATTATGAATAGTATACTAATAAAAACATGGTGATCATATATCAGTGCATACTCATCTAAAGAATAAATGAAAGCAAACAAAAGAAAGAAAGGATCCAATAGGGGCATTTGCTTTTACTACATACTATGTCATCAAAGAGTAGAGTGGTGTCTCATCATCACCCCTCATCATTACCGCTAGTATTTTTGTATAATAAGTAATAAAATCTTAATGGAATGAGGAGAAATTTATGTAAACTGGATGCGTACAAAATATCTCCTAAAGAATTAGGAATATGAAAGATTTACAAAAGGAGATCAAAGTCTACAATATCGCATGTTACCAAGCACGAGGGTCCTAGACCATTTAAAGAACAATCTCTCAAACAAAGATTTCATCTCCACCACTGAGTCTGCAACATTGTTACAATTTCAGTTGTACTCCTCCCACCAAATTCTATTGATGAACCAACAAGCCTATAAAATCTACAACAGAACACATATCTCTAGCTCCACAGGTCCTAGACCATTCAAACAACAATCTGACCAACAAAGATTTCATCTCCAATATTTAGTCCACATTATTGAAGGTTCCTCTCCAACCATATGCTTTTGGTTGAATGAAACAACTAATTATTCTTAGGAGTGAAAAGTCCTTAGATTACCCAGTAACTGGTTCTGGCTAGTGGGTCAGTTGCCCGTAGGAGTTTGATTAACAGTGAGGATTGTTGTACAATATGCTCTACGATATGCAACTAATCTAAGTGAAATTCTCCTACGTCATCCAAAATAAAAAATCATCTCAAATATGGTGGTTCCATTAGTTGACCATTGTAGTTCGATGGCATAATTAGCTGTCCTTTATTAAGAGAACCAAGGTTCGAATGCCCCCCCTCCCCCAGTTGTAAAATATCAAATTATCAAGAAATCAATTTTGGCAGCTGACTCCAACAACTCTATCTCTCTCACCCTCTCATCACCATTAAAGAGGCCACGACTACCTGGAATTAGCCAAGAGACTTTCTTATGTCATGGTAGGGTTACAAATCTTTCACTTTGAATCAAAAACCTTTCAACTCGTTCTAGAGGAAAGGGGCACAGTACTCATTCTTAGAATTTATGAGTGAGGCATGGTTTGGACTATGACTTTGAAAAAGTCATGGGGATAGAATTGGTTTCCCTATGTATTTATGGACATGAGAACAAATAGTTTCCTTCTTGAAATTCCATTGTTTACCAAAACTGTCCAAGTACCAACTAAACTATGTTCTCTCTCTTTTTTGGGATCAAATCAACCAAAAAAAAAGTGACATGCTGCACAAATGTTACCCTAGAAACCTTTTAAAGTTAACTTCAAAGAAATAAAACCAAACTTGCCGCATGATATAGGTACTCATTCTGAGAGCCTATGAAATTCCTTCTGAGAAAGCACATACTCAACTCTTTTTCTCTCTTTTCCATTTTGAGTTCTTTATTTGACCGTGTAGTACACCCCTCAGCTATGGCAGTTTACATTTTCATATTAAATAACGTAACTTTTAATACTACTCAACTTTTTTTCTCTTTTTCATTTTGAGTTCTTTGTTTGTCCTGTGTAGTACACCCCTCAGCTATTGCAGTTTACATTTTCATATTAAATAACGTAACTTTTATCACTACTAATCTGCCTAAATGAAATTTTTAGAAATAAATACCATCAAAAAACTGCTTGGCACATCCTATGCCAGTTTATAACATAGAGTAAGTGGTGTTTACTAATTTTGGGGGTTTTTGAGTTTTTATCTGTGCATGTGTGGGTGGGTGGTAGCTTTCCGAGCCCACCAAGAAAGAAGATGAGGATTTGGTAGTTGGTTCCTGATGAGCACTTATTTAAAAAAAGAAAAAAAGAGTTTGGGTAGGTCTCTTCTATTTAATTTTTAGTTTTTTTAATGCTTCTTCCTTCTTTATATTTTGCAGATTTTATCTTATAGGTCTTAGATATACCATACTTACTATGACTGTGATTAGAAGTCTGTTTGCAACTAAAAATTTGTTTCTGCTGAGTTGAGAGGAGGCCCGGCTACCTCGAATTAGCCACAAATTCTGTTTTAGTTTTCATTTTGTAGGGACAGTATGGGGGGGTTTCGAAGTTTCTTTATTGAATCTAAGTTGTTTCAGTTGGTGATTGAGGAAGGTGGGAATTCTTTCTCCCTTAAGATCTTTGAACGGGGAAAATACTATATGCAATCGGTGTTTATGGGCAAGAGTGCAACTCTTTGGACAATGCGGAATCTGGAACACACCGTGAGTGGGGTTAGTCCTAAGCAATTCTTCACGTTCAGGGAAGGTGATACTGCTTACACGATGCAACGGGGATCCAACTCATTTGGGCAGTACTTATCAGTGACAGAGCTTAAGGTAGGAGGGCTGCGGCGAACTATCATTATTCCTGCCGGAAAATTACTACAAGGTTGGAGAACTTTTGGGATTGAATTAAGAAGGCTTTTGGAACCTTCTCAATATGCTTTGGGTGGATTGAAGTTTGTACCGTATAGGTTCAAGCAAATCCCAAAATACCAACCTGCCAGGTCTTATGTGGAGGCTGTCAAAGCTCCGGTACAGGCAAGGTTGAAGCATGTTCAGCAGACACTCAGCGAAGAAAAGATTCAGGCTGGTACCGTGAAGAATTTTGTGGAATTTCCGAATGATAATTCTCGCACACAGGTAGCAGATTTTGAAACTCAGGCTGGTAGCTTTCCTCAGTCAGCCGTGGGTGGTGGTGAGGGTGGGAAGGGTGGCATTAATGGCAAGAATAAATTTGAGGAGAAAATCCCGGAAGGAAATAAATTCAATATTTCCTTGAAGCCCAATTTGAATTCAAATAAGATTGAATTTGGAAAGTTACGTGATAGGAGGAAGGGACATTGGCTAGGGAGAGGGCTGACTGTGAATGTGAATGAATATGGAAAGAGACGGGTATTTTGGGAGGGTGGTAAAGGTGTTAAACAGGCAGGCAAATGGGTGAGTAATACTGCCCATAGTATTAGTGTGGGCCTGGGCTCATCTAAGCAAAATGCCCAAGCCTTGATGGGTAATAAAGAACCCATTTTGGGCCTGGGTCTGTCAAGCCCACTTTCTTTTGAGGCTGGCGGGAGCTCATCCAGTGGACTTAAGGCTCTGGAGGCTTCTTACCAGAATGGTTTAAGCTTGCCGAGCTCAGGTGGGAGTGCCACGAAGGATTTTGAGAGCTCAAGGACCACACCCACCATATTGGAGCAACGTGCGACATCGTCGTGGGTATCGGTGGGCATAAATTCAGCCTTAGCAGTGACGGAAGTGGCGGGTAACGGCGGAGAGCCACTAGCTCAGCCACCCACTGCCTCGGCTGGACTAGCGGTGGTTGCCCAAGCCTCCCATGATCTGATATCGCCGATCAGTGAGCTGAGTGGGTCGAAGTTGGTGCCGGTGGTGTCATCGGCCTTGATATCGGAACCGGTAATGAACCCGATAGTACCGGCGTTAGTTTCTTTGAATTCTCAAGTGGCTTCAGAGGTTGGGGAGGAGGATTTTGTGGGTTTGGAAGGACCGGGTACTTCTGATTTTGAGGGAGCTCAAATACCTGGCCCAACTACTCATCCCTCCATTAAGTATTTTGTTGAAGATTTGGAGCACACCTGGGGTGATTCTGAGAAATGGGTCTTAGAGCTTCGTGGAGGTAAGCAGATAGCTATTCCTCTCTCACTTTACCACTCACCTGGGAGCTTGTCGGACTGCTCCGATCTCGAGGGATCTGTGAGACAGGGTAATAACACCTTCAAGGAAGAAGGGCATATTGTTAGTTGGGCGGATGAATGTGATGGTGCTCTGGATAATGTTTCTGCTGTTTCGGGGTCAGACTGTGAGTTGGGGGGATCTGATGGAGGTCTTGTAAATTGGGAAAATGTTAAAGAACCATTGGTTGTGCAACCGTTGGCAATGGCTAACCCAGTTGCTCCACTTGTGAAAGTGGCAGATGCTTCCACCCAATTATCTCCATGGATTGAGAAACGAATTAAAGCCTTTAGGAAATCTGTAGGTATTTCCTTGGAAGGCTTCGAAGCGGAAATAACTGGGATTTTTTTAGCTTTGGAAGCTAGGAAGAAAGCTAAAATGCAGGTAGAATGCTCTCAGAAGAGAGAGCCTAAGACAAGTTATAAAGGGCGTCGGGAGTTGAAAAGTCTGCTAAATTCTTGGAACTTTGAGAATAATTCTGATTTGGTAGGAGATGGCAGTGGGGAACGGGACTCTGTGGTGCCTCAATGAATCTGAAAATTATCTCTTGGAATGTTAGGGGGCTGAATGACTCTGAAAAAAGACTTCGAATTCGGAATATGATCAGAGGATGGGGTGCTGACATTATTTGTTTGCAGGAAACAAAAATGGAATTGATAACAAGGAGAGAGATCCGGAGCTTGTGGGGTTGTCAACATTTGGATTGGCTATATTTGGGTTCTATAGGTGCTTCGGGGGGGTGTTTTGGTGATGTGGGATAGAAGGATGGTGGAAAAAATTGACGAAGCAGTGGGAAGGTTCTCTGTCTCTTGCAAATTTAAAAATGTAGTAGATCATTTTGTTTGGGCTTTCACTGGTGTATATGGACCAAATTCTAATTGTGACAGGCGACTGCTTTGGGAAGAGCTGGCTGGTATTCATAGTTGGTGGAATGTGCCTTGGTGCATTGGAGGGGATTTTAATGTTGTGAGATTTCCTTCGGAGCGACTTGGTGCAGACTCTTTCTCTTCAGCCATGCTTGATTTTTCAGATTTCATTTCTGAACACAATCTTATTGATTTACCATTGGAGGGAGGTACTTTCACTTGGTCTAATTCTGGAGCAGTGGCTTCGCGGTCTAGGCTTGACAGGTTTCTTCTCTCCTCTGATTTGGAGGAGCAATTTCCTAATATTCGTCAAAAAAGATTGCATAGATTACTTTCAGACCACTTTCCAGTTCTGTTAGAAGGGGGAAATTTTCACAGAGGTAGCCATCCTTTTCGATTTGAGAATATGTGGTTAAAGGCAGAGGGTTTTGTAGAGAAAGTGAGAACTTGGTGGGAGTCCTATCATTTTCAAGGTTCCCCTAGCTTTCGGTTTGCAAGCAAATTGAAAGCTTTGAAGCTAGACCTAAAGAAATGGAATGTAGAAGAATTTGGCAATGTGGAGGATAAGATGAACAAGTTATGGAAGAACCTTGAAGCATTTGACTTGCTGGAAGATACTCGTCCTCTATCATATGATGAGACTTTGGAAAAAGAACAGCTTCGCATTGAACTTGAAAAGGTAACTCTTATGGTTGAAATATGTTGGAGGTAGAAATCTAGGGCCCTTTGGATCCGAGAGGGGGATAGAAATACTAAATTCTTTCATAGAACAGCAAACTCCCACAGAAGATTTAATAATATAGACAATCTGATGGTGGAAGGTGAATTGACTTCGGATCCTAATTCAATAGCAGCTTGCATCTCTCACTTCTTCAAACAATTGTACTCTGAAAATGAGGGCCAAAGACCTGTGCTTGATGAAGTGGAATTCTCTATGATTTCTGAGGAGGAAGCTGCCTGGTTAGAAAGACCTTTTGAGGAAGAGGAGGTATATGGTGTAGTCCAAGGTTGTAATGGCGATAAATCTCCAGGACCAGATGGTTTTTCAATGGCTTTCTTTAAGGCTTGTTGGGACTTTCTAAAACTTGAAATTATGGAGATTCTTGCCAACTTCCATTCACAAGCTGTCTTTGAGAAAAGTCTTAATGCGACTTTTATTGCTCTAATTCCAAAGAAAGTTGATGCTGTCAGTGTGAGAGATTTTAGACCTATTAGTCTTGTGGGTAGCATTTATAAAGTCATTTCCAAATTGCTGGCTAATAGGCTGAGAAGGGTGATTACTGGAATTATCTCTGAGTCTCAAAATGCTTTTGTTCTGGATAGACAAATCCTAGATTCTGTCTTAATTGCTAATGAGTGTTTGGATAGTAGGCTCAAGGCAAGGATACCTGGGGTTTTATGTAAGTTGGATGTGGAGAAAGCTTTTGATCATGTCAGTTGGGATTTTCTTATGTATATGTTGCAGCGTTGTGGATTCTCTGAGAAATGGAGAAAGTGGATTTTGTTCTGTATTTCCACAGTGAAATTTTCGATCTTGATAAATGGCTCCCCTAAGGATTTCTTTGGGAGCTCTAGGGGGCTGCGCCAAGGAGATCCTCTCTCCCCGCTCTTATTTGCTATTGTTATGGAGGCATTAAGCCGTCTATTAGATGGTGCGGTTCTGGCTGGACACATTTCAGGTTTCACTGTTGGTACTAGATCTAATATTCCCCTCATGGTGACCCATCTTCTCTTTGCGGATGACACTTTAATTTTCTGTGATGCTACAGCAAGTCAGATTGAATATTTGCGGGAAATTTTAGCCTCTTTTGAGGCGGTGTCAGGGTTGCATATTAACCTGGCTAAGTCAGAATTAGTCCCAGTTGGAGAGGTGACTAATATGGGGGAGCTTGTGGCATTGCTGGGTTGTAGACAGTCATCTTTGCCAATGACTTACTTGGGACTGCCATTGGGTGCTAAATTCAAAGACAGGGCGATTTGGAACTCTATCTTAGAAAGAATGGAGCGAAGATTAACGAGTTGGAAGCGATTATACCTATCAAAAGGTGGTAAGATTACCTTAATCAAAAGCACTCTCTCAAGTTTGCCAACTTATTTCCTATCTCTCTTTCCTATTCCTGCGGATATTGCTATTCGTATTGAGAGGCTACAAAGAAATTTTCTTTGGGGTGGGATAGATGAGTCTCCTAAATTTCGACTAGTAAATTGGGCCCAGGTTTGTTCTCCATTGCAGTATGGTGGTTTGGGTATTAAAAATTTGAGAACCTTCAATCAAGCTTTGTTGGGGAAATGGTTGTGGAGATATGGAAGAGAGACAACCCATCTCTGGAGGCGGGTTATTGAGGCTAAATATGGGAATGATTGGGGAGGTTGGTGTACAAAAGAAGTCTCTAATCCTTATGGTGTTAGTCTTTGGAGAACCATAAGACAAGGCTGGCCAGCCTTTTCAAAATCCATTCAATTCAAGGTTGGTGTTGGTGATAGAATTAAATTTTGGCATCATGTGTGGTATGGGAGTTGCACCCTCCGGGAGGCTTTTCCGAAACTCTATAATATTAGTTGTAATAAGGAGTCTTCTATTGCAGATGTTATGTCCTTTCCTAACCAAAGGCTTCACTGGGATCTTCTTTTTTCTAGAGCTCCTCAAGATTGGGAAACAAAGCATTTTTACACTTTTCTTGATCTTATCAATTCAATGCCCCTTAATGGTGAAGGTCAGGACAAACTTTGCTGGAAACCAACTGGGAATAAGAATTTTAAAGTGAGTGAGTACTATCTCTCTCTTTCCTCTACTATAGACATTTCTTTCCCTTGGAAGCCTGTGTGGCGGTCAAATGTCCCTACTAAGGTTGCTTTCTTCTCTTGGACTGCCTCCTTAGGTAAGATTTTGACTACTGAAAATTTATGGTATAAGGGTGTAGCCGTTGTAGATTGGTGCTATATGTGTAAAAAGAGTGGGGAATCGGTGAATCATCTTCTTCTTCATTGTCCTATTGCTTATGAACTTTGGTCTATGGTGTGGGCTCTATTTGGTCTTCAATGGGTTATGCCGCGTGGTGTCTTAGATTTATTTTCGAGTTGGCAAGGTTCATTTGGTGGGTGTCGGAGCATTGATTTATGGAGGGCTGTCCCTCATTGTGTCCTATGGTGTATTTGGCGAGAACGGAACTCAAGATGTTTCGAAGGAAAGGAACGGTCTATTCCAGAAATTAAATCTCTTCTTCTTCACACCTTGCTAGAGTGGAGTTCTTCCTTTAATCTCTTCTCTTGTTCTAATTTTTTAGAAATGCTGGATCTTTGTAATTTTTCTGTTTGATGTACTGTTTTCCTTGTACACCCCCAGTGTACTTGGTCTTTTTGGTTAATACAATTCCGTTATTTATCAAAAAAAAAATAACATAGAAGTTAGAAGACAATGCACCAATACAATGTGGTCATTAATAGTTTTTTATTCGTAAGTTACGTACACACCTAGTGTGAACCCACAACCATACCCTCCACCCATTATAATGGGAAGATGGTATCATTTGAGCCAAAGCTAGAAACTTGAATTCAGCATTTGGTTTTAAATTTGCCTTTTGACAGGATGGCTTTGCTTTTATATATATATATATATATATATATGGGTTGGGTTCAAGTTACACCTGGTGTAACTCTGAGCAACGTTAAATCACCTAATAACTTATTATAGAATTCATATTTTGAAAATCTCACCGTTGAATTACATATTCTATATGTTCTTAACATTATGCCAATTTTCATGTCAATTGGATATTATTTACCATTCGATTCATAAACTCATTTTTTATGCATTATTTTAAATTACAAAAATTTGAATTTAAATAATTGATTGATGACATGATTATTAATCTCTAACCACCTTGAAATTTTGCACGCATAGAGAATATATGAAGATAATGTAATCTAATAGTGGATTTGTTAAAATTCGCATCCAATTATAAAATATTAAGTAGTCTAACATTACTTAAAAATTATACCAAGTATAACTTGAACTCAACCCTATATAAATATACTAGCCTCTAAGCACGCTCATTGGGCGTGCTTAGAGGCTAGTATATTTATATAGGGTTGAGTTCAGCTCTTTTATTTATTTTTTAGGTAAAGGTTAATAATTTGCATCTATTATAATTTGAAAATGTATTTTTTATTTTTCAAACAAATAAGAAAGATAAATTTTAGAGATAAGCAGTAACTATAATTTCTTTTTTAAACATGTGGTTGAAAGTGGTGTAGTGATATAGAGAAAAGTTTGGATAGAAAAAATTAGATGAACTTAAGGGGAAAGAAGGCTAAATTTTAGGAGTTATTTTAGTTTTTTATTTTTTATTTTTTAAATTGGGGGTGTTTTACTTTTATTAGGATGAAAAATAAATAAAAGGCTAAATTTTAGGGAATAAAAACATGAACGTGAAGGAAAAAAATCCTAAATTTTAAGATTTCTCTTTTTAAATTTAAAATGAAATTTGTTATTTGACATTTATGACCCTATTTTTAAGAGAAGTTACCCTTTATTAATGATGATATTTTTGAACCACATAAAAGTCTAGTTCAAAGAGGAGAATCCTCTTATTTATATCTATATATATATATATATATATATAAAGAACCTTAACTATAGTAGTCTAAGGTTCTGCCATGTGACTCAATCCTCAAAAAGGAAAGAGAATTCTCTTCTTTTAGCCTGTCACCTCCCCAAAACTTTGCATTTCTGACACAGTATTAGCTAATTGCTATTTGTTAATGGGATAGATGTATTTATTTCCATATATTAATTATTGATAGACGATACACTAATTATTTATATAAAAGGAATTTATACGGTTAATTTTATAAAATTTAAATAAGAAACAATTTATTTGGAATACTTATTATCAAAAAATAATTCATTTGAAATACGGCATTCTTCGTCATGTTTAGTTGCTTTGGCATCAATTGAAATAAAAACCATCAAAAGGCAAAAGCAAATTTAATAATGCATGCAATTAGGAAAATAAAATATAACTATGAGCTTAAATTAGTCAAAATATTTAAATATTTATGAATTTAATTAAATGATATGTTCATATTTTTAATTATATCAATCATAACAATTCACATTTCATAACTCCTTGTAATTACATGTGATATGTATAAAATATAAGGTTGGGTTAAAATGCACTTGGTGAAACTTTATTTTATATTACACCACTCAATAAGTTTTTGTTGTATTTAATATTTTGAAATTCTTACTGTTGGATTAGACTTTAGTTTTAAAATGCAAGCCAAATTTAGAGATAATTTGATACTATTCACATGAGTTCTAGTTAGCTCAACAAATAAAATATCTTGTCATTGAACAAGGGATTTAGGTTTTAATCCCTCCTACACCAAAACCAAGTAGTGTTTCGGCAAGATGATACAAGTAATCATCATGCAGTGAACACTATAGGTTTAAATGATATCATAACTATATAAATTTTAATTTTAAAAAAAAAAAAAAAAACCTGATACCATGTACCATCTAATCATAAACTCATACGACAATTTTAAAGTGCACAAAAATAGGAATTTTATCATTTTATTCGTGAGATAGTTATTGATTTTGATAACATTAATATTTTGCAAACATGTAGAGTATAAGGTGAAAATGAACATGTAGAGTACAAGGTGAATGTAATTCAACAATGGGTTTGTCAAAAACACATCCAATAAAAAGCTATTCCACAGTGTAATACTGACAAAAAATACACCATGTGTAACCTTAACCCAACATATGTGTGTGTTGGGGGGGGGGGGGGGGGGGGGGGGAGTGGACTACATACTTTGATTAAAAAAAAAGTATTAATAGGACAAATGCATTTATTCTCATGCTTTTTTTTTTTTTGATAGGTAAGAAAAAATTGTATTAATAGATTTGCATTTCCTATCTTTTTAATGACATCTAATATGATTAAAGTGAATTCCACAAACATTATCACATGCAATAAATATCATACATGGGTCATAAGATAATTTCTTACGAAGTATTTCAAGATGCACCACACAATACATCAGCTAGTTGAGATAAATAGCAAGTAAACATGCAAAGAGTGCTAAATACCTTAAGGAACAGAATCCAGTCATGTCCTGTCGAAAGAGATTTTAAAACATCAACAGCAACATTCCAAGATGAAGCCACTGACAAAGCAACTCTTCTTGACATCTCTTCTGACAAGTGAAAACGTGACCGGGGTATTTTCTCAACTGTATATCCCAATCTGCCATAGTAGACAATGCGTTTAATAACATCAGTTATATGCTTCTACGTTCTGACAGCCTCCCATCCAGTCAGAACACGTTAACAAGTTTCAACCATGGGTGAAACATGTTAAACAGCAGTAATCATGTTAAATGGAATATTGACATGTCCAAGAAGAGAATGGCCAGACATACACTTTTTCTGGTAAAATGCCATGGATAAACAAGAATACTGATGTTGCCAAGAGAAGTTTTGAAAGGGTAGTCAGGAGGGTGAATCCAGATGCAATGAAGTTGTAGTAAATAGCAACCAAAACTAACAATGCAGTAAGTGTCCTTTTTTTGTCCCTCCAGAGTAACGTGTCAGCAACTGCAAAAGGATATAGCAGTTAATGGATCACTTCATCAATAAATTTAAATGAATTGATGTATATTACAACTTCAATCCCAATGTTTGGACTAAAATCTATGTTTTGACAAAAGTACAACAATCATAAGTCCCATAAAATAAGAATATCCTTATGTTTCCTCTAGATGTCCAAACACAATAGAATTCATAAACTTAATAAGAAATATAAGCACGTATTTCCAACATGCATCAGCATCTGATATTGTAAATCATAAGAAATAAATAAATAAATAAGGTATCTGAGCACTTTTCAATGCACATATGTGCTGTTTGTCAGACAGCTAAATGCATCAGCATTTGACATGTCAATTGTCAACAATCATACTGTGTTGAATTTTGAAAACACTAAAATGTATGTGTTTATACCAGTCCTTGTAGCCAAGTCTATGTCTCTCCATTTGAAAGAGGGGAGGTCTTTGATGGAGCACGAGACTAAGAATAAGAAAAAATTAGAAAAATTGAACAATCCTAGGCTTCACCACCCTGCCTGAAACCTTAGGCTTCACCATCTAGAGGAACTTGGAATCACCACCAAGCTGTAGAAAAACTCGAACTCGGGAAAAATTGTATTCAACTTGCACTGCTCCAAACTATTGCTGAAGCCTCTTTTAATAGGCTTCAAGGATTACATCAACAAGAGGAGTAGGGACTCCCAATCAAGTCACAATTACATCTCATAAAATCCTTAACAACAATCCATGAAATCCACAACCGCAATAAAGCCCAATTTCATAATTCAAAATGTGAATTAGGTATCTCAAATGACAAAATCTAAAAAAATAAGCTCTTAAATAAATTTTGACTGTGCTCACTGCACGTGCTACAGTAATCTTGAGTATAGCTCATAGGAAGGAAAGGCTTAAGAAGGCTAAGGCTTGGGATGTACTCGTAGCAAGTTTTTCGCTACTTTTGCTAGAGTGCATACATACATGTTCATATGCATGTGGATGCTTGCATGAATATATGTTAGAAACAAATTCCTATATGTCTTTTGTTTTATGAACTCAATTGAAACTTCCTTAGAGTTTGCCTGTTCATCTTGATCAAATCCCCAAATTTCAGGTCATATTAGATATACAAGTTTTATATGCTTTTCTTATCAACTCAATTGCAACATCCGCAGGGTTGGCTTGTCCATCTTTAAGTCTTCAAACCCCCCAATTTAAGGTCATATGAAAACCCAAATCGATATATTGGGCCTTCTTCAGATTTATTAAAAAAAAAAAAAAAATTATTTATGAACAACGTTGCACAACAACTAGATTGAATATAATATCCCTTTGAACATTTGAACTTTGAATACTCCCTTTAGCTTACATAACAAGAACATGAGGTAGGTGCTATAGAATCGATGGTGATAACATGGAACGGATTCCTTGTTAGTTGCCTCAAGATTATGATGGGCTATGAAGCACCGATATGGATACAGTCCTGGCCTAATACGATACAAACATGGCAAGATAGTAATTCTAGAAAAACTAAAATACAACAGAATAGGAGTATGATACAACAAACAAGCCTTAATTCCAAAATTTTGGGATCACAACTACGGATTCTAAACAGACTAATCAGGGTTGGTCAGCCAGAAGTATTCTTTTTCACCATTGTTTTTACAAGCAATGCGAACTTTATTAAAAACAGAGAGAGAAAAAAAATTACAGACCACTCCCCATATACACCGGTAGTGTACTAGGTAGGGCCAAGAAAATCAACAAAAAGAACACAAATCTAAAAATCAATAAGCAAAGAAAATGAGAGGTCACTCACCACAGACATCCAACCATAAAAAGTATGCAAGATAAAACGTGCTCTTTTTCACCAATTCTTCACTATCCAAAATCTATTCTTTGTCATCTTCTTAACTAACATAAGCTAGTTCCCTTGAAAATGTAACCATATTTCTATAACAAGAGGTCAAGCCTAAGGATATTGCTGAAACTCCCCAAAAAAAAAAAAACTCAAGAATATTGCTGAAACTCAAAATAAGCATCCCTTCATTCTTAACAATAAAAGTTTGAAAGCAAAAGTTAAAAAGTAGAGTTGTATTTGCTGTTATGGCCAAACAAAAGAGCAATCCAGTCACTACAACACCTCAAGAAACACATCCTCAAATGTATGCCTATCGCATTTCCGCCATATGCTCCACAAAATAATAGGTGTGTGTTTGAGGATGTGGAGAGGACAGAGGATCAGATTTTAGCCACCTTTGCAGGCTCTTTTATGAATAGAGAATCAATTCCAATGTGTTTATACTCAAATTATGAAGCTTTGAAATATATCTACTCTCAAAAGAAGTTGAATTATTGGCATGAAAAGTGGGTTTCCATTTTGCAAGAATACACTTTTGTTCTCAAGCACAAAGTTGGAATTGGGAATAGGGTAGCAGATGCATTAAGTTGGGTGGTCTATATCCGTACTTCATTAGCTGTACAAGTGATTGGATTTGATCCTTTGTGTAAGGATTTCAGCATCATATTATGGTTTATTTTTCATGGGAACTTGCTTATGCATAAGTTTAACATCCTTGCTGGAAGCCGGCCAAAAATCAGGGTGTGTTTGTTGGAGGGTACTATTGATCTTTAATGTCTAATATTGACGCGTCTTTTCCCTGTAAAATTATTTGGAGATCGAGGGTACCACCTAGAGTTTCTTTCTTTTCTTGGACAGCAGCTTTGGGGAAAATTCTGACTTATTGACAATCTACGAAGGAGACAAATTAGTGTGATAGATTGGTGTTATATGTGTGAAATGTAATGGGGAAACTGGACCATTTATTTATGCATTGCCCTTTAGCTACTAAGATGTGGACTATTGTATTTGGTTTGGAATTCACTGGGTTATGCCGAAAAGATTTTTGGATATACTAGCTTCTTGGCAAAGGTTGCTTCGGTCCTCATCAGAACATAGCAATTTGGAAAGTTGTGCCTCATTGTTTAATGTGGGGCATTTGGAAGGAATGAAATGCTATAAGTTTCGAAGGTTGTGAATGGACTATTCTTGATCTGAAGTTTGATTGGTTGCTAGCTTTGAAATCCTTTTCTTTTACTTCTCTCTTCTATATGATTAAACATTTTACCTGGAGAGCTTGTGTGTATAAAGATTACCTCTTGTGTACTTGGGCTTCTATTTTACATTAATAGATTTATGTTATCAAAAAAAATTGTATCTATTTTTTTTTTATAAGTAAACTATCATCCATATTTACAATTCAAGTTAACCCAGAACGACTGCATTCTGCAACCCAATATAAGCAGAACGTCCAAAGAATAGCATATGGGAATGCAACATGGCCAAATATACCAAAACGTAGTAACATGAATATAAATTGATGATTTTTACCCCTTCCTTTTCCAAGATATATGGAAGCTTTAGAAGGCCCCTCTCTTTTGGGTGGATGTTCAGCCCTCAAGTGTGAGTATGACTCAATTGTCCTCTTTAGACCCTCCTACAGGAAAAAAAATTAAAAATTAAAAATAATAATAATAATAATCTAATTGTGACAAGTATTATACCAACACAAGGACTTAACTTGGAATATGAGTGGTGATTTTTTTTTTTGATAAGTAAGAATGATATATATACGAAAGGCTACTCTATGCATGAAGAACATAGAGCAAACCCAGAAAATACAAGAAGAAGAAAACAGAGAGAAAACAAAAAAGAAAACCAATCAACATATTAATTACAAAGAGAGCTAAGGAAAGAAGGGAGAGAATCACAAGTCGTGAGTCCCTATGCCCGAGACCAATCAAAAAGAGTTCCACTAAAAGAAGAAAGCATCTGATCATCGGAACTATCCAAATCCTCAAAATTCCGTTGATTCCATTCCTTCCAAATACACCAAAGGATGCACAACGGAACTAAATTCCAAATCTGAGACGAGTGCTTCCCCAACCGATTCCACCAACCAAAAAGCAAATCTGGGATCAATCTAGATATAACCCAAGACAAGCCAAAAGTTATAAAAACAAAACTCCATAACTGATAAGCCACCTCACAATGAAGAAGTAGGTGGTCTACCGTCTCTCCACAATGTCGGCACATAATACACCAGTCCACAAAAACCAATCTCCTCAATCTCAGGTTATCACCCGTTAGGATCTTATTCCAAGCTACACACCAAACAAAAAAGGAAACTCGCTTAGGGGCCTTTACTTTCCATATAGCTTTCCAAGGAAAGGCAATTAAGGGAGAGTCCCTTAATTTGTTATAATATGACCGGGTGTCAAACTCCCCATTAGACTTCAACTTCCATCTCATCCGGTCTCCCACATCCATTGGAGGAGTATTAGCTCCCAATATATAAAGAAAACGCAGCCCTTCATCCATCTCTCAGTTCCACTATGAGTGGTGATTGGATCTTTCTCAGTGTTATTGGTAAGTGTTATCAAGCAGAACTATCCAGTTCAGAGTTTATAATGTACTTAAGACTCAGACAACAAAAATAAACCACAGCACAATTACCTAAATATGTAGAAGACAAATCATTATGGGCATTTAAATTTACATCAGCAATCCAAAAAATTCTTTTTAAAAGGTTATTGCCAAGCAATTATAAGGGTTGCACAGCTCATGAGAGCAAATCCTTGATGTTGAGTTCAAAGATAAAACATGGGGCCATAGCTACTTAACCCATATGGTTCAGCAAAAAACATTTCCTTATACACACACACACATATATAAAAGTTTTTTTTGGCCCCAAGATGAGGGGAAGGAAAGGGAAGACTCAAACGAGTGAGCGCTGGTTCATCAGGCATGATCCCCAACTAATTGTGTTAACTTTAGGGGTTATGAGGTTCAGCAGACATGACATATACCAAACAGAGAACTTTGGTAAATCCTTATACAACTTCATCCAACACCAAAGAATTAAGCAACTAGATTCAAAACAATCAAGAAAATATTTCCACATGGAAAAACAAATGTTTCTTCACTCTTCCCCCCCGCCCCCCCCCCCCTCTTGTCTTTTCTTTTCTTTTCTATCCCTTTTTTCTCTTAGCAACTTGTTAATCTTTTCTAATGAAACAAGAAAGAACCTGAAGTGGTACAACAGGCGCGTAGCCAAGTAGATCCTTTGCTTTTGAACAATTAAAAGATCTGCTGCAGGAGAGGAGTCTTATTCTTGAAGGTGTCAACTGTGGAACTTTCATCCCATATGGACCTAACAGCCTATATGCCCACTCCACCATATGTGCAATCGGCATCACCACAAAGGCAGGAATCTTTATTCTTGGCCTGCAAACTACATTGGTTCAGACAAAACGTGGAGGGAAATTGACAATTAAATAACTATGTTTTATTCCTTTTTAATGAATAAAATAATTTAATAAAATAAAGAACTAGTTGGATCACATGGAGTGTGTATCAAGTAGCCTAACCAGTTACAATCTGAAATTTCAGAGTCTAGTAAATCTAAGAAAAGATACAACAGAAATGTTTCCTAATGCATTCATACAATCATATAAAGAATATAAAAAGCACTGTTCATTAAAGTGAATAGAACATTCAGCACCAACAAAGGTCCTGCTATTCCTTTCTTGCCATATAGTTGAAAGAGCAGCTTTCCAAGGGACTAATGGACTATTAGGGCAAGAAACATAGTATGTGAATCAGATAAGAGTAATCATTAGTTGTTTAAGGCTTAAGCAATTGAGCCAAGCTTCCTTGTTATAAGTAACATTCCCCAATCACCAATATGGCCCGATTTTTTAGTACTAATTCTCAAACTGGTAAAAGAAACCCTTAGTTCCATCCCAACCAAAACATTGGCCTATACTAGACGATATATATCGCCACTAATGAGAATACTAAATAGAATTTTGACGTTATAAAATCCATAAAAATATAGTATATCCATTGTATTAAGTTTATTTGTTAGGAATATTTTGCATATGAATATGTTGTGTTGCAATTTTTTCAGTATCAAAATTCTACAATTCTCGTGGAATTATCTTAGTAATTGGATTACAACACTTTTTGTTGAACTCAGAAAAAGATCAAATTGTAACAATTAAGACAATATCATAAACATTTAAGCTAAAAAGATAGAGTTAAACTTGAAAACAATATCTAATTATGGAATTTGTTATATAATTATTTCCATATTTAATTGCTTATACACTAAGGGGTATTATTTTAACTTTGGCAGGGAGGGGCAATAACACCCCCCCCCCCCCCCCCGCGAAACCCCCTAGCTCTGCCCCATCTAAATAGCTATAAAAAATAGTACAACATGCCAAAATGGAAATTGTTTTAGTGTTTCATCTCTGACAGCTTAGGTAAAAGGGTGGAAAACATTTTCCACTTTTTTCTGTTGACTAGGCTACAAGTTTCCTATTGACCAAAGTTTTTTGCCATACAAAATCCTGGAAAATGAGTAGAACGTTTTCCACTGAAACACATGATTCATTAATCTAGACAAACTTGATAGAAAATAGAACCAGTTTAATTTTTAACTCGTTTTGTTTATTCTTCCTTATAGCTTTGGATAAATTTTTTCTTCCTTATAGCAGTGGATAAGGATGCATCTGTTGCTTCTAATACAGAAATGACAGCTTTAAAAATGTAACATAACTAACTCAAATGACCTTTGTCATGTTGACCTGCAGATGACAAGTTGAAGATTTAACATAACAAAGAACTGGTTGAGTTGACCATAAATGAGACAAAGATCAAAGAAGAAGAAGAAGATGAGGACCAACATTATGACAGCACATTTGCACAAAATGAAAAGGTATTAATTAAAAGCAATACCTTTCATAGCCAAGACCTTCCAGGACAATCGAGACAAACTCCCAAAATTTCATGCGTTCCATGTTGGTAATAAAATATGCCTGCAAAACCAATCTCCATTTAACAAACCTGCCAAAACCCAGTTATAATATCCTAGTTGGACATGTCCTCCCTCATATATGTATCTTCTTGTTTAACTTTCCTAGGAGACATTCCAATTAAATTTTGAGGCATAAATCTGCAATTGTAAAGAAAATGCCATGAAACAGAATATTAAATTGATGTATGCCTCTAAACTAACTCAGACATATTGACACGTTTTCTTGATAATCATCCCCCAAAAAACTTCAAATTTCTTCTCTTATAAGTATCTGAATAAAAATGTTTGAACCTGTCCAGCATAAATCCTTTTGCAGGTTGGTTCCAAATCATAAAGCTTGCACATTGGCATTCTATTTTTGTTTCATCACCTACTAAATGCATTAAAAATCCCAAGAACATGCCACCTGGGTCCTGGCACAGATGATAAAAGGGGAGGGGGGGCACTATAAGCGTATACCCATTTTTGAGAAGATATGAGGAATTGACAGAGAACTATAAAAATAAAATTCTAGCTGCAAGTAAATTTCCCAACAGTGAATTACAAACAACCATCCCCCCCCCCCCCCAAGCGGTCCCTTCCCGGCCCAAAAATAAAATACCATTGAAGGTGGTTGCCACATACACAGAAAGTTCAAGCAAAAACCTTTGTTCAATCTTAAAGTTACTTAAGGATGCAGAGAATGCACTACTATGCCTAATGCCTATCCAGAACAGGGACCATAAAGCTTCAAAGTACCTATCATGGTGCAGGAAGTCACCAAGACTGCCTCCACCAGTCCACCCCCAATGAGGTTTTCTTGGCTTTGGGCTGCACCATAAGCTCACCAAACCAAGCATATGCACCCCATAAATTACGGAAGTTAGAGTCTGTTCAGGCCATGTTCTCACTCACACGAAGTCAATGGGCCCAAGCTACCCCTTGGTCCCACTCAACTGCCTCCTCCCAGTTTCTTCCTCAGGTCAGTCAATTCTCCTCTCAAATTGGTGTTTCTCAACCATCAAATCACTTTAAGTGATGCATGGTACATCTCCGCCTAAAGCCTATCACTACACTGCATTGTTATATCTATGGATATTTGACAATACAGCATACAGCCTATCTCATATTTTAAGTCCCAAAGATTCCAACAATGTCACATGGAATAAATTGGATAAATCAAAATTGGTTCTAGCACAACCAGAATAAGCAAAGAAGTACAACCCATTTGAGAACAAAAAATAAATGCATTCAAACTTAGAATCCACCTCCCCCCTCCCCCCCCCCGCCCACAGTAACTTTGCTTTTCAAAATCTTCCCCATAGATGACAATTGGATTTGATGGAGGTAGCTCTCTCTCTCTCTCTCTCTCTACACACACACACACACACACACACACGTATATGAACCTGGCCTGATGCTTTTTCTGCAACCATCCCTTCTGATGCAAGAGCTCGCTCAGCACATATATGGGCATGTGCCACATTTTCAACATAAGTGAAGTCATAAATGTTGTTGCCATCTCCAACAATGAACTGATCATTTTAGAAAAGAAAGGAATCAATATTAGATTTTATTGAATGTTAATGTAATGCACTTATGTGTGTGTTTCTGTGTAATATAATCTTCTTCTTTTTTTACAAGCATGATATGTGTATGTGTGTGTGTGCATGTGTGAGTGTCTGCATTTGTATACATTTACATACATATACCTATAGCCCAAATGTATTCACCACTCAGTACCCCAAATTTTATATGAGTTAGAAGATTCTTGTACCCAAACCTGGTACTTCCTACCAAGCAAAGAGGCACAATTAAATGATCCAATGATTATTTGATCAACGTTTTTGGTGGTCAAATTTCTTGTCTAATAATTATTTGATCAATGTCTCAGTCAAAATCTGTGTCATTCATGTATCATGTCATAGATGTGGATGACTGAACCCGTCATAATGTCCAATTTGTTGTATATCACATGCACAACCAGAAAACAAAAATGGAGACAAATTCATCACTAAGCAGAACAATGAATATATACGTACCTTCAATTTCCCTGCCCTTGCAGCATCAACTAAAGATGGAACAAACAACTTATCTCCAGGACCAAAAATGCTGCTAGGACGTATGCAGCATGTTAAAAGTCCATTAGTCCCATTCGATTTGATAACCAATGCCTCTCCTTCAGATTTAGTTGCTGAATATGAATCATTGTGCTGAAACAGGTGAAGACAATATAGGCATTGTGTAGACATTCTAACCAACAGAAAGGACATTATAAATTGAGGATAGATATTACTAAAGTTTACAAGATCAGCACAAAAAACAGACACAAGCAATGAGATTGTTCGATGTTCATTAATAATAGACATAATAATATAAATTGAAAGCTTTTAATTTTTTTTTCTTTAGATTTATTCTAATATAAGTAATAGATTTAATATTTTTTTGACAAACTTTTTGGTGCCATGCATGGGTTAGCAGCAGCAACAACAAACTCAACACTTTCAAAGTGAAGTGAGTACCTTAGCCGGGTAGGGCACTGATTCATCCCCATCCAAAATGCCATGAACCCCATCAAAGACCACACTAGGAGAGCTAGTATAGATCAGTCTCTTCACTTTATGCTCAATACAAGCATCAATAACATTCTTGGTCCCTATAATAAATCATAAACGAACCACAGCATAATAAGACAAACAAATTCAAACACCCGAAACAAAGAAAGATTCAACAAAGTCCAAAAGCACATCAAAAAAAGCCAATAGGCTAAACACCCATCAAACCTAGCACTCTGTACCTTCCACATTGACCGAATAATGTAGCTGGTAATTGTTGATCGAAGAATTCGGCGCAGCCATGTGGAACACAACCTCAGCTCCTTCCAATGCTGTTTATTATCATTATTAATACCAAAAAAAAAAAAAAAAATTTCAAAACTTATGCAGAAAAATTTTCAGCTAGGCATTTTATCAAACAGTTGGAAGGAGTGAGCAAACCTTTGAGAACTTGGGCCTTGTTTCGAAGATCCATGGAAACATAAACAGCTTGAGCAGAGCGCAAGGCTTGGCCGAGAGTTCCATTCTCCTCATGAGGGTCAAGGCTAATGGTGGGACCCATATCGGCAATTCGGACGAGGAACATGTTATATGAGATGAGCTTTTCAACCAAATGACGAGCAGCAAAACCACGACCTCCTGTCACCACGCACCATCTCTCAGTACCACCATCCCCAGATGCCATTTCTCTCTGCAAAACCATTAAAAAAAACCCAACTGACTAAAGCATTAATTGTGTGTATTTGTAATGTGCTTGATAGATCTTGATAAGGAAGAAGAATTATGAAGAAACCTTTCAATGAGGGAGTGATCGATGGGATCTTAATTGATTCTGGGCTGGCTTGGCGAGTTCAGCTAGTGTAGATGTACTATTTGCACAGACTGATATTTGGTGGTCGTTGGCTTTGGATTTGGTAGTATAAAATTTGAGTTTTTGTAATTACTAAAGTAATTCACTCTCACATAAACTCACTTTTTTCTTGTTTTTTTCAAATATTCAGAGTCGCTTGCATGGCTGCATCACACATCATGAGTTTGGGAATATATATTAAAACTAGTGTATAACTTCGTGTATATGACCAGTACATTTAAAAATAATTACAATTATACATATATAAATTGTTTGCTTATTGGTTATAAATTAAAAAATAAATTGAAATTAATATTTAGAATAATAAACTTAAAAATAGAATTAGTCATGCCAATACAACATTTCCTAAGGACCAATCCCTTCACCAAAATAACTTGAAAAAGAGCTTGACAAAGACTAAAAGACCATCTTGCTAAGACGTGTAGCTTTGTTAGCATTCTTGTACACTCCATCATGTTTGTTGTGCATTGGGGGGTTGCTTAATAATTGTTTGCTGATGGTAGCAGGTGGTTAGGGGTTAAGACTATATTTAGAGAAACATTTAAGAGAGAGGAGCTTGAGAGTCTACATAGAAGTGTCCAGGTGAAATGTTCTTATTTAGATTATTTTTGTGGTCTACTTGGTTTTTGTATTAGGTGTTAATGTATTATTTATTTTGGCACAACAATTTTAAAATTTTAGATAGGATACATGGCGCAAATTAAGAATCTAATTAACTCACTTGACCCCAAAAAAAAACACGTGGCGCAAAATTGAGGATTTAATTGAAATCTAATTGGATTTTCTCTCAATTTCACCTATTATTATTATATATATATATATATATATATAAGCCACGTAATAGTAAGAAATAGTATAAAGAAAACAGCTCATGATTTTAAACTACATTATAATGAAGTATTGTTTCCAAAGCCATATTTTTCAAATTCGTATGGTTGCTTATTTTAATCCTCATACAGGATTTAAGTTTCATTTATACATTTGAATATTGATATTGTTAAATTCAATGGTTAGTTATGAAGCAAAAGAGTTGTAAACCGTAAAAAAAATATGTGAGAAAATGAATTGACAATGTTTCATAAGTCAATGAATATGAATAGAAAATGGGCTACAAGTTTACTTACAAATCTGTTTGTTGTGCATTAAGAGGTTGCCAGTTTGTTATTAATAATTGTTTGCTGATGGTAGCAGGTGGTTAGGGATTGAGATTATATTTAGAGAAACATTTAAGTGAGAGAGAGAGAGAGAGAGAGAGAGAGAGGAGGTTGAGAGTCTACATAGAAGTTTCCAGGTGAAATGTTCTTGTTTAGGTTATTTTTGTGGTCTTCTTGGTTCTTGTATTAGGTGTTAATGTATTATTTATTTTGGCACAACAATTTTAAAATTTTAGATAGCACACATGGCACAAAATTGAGAATCTAATTAACTCACTTGACCCAAAAAAAAACATGTGGTGCAAAATTGAGAATTCAATTGAAATCTAATTGAATTTTCTCTCAGCTTCACCTATTATTATATATATAGAAGCCACGTAATAGTAAGAAATAGTATAAGGAAAACAGCTCATGATTTTAAACTGCATTATAATGAAGTATTGTTTCCAAAAGCATATTTTTCGAATTTGTATGGTTGCTTATTTTAATCCTCATACAAGATTTAAGTTTCATTTATACATTTGAATATTTATATTGTTAAAATCAATGATTAGTTATGAAGCAAAAAAGTTGTAAACCGTAAAAAAAATATGTGAGAAAAGGAATTGACAATGTTTCATAAGTCAGAGTGCTTTTGCAGCAGAACGACTCATCACAGATAACGTGCTGGTAGCTTCGGAGACTATGTTCCATATCAGTCAAAAAAGGAATGGCAAGAAAGGGGAAATGGCTTTGAAGCTCGACACGAGCAAGGGCTATGACAAGGTTGAATGGAGATGTTTGGAGCAGATCATGCGGAAAATGGGTTTTGCAGAAAGTTGGGTTAGCTTGATTATGAGATGCATCAACACAGTTACCTATGCAATCCGCATTAACGGTGCACCAACGGGGCAGATAATCCCGTCAAGGGGTTTAAGGCAGGGGGATCCACTCTCACCCTACCTTTTTCTACTGTGTGCAGAAGGTTTGTCGGCAATGCTTCACCAAGCTGTGCAAAATAAAAAACTGCGAGGTGTTTCAACATGTAGAAGGGGACCAAAAGTTTCGCATCTTTTCTTCGCAGACGACAGCCTGATTTTTGGCCTAGCAACTGTGATGGAAAGTACTGAGATTCTAAGGATTTTGAAGGTGTATGAAGATTCTTCGGGACAGTAGTTGAATAAGGAAAAAACAGCTCTATACTTCAGTCGAAATACTCCCATGGAAGATCAAGAAGCAATTAAAAATATGTTTGGTGCCCAAGTGATCAGACAACATGAAACTTATCTCGGTCTGCCTTCCCTAATTGGTAGATCCAAGACCAACACTTTTGCACAACTAAAAGTGAAGGTGGCCAAGAAGCTGACTGGATGGAAAGAGAAGTTACTCTCGGCAGCGGGAAAAGAAGTTCTCATAAAGGCAGTGGCACAAGCTGTCCCTACCTACACTATGAGCTGCTTCAAGCTTCCTAATGCAATTTGTGATGAGTTAACTAGCATGGTAAGTCAGTTTTGGTGGGGACAGAAGAAGGAGGAGAAGAGGGTGGCCTGGATGAGCTGGGAAAAGTTGTGTCAGCCGAAAGAGAAAGGGGGAATGGGATTCCGGGATTTGAAGGGTTTTAACAAAGCGCTACTAGCTAAGCAAGGGTGGAGACTCCAAACAAATCCACACTCTCTGTTTGCTAGGGCGTTTAAAGCCAAGTATTTTCCGGGCAATGATTTCAGCCAAGCAAAACTTGGTCACAATCCTTCTTTCGCATGGAGAAGCATAATGTCAGCTCAGGAAGTGGTAAATAAGGGGATGCGATGGAGAGTAGGAGACGGGCACAGCATCAAGATATGGTCTGACAAATGGTTGCCTTCACCATCTTTATATAAGGTAACCTCTCCAAAAAACTCACTAGAGGCTGATGCAAAAGTCTGCGAACTCATTGATCAGGAAAGAAAGGAGTGGAAAGTTTCTCTGGTGAGACAAATCTTCTGGTCCCACGAGGTAGGTATGGTACTGGGCATTCCTCTTAGCACAAATCTTCCTCCGGACAAGTTGGTTTGGGCCTGCACAGCGAAGGGCAGATTTACAGTTCGAAGTGCCTACCATTTAATAATGGAGGATAGTAGACAAGGCAGAGATGGGGCGAGCTCGGATAACACTGAGGTGAGGCAAATCTGGAGACGAGTTTGGAGCATGAAAACTCCAAATAAGATCAGAAATTTTGCCTGGAGGGCTTGTAGAGATATCCTTGCAAACAAGGTGAACCTGAAGAGACGAATGATAACAAAAGATGATCTTTGCAGCGAGTGTGGAAAGGAATCTGAAACTAATTGTCATATGTTTTGGTTTTGTGAGAAAGCCAAAGATATATGGGGAAATAGCAAACTGGTTTTCCCTTTTCACATTGAACCTTGGTGGAGCTTTATGGATGTGGTGTGGCAGATTGTGAAGTGCAAAGTAGCTGAGTCGGGGCTCTTGGAGATTACTATGACATTTTGTTGGGAGATATGGAAAAACAGAAATTCCGTTCGGAATGGAGGACCTCGTAGATTGGGGAGAGCCATCGTTCAACGAGCTGTAGCTTCAATGGAGGAATACCGTGCTGCAACAGAAGAGGTACCTCCTCCCAGACCAACGGAGGATGTGAAGTGGCACCCACCCAATCAACCTCTCTACAAGCTAAATGTGGATGCGGCTGTGCTAAAGGAGCTAAATGCCACAGGAATGGGGATGGTTGTACGGCGACGGGGAAGGTAACGTGTTGGCAGCAATGAGTAAGAGGTTTCCAGCACCTTTGGCCACTTTGGAAGCCGAAGCAAAATCAATGGAGGTAGCGGTACAATTTGCATGGGAGATGGGATTTAGGGAGGTTATATGCGAAACTGATTCTTTGAGCCTATACCAGATGCTCTTAGGAAACACAAAGGCCCCCACCTGCATAGAAACTATTGTTACCAGCATTCTTCTGTTAGCCCAGAATTTTTTTCATTGTTCTTTCAATCATGTAAAAAGGCTAGGCAATAAGCCGGCCCATATTCTAGCCCAATTTGCAAGACATGTTGGGGATTTTGTGGTGTGGTTGGAGGAAACTCCTAGCCAAATTGAGCACGCGTGTGCTCAGGATGTAATCCACTTTTTTGGTAATCAATAAATGAAAGCAGAGTCTTCCTATCAAAAAAAAAAAAAAAAAAGAATATGAATAGAAAAGGGGCTACAAGTTTACTTACAAATCTGTTTGTTGTGCATTGGGAGGTTGCCGGTTTGTTATTAATAATTATTTGTTGATGGTAGTAGGTGGTTAGGGGTTGAGATTATATTTAGATAAACATTTAAGAGAGAGAGAGAGAGAGAGAGAGAGAGAGAGAGAGAGAGAGAGAGAGAGGAGGTTGAGAGTCTACATAGAAGTATCCAGGTGAAATGTTCTTGTTTAGGTTATTTTTGTGGTTTTTCTTGGTTTTTGTATTAGGTGTTAATGTATTATTTATTTTGGCACAACAATTTAAAAAATTTAGATAGAGCACATTGCGCAAAATTGAGAATCAAATTAACTCACTTGACCCAAAAAATAAAAAACACGTGGCACAAAATTGAGAATTCAATTGAAATCTAATTGGATATTCTCTCAGCTTCACCTATTATTATATATATAGAAGTCACGTAATAGTAAGAAATGGTATAAGGAAAACAGCTCATGATTTTAAACTGCATTATAATGAAGTATTGTTTCCAAAAGCCATATTTTTCGAATTTGTATGGTTGATTATTTTAATCCTCATACAGGATTTAAGTTTCATTTATACATTTGAATATTTATATTGTTAAATTCAATGGTTAGTTATGAAGCAAAAGAGTTGTAAACCGTAAAAAAAATATGTGAGAAAAGGAATTGACAATGTTTTATAAGTCAATGAATATGAATAGAAAATGGGCTGCAAGTTTACTTACAAATATGTTTGTTCTGCATTGGGGGGTTGCCAGTTTGTTACTCCCTCCGTCCCTTTTTTTTTTGTCCTCTATTCCATTTTGAGATGTCCCAAAATATTGTCTTGTTTCTAAAAATAAAAGTCATTAATTTACTAATGTTCCTATTATACCCCTATTAATTTACTAATTCAATTTTTTAATAAATTTTTTTAAGGGTAGTTTTGGAAACTTATACATTTTTAAAAGGTAGACAAAACAATAAATGATGTTCCCTTAAAAAGTTTGACTTTTCAAACAGGACAAAAAAATTGTGACGGAGGGAGTATTAATAATTGTTTGCTGATGGTAGCAGGTGGTTAGGGGTTGAGATTATATTTAGAGAAACATTTAAGAGAGAGAGAGAGAGAGAGGGGAGCTTGAGAGTCTACATAGAAGTGTCCAGGTAAAATGTTCTTCTTTAGGTTATTTTTGTGGTTTTCTTGGTTTTTGTATTAGGTATTAATATATTATTTATTTTGGCACAACAATTTTAAAATTTTATATAGGACACATGGTGCAAAATTGAGAATTCAATTGAAATCTAATTGGATTTTCTCTCAGCTTCACCTATTATTATATAAATATAATATATATAGATATATATATATATATATATATATATATATATATAGATGGGTGTAGAACTAAATATGCTCCTAAAATTATTATTTTTCAAAAATTCACAACTTACATCGTATATACCTCATAAGTTTGAGAAATACTACATATCTATAATTAAAAAAGATATACTAAAACTACTGTAGAATTGATTTGCTCCTAATTTTTTTTTTTCAAAAATTTACAATCACTAACATCATACATCATAAGTTTGAGAAATAATAAGTATTTATTTAAAAAATATTAAAATGAGTGTAGAACGGATTGTGCTCCTATTTTTTTTTATTTTTTTTTTATTTACAACTACCTACGCCATACATCATAAGTTTGAGAAATAAATGTATCTATTAAAAATTTATTAAAACGGGTGTAGAATTGATTGTGCTCCTAAATTCAATTTTTTTCAAAAATTCACAATCATCTCATCATACATCATAAGTTTGAGAAATACTATGTATCTATTAAAAAAATTATGTAAACAAGTGTGCCGCATGCCCATGTTGGGCTACCATTGCCTAGGCAGCGTATATGCCAGGGCCTTGACTGCGTGCACACGCGAAGCATGCCATGGCTTAGGCTACGTGCCTCGTGGGTGGGTTGCCAAGGCCTTGGCATGCCCTTGGGACCCCTCGAAGGTCATGGCAGCTACCTGGGGAGCACACTACTACCAAGGCCAAATAACCTCTTTGAACACCTCTTGGTCTTCACCCCTTAAAAAGCACTTAGGACCAAATCTTTCCTAGCACCAGGAAACATTGATTTGTTGAGAAAACATAATGCCCTTTTTTAGGGCAATTTTTAGAATCTTGTCTTGATTTTTTGTGAATTGATTGTACTCCTAATTTTTTTTTTTATTCAAAAATTCACAATCACCTACATCACACATCATAAGTGTGAGAATACTATGTATCTATTAAAAAAAATTATTAAAACGGGTGTAGAACTAATTACCTACATCATACATCATAAGTTTGAGAAAATACTACATATCAATTGAAAAAATTATTAAAAGAGGTGTAGAACTGATTGTGATCCTAAAATTTTGGATACTTCCTTCAAACTTGGCTTGGGCGAGGGCCCATCAAGATTATTTTTCTGCATCGACCCAACACAATAGAATATTGAATTTTGATAATAAAGAACATAATATGTTAATAATAATAATTAATAACGCTCGCAAAAAAGAAAGACAAAAAAAACACTACCAAGTACAGATATTTAACTTGAATTATATTGCAAGCATGTTCTTCCATGTGATCACCTAATTTTAAGAGTTTTATTGAATTGTAAGTGTTTCCAATAATTTAATTAAATGAAAAGTGGGTCAAATTAGGGGTGTTTACCTTTTTTGGGATGGGGAAACTCGTGTGAGGTAGAAGTGGGGCAAACCAGACTCGAGATGGGTTGGAAGTATTTTTGCCATGCCTAATGAGATGGCTTCAACATTGCTAAGGTACTTTTTTTTTACACCTAATTTTATTTGAGTACCACATATTTATACCACTAATAAGTTATTGGGTTTTCCCCAAATATTTTTGCTCTATTATTATGTTAATCACAAATGTTTTATATCTCATTATCTAAATTGGGTTATGATATAAAATATCACAAAAAAGCGCAAAAACTCATATTTTATCCAATTTTATTATCCTTATTTATTTAAGCCCAAAACCGCCCCTATGAATCCAATAAACACATTCTATTCTATTTAAAACCCAAGAATACTTATACTTGGCAATATTTGAAAAGCCCATGATTCAAATCCGGGGCAAAACAATTTTATCAATGGAATTCAAATCCATAATCAAAACCCGTGGTTTAAACCCATGGCAATTTATTTATCCAAAACCCAATTCACATTAATAATATCAAAGTCCAATTCTCATTGGCAACATCAAATCCCAGTTCTCGCTGGCGATATTTAAAACTCAATTCTCATTAGCAACATCAAAGTCCAATTCTCATTGACAATATCAAAACCCAGTTCTCGCTGGCAATATTTAAAACTCAATTCTCATTGGCAACATTAAAACCCAATTCTCATTGGCAATATCAAAGTCCAGTTCTCACTAGCAATATTTAAAACCCAATTTTCGTTGGCAACATCGAAACCCAATTCTCATTGGCAACGTTAAAGCCCAATTCTCATTGGCAATATCAAAAGTCCAGTTGCCGCTGGCAATATCAAAAGCCTAATCTTCACTGACGATATCCAAAGCCCATTTTTTTTAATCAAAAAAACCCGAAATTATTAACACTTAACAAAGAGAAAAGTATCATGGCGTAATTATTGCTTAAGTATTACTATGGCAAAAAACCATGGCAATCGTTTTATAAAAGCTCATACGGAGTTAACTTGAAGAATATGTTCTCACATTATAACTCATGAAACACATGGTCATAACATCCATAATATATACCTTCAACGCTCTTGGAAAATACTCGACCCCACAAGCTTATCATTTAAATTATGGTGCGACTATTAGAAGCCATGAACGTTATTTATGATATGGAATCCATCATAGTAAAGGTTATTTTCAAAAACTTTGAAAAACTTGTCATATTGTTTCAAACATTACAATTAATTGCCCAAAAGACCTATTGCAAGTATCTATAAAAACCCAAAGAATATTTACTAATAAAAGTCCATGAGGAAGGAAAACCCATGGCAGCATGTGTTGTTGATTTTGTAGGATGCACACAACCCGACCCAAGGGAACCAGCCCAGGTGAACAAGCCCAATCTAAAAGATCCTAGTAAGAAGCAGAGGACTGAAAGTAGGCAAAACAGCCTTTGTTCATCCCTGACCGAAATACAACAAGAGAACCAAGTCCTTAGAGATGAACTAGAGGTTGTCCCATCGACTTTTGGTCACTCTCTACCTAACGTGAACAGTGCCCAAGGGCTATCATATCAGCTAAAGTCTAAAGAATGATAGGACTCCATCATCTTCCTCAAGATTGCACCTCCAACGGAAGGGGAGCTGAAACTAAAATATCCAAATTTCAACAAATTGATGCTATAAATGTTAAAAACATTCAAGACGTGATTCATGTGCCAAGCCCATGAATCCTAAAGGGGGAAAAATTGGGAACATGTGATTTGGAGGGTATAAAGGGATCTCCAGCAGAACCCTCTGAAGTGGGCTTTAACTTTGATACCTGGCTTGGGGTGTTGAATCCTACTTCCTAGAGTTTAAATCTCAGTTGCAGCATTAGGATTCTTCCTTAATACTTGCCTTAATCCCGTTGGCTGAACACAATCTCAGCAATCTTAGTATTTAATGCAAGATTGCCCCAAATACTATCCATGTGGACATTGCCCAAAGAAGCAAAACAGCCCCAAAAGTAAATCTCCTATTTTTAGGCCAAATCCAAGTTATTAATTTAGCTATCAAGGCTCCCCTGAATCAGACCTACGTTTTTTGGATTCTTGTTAATTAATACTTCTCTAAACTCCATTATAAAAGCATGAGCATCTCAGCCCACAAACACAGCAGCTACTCTCTCTGAAACCTCTAGTCTATTTGCCATTTTGCTAGTAGTTTAGCTTTCTTTAAGCTCACTACTCATCCCCTTCAGCCCACATTCATTCCTCTCCTTTACACAATCTCAGCTCATAAATGCCTCCCACTACTCATAAACAACCCACTACTCACAAAAAGTCCTAACCTTAGAGTTAATCTCATCCCACTCACTCAAAACAGCTCATATTGTCTCATTCATGCCTTATGAACACACACTCATCAAAATCTTAGTTTAATACTTGCTGCACTGAGCTGGGGATCTTTCTCTCCCTTCATTCCATCCTATATGAAGAAGGATTAATGTATTTGTAACAATTGAATTTTTCCCTCACATTGATGTAATGATGGCTGGAGGTACTATAAATTCCCCTAACCGAGACACACAAGAACCTCCAAGACTGAATACCTTCATAAATTTATTTAATCATTAACTTCTGGACTTTTAAGTGAAATCTCACCTTTACAGCTGGACGACTGATTTGAACTATGACATTGTAAAAAGGACTAATAATATAATAAACTAACAATAGTAACGTGTTTATTGGGCTTTGTTGCTGTTTTGTCATATGCAGCATTTGTTTCTTGCTTGGGCAGACTTCCACAACACCGAAAGCCTTTGGGTTCTATTTCAAGGCCCCATTGTCGAGTTTCGGCTTGGCTACCCCATACTCTATTTGGAAACATCAAAATTTTCCCCTCAACAAACATTAGCAAGGTAGTGATGAGATCAAAATGGGAGGAACAATCTTAAGAGTGATACGAAAGAGATGAAGCAAGTGTTTTTTGATGGTAATAGAATATGTTATAATAAATAAAATAAAATTATACTAAATTTTTTTTTAAAAAAAAAAAAGAAAAAAAAAAAGGTAACTTTAAAAAGTTTGTTTTTTGCTCCTGTAATATTTTGGATTTTTTTCCCAATAATTTAGGAGCAAAATGAGGACGAAAAAATAAATTAATTTCTAATAGTCTAGGGATAAAACCAATAAAGAAAATACTTTAGTCTAAAAATAGAAAATGTGACATTTTTGATAGATTGGGAATGAAAAAATAAATTAAAAAATTCATGCAAACTTTAAGGATGAAAATAATATTTTGGCCTAAAAACATATGTATGCACATTCAAGACTATATGGGTTGGCAACCCGTCCTTTCCCTGTCACCTCTTTAGGGTAGGAAAAATCCACGTAGGGTAGGGTAGGGTGAGTCAATCGAGATGGAGAATTTTTGCCATCCATAGGTGAAATGGTACATTTAAGAGGAAAAAAGAAAAAGATACTTCATTCTTTATTGGACAACAACAAAAATGAAGAGAAGGTTCTACCATAAATGCCATTGGCTATATAGTACACCTATTATCTTTATTACTAAAGCAAAATATTCTTTAAGCAATAGTCCATTTTACAACAATAAATTATTTATGTTAATGAACAAAGTCATATGGTGTTCAATATATATATCATTATGGTTGGAGTAGGGGAAAGGGTCGTTCAATAAGCCCAATATTGAGCCCCACAAGGTTTGGACCGAGCACCATTATAATATTCAAAATTACCTCTACAATGTTTGGCCTTCATCACCTTCCCCCACCACCTTATCAACCAAATTTTCACACTATCACTCGTAACAAATCAACTAGGTGCTTGAGGAAATCTTTCCTTCAATCGATTTGTACAACTTTCCATAAAGAGAAAGCTTGTCAAGCACTATCAAGTGTCAAACTCCCTTCACATTAATATTTACTGTGCCTCACCAACTTTTAATTGCATACAAATTTGCAATTGAAACTGCCCCCCACATATTACCTCGTGCACACCACTCTAGAGTATATCCCATTAGTCCACCAAAGGAAACAATCTCTAGCACACTCATAAAACCTGCTTTTGAAGCATGATTCTTGCCAAAAGTTTTCCAAACACACCCTATAAAAACCCGCCAGTCCTATTGGGCCATTGGCTAAGACAAGCCATTTATGATCTCTATTATTTTGAGGAATTTAGTGCAAAAAAATATTGTAAAACTTATGGTCCATTTGGATTGAGGGGGAGTAGAGTAAAGTAGAGTAGAATTAACACAAAATTAACCTATTTTCAACTAACTCTACTCTACTTCCCCTCCTTCCCCCCTCAATCCAAACAAACCTTTAGTTATCGAAGTATCTTTAGCTAGCTTCCACCCCAACTTGCCCATGTCACATTAAGGGATTTTTGTTCCATGTAGAAAGAAAGGCGTATCAATAGCAACTAAAACATGTTTCATCAATCAGAACAATTTCCTTGCAATTCAATCCATCCACCTATAGGTTAAATATGGTCACCTGATTTGGACCTAGTCCACAGTTGGGTTATATAAAGCTTAATTGGACTGTGTTCTAAAAGGTCCAAAGAGGTCATACATATAGTGAAATTCAGCCTACCATGAGCTTTTTTTAATCTTTGAAAACCAATTAGAAATATTTGAGCCATATGTTTGGGAGGTAAATCGAATAAATTTATAAGAGACATTTCATAAATCTCCTCTTGTTGGGGAGTTTTGTAGGAAGAAATATAACGGTTATGCATTAGTACCCATTTCATTTTATTATTTTATACGTGTTACATCCAAAATGTTGGAAAAGTGAATCATTCCTCTCATTATTTGCTATGAAATTATGTTTTTACTCTCGTTTCTTTAATAGATGAATAACGCTCTGTTTGTTTCAATAATAATGTTTTATAGAAAATGAATCATTTTTCAAAAAACATTTTCTATAAAATTATCTAATTTTCCTATATTTGGTAGCAACCTTAAATGAGTTTAAAAAAAAAATCTCTCAACTTCCCTTATTTATCTTGCTTTGAAATAGAGTTGCTTTTCCAAAAAATTTTGTGAAAAATAATCTCTAAAAATAAGCCATAATTTTTATCTTAATTAAATATAATTTTCCTTTGACTCAATTTTTTAGATGCTACCAAATACTGGAAAATATGAAAAATTATCTATACACAAAGTTTTCCATCGAAACAAACATAGCGTAATTGACTACAATTAAACTACATAGGGTTCATTATAATAATCAACCCTAAACTATAAGGGTATTTTCAATGTGTAGACTAAATTTCTAAATTTTACAATACATTTCCTAATTTGATGTTAATTTATAATTTCTACCTCAAATATAAATTAGTGTAAAAAATTAACAGAATGGTTACTTGTTGTAGAGGGCATTGTAATGTGCATAATTGATTTAAGCCATAATTTTGGATGGAGGGTGTATATCACAAATTATTCTTAATTTGGGATATTGACCGTAAGATTTTAAAATTTTGGATACACATTATAAATACAATATAGTTTAAGATGGAAAGCTAAAATTAACCCAAGGAAATATTTATTTATAAATTGAGAAATGATATATCCACAATATTTTTACAACAAATCATAAGTGGCAGGTTGTTACTGGTTGTTATTGTTAGAGCAAAAAAGTAATCTTAGTGTTAAGTTCAAATTTGAACTAATAACAACTAACCACCTATAATTTGTTATAAAAATGTTATAAAAATGTTGTGAACGTAATATTTCTTTTATAAATTTCCAAACACAAATTTTTCCAGTTTATTTCTCTATAAACTACCAAACATAGTCTATTGGTAATACGATGAAATCTCTTTTGTATGACCAAATATGTATCAAAATGTTACATTACGTTACTTCCTACAACCAATTTTTGCGTGGTAATATGCATAAAATAATTGAATTATAACTAAAGTTTTTATTATTATTTTATTTTCATAGTTACAACAATTAGGACGTGAGAGAGAGTTGAGCCATGTACATTTCCATTAAAAATATTATGAGATACTAGTTGAATTAAAAGATTTTTGGTGAAATATAACTATATATATAGTTTAAAATTGTACTCTATTGTAATAATGCACTATCTCACAATGGATGAGCATGCTGGAGCAAGTTTAACTAAAAATCTTGAGGCAAGGGACAAAGTTCATTCTTGCACAAAAAGTAAGTGTTTTTTTTTTAAATACTAAGTATTTATAACATACACAGAGAAATGGACGTAAGTCTCAAAACACAAAGTAAGTTGATACCATAAACTTGAAGACGAATTGAAGTCATTTACCTTTTTTTTTTTTTTATGAAAAAATATAAATATGTGAGAAAAACAAATTATGTGAGCGTGAGTCTTTCCTTTTGTTTTAGATAGTATTTAATTATTTTTTTTTCTTTAATATATGACTGCCTATTCCAAAATACACAAGCTACATGTAAATATGTAATACAAATAGTAAATACTAATTAATAACCTCTTCAGCGAGTCATTTTCATATATAGAGTATAGACAAACAACAAATTGATTTCTCTCTGATTTTTTTTGGCCACATTAGATGATTGAGCGAGAAAATTCAACAATAAAAATCACTACAAAAGCTGATTTGAACAGCCTCAATCCCCTAATAATATGATCAGTCCTTCACTACTTCTTCTCAAAAAAAAAAAAAAAATCACTAAAAAATGATCAATGATTCATAACATACCATAATTTACGTATTCTAGATGGTATCAAAACTCTCAAAACTCCAAATTAGGCATCTCCAAACAACAAAATCTAGCCATAATTCAAAATCTCGACATATAACCAATGACCAAAAACAAAATAATACCATATATATTGGCATCTAACCTCAAAGTAGTGAGCTTTCAAAACAATAATTAAACTTTTGTATTTATCCAAAAATTGATAAAACAGTTAAGCCGTCATTTTATCCCAAAAAATTGTTGCAATTCGGCGCAATGGTATGAGAATCAAGGGAATTATTGTATACTCACAGAGTACCATAAATGCGTACTTTCTCCTCTCATATAAATGGTAAGTCTCACTAATTAAATTCATGATGGAACCCATCATTCATGTGAGAGAGGGAGACTATGCATTTATGATACTCCGAGAGTACCTAATAATTTTTTGGTAATCAAATAAGATTTTTTTTTTTTTTTGAGAGAGTTTCAACCTATGGTGTCCGTTCCTGATGATAGCTCTTTATCATCAGATCAAGACACCAATCAATTTTTGGTGTAGGCAGGGATTGAATTTCAGATTTCTTATACAATTATTAGAGACTTTATCAATTGAGCTAACTGGAACCCATATCAAATAAGATATTCAATTGACGTATCTACAACTTCTAAGACTTAACTTTTATTATATAGTAAGTACATAATATAAGGAACTTTAATTTATTTTCAATCTTCTATTTTTCTGTATACTAACTTAACACATCTACTTCTAAAAAGAATAAAATATCACAATATTTTTTTATGAAACAACATATTTTCATGTCAAAAACTTAAAGAGTTCATGCACTACTAATGGGACATGATAGGTCCAAGACCCTTCTTGTATGATATAATATACTTAAATATAAGGATGGGTTCAAAGAATTTTGTCTTAACGATATTTTATGTCATCAATAATTCAAAATTAAAATAAAATATTATAAAAACGTGTTGTCTTTGAATGTTATTAATAGACATTCACTTTGATTTATTTTCAATCTTTTATCTTTTTCCTATACTAACTTAACACGTCTTCTTCTAAAAATAAAAACATTATAACATTTTTTTTGAAACCGCATATCATGTCAAAAGCTTAAAAGCTTAAAGAGTTCATACATTAGTAAGACTTGATTTTATAGATCCAATACCCTTATTGTATGATATAATATACTTAAATATAAGGATGGGTTCAAAGGATCGATCTTGTCTTAACGATATTTTATGTTATCAATAATTTTTAAAAAAAAAATTGCTGTCTTCGAATATTATTAATAGACATTAACTTTTTAAAATTTTTATTAGGGTAATTGCTCTTGTACATCCTTGCTATCGTACTTTAGTCAATATGGACATCATCATCATCATCATTATTATTATCATTTGTGTCTCCATTGACCATCATCTATTGTTAATTAGATTAAACAGATACGGCCGTGAACCATTAAACAACGTACCACGTTGATGATACTAGATTGGTTATTTTTTATTTTTTGGTTCTCTCCTCTCTAGCCTTTAGTCATGTTGTAAGAGAAGCCAATTTCTTAGCCCATGATTTTGTAAGCTTAAGGGGAATGATTGAGATCTGTTATATATATGTTTTTCGTTAATAATATGAGTTTATTCAGAAAAATAAAAACCAAACAAACAACGTACGCATGATACTAATTAAGCAAGCAATATATATATTAGCAGTACTAAAACAAACACAGATTTTTCTTTCAGCGAAGAGAATAAAACATAGAAAAGGAAATACATTTCCAACTGTGTATTATACCATCAAAGTTTAAAGCTAACCACTATGAACGTTCCCAACTGTGTAGATACTTCCATAACACAAATCAAATGCTAGTTTGCAATATTCATTCAAAGATAAAAGCACAATACTAGTTTTAGTTTCCCAAATCTGTTGGTTTGGTATCATTTTTTGGCAAAGACTCAGTCGATGCCAATGGAGGAGCCGGAGTGCTGGGAGGAGGAGCAAGAGTCTGCTGCGGTGGCAGAGCCTGATTGGGTGGTGGAGGTGGAACAGCCTTGTCTGCTGCAGCATTGTCCGAAGGAAGAGCTGAGAGGTCTTCAAGGGAAATGAACACACTCTGTGATGGCTTCCTTTGGTGGCGACCTACTTTCTGAGACATTTTTCTTCTTCTTCTTGTTTTTTTCTTCAAGCAAACTGATAAGAATCACAGAAACATATATGGGAGTTTGAGGAAGGAAAGCAAGAGAGACTGATGAGAGGGACGGTGGGGGTTCACTAGATTTATATTGCACAATACATAGTTGACTTCTTTTGTATATGGTAATGTCTTAAAAGGGTTATCCAATATGCACCGAGATTCGTGGGCAATATCTTGCACAAGATGCAATTCCAAATTGCAAAGCATAAGCATTTAATGTCTTGATAATACTTTTTTTTCCCTTTCCCTTGGGCTTGTTAGAAATACATATATTTAATGTCAAATATTTCTACTCTTGAACTCTTAAGCACTTTAATTGTGAAGTGGAATCTGCCAAACACATATTTTCTTTGTATAAAGCTCTCACTTAATAAGATTCTCAATCTATTATTTTGGGTTAAATTGATAAATATTGTGATACTTCATTTATGTATCTTAAATCTCGTCAAACTCTCCCCGCTGGCTATCTATTTAATAAAGAAACAAAAAAAAAAAAGTTATTATTTCGAGTGGAAGATAAATATCATGCACCAAGATTGGACCATATTAGTATTTTCAACGAAACATTAAAAAAATTCATAATGGCATAAATGCCCCTACAAGGCATTGATGCTTTTTTTTCCTCCTTTTTGTGGATTAGAAAGAGTCTAAAATCCTTGTAACCAAATATGATTGACATGTTTCCTTATGAGGAGAATTTAGTTTTAAATTTCCCATCCTCCACTTCTTATGGTTTTGTTGTGGGGGGTGTTGGACAACATAGAGCCTATAATCAAGGTGAGTGACTCCATAATTAATTCGACATTCTCATGCAATTCATGATTTAGGTTGTAAACGAGTTGAGTCAAAATATATATTAAAATTTCCAAATTGGTTCATTTAATTTTATGTTAAACATAAGTCAGATTTGATCTCCTCACGAAGCTAAATAGCATGATTAAATTTTGGTCATTTCTTGTCGAATAAATCCAAACTTATTTATGAGTTACTTGATTAAAATAATTTTCTCTTATATCATGTAGTAAACACTGCAACTAATTTCTATTACCCTTTAACAAATCTAATGATTAATAACTGAATTATAGTTTACATGTAAGAAATTTAAAATGATACGTCATGCCATATGCGTTATTGTTCAATTAATGTACAAAGAAACCACTGCATAAAAAAAATAAAAAAAATAGCATGATTAAATTTTGGTCATTTCTTGTCGAATAAATCCAAACTTATTTATGAGTTACTTGATTAAAATAATTTTCTCTTATATTATGTAGTAAACACTGCAACTAATTTCTATTACCCTTTAACAAATCTAATGATTAATAACTGAATTATAGTTTACGTGTAAGAAATTTAAAATGATACGTCATGCCATTATTGTTCAATTAATGTACAAAAAAAATCCACTGCATAATGGTGAAGGAATTCTTTTCGTTTATGGCCTACCAAAGACCCCCTCAATTTTAATGTCGATACACTATTTATACTTCTCAATCCTCCCATCAAAAAGTATCATTGATTGTTATTACTTATTAGTCAAGTAATTGGTCACCAAAAGGAACGTCTATTCAGCAAATGACGTTTTAAGTTATGGTTCATAAATAGACTCCTAATAAAATGAGTTTTTATATCACTCTTTTTTTCTTTTTTTTTTTCCTTTTTTTCTTTTTTTGAGAATCCAGACTGATAGGCCAAGTTTTATTCCATGAAGAGAAAAAAAAAATTACACCATACGATAGGCCAATTTTTTTTCGTTATTGTATATCACTCTTATTACTATTATTAAAAATATGAAAAAAAAATTTAAAATTATATTAATCAAACAACTAGGATAAACTCTATGTGGGCTACATTAAGTCTTCTAGCCGATAAAATATTATAGAAATTAATCATTTGAGTTAATTAGATAAAATGATTTTTTATTTAAGAACTTTCGTAAAACTAGATTCACTAACCTTGAATTGTTGGCAAGTGCCTCATACCTAAGTGATATTGCCTGGTTCTTTATGAGAAAAACTAAGGTTTGAATCCTCCTCCCTCACTTGTTGCAACAATTAAATTTATATATAGAACCAAAAAAAAAAAAAAAAAAATTTATATTGTTCATAATTACATATATTTTTTACTACAATATGAACTATTTATATCATCGACAAATTACAAGTAATAATTTGATATCTTATGCAAGTATTTGCAAATGTGAGTATTCTAATTTCAAATCATATATAATATAAATATATTTTTATACATATAAATATTATAAATAGATAATATTATTTATATAAACATATAATATTATATTTATTCAAATTGAAACTAACACTCATGAGCCTGTTATCCCGTTTAAATTTGATAGTTTGATAGTTGGACTTAAACCTAAACTTGAATTTTACTTGTTTGATAATAAATAAACAAATATAAATAAGTTTTGACCTAAATAAAGTTTGAGTTGTTTATAAATAGATTGAGTTGAGTTTACTTAAAACCATATTAAGTAAATGGAAAAGAATTCTAAGAAATATTGATGTATTAATCTTGCTACGAATTATCTCACATTTTCAAAAAAATGTGGGCATACACATCTTGATATATAACAAACCTTTTGAGCCTATATGTTATTGCCAAATACAAAGATTTCAACTTTTATTTTTGACATTTTTTGTATGTAAAGGGACTCATAATAATAATTTTTCCCTAGCAAGTAAGAACTGACATTTTGAACTCAATTATTTATTTTATGTGAAGAATCGGATAATATAACCAATAAACTATATAAGAGGATAAGACTTTTTGTAGTGTACCAACACATATTACCATTTTAAAATTGTTATTCAATATATATATATATATATATATATATATATATATAACAAAATAAAATATAATATTGTTAACATCTTTTTGTCTAAACTTATTGGAAAATAGAAGATGAGTTAAATTTAATCAAATGGAAAATGATAAAATAAAGTGAAAATCATTAATGCTGTGTTTGGATTGGGTGAAGTGAAGATAATAGGGAAGGGAAATTATGGTTGGTTGAGCTTGAGAGAAGTGGGCATAAATGGGGAGAAAGCTATACAATGAAAAAGGTACCTCCTTTTTTTTTTTTTTTTTTTTTTTTTTTATAACTTTTTAGTGGCTCACAAAATTACACTTTCGTCCATGAGTTTTCATCCCTCTCTTTGCTTCACAAGGATATATATGAAAAAAAAAAAACACTCATTTTTGCTTTCTATTTCTATTCCCTTTGCAAACCAAACAGAAGAAAGATAAGTACATATATATAATTTTATTTTCTCATTCCATCCCTATTTTTAGACATGTATGCGCTGTTTTAAAAATTGCACCGGACCAGCCAATTCAACTAATTGACTCAAACCTAGAACTGGTCAAGTAAAAATTAGAATAACCAATAATAATAAAAAATAAAAAAAATAAAAAACTGGTTAAAACCATGAAAAACTGGCCAACAAATTGAAAAAAGAAAAGAAAAAGGAGAACCAGACCCTTTTCTAATTCTTTAACCGTTCTAGTTTTTGAAACCATACATATTCAAGGGAAACATTTTATTTTCCCATTTCTTTTTCATTTTATTACCCTTCATTTTTTCCTTTTCTTATCCTTCTCTCTAGCTACAAGTCTACAACCAAACAAAGTGTAAAATAATGGCACCGAAGGAAAGTGGCAACCACAAACATGATGACATGAGGAGTATCCAAACAAGCCTACAGCCCAATCCAATTAATTTCTTAAGCCCAACAAATAAAGCCATTATTTTGAATGAATTTCCCAATACTTCAACAGATATTTGAAGGATAATAATAAGTCATTTTCTCCAAGAAGTCAAAGAGTATTTAATGTTGCTTTTCTAAGAAATATTTAGTCATTATGTTTTAGTTCTCCTGGACAGATATGTTATTTATTTTGTTTATAGTTCAAGGAAAGAGTTTCACATACATATACACGTATATTAGGCTAGAGATTGAACAAATGCCAAAAGAACAAAACGGAGAAAGACATGTGGCGGTAAAGATGGAACATAACTATCAGATCAAAAAACCAAAGAACTTATTCACAACACATATCAGAGCAGTTTTAGAGACCTTATATTAGGTTATTTCGTACCTTGTAAGTTTATGTCCTAATACCTTTATTTAAGTTTAATGCGAGATGTACATGTTGTGAAAATTTGATATGTATGAATGTACATTTCAATGCAACATAGTGTTATTAGAATTGAATTAATCGAATTCTTGTGATTTTCCTTTAATTGAGAGGATATGCTTCAATTTACTTTTAATCGAGATAATTTACTTTAAGTCCTTTGATTTCGAGATGATGAAACATGTCTTATAGTCAATTAGTTAACTTAGTCACTTTAGGAGTTTTGCCATTTAGCATTTCTTAATCTCTTTAGTTGTTAGCCAGTGCATATTTCAAAGTCCTACTAGGTTAAGTCTTTTCGTACCTCATACCCTAATTTACAAAGTTAGATAACACTTCAAACTAGTTGTCATCTCTTGAGAATTATCTCGAGATAGCAACAATTTATCCATAAACATCTCGAACAACCTAAAAAGGTAATTAAAAATACTAAAATTAGTTTTTATTTTAAGGTTATTTTTCCTTCCATTCATCCCCCTTCAAAATTTAAAAAAGATAATTATTTAATTCTTTTATATATATATATATATATTTTTTGAGAATTCATTCTTTTATTTTCTATCTATTTTATTTGATTCCATTCATTTATAAATTCCTAACATTAGGGTTAGAAACAGATTTCCCAATATCCTTTTGGTAAGAGTTTCTATGACTGAGCAATTTCTAAGCCCATATGAGGCCCAAATAGGCTGGCTTGAGGAATGGCCCTGTACAGTTTTACCTTGGGCCTAATTTCACCACACGTACGCATGCATGCAGGAGCCTTATCCCTCAAGACTTCAAAATCTCACACGGTCCCAACTCCCACGTCTCTTTCACCCAACTAACTTTCTGAAATCCAACGGCTCAGAAAGCAATTGAAAATACGTGATGCAATTGCGTGGACCATCCAACGGCCTATACTAACTCTGACGCACCGATGGCGGCATGTGTTATTTCGTACACGTCACTAAGGAAAGAGACTGATCCAAACCTCAACACACTCTATCCTTTCGATTAGAATTGCCATGTACACCTGTACAAGACGTGACACTGCATCAAAAAAAAATAGGTCTCAACCCTCAGGTGTCCGGTTACTAATGTCGACACACTTTAACACAGCTTGATAGCGGGGGATTAGATTATATTATTTATACATTAATAAAAAATAATTTAATCACTACTTAATTATGTGTTTAAGGTTATGTTTGGTTCCCGTAAAATATTTTTCAAAAAATAAATATTTTTTGGAAATGCTATTTTTGGGAAAGTAAAATATTTTCAAGTGTTTGGTTGTATTATGAAAATTGTTGTAGAAAATATTTTAATGTGTTTGGTTCTATTCTAAAAATGCTATTTTTCTACAAATATTTCACATTTTCTTAGCTATTTTCTCAGCATCCAAACAAATTTTATTACAAAAAATTTCAAAATCACAGCCAAATCCCAATCCATAGAACAAATCACAGCCAAATACCCATCACTTGCAACCACCAACAACAACCCACAACCACCGAAATTTATTCCCACCACCGAAACAACACCACACACCACTGAAACTCCAATTCAACCCACGGCAGCAAACTCCGGCAATCAAAAGCCACAACCGACAGCAAGCAAGCAAAACCCACCACCACACAACAGGAAAACCACCAAAACACCACCACCCACACCACCACAACAACAACAAAAATAAAAATCACACAGAAATCAAAATCACAGAGAGAGAGAGAGATCGGTTCATGGGTTTCCGGCGAAGTCGAAGACTCGTGGGTCACCGGCGAAGTCGAAGGCTTATGGGTCGAAGGCTCTGGGTCGAAGATCGGTGGGTCGAAGGTTCGTGGCGTGATCTGGGCTCTGGGTTCGCCGGCGAAGTCAAAAATTGGTTCGTGGGTTCGTGACGCGAAGGCTCTGGGTCGTCGGTGAAGTTGACGGCTCGTGGGTCGTCGGCGATGGGCTCTCTCTCTCTCTCTCTGCGCGCGAGCGCAATCTCACTCTCACTCTCTCTCTCTCTCTGTTTTCCGGAAAATTAGATTTGAAGGTAAAATAAAAAGGGAAATGAATTTACACCCGATCACACGGTCAACTGAAAAGCATTTCCAGAAAATTTATTTTCCATGTGTAACCAAACTCCTGCATTTACGGAAAACCATTTCCTGAAATGGTTTTACACAAAAACAAATGCAACGTAAGTTGTGTTAAATTACTTTCTCAAAAAAAGTTGTGTTAAATTATGTTGGTAGGTGTTTGACATACTTTGACACAATTTGCATATTTGTTAATAAGTCATGGTTATATCACCATTTATAATGTTTAATTTGTGTCAAATTATATTGGGTAGGTGTTGACATAATTTAGGTATTTGTTAATTAGCGATTGAATTATATGGACATGGCTTGTGTCTAGTGTTTAGTTCTATTGGACACATTGGGATATAAACATGTATATGCATCCCAACCCGTCTAATAGAATTGGACACTGAACACAAGTTCTTTTCGAATTATATTACTTACTTATACATCAATCTTCATTGATATTTAGTAAAACTAGCATCTGAGCACGCACGTGAGCGCGTGCTCAGAGGCTAGTTGAAGATTACTTAATTATGATCTGAGATATTTTCTAATAAATAGTAATAATAATAATCCCTTAGATTGATAGGGTTTATAAAAGAAAAATTAGAAAGAGATAATGATAAGTTAATGAATAATAATCATGACCTAAAAAATAAAACTAGGCAAAAAAAAAAATAATGAATTTTGTAGGGAAAAAGTAATGAATAATTTCATTCCAAATTATATAGATTTGATAAATTTCAAATTAAAATGTTAGCAAAAATGATAACCTTGGGAGATTTAAAAAATATAATGGTTGAGAATTTGAAAAATATAGTTGCAAGAAATGAATAAATAAATAAAATTTATAAAAGGAAAAAAAATTTATCCAGTACTTTATTTCTTGAAAGTAACGTACCATACAAAAGGAAAAAGAAATAGAAAAGATAAAGATAAATCACTTCACAGTTTACACTCTAAATACTTTTTTTTTTTTAAATCTAAATACTAATTACTATCTTAAATATTTATAATTCACTTAGTAATATTAAATTTACAAAAGAATAAAAAGTAAAAAAATTACCTAGTACTTGATTTCTTGAAAGTAAAGTATCATATAAAAAGGAAAAAAAAGATAAAGATAAATCATTTCCTAGTCCACAATTTAATACTAATTACCATCTTAAATATTTATAATCTACTTAATAATATAAAATTTACAAAAGAAAAAAAAAAGTAAAATTTTTTTTACCCAGTACTTGATTTCTTGAAAGTAAAGTACTATACAAAATCAAAGAGTTTAAAATTAATGAACATAATTTTTTTTAAAAATATAAACAATTTACATTTCCTATTTAGGGTCAGTTTGGATACAGCTGAAAACTGAAAACACTGTAGCAAAATAATTTTTAAATGTATGAATAGTGCTGTGTGACCCATTTTTAATATTTTTAATGTGTAAACAGTGCGTGAACAGTGCACGTACTGTTCACGCACTGTATTGTTTGTCTCTCAAAGTCAAACAATGCGGCAAAAAAAAAAAAAAAAGGAGAAAACATGTGAACAAACGCAAACGCAGGAAAACTCAGAATCTAAACGCTCACTTAATAATATTCTCACAAAACTTTTTAAAGACTTAAAAAAAAAAATCAAATCTCTACTTGCCACGTGTTTAAGTTGTGTCAAATTGTTTGTGATAGGCCTGTTTGGTAGGCCATTTCAAGCAACTTTTAGAGCTTTTTAAGTACACTAACACATATTTTTACACATTTTCCCATTATATCAAAAACACGTAAACAGCGTTAATCAAACTCTTCTGCTAAACACCCTAGAGTGATCTGGACTTTTATTAATCATGCTGATGGGTCCTCAGTTTCAAGCCGCAATATATGCCACGTGGAGACACATTACAGGTCAGCTAAAGTGGGCTCCATCACGTATATCCACTTCTCTTCTCGTTGCTTCCAAAACTTCTTCCTGATTTTTTGTTACTATATAATATTTTATTCTGTCTTTTCAACTCTTTCCTACTCTTTTATCTCTCTCCCTCGAAATTAAATCTCGACCGCGAAACCAGCTTTTCGTTTCAGTTTGTTGCCGCTCAGTACGTTGCCTTTTTATCAATTTCGTTTTCTTTTACCTTTTCTTTTTTCCCAAACACAAACACAAAAACCCTAATCCTATCAAATCGCGCGCTATATTCTTATTCGGATCTCTGGCTTACAACCAAAAAGCTTTCGTTCTCTCCGCAAATCTCAGATCTGTAAGATTCAAATTTCACTCTAAGGGCCCTTTGTTTTTCTCGATTTGATTTCTTTTTGCAGATTTGGATTTATCCAAAGCTTTGAAGGTAATTTTTTTTTCTTTTCATTATTTCAAATTAAAAAAAAAGCAGTTCAGGCGGTTATTGATTACAATAACGGTTTTTTAATGTGTTTGGTTTGTTTTAGGATTTCTAGCGTGGAGGTTACGAAATACCTTTTTTTTTTCTGTTATATAGAGGCCAACGTTGAAATTCAAGTTCAAATTCAAATTCAAATATATTTTGCTTTGAGTTCATAGTTCATAATTAAGAGGGATTTTGGCTTCTCGTGCTGTTTGTTTTTGAATGCTTTCGCTCAGTTTTGCTGTTTGGGAGGAATTGAATTTTGTGGCTGAATGGGAGAGGAAGGAGCAGTGTGTTTGGATGGATTGACAAATGGAGTCGGTGAAAACGAGAAGACGACGAATGAGTTGAAGCGCGATCATCAGTATCTTCTAGAAGACGAGGCGGAACCGTTGTTTCCAAACAAGAAGCAAGCGAAGGAGGTTTCGAACGAAGACATTCGGTCAGAAGTTTCGAACCCCAACACTTGTTCGCCGAAGCAGAACGGGTCTAGTAGTGTTCAGGAATTCACTAGCCAATCGCCTGGACTTGGGAATGGGAATGGGAATGGGAGTAACAACCAGGTGGAGTGCGGTGAAGTCACCTCCACATGTTTGGGGAGTAACTCGAGTTCGAGTTCAGACGAGGCATTGAGCCACCACGGCGACAATGACACTTCTCACGATGCTGATGCCTCTGTCTCTGCCTCTGCCTCCGGTGCTGTTGAGACGTCCCGGGTTGTGATGGAAATTCCCAAGGATGTTCGGTCTACTGGAATTAGAAAAATTACGTTTAAGTTTAGTAAAAGAAGAGAGGACTATGATAACCAGTCGTGTGCTTCGGTGGTGTCTCAGCCTGAGACTAATGGGGTTGCTATTGGCATGTCATATGGAGTCCATTTTGAACGAGATTATTCGGCGGCGATGATTGATTCTGGTAGGGGCATGGTAGAAAGCACGTATGGGAAGGAGTACCTCGGACCCAGAAAATCGGGTTTAGGTAGTTCTAATAATGAGTTTAATATGTCTGAGAAGCTTGTTCCTACGAATGTCAAGAAGCTGTTAGCTACTGGTATTCTCGATGGGGCTCGAGTGAAGTATGTTTCTACTTCGGGGAAGGTAAATTGTAGTTCTATATAATTTTTTATTTTGTTGGTATGTTACACGTGTGCAATTGGGTTTTGAATCCGCAACCTCATTGGGCTGTTGTTTAAATTTTTATATTTTTTTGGAATGTCAGATAGAACTTCAGGGAATCATAAATGGTGGTGGATATTTGTGTTCGTGTTCATCTTGTGATTTTTCGAGAGTAAGTCGTGCAGTTTTAATTGTTTCTGGTTACTGGGGCTTTTGTTTGGTAGTGGTGATTAATGATTGATTGAATGGTATGAACAGGTTTTAAGTGCCTATGAGTTTGAGCAGCATGCTGGTGTCAAGACAAGACATCCAAATAATCACATATACTTGGAGAATGGGAGGCCAATTTATAGTATTATACAAGAACTGAAGACTGCACCACTCAGCATACTTGATCAAGTGATAAAGGATTTGGCCGGATCATCTGTCAATGAGGAGTTCTTCCAGCTTTGGATAGGTGATGAATGTTATTTGATCTTTTAAATTGTTTTATTTGGAATCTGCCTCAAATGGCACTTCCTTCCCTCACAAGTGTTGGTCGAGGGTGAGGTGTTAGGGTTTCAAACCCACTAGGTTCATGTGACCGTGTGTGACTTACGAATAATATTAAAAAAAATCATTTAAAATGTTTTTTTAGTTACATATGAACCAATGAAGCAAAAGATCAAAAAAAGAAGAAGAGGGGGGGTGGGGTGTGAAGAGGTTGCATATATATATATACTTGTAATGAGAACTTGCATAGGAAAAGAGAGAAGTTGAAGAAAACAAATGTTGTGTGTCTATTCTTTTATGGTCATGTTCAGACTTTGAGGTTGTTTTGTACCCTGCAGAAAGTCTTCAACAGAGTGATGGAAAGGTTGAATCCAATCGAAATTATAACCGCAAGCTTCCTCCGTTGCTTCATTCACATATGAGGTAAAACATTATTAATCTCCATTAGTGGGTGCAAGCTCTGCTGCCCTTTGGATTGATCCACAGGGCTTGGTTGGTTTGGTTCATTTAGAGCAAAGGAATTAATTTATCTACCTGTAATTATTTGTGGAAGACACCATCAATTTGCATAAAGCTTGTGCATGAATTTATTAAGTCTAGATTCTAGTTGTTTTTTTGACTTTGTTTTTGGTGATTTCCAATTTTCTTTTTGGGCATGGCAACTGAACTTGTTTATGATTAATTATTTGGGTTAACAATATTGCTTTCTTGAAACTTTTAGCTGCTCCAGTTCAGCTTTTGAAGAAAGTGTTAGCCCTGCTTCATGTTCCTTTGTGCAGAACAACCATTTTGAAAGGAAAATGTATATGAAAGAGGCATATGAAGAGCGGAAATATGCAATGAAAAAGTATGCTCTCTCTCTGTTTTTCTCCATACATTTCTCGCTCAGCAATCTACATTCTTCTTCACTAAATTGATTTATTGAACTATATGCGTTGTTCTGTTTTGGACGCCAACATTATACGTGTTTTGTAGACCAAACTCCTATGTTTCTAGCTCAATTACACAACAGAAGAAAACTACTGATGGTGGCACTAGGAAAAGGTATTTGTTTTCATCTTCTACTATGCTTCTTCCTAATTTCAATAGGATGTTTATTAATGGGATTTATACTTGCTTACTTGGGGAGTTTTCTTGAATTGGCAGGGATAATGATCTACACCGGTTGCTTTTCATGCCAAATGGACTTCCAGATGGTGCCGAATTGGCTTACTATGTCAAAGGACAGGTATTGAAATATTTTAGTGTTGGTGATTGGTTCTTGTTATGGTGGATGTTCTGCTGATGTGGTTCTTTATTCTTGTCTTTTACAGAAAATATTAGGCGGCTACAAGCAGGGGAATGGTATTGTCTGTGGATGCTGTGACAGAGAGGTATGATCATTGAGATGTATAGACCACATCAAGTTTTGAAATTTGCATTGCATGCTTGTTTACCTGTTTCTCCCTCCCTCTCTCTCTCTTGCTTAACAATACTATCACCTGTACCTGTGAACAGATTAGCCCTTCACAGTTTGAAGCACATGCTGGAATGGCTGCCAGGCGTCAACCGTGAGTAGCCTATAAAGTACTTTGATTCTTGTTTGAGTTAGTTTGCTGAAATGTAATTAGTTTATATGTCTTATTGCAGCTACCGCCACATCTATATCTCTAATGGTTTGACACTCCATGATATAGCTATTTCATTGGCAAGTGGACAAAACCTTACCACAGGTGGCAGTGATGATATGTGTGCAGTGTGTGGAGATGGGGGGGATTTGATTGCCTGTGATAGATGCCCACGGTCTTTTCATGCAGGTGGTACCTAGCTTCTGATTCTCTGTATTGCTTTATGCTTGGATGTAGTTGATGTTAAAGATCATAGTGTGTTTGGATGAGCTTACTTTCATCAGTTTATTTTATTTATTGTGCAAAAGTGCAGCTGTACCTTAAAAAAGGTGATGCTTTGAAAAGTTGTACATTCTGTTCAAAAATGAAAACAAGTTGTACATTATATGTGTTACCTTTCCATATGTGTTATATTGGTTTCTCAATTTTGTTTGAAGTTTTATTAGGTACACTTGAATTATGCATAAAACATAAAGGCTACCCTGTCTTTTTATACTATCTTGCCTCGCATCTTTCTTCAGCTTTATCTTGCACTAACGGGACATATAACTTGACTCATATTGCTTCCACCAGATAATGAATGGTCTTTGTTTTATGTCGAGGAGTTTTCTAAATCCAATATTGCCAGCCCAATTTCTCAGAGATCAATACCTTATTATATCATTTCCAATTACCTTAAAACGACATTTGTATATAGAAAAAGATCTTAGAAAGACATGTCAGCTTCTTCTTCTTTTATATGTATATGTATGTGTGTGTTTGTATATATGCATATATATGTGTGTGTGTGTGTGTGTGTGTATTTTACTCTTCATTTATGATTACTTCTTTATGTCTAAATTACTCTTAATGCTTTTTCGGTATACAGTTTTCTTTCATTTTTGTTTCATCTGGATTTTTTTGTGTTGCAGCTTGTTTGGATTTAGAGTGTGTTCCTGAAGGTGATTGGCATTGTCCAAATTGTATAGAAAAGCCTGGCCCTGGCAGAAAATCTGTTGCTGGAGAATCCTCAAGTCTTGTGAGACCAATTGTTATACGGTTGACACGAGTTGTCAAAGCACCTGAATCTGAATATGGTGGTTGTGTTGTTTGCAGGTTGGTTGCTTTAATTTATAATTTGTTATCCCTGAAAATAGCAAAATGTTGTTTGTTATTTTTTATTTGGTTATGTGAGAAGATGATTCACAAAATTTTGTGACTTGGTGCCAAATGTGGTCGTGGTAATATAGTATCTCTGACATTCTTTGACTTGATTAAATTGTTTGGCATGTGAGAAAATCATGTTTAAGATATGATCAACCTTATATTTCCCCTTTGATGTGTAGCGGGTGATTGAAACAGATTTATCCTTTGTTTTTCCTGTTTTTGTTTTCATTTATGTGCCGTTTTCAGTTTGCACAAGGGAGTTTTATTTTTCTTATCCTATTCTTCCCAAATAAAAAATGCTTCCTGTGCATGTCTTTGTGGATTTGTGGTCTTTGTTTTTCTAGTTCACATCATCTTTTTTATCTCTCTTCCCCCTGCTAGATACTTTTTTACTTTTTAATTGCTTGGGAAGGGGTTCTTATCAACCTGTTATTAATTTCGGCACTTGGTCATTATCGTCCTACACAGTTCTTGAAAGAATTTTTTGGTGATTGGGAGCAGGTGCAGGGAACTAATGGAATAAATGTGGATTTAAATCAATAATGTTGGGCAGAAAAATGGATACATGATAAAGCAATGGGTTAACTGTTTTAAAAATGTTATAGATTAGTTGCTTATGTTTTGTGTATGGACTGGATTATTGAGCCCTAATGAAGGGGTACCTATCAAAGAAGAAAAAACTAGTAAAGAAGGGGCTTCCTCTTGGTGGAAAATCTATTTTTGCCTTTTGAAGTGGAAGTTTCTTTTATTCGTTTGTTTTCTTGTTTATGTTGATCAGTTAGCATTATATTATGTGCCAGCGATGCACTTCCTCTTGTGATTTATAATTAGGCTAATCAACTGTTTGACAATTTTTGTTTTGTTCTTAGGGCTCATGATTTCAGTGTTGCTAAATTCGATGAGCGAACAGTTATGCTCTGTGACCAAGTATGGCTCTCATTTTCCCCTTAAGCATGCAAGCATCAATTTTAGTATTGATAATTTTTTTAGACATTTTTTTAACCTAACTCTTTATTTCTGTTTAGTGTGAGAGGGAGTTCCATGTCGGATGTTTGCGAGACAGTGGGCTATGCAATTTAGAAGTAAGTCTGGGAACCTTGTAATAGTTTTTTCTTATAAGGCTTGTTAAAGAGGCTTATATATTTTCCTTGAATCATATCTCAGGAACTCCCAAAGGATAAGTGGTTCTGCTGTGATGACTGTGAGAAGATCCATGTGGCTCTACAGAATTCAGTTTCCCATGGAACAGAGACAGTTCCTACTTCATTGTTTAACATAATAAGCAACAAGCATGCAGAGAAAGGATTATTTATTGATGGGGATGCAAATGATGTTCAGTGGCGAATTATGAGTGGAAAAAGTCGCTATACAGAGCATCTACCCTTGCTTTCAACAGCTACTTCTATTTTTCGAGTAAGTTGTTTATATACTGTGTTGGATCCCAACTTGTTCTCTTAACAAAACAGTGATATCTTGTAAAAGAGTCACTTGGAACCTTGATTGATAAAATGTGGTGAATATGAACCAAAATTTCCCCATTGTTGATTATCTGCTTTTAAAGTCTTGTTTGATGAAAAATATTTTAGTTGTCATTCCTTTTTCCCCATTGCTGTTAAATCTTATATTTGTGTGTTTGTGTCTGGAGAACTTGGTTATACTATAATTATTGGAGTTATTAATTGTTATCCTCTTTTTGACTAATTTTTTGTCCTATATTTTTGCCAGGAGTGTTTTGACCCTATTATTGCAAAATCCGGTCGTGATCTAATTCCTGTTATGGTCTACGGGTAAGTAGTATTTGACACGTGCTTATTACACTACCTTTTGTTTTCATTCTTCTCTCCTGTGGGTGTGTGTGTACAGTGTGTGTTTTGCTAGCATTTTATGATGATTTTCATAAATATTTTGCGATAGTTGAAGTGGCATTTACTTACTCCAAAAAGAGTCGAGGTGGCTAAATGTATGACTGTTGTAAATGTGGGACTAGTTGGTGAGAAGAATATAGGCATTTGGTTCTTGTACTAGGCTACTAGCATATGTTTTGTTTAACGGTTGATGTGTGAGACATTATATTTTGGAACACCATTATATATCAGGTATTGTGGGTACCTATCTTGCTATTTCACTGATGTCAAACAACCTTTTTTTTTAATACTCTCCTAGGTCTTGTGAGCAAACACATTATTATGGCCACTACTATCAGATATGGGAAAGTTAAATAATGTTCTTTATTATTCGATGTTTTAGAAGCAAAAGAAATTTACCCATAAAATTATCTTTCCTTGGTTAACCAGGATGATTTAAAGTAAAATACCTTTTTGAATATTGCATTTAAACACAGGAATATTCTAATTACCTTCTATTTTTTCCCTTATCTAACCTTAACAATTTGTTTAGCATTTCATTTAAACAATTTTTTTAGAAATTCTAATTGCATGCTTGGGCCTAATATTAAACTTCTTATGACTTTATTTTGAATGTTTGGTTATTCTGGCAATTACCATAATGTGTTTTTATTTTTCTTTTGTATTTTGCAGGAGAAATATATCTGGGCAAGAGTTTGGAGGAATGTATTGTGTTGTTTTAATTGTGAAGTATGTTTCTTTCGTGGCACAATGTTGATTATGTTTCTGTTTAGGGTTTCTTGAGATTTATTCTAGACATTTCAATCATCATATGTTTAATGGTTTTATGCATGCACAGGTCCGTTGTTGTATCAGCTGGTCTTCTCCGAATTTTTGGCAGAGAGGTTGCTGAGCTTCCTCTAGTGGCCACCAGTAGAGAACATCAAGGAAAAGTCAGTACTTTCACAGTTTCATGTTGTTTTTTAAATTTGCTATGCTGTAGACGTTAATATTGCCCCCCCACCCCCTTTCTTTCCCTCCTTTTCCTGAATATTACATGTTTTTTTATGGGTAATCTTATGATTTGTTTTTTATTGTATTTTTATTTTTAGGGTTACTTCCAAGCACTGTTTTCATGTATAGAGAGGTTGCTGGTTTCCATGGATGTGCAAAACCTGGTGCTCCCTGCTGCTGAGGATGCTGAGTCAATTTGGACAAAGAAGTTAGGGTTCAGAAAGATGAGTGAGGAGAGAGTAAGTGAATTCTGTGACAGTGGACTCATGCAGATTAAAAATATATATTTACCTGATTTGTTTTTGGACAAATTAGTTATAGGTCATCTGAATGTCAGACAACTTTAAGAGGGGAAAAAAAAATATAAACAGAAAAGAATGAAACAGTCATCTGAACAGGTTAAAGAAAACTGAGAAAACATTAAGCTGCCTTTCTATTTTTGATCAGTAAGTGAAAGAACCATGGGACTTCAACCCATGACCCTGTGCACCATCTCATTCTTATGGAGGGTGGAGGTGCTGTTTATCCATGGAGCTGTGCACAATAAATAGGATAAGTTACATTTTAACCCATAGGGGTGATTTCAAATTAAGCTCTTTACTTTCAGAAGTTTCATTACATTTGCAAAAAGCTTCAATTGAAACTTTACACCCCTTAAAAAAAGCAACACCTTGTGATTATTGAACATGTGTCTATTATATATGATCATTATTTAATCCAATATGTATGGTGTCATTTTATATAAGTACTTTTTATTTATTTATTTACAACATCTTGTGTAGTGGGTTTATGGTTTGAGTTGAAACTTTTATAAATTATAGGGTCTATTTGAACCTTCTAAAAATATGGGGTTTAATTTGAAACCACCCCTAAATAAAAAATATAATTTCCCCAATAAATAACATGTACAAAGAAAAGGAGAAATTTTGGGAAAATGTCCGAATGTTTGAAGGGTCAGATTAAGTTCCCGTTTTAGAGATCTGTATGACATGAGTGTCTATTGTCTAGTTTTTTTTTTTTCATTGTCCTTAGTTAATAAAATATGATGGTGGATGTATTTTCTTTTTACTATTATAGTCTTATTTAGAATGGTATTGAACTTAATATTCCATCTTCATGTTGGTAAATAGTGAATGTGAAACAATTATTGACTGATAAATATATTTAACTTGCTAGTTGTCGAAGTATATGAGGGAGGTTCAGCTGACAATTTTCAAGGGAACAGCAATGCTAGAGAAGGCTGTGCAGCAAAGAATGGAGTGATAGCTTCTCCAAGTCCAAAATGACTTCATCAATGAAGATGGGAAGACTTATTCATTAATTTTTGTATAAGTGATTCTATTTTCATGTATTGGTGCTGCTATTTTGTTTTTGGCCAGCAGCCAGCTACATTGTTTTGTTCTTGTACAAACTAGGAATGAGAACTGAGTAGAGTGGAGTAGAGTGGGGGAGAAGGGAGTGTTACATAAATGAAAAAAAAAATAAAAAGAAAAAAGAGAAGAAAGAAAGGGAAGAGGAGGAAGTAGAACAAGAAAAACAGTGCATGCTAACCTTTTATTGCGCATGCATGCAGTAAATTTTATTTTTGTATTATTGAAACTTTGCTTTTTTTTTTTTCTTTTTTTTTTTTCATATATGTACAAAAATGTCTATCAAAAACTCAGTTACCCTTTGTCCAGGAAGAAAGTTGATTTAGTTGGCTTATTTATCAAAAAAAGAAAAGAAAAGTTGATCTAGTTGGCATTATCGTGTACTTGAAGATCCCGATAAAGAGAAAGCTATTTTCTTGTAGAAGTCAGATTGTTGTTCATATTTATATAAATCTTATTTTCGGTTTACTTTTTTGGCCCTCAAGCTGCCTAGTTTATTTTTTATTCGATTTACTGTTATACTACATGTTTTTTTTTTTTTTGAGCGATAGTGTATAAGCCTTTTTAACACCCAACAAAAAAGCAAAATGAAAATTAAACCTGTGCAAATTATTGGTACTCTCTTAGCATAATCACATGGAATTTTCTATCAACAAAAGCAAGTCTCTAAACCAAAGATCCATCAGTCTACTCTTTTAGACCTCAAATCAACAACTCTGCACTCGAAATTCTTTGGGTCCCCTTAAGCCAAGACAAATCAACGCAACAATTGTTAGCCAGGATAGTGGTGCAGATCCAAGATAAGGTAAAAGGTTGAAGGAAAGGATTCTATCACAAGCAGATGAGTTATTTTGATTAAAAGTTTAAAACCAAAAAGAAAGGTATGGAATGTCTATATAAAGTGATAATGAAGGAGTGGAAATGCATTGTCTTTTCCTAGGGATCCATTTCTCTCCGTAGGCAAAGAATTTTAGCACTACTAAAATAAAACCAATTCCATACTGTCATAGGTTTTTATCCATATCGAGATTCGAGATATAGATTGAAATTCTAGTATATAAAAAATTATTTAAAAAAAAAGAAAAAGAGTGGGAGAAGGATCAATACATCTAAGGGTTCACAAAAAGGAAAAAAAGAAAAAGAAAAATTATGTTACACATACACTAATATATGTTGGAAATTGAGATAAGTTGGAAAGAGTGCCAAATGAATTTTACTGCAATGCATTTCCCAAATTTGGCCTTCTATTAAGCGGCTTTTAGCAGTAAAATTCGGCCCTTAATGTCACAACAATTCTCCGATGATATTTCATTTGCTTCAACAATCTCCTTGGTCTAAAACCAACAGACTTACTAAGGCTAATATATATATATATATATATATATATATAAACCTTCATCATTCTTCTTAACAACATGTTTAATAGATTCTCTGAAATCTTCTGTGAGATATGAATCTTTGGAAAAAGGAATTCCTTCATACTTTTGGTCTTCTCAAGCTCTCTTTCGGCGAGATTCGGCATTTTAGATTGAAGAAAATGACAAGACTTTACTGCTGGTTATTTGAGTAAAAAAAGTGAAAAAATACTGTTAACTTTTTATTGTTCACAGATTACTGTTTATGTATTACTGTTCATGACACTATTCACTTGATTGTATATCTGTTGGCAAGCTGGCAATAACACTTCTTAACAAATATTGGGTTTTAAAACTCAATCTAGCATAATCAGTGCCCATTATAGTTGGGTTTTAAGATTCAATCTAGCATAATCAGTGCCCATTATAGTCTTTTATATATATATATATATATATATAAAATGAGTGTCTTTAGGGCAATAGTTAATAATTCATTTTAGAAAAATTTTGACACAACTTTTATGAGAAATGTAAAAAACTATTAAAACATTAATTGTTTTTTTTTTCTATAAAAACTTTCTTTAAATGGATTGTTAACCAATGTTCTAAGAATATCCGTTAGCATTTCTCATATATGAAAGTTTCACAGTAAATTGATAGATAACTATTATATAGGAAAACTTTTCTTGTATTTTTGGGTAACATGAAAGAATGGATGACCAATTAAGATATACATACATACATATATATATATATATACATATATATATATATATATATATATACGCGCGCACACACACGCTTGGTTTCATATTTATTTTATTACAATATACACTTTTTTTTTTCCACACATGTCCAAGAGTGCGTAGTAGACACTACTAAAAAAAAGAAAAAAGAAAAAGGCAATAACATCAAAGGGTTCACAAAACAAATGAAAAACATCCGACGTTTGAGATTGGTTGATTGCACATAGTACTTACTATCAGTCGTAACTAGAAGATTCTCTCACACATTTGACATATCTCATTCCAAGTTCCAACCTTCCTGTCCTATCGAGGGTTTTACTAGGGTTTTGCGGATCCTCTAAAACCCAAATCAATATCATTCCCAAATTCCTACAATGGCCTTCGTCTCTGGCATTCGACGCGTTCTTGGTGGAGGATCTTCCACTGCGTCTTCGATTCTTCAATCTCAGTACACTTCCATTCGTTTCAATACTACTCTCACTTCCCCTAAGCTCTTTATCAGTGGTACGTCTCATTCACTCTTTTCTGAGAAGTTTGTTTTTCGTTTGGTTCCCGGGAAAATTGTGCGGTAAATGTTACAAAAGTGAGTCTATATTTGATTTGGAAATCTTGGGTCATCCATTATAGAACAGTTTTCTAATTTTTATTTTAAATAGTTATATCTCTTTCTTGCCCCCATTTTCCCAGCAATCAAATGGGAAATTCTGGTTTCTTCGGTCTCTTTTAGCTTAGTTTATCATGGGTCTTACTTTGATATTGTCTATATTTGTGTTATGATTTATATCAAGAAATGCCTTGTGCTTGTGATTTAGCTTTAGAAGTCTAATCAGCCGGTTGTAATTTATAATACGAAAAAGTGAGTTAGCAACTGTGCAATCTGTTTTCTGATTATTATCTTTGTCTTGGTTTTGTAGCATTTAGAATCTTCTGTATTTCAAAGCTCTGAATTTAAGATCAATATCAAATAGTTCATTATTTTGGTTGAATAGCTGTAACAAAAAATGTGATTTCAAATGTCTTTTCATTTTGAGGTTTCTAAAATGAAAGTGTTGAAATTTAGGCTCCGCTTGGTAGGAGGGAATAAAATGGAATGGAAATGAATAAAAAGAATAATTTTAGAATATTCTTTCTTTCTTTTGTTTGGAAGTTTTAAAGGGGGAAATGAAAAGTCCATTCCATTGTTTGGGAGTTTAAGTGGGAGGGAATGAAATGAGTAGGAGGGAACACTCATTCCTCTCTATTCCCTTAAAACTTCAAATTTTCATTCCCTCCGAAATTGGGAGAAATGAGAGGGAATGAAATTAGATTTAATGATTTTTTTACTAAAACTCCCAAAATACCCCTATATATTCAACCCTTTATTTTAAAATAAGGGTTTAATAGTAATATTGTCGTAAAATGATTCCATTCCATTCCCTCTATGTTGCTCCCAAACAGGATTACTTACATTCCATTCATTTTCATTCCTTTCCATTCCTTTATTTTAAAACATCCAATCAAGGTTACTTAATTTAATTTCATTCCATTCCATTCTTTTCCATTCCTTTCCCTTACTTAAATACATTCCATTCCCTTATGATCATCTCATTCCATTCTCTTATGAACTCCCAAGCGGAGCCTTAAGGATAGATCATTTGATTTTTTATTTTTTTTTTTTTTTGGTTTTTTTTTTGTTGGGGGGGGGGGGGGGGGGGGTTGGGGGGGGAGGGATGGTTCCAAGTTGCCTGGATGGCGCTGCTATGTGCCAATTAAATTGATCTCTAGATGACATTGTTGATGGATCTTGTTCGCGTTTTAGCAGTGATGCTCATTTAAATTAAGAATTCTACGTTTGTTCAGAGTAAGGGAAATGTATCTTTATTTCTGATAAAAACAAGTGGAAGTATTCACAATATCTGCCTGATCAGGTTTGCAGCCATCTGTCCTCTGTCACTTGAATGTAGAGCTTGTTTTATTGCTCAAGGAAATATTATGATACCTTAGATTGGTGTGGATGACTGATGCTACTTAAGGGCACTGACGGTTAGGATAAATACTTTTTGATGAGTGATATTTAGGATAAATATCTATCAATCTTCAATCAACTCAAATCCCATTTTATAGCTTGTGCTACCAATTAGAGAATCTAGGTATGGAACCATCTGAGTTAGTTCTAAAAGTTGTGAAAAAGTTATTAGTTACTATTATTTTTCCAAGAGGCGGATCTTGAAATCTAACTTTTATTTTGGTTTATTAGTTGAGTATAAATTTCTTTAAATGCATTACGATTTGTTGGATGTTTTAGGGGTTTAAAGGTGGGTGAGATAGGTTGAGCTTGGCCCAGTAGTAACCATTCTGCCTGGCTTTATCTCCCAATATCTTGAGCTGGGTGCATCTTTCTTGTCAACCTGACATACCTGCTCAAAATTTGGCATTTGCTATCAAACTAGCACTGGAGAAGCAATATGAGGCTGTAGTTAGTACAAATGGATTTTCACACATGGACACTTGATATTTCTTTTCTAATTCATCTTATGAGGTTATCAACTTATCATTAGCTTATGTAACTTACCCCATTTCTTATGTTATTAAAAATAATGTCTTTTATCATGATGGCATTGATGGTTATGGAATACTGGATTAGTAGCAATTTTATTCAAATTTGGAGGTGCCTACTATCTCTTCTCAAGGCTACGTAAAACAGACTGAAGATAGTGGGAGTCTACCTACAATTTACATTTTACGTGAAATTCTTATTTTGAAGTATGACTGTCTTTTATCCTTGTGTTGTGTAACGAAAACAGGTCTTTCCAGACTTACAACAGATCAAAAGCTTCAAGAGGCATTTTCTCCCTTTGGCCAGCTTGTTGATGGTAAAAGGCAAACATATTTTGGTTATATTTCTTCCTTCCTTGCATCCTTCCTTATTCTTCCACTTTGACCAACTGGCTTAATGATCCTGCAGCAAAAGTCATAACTGATAGAGCCACTGGAAGATCAAAGGGGTTTGGGTTTGTTTCATATGCAACCATAGAAGAAGCTGAGAAGGCCAGAGAAGGAATGAATGCTAAGTTCTTGGATGGATGGGTTATTTTTGTTGACCCTGCCAAACCAAGGGAGCCTAGACCTCCTCCTCAGCCACAGCAAGAGCCTTCCGAAACTGGTTTCAGAACAAACAGGACTGTTGGATGGTGTGGATGAATGTATTAGAAGCTGTAGTGGATCTCATTGGGATATGAGGACTGTTTGAGACTATAATACACATTATTTAGCCAATATACATGTTGAATTGGTGAAAATGGAACACTATCGCATTAACCATTGAGAAAAATGAAGCTTTTTGACTTTTTTAATTCAATGCATTGTTGGTCTATTGCTATTAGCCTGTTAGGCTTTGTTATTCATTGTGCTGCTAAAATTTTGTTTACGTGGTATGGAACTTGTTATGACTGGTTCTAAGGATTCCGACTTTAAATTCAGTTGAAATGCACTGAATCTCAGAACGCCCTCTTCCCAGGGTACCTATATTGACACCGTGAAAAATGAATAATAGTTCAATGTCTGTTGACACAACCAAGTCCTTTTACCTTCAAAATTTTCTATGGGTTGAATTGAGAGGGATCCCACGATTCCCATCAGGTTGTCAAAGGCCCCTCTCTCTCTCTCATCTCGGTTTTTTGTTTTGTTCTTTTTTTTGTTTTATTTCGTTTGTTTTGAGTGGAAAGCCTTTTTTTTTTTTTTTCCTAGTTAAAGGCGGATTTGAATCCGAGTGGGTAACAGTAGTTGTTCCAGATTTGTTTAAGCTGATGTGTAATTGTTTGATAGGGAAAATGTTGTCATATCACCTAAAGATAATACCTCATTGCTCCATTAGACATAGGTAAAGAAACTAATAGATGCTCTGATTAAACTATTAGGCTAAGAAACTAATAGATAGTGGGACAATTAAGACTCATTTTTTTAACATAGACCAATAGAGAATTGTGGGTTCTAATTAGTTCGATCAGTAAAATATTTTGTTGTAAAATTAATTTGATGAAAAAAAGCAATTGTCGTAATAAGAAAATGTTGTATTAAAACTATCTCTCAAGAAGGTAAAAAAAGGCCCATAGAGAATTAGAGATTAATTAAAATTCAATAAAGCTATGAAAACTATATCCCAAAGAACCCATAAGTGATCTTTAGAAATTTTGTTGATTTTTTTTGTAGCGTAGAGAGAGAAGTGAGGCTACTTAGTTGGCAGAGGGTCTCAACTTCGTCTTTCAACCTCGGAAGGTGGTGAACTGGTCTGAACAATTTTTGTCACCTTCCGAGGTTGTCACACTCGTCTTTTTTTTAAAAACGCCTACAAATAAGAAAAAAGAAACAAAACCCTTCGGCTATCCTTACTTAAACCCAAACAATACTTTTTACAGTCGCAAACAAACATGAATAATCTCTGTCTATATGCTCCTCATTCTCACTGCGTCTCCATGATGAAACTGCCACCGCCACCACCACTAAGTACTCCAAAGGTCAGTATCACTCTCTCACATTGTAATATTCGCCTCAACAATCTGTTTGGTTGCTAAGAAAATTTTGAAAACAGTTGAATAAAGAACTGTATATATCTCATTCACAGATTTGGAGCTCGTTTAGCTCGTCTCAGAGGGTATTCAAATTACGTGCTGTTTCAACCACTGGGAATATTGACGCCTCCAATTACATTCCAAAGGCTCCGATTTTTCTCCCCGAAGGCCCATGGAAGCAGGTGATCATTTTTCATTTTTCTTTTTTTGAAAACATAATTTGCATATATTTGTCAAAAAGTACTTTTTGAAAACATATTTATATATTAAAAAAAAAAAAAAAAAGCATTTTACTGTCACTGGTAAAATATGTAATCAATGTAAGGAATATGGAATAATGTGTAGATTCCTGGGGGAGTTACTGCAGCTGAGGGATTCAAAGCTGCCGGTATGTATGGCGGTTTGCGTGCTAAAGGCGAGAAACCTGACCTTGCCCTTGTCACTTGTGATGTGGATGCCACATCTGCAGGTTAGCTAGCTTTCATTTTGCATAGCAAATTTAGTTTCAATCATTTTTATGCTTTTGTTTTGTAGTAAAACTTATTTTCAATCATCTTTATGCTTTTGTTTTTTAGTAAAACTTATTTTCCAGTTGTTTATGGTCTAGTATTTTTCTTGAGTTGTGTGCACTTGGAACAATATTGGCTCTTTGAGAATTTAAGAAAGGAAAGGATTTGATTGGAGATACGGTTTCATGTCAATATTTATTTATAGGGGCGTTTACAACAAATGTGGTTGCTGCTGCACCAGTGTTATACTGCAAGAAGGCGTTAGACATTTCAAAAACGGTACTCAACTCCTTTTTCTGTCAACCATAAATCAACAAAGGGAGGGATGAACTTGTAGTTAGAATGAATTTTAGATATTATTATGATTATTATTTGTTTCCGGCTAGATTATACTTTCGACAATACTTTGTTTTAAAGGGCTTGCTACCTTGAACATTTGATGTATAAGTTACTCATTCAACACATATTTTGCCATAGTATGGCCTATAAATCAAAATAGGGATTTTTTGTGTGGTTGCTGTTCAGATTTTTTATTATTATGTTTTCAGTTTCTTATCTATCTGCTAATGACTCAATTTCGGCAACTCATCAGGCACGTGCAGTGTTAATAAATGCTGGCCAAGCCAATGCAGCAACGGTAAGATATCTGAGTATATAGATGCTTTGCTTGTACATTCCTGTCCAGTAACTGCATAGTTTCAGTCAAAATGTGGTACAATACCAAAGTTAATGGTTGTTCTCCCCCCGGGGGCACTGAGGCCATTTCCTTGCAAAGACTAGGGGTTTATTCAAGTCAACCACATTATTTGCTGTCAGCCTGTTACTTTGAGAGATTCATTGAATAGGGGGAAAAATGTTGTTGCTTTGAGTGTGAACCAAGTCTTATGTGGCTAAATGACCTACCAATGATGTCCAGGGTGATGCAGGATACCAGGATGTGATAGAATCTGCCAACATGCTTGCTGAGGTATGCTACCTTCAGAGTTTGAACAATTCATTCCCATCGTTGTGGTTGTGCAGGTTCAATTTTTTTCTTGCTAATTAGACTAAGAATATTTGTTGCTGCAGCTACTTCAAAGGAGACCAGAAGAAGTGTTGATTGAATCCACTGGTGTAATTGGTCAAAGAATAAAGAAGGTAACTTGGTGACCTTATGTATGTTATACTGATCGCATTGATGTGCACCATGCCTGCCGAATAGATCAGCTGAAATTTTTTGCCGCAATTTCTTTTGTCAGATTAATAACATGCCTTGTTGCTTTCAATGTTTTACATATAATTGATACTCTAATGCATATGCAGGAAGCACTTTTAAAGTCACTTCCAAAACTAGTTGCTTTGCTCTCATCATCAACTGAGGGGTAATGCTCATGCTTTCTTCATTTTAGTTTGTGTTATTGACATTAATCCATGTTTATGAAGGCACCTGCTTGTCTATGTTTTCTACTTCCAATCTTCTTGTGTTGATTTTTTCTATTGTATCGAAGTATGTATAGGCTTCAAGTGATCTCCTTGATAGGTTGTTTAGTCTCCTATGTCATGTTTATTAAAACATTCTTGAATATTATCAGCACATGTGCAGGGCAGATTCTGCAGCAGTGGCAATCACAACGACTGACCTTGTTAGCAAGAGCATTGCAATTGAATCTCAGGTGTGCAAGTACTTGTTCTCTGTGTCAGTTTGCATGCATGTGTGTTACCATGACAAATATAAACCAATGATTATCAGCATGCATATCTTGAGAGGTAATTGTGCTACTTGCTTAGATGAGGCATTGAATATGGATACTGGATCAAGGACCAAACAGAAGCAACTCTTGTTGGTTTCTTGATTTATAATGCATAATTGGTGACTCTGTAGAGTTTAATATGGACAATATCTAATGTTAAAGAAAATGGTTTGATTCAGCAATGATCTTGTCAATAAAAAGCAATAAGCAAGTTAACATTCTTCCTTTGTAGAAAATGTTGTTGGATGTATAGAATAGCCTTATCTCAACCTTACAGAACTTGCATCCCAGGAAATTAGGATTCTTCAATATTATTAATCTTGGAAATTTAACTTCCCAGCAAAGACAGGCCTTTAAAAGTTATAAATTCCTCAGGTTGGAGGGAGAACAGTAAGAGTTGGGGGAATGGCAAAAGGTTCTGGGATGATCCACCCAAATATGGCTACCATGCTTGGTGTATGTATCCTCGCGGTTCTCTTGGAACATTTGTAGGAAGCATACATTTCTTTTCCATTCCTTTATATTGCTTTATGTGTTCCAGGTAATAACAACTGATGCCCTGGTTACAAGTGATATTTGGAGAAAGATGGTGCAGATCGCTGTAAACAGGAGTTTCAACCAGATAACTGTATGGAATATCATTGCTTTAATCCCGTCCGTTTTATAGGATTATTGACTTGGCTATCATTTCTGTAATTTTTGCTGTGCCCTCTTTTACACAGACTTCCTTTAATTTAGGTGTTATAAGTAACTCTCCTCTTTTGTCTCTTGCATGTAATGATCACCCATTTGTGGATGCAGTAATTCACACTGGAGTTAACTTTTATACCCATTTTACAGTTTCTCTTATTATCTCCTGTCAATGGGATGAACTTTACCTCATATTGAACTGCTTGATGTTTAGACGCCAATCTTTGGCCTGCACCTCCTTTACCTCTCCTTGATATCAATATTTCTATATATTCTATGTGTGCATCTTTGTCTTGGTATTATGTCATATGAAGGCTCTCTGTAAATTTCATTGTCAATACAATTAATCATAATGCCAAAACAAGTAAAGTTTTCCTCTCTCTCTCTCTCCTGTTAAGTAAAATTGTCCTCTTTATATGGAGTGGGGCAATGTCTTCTATTGAATGATGTGTGATCCACCTAATGGTCAGTTCTTGTTGGGGTTTGGCTACTTGACCTGGAACTGAATTTGAGTACAATTGGTTCGAAAACTTATTAACCCAAATATAACCAAAATTCAAAGAAAAATGAACCAAGCCGGTAACCTTTAGATTGGGTTGGTTCAGTTCCTCTGTTCATGGTTGCTCTCCTAGTGCCCATCACGTCTGCCGTAGGTGTGTGAACTTCCAAGTTATTTACATTCAGTTGATGCTAATCAGAGGTTTAACTAATTTGTTCATTGCTCTTTGTTTTTTTGATTTTCCTAATGATTATTGATTCTTTGTGTAATCAATATTTCTTTTAGTCACCACTATTCATTAACAGAAAGCTCCTCCTCTCCCCATAATAATTTAGCCTTAAGAGAGGTTTTTGCTTCCTAGATATTTAATGAACGCAATTTTCCCAGTTCACATTGATGAATATAGGCACATACATGACCTAATTTCTTATCTTATAAATATGCATATAATACTCCTGTTCTATGAACTATATGTCATCTTTGGCAAGCACACTTGTTGCCATGAATAAGTACCCAAGTTTCCTTTTTGACATGGTGTGATTAATCCCACTTCTGGGGCATTATGAAAGTTGTAAATATAACAGGTGGTTGATTTGGTGCAACAGGTAGATGGAGATACTAGTACCAATGATACTGTTATTGCTTTGGCTAGTGGGTTATCTGGATCAACCAGGATAGCTTCTATAGACAGTTACGAGGCGTTGCAACTCCAAGCATGCCTTGATGCGGTAAGTTATGCTGCTATTACACTATTCACTCAATCATATAAATTCACAAGTATTATTTTGCTTCTCATTGATAAAGAACTGTTTTCTGCAAAACTTGCACCAACTTTCCATTGTATTTGGATGGCTCTGTTCCCCTTCCTCCTGGTGCCAACAAAACTCTTGTATTTATTTACACCTCCTAATCCAACATTACTGAAATTTTTTTGTTCACTAAGATTGTATAAGTTTTTTTTTTTTTCCTTCTTGTTTCTATCTATCTATCTTTCTTTCCTTTTTTTTTGACAAAAAAAAAAAAAATGTAGTGTTGCACTTTACTCTTTTCAATTGCTAGTGCTTTAATTTATCAAAAATAAAATAAAATTGATAGTGCTCAAATTTGTTCCTAGGACTTGGTTCTGCATTTTATATAATTTCATGAGAAGGGCCATAATTAGTCACGGGCCTCAAATTGTAATATTGTATGGATCTAAACCAGGTATTGAGTTCAATTTCGAAGTCTTATCAATTTCAAATTTTCAGGTAATGCAAGGTCTTGCCAAATCAATAGCTTGGGATGGAGAAGGAGCAACGTGCTTAATAGAGGTCTGTATCTAAAGTTAATGTTATCTCTGCTTTTGAGCCAAATTTGATGCTGCACATTTGCCCGATTCTATAAAATTGGACATCTAATAGTAACCTACCAAACCTACTCTTGACTGTAACTAATACTGAATAAAAACACAACTATGAACAAGAAACAAGTCTCTTAGGGGAGCAATGTGAGAGGGAACAACTCTCATATCTATAAAGCAGTATCCTCTTATGCATTAATTAATTAAAAAAACAAAGAACCAGCATGATTTTTTCACAGAGAATGAAAAAGCAAAAAAATTGAAGCTTATATTTATGAATTATTCTAGTTCAAATGGCACTTCCTCCTGTAATAATGGGTTGGAGGGTGAGGCTTTGCGTTGTGGGTTAAAACCCATTGTGTGTATATAACTTACAAATTAAAAAATCTTTATGACTTAATTATGATTTCAAACTCAGCAATATGCTGTGATTTTAGAGAAGTGACCGGCCAATATGTTGAAATCTTCTATCTAATTTTATCTTTGGTGTATAGGTAAGTGTGGCAGGTGCAGACAGTGAGGCTAAAGCAGCAAAGATTGCACGCTCAGTAGCATCTTCTTCACTTGTTAAGGCATGATTTTTAAACTTGACCAACCTTCCAATTCTCACATTAGAGTCTAATCTTCTGTCAGTTTTGTTAAGCAGGCTGCTGTATATGGCAGAGATCCAAACTGGGGGCGCATTGCTGCCGCTGCAGGCTATGCAGGGATTTCTTTCCACCAAAACAAGCTTCGAGTATTGCTAGGTGATATTCTGCTCATGGATGCTGGGGAACCACAACCATTTGACCGGTAATTCTAAGACTTGACTTTTATATTAAAATCTGGGGCATAACCAAGAACTAGTTCTTTTCTCTATAAGATTTGATCTTGCATATGTTTTTTTACCCCCTCATTTTAGTTCCTCCCAGTGTACATATATTATTTCCAATGCTCTGTGGAAGTTGATCATAAGTTTCTATTCTTATCTATTTTTTTTTTGGTGGGGTGGGGGTGAGAGCGAAAGAGAGAATGGGCTGGTTCCTTTGATTAACTTACTGTTACCATCGGTGTGTCACTAAAATCTGGTACCTGTCACAGCACGGGGTATCATCTTGAAATTTTTCTGTACAATGCTTTTTTGGTTGCTGTGTGTTAAAAAAGGCAATCAACTTTGCGATCATAGTTGCAGTTTTGAGGGCCCCAAAATGTAGCCATCATCCAAATTCCAGTGTGAACACTTTGTTTCCCAAGCTAGTTTATACCCCATGTTTTAGAACTGAATTTTTTGAGGTAGAGGACTCTCCTGTATAGATGAGTGCAGGTTTGATTCTGTGAAGGCATGCATGTTGCGGGTGCACTTTTTTTTCTAAGCATTTTACATGTGCACATTGCCTTTTAAGCATGTCACTTTCTGTTTTCCAAATTCTTTTCAGCTTGTACCTACAATGTATTTGAGTAATTGGAGATGTTTTCAGGGCTGCAGCAAGTAACTATCTGAGGAAGGCTGGTGAAACCCACAGTACAGTTAAAATACATATATCAGTCGGTAAGCTTCTGTAGTACTCATGAAGCATACAAATGCTAATTTTTCTCCCTATTTATAGTTAAATCCAGAATTACCAGGTCCACTAAAATTAGCCAGTTAAGGGATAACACTCCCCTAGAGGGTGTGATCCACATAATTTTGTAAAAAAGAAAAAAATATAAATGCAATTTTGCCTGCTAACCTTTGTTTACACAATGAATACTAGTATTGGTTTAGGATGTTTGTCCATAATCTGAATATTCAGACTGAATCCAAACAATTCAGTTAGGGTGATGCTCATGTCCCTGCTTAGACTGCAGACTTGCTTAGTTGTTAAAGGGCTAGGACTCCTGAATTCTCTTCAAGTTAAATAACTACTACTCATTTTTAAAAAGAAGAATGGAAAACAATGTGTTAGCTCTTTTGCCATTCGGTAGCTAATCTGGGCTGTATTTCTTGTGGTTGAACAAGTTGGCTAGCTGAATTTAGTATTTGCTCATTTGGGCAGCCATCTTCTCAAATATTAAGATTTAGTGCGATCTTATCATAATAAAGATTTAGTGCATAGTTGACAACTCATGTTTAGTTACCCAACAGATAATGTCTAAAAAAAGAAATTCTGAAAGATATCTGTCATCTCATATTCTCATTGCATCAGTATACTTTACTATAAATGAGCATAATGAGATTTTACATCTTTTGGTGTTAATCTTATTTAATTTCCCTCAATTCTTCTTTCAAACAGGTGATGGATTGGGAAGTGGGCAAGCTTGGGGATGTGATTTAAGTTATGATTATGTCAAAATAAATGCAGAATACACAACATAAAAGAACACTTGTGCCATCTCGTATTTATTCTCACTTCAGGATTTCCAAACAATTAAACCCTCTTTATCATATATTGATTATAGGTTTAATACTCTCTCGTTGTATCTCATGCAGATCTGCTTATGCAAAACATTTTTCAACAATCAACATTGCAAATAAATTTTGGAGCTCATTCCTACTATCATAAGAAAAAATTAGGCGACATTCTAGGAAATCAAATATCTGAACTGGGGGTCTCCGGTTAAAACTCCTAATAATCACTACACGATAGTAGGAACAATAGGCACATTTGTTTTAAGTCTGCAACAGAAACAGAACCTCTTTTCCCCTTCCAAAGCAGCCCCATACTTAAGTCTGAATATAAATCTCTATCTTGAAAAGGAAAAGTATCACCTACTTATAAGACTTGTGTAAGGCTTTGGATCTTGAAACACTGATTTAGTGATTTCTGATCCTTCATTCTAGTATAATTAGTGGGAATTGACAGGGCCAGGCTTCAGCAAAGCCATTACAATGCTGGTTAGACTTGCATGAAAACAAGGTTCTACCTGTTGTGGAAACAAAAAGGGCTTCACCATATACTTAGCACTAAGGAGGCCTCTTTCATTAGGACTAGACATGGATACAAATCTAACAACAATACAAACTTTGAAATCAATACTGCCATATACAAAGCATCAAACACCATATATTAACTTAGTTAAAAAGTTATCACCACACAGTAGTGCATGTATCATACGAAGTTCTTAGACCATCAAAAACTATGAAAACAGTTGAGGCAAATACTTATTTATCCACACACATGGGAACAAAAGATAGGACATGGTACAGACATGTCGACTCATAATGCTTCAGCAACTGGGTAGTGCATCTCAGTGTGTGATTTTCTAAGGAAGCTATTCCCACAGTGGGAGTTGGAGCTGCCAACTTCAAAAACCTCAAATTCATTAGAACCCTTAGCAGCCTTGCGAGATTGTTTCTTGTCCTTGCCACTTATCCCATGTGAAGAGTTCTTCTGCCCTTTCTTTCCATTTTTCTTTTCATTTTTCTTGTCATTTTTCTTGTTGTTTTTATACTTCTGTGAGCTCTTGTTTTTAACCGAGTGTGACATCAAAGTAGGCCTTGGATCATACACATCAGGAGCCCATTTCACAGGCAGTTTCTTTGGCGGAATCCCCTGAGTCCTACGGCTACCTTTCATGGCAGACACAAGCTTCAAAGGAGTCTGGAAGGTATAAAGTTAATATAAAAAGAAAAGCATTACAATGATTCCCCAGCATATTTTAAATAATAATAATGTGCAGCCATTTTGATAAATCTAAAAGACATCTTACAGAAGAAATACAAAAATTAAGCAACCAAACCTAAGTTTTTCTAAACAATCACATCTAGGTTTTCCTAAACGATATAATAAAAATCAGTTCAACTTAAACCAACTAAGCAAGGTTCCAACTTCCAAGAGCTCTCCATCATCTGATGCATCCCCAAATTAATGCTTGAATGCTAGAACCAGCTTTCCCTCACCTCTTATAAGTCTTCAAAAGGTGTTTATCAGTTATTTCCCCGTCATTATTTTGCCACATCTAAAATTCACATTTAGGGTCTATTGCTAAAAAAATTTCCAGCCAAAATACAATGGCAGCAAAGAATATTTAGTTAGAAGAAAACTGAAAGGCACTCATGAGCTCACAACAGAAAAGACAGTGCAGGAGGAGATAAATACAAGTGTGTGTGTGTGTGTGTGTGTGTGTGTAAATATATACAAGTTCAGTAACAAGTTTAGCAAAAAGATGAGAACTTACTGGCAACGATATTGATCGTGAGTAGGCATGATCGTTAGATTCCTCAGAGTGGAGGCCCTGTGATAGTATTTCAGGTTCCTCATCTTCTTCACCTTCTTCATCTGAAGAAGAATTAGGAGGCAACCTTAACTTTGGATATGGAAAGGTTTCAGACTTAATTAAATGCTTCTTTGGGCAAGTTGCCTTCCATTCATGTATGTCTTCCTCCCCCTCATGCCCATCAGATGCAGGTTCTGACACTTGAACATGTTGGATATTTAGCGACTCGTGAAGAGCATCCCCAAGGGCATTTACATCAGAAGATTGACTGTCCATTGCCAAAATCAGCTTCTACAAAAATTCGAGCCCAACACATGAAGATTAGAAACATCAAGTACACTGGTAATCATTAGATTCTACAAGAACAAGAGCATCACATTCATATTCAAAAGACAAGTATAGTGGCAATCAATGTGGTAAACATAAACAGCAACAGTAAAATCTTTAAGATATACCCTCATTCCCATCAAAGCCAAAACCATACAAACCTTGAAATCCAGAAGAATTTAAAATGACAACACGCACATCCAACTAAACTAAAACTTAATATTTTTGAATGCACAACAATCCCAAAGTCATAAAACTAAAATAATGTTATTATTAAACATGCTATTGAATGTAAAAAGCTTGAAGATTATCATATCAATACTCAATGAAGTCAGAAATTTCATATACATTGAAATCTACATGAAATTAAAAATAAAAGAAAAAAGAAAAAGTACCTTAAACAAATTTCAGGGCTATGACAAACCCGGAACGCGTATTTAGTATTTTACCAAACAGAATCTACTATCTTTCTCAGCTTTTGTCAACCCAAAACCTTAATCCCTCTCGATCTTGAATTTCTCGAAAACCCCACTTCAAATCTCGCACAGATCGCTCACGAAACGAGAATGACCGGGAAAATATCTCACCGAAAGAACAAAAAAACACAACAACAACAACAACAAAGAAAGAGAAAGAAAAAGAAAGCAAATGTTAACTAAGATTACCACGACGATCACCTTTCTCAAGACGTTTCAGACGATGAAAAGATGAACCACCATGAAAGCAAGTCAAAGAAGGAACCAAAGGAAGAATAAAGAGTTCAACGGGTACCGAAGGCATTTTCACAATGCTCTTCGAAACCCAGTTAAGAAAACCCCCGAAACTCCTCTAATAAGCCACAATTGCAGCGATTTTTTTGATCAGCGAAAGCAGATTTTTGGAGTTGAATAAGAGGTAAAACAAATTGTGGGATGTGGGTCTGCGAAATCAGCGAGTTTGGAGGCAAAGCATGAAATGGGTCGGAGGGAGAGAGAGAGACATTTGCGTGATCGGAGAAGAAGATAAGAAAGATCGGAGAAGGAGGCAGGTATTTGATATAGAAATGAGAAAGAGCAGCTGAGGGTTTACTATATACATATACGGAGATAGAGAGAGAGAGAGAGAGTCTTTTGGTCAATGGCCAATGGGTGTATCGCCTAGACGTGTGGCGGTGTCTCAGACCAAATCAGGGACGTACACGTTTTTACCATGACTTGTTGCTCTACTTCTACGAACACAACAACATATTGTTGTTTCTCACCCAAAAAAAAAAAAAAAAAAAAAACATATTGTGGCAATATTTTTGCTACCGATAAAAGATAACAAATTTGTGACATTTTGTTGTGTTTTAGATATTTTCTTATTCTACTCCGGTGGGGTTTGTGATGTGTCTTAACATTAAAACTTAAGACTTTATTTTCTCATATTTGTGTGTTTGTGAGTGTGTTTATAAGTTTAAATTGTCCGTTTGAGAACAGTTTATTTATTAAAAAAAATTTCTTTTTTTAAAAGAACGATAGATAAAAGATAAAAACTAAATAAATTAAGTAAATAATTTACGTGAGATCCACAGATAGTAGGAAAAATAAACAAAAGTATAATAAAATAAGTAGGTGATTCCAAAGTTATCAAAATCGGGATCCTACGTAAGATCGGATAGTGAATTGTAAGATTTTACATTATTTGAGAAAAAAAAACACGTTAGTATGTTAAATAATCACATAAATTATACATTCATTCATAAATTTGCATCAATTTGATGTAATTACCATACATTACTATATTCATTTGTAAGCATTATTTAAAGAGGCAAAAAATCTTAAAACGTGATACTCTATTGGGATGTTATTTTTCATTTGAGTTCAACTGACACTCTATCTCTCTATATTAAAATAACAAAACTTGGCATATTGGAATGCTATTTTTCATTTGGGTCCAACTGAGTTTTTTGTCAAGTTAAAGAAGATTACAAGAAATCAAGATTGTTTGAAATCGTCAGAATTGTACAACTCTATCGATCTTGAATAATCGCAAAGATCCTTGAAAGATCCAGATTGTTTTGGGTAGGTGGGATCGTAAAATGGTAAGATCGTAGGATTCAAATCGAAATTTTGACAACCATGGGTGATTCATGTGAGATCCGCAAATATTATGAAAAAATAAGCAATAAACTGGCTTATTATAGTTATTAAAACTATACCTGAGGTTAACTCAAATGAAAGATTGGTTCACTGGTTCATTGGTTAAACTTTAGGTTTATTAATTGATTAAATATTATATTTTATAATTATAGAAAGCAACTAAAATAAAATAAAAATACTTCATTTACGTAAATTAATAAATTATAACAATATATATATATATATATATATATATATATCACATGAAATAAAGTTAGAGAATAAAAGAAACACATCATTCATATGTAAATCATCCAATAACTAGGTTATATAATCCAAAAGTCTTAAAAAAAAATTATATCTTATAGAAGTTCAAAATAAATCTTTAGCTTATTCACTAAACCCTAGAGCTAGCATAACAAAATTATTTAAATCACAAAATACAAGTGATGATTAAAACAAGGTGTTCTCATTGTGATATTGATCACTTGTGTTTCATGTAGACCAATCGATGGAGTCCACAAGGTTACCTCTATCTTTAGAGTGTAGAAGTTCTTCCATTTTTGTCTATTTTTTTAAGTTCATCACTTTATCACATACTTCTATAGTTTTATCACTGTCTCTTTATCTCTTTCGGTCTCATCACTATCTCTTTATCTCTTCACTCTCAACTCTCATCTCATGTACTGCACAACTCTTATTTTATCTCTTTAGTCTTTAATCTTTATCAGTTTACCTTTTCAATTTTCAGTAGTTCAATAATTCAATTTAGACTTTAGAGTTCAATAACTTCAGTTCAATCTTCTTTCACAATTTCACACTATATTTTTTCTTTTATCTATGGGTTGCGATTTGTTGGTTTGCACATTTTGAGATTTGGTTCATGGATTAAATGGTTTAAATAGTGGTTTGGTATAGATTAAATAACACTATGAGGCATCTCAAATCGGCATTAAATTTTCATATTTCACAATGGGTGAGATGCCAAGTTGTGATTAGTATATAAAAAATGATATTTTAATCACAATCTATCACATTAATAACTAACAAGTTCTAAAAAATTTGTGGAATTTTCATATTTATAGCATTATTGTGGTGTGCTTGGTTGAAACGATGAAAACTTGTCTCATGCACTTGGTCATTTTAGAACATGCATTGTGCATGTGTTACCTTTAGTGTCCAAGAACACTACAGTTCCGAAGGCATGCCAACTCCCTTTTTTAGCTTGGCAAAAGATAAAATTGTTTTTCTTATTTTAAGCTTGCTACCAAATATAGGAAAATGAGATAATTATTTGAAAAATGATTTATTTTTCATTAAATATTAATGCCGGATCAAATGGATCATAAATTGTAAATTGAATCCTTTAAATTTGGAATTATCTTGATTTTATCCCAATTAATTTAAAATTTTGGGTTTTAGATCTTAACATTATTTAAGGATTTAATTTCAATCACACTATTTATGCGCATTGCTGAATTGATCATTAAATATCTTTAGAAGTTTTTTATACAAAATATTTATATATTTAGAAGAAATAAGATAATTTAAGCTCAAAACTCAAAATTATGTAGTTTTAATATACTGAGCAAGTAAGAAAAAAATTGTTAATTTCTATTTTCTATTTTAAAACTTCATTTTTAGTTTTATTATTTATCTTTTTCTATGTCCATTTTCACTCTCCAATCGCCACCACTAGCCTTCGCCGGCCCTCTCCATCCAAGCCAACATGGTCGAACAATATAGTCACCATTTTACACAACCTATAATGTTATTCTTTAACATCTAATTTTTAAATTTGCCTTTTCACTAGAGAAATCGTGGATTTTAGGTTTATTATCACGCAAACAACTTTAGCCAAATCCATTAGCCACCATCTAGAATTGATCAATTTCACCAAGACCTATCCTTGAACAAAACCCATAAACCAATATATTTCCAAAGTCGACCCGAGCACCATGCCAAATCGATCGAACAACTATGTTGAAAGTCCAACTACCAAACCTAACTTAAAAAAATCATTACCACCCAATACCCGTGCACTATTCTCTTGAAGTTACGGATTACCCTTGCTATACGGATAGTAACACTGCCCCATTCGTCTCATTCTCACTTATAAGTTATAACTCCTATTTTCAAGTTTATCCGATTTTGCTTTAGTTTTTTTTTTTTTTTTTTTTTTTTTTTAAATTTTTTTATAAATATTTTTAGGGGGATAATTTTAAGTTTATCTCCTACTTTGAGCCATTGTATGATATTTTAACCCTATAATTAATTAGGTTTTTTAATTAGTAATCAATTATTTATTTTAGGAAGCTTGTGGGGTGGGGTGTGAGGTGTGGAGGGCAATGGTTGGGGTTTAAGTTTTCAGAAGGAAGTTTCGCACACATATACATCTAGATTATGTTAGAGTAGAATTTCTATCTTGTATAAAAAAAAAAATTATTCATTTTAGGAAACAAATAATTAATTAAATTAATTAAAACATCTAATTTTCTGTTAAGTTTATTTCATGCATTAAAGCACATTCTTTCTTTGGGTTTTAACCATTAAGAATGTGACACATTATTAATAATAATGAATGCCTTTTTGAGCATTAAAAGTTTTGATGATGCCATCGTGCACCCTTGGCATGATTGTCATTATAAATACAAGATCTTCAAGAGAGAGTTTACACACATATATACTTAAGATTAAAATAAAGTAGGATTTTTATCTCACATAAAAAAAAGTTTTGATAATGTTCTAAAATGAATTCTTAATCTTGAAGATGATATTTTTACCATTGAGTTTATGAAATGATCATTTACCATTAAATTAAAATTTTAGTATTGATTGTAAATATGGTGTTTGTGACCCCAAATGTAAAAGGTGTAGTTTGCAAATTAATTTAGAAAATAAAGAAAAACTTCTATTTGTTTGTTTGGGAGGAAGAATGAGAGTATGGAAAAGATAGTCTGTGTGAGTTTACATTCTTGTCATAATTCCTAAGGATTTTTCTCACGGTTTTTATTTCTATTTTAAAGATTTTTTTTTTTTTTTTTTTGTGTGGGCTCAATGGGGATATATCCACCCATCCTTCTTCTTCTTCTTTATTTATTTATTTATTTTTTATTTTATTCCTCACCAAATAGTAAAAAATAATAATCACTTCATTTTCTCTTCTTAGTTTTTTATCCTCCTATTTTTCAGTCAAATTAAACAAATTTTTAGATTACCACTACGAACCCTTAGCATGATAATTACTTTACAAATACAAAGTTTGGTGTTCAAATCTTAAGGAGAAAGTTCTACACACTTATATAGTATACACTTAAATTAGACTGGATAAGCATTTATATTTTTGTATAAGAAAAAAAAAAAAAGATTCTACTCCAATCCAAGATATTTATTTGAACTGGACCTGGATAATTGAACATCGTTTGCTTGCTGTTCGAGCTTCGGTCAGGCCCGACCCAAAATCATGCAATGAAACTCACCTAGAACGGTTGATCGATTGGATATAGTTCAAAGCGGAGAGCAGCTGAAGCTCGCAGTCTCACTCTTGAGAGCCCATTGATTCAAAAGCAAAAGTAAAACTTATCCAAAACGATCGTGTTTCTTTACCTACGTTGCAATCCGTGTACCACTTTCGTTGTCTATCTCCAGATTCTCCGCGAAATCTCTAAGGTCAAATTCATGGTTAAACTCCATGATCTAGTAATGGGACTTTTTATTTACTTATTTTTAAATAAGTTGGTTAAATGTAAAAGAGTAGTGTTAAATAATACAATATTTTTCACAATTGTTGATATGATTTGTTGTTATTTAAATAATACCATTTTTATTTGAACTCATCACACCACTTTTATTATGCACTAATCACAATGTATTACATCAATAACTGTAAAAAAAATTATGAAAAAAATGTTGTATCAGTAAACTTATTCATTGGGCTAAATAAATCTATTCGTTTACAACATACAATTTTTTTTTTTCCATTTTAAAGAAGTGTTTGGTATAACAAAATCAAACAACAATAATATATTGTTTTTTAGTTACATGCACATTCCTTGAAGAATAGATTTTTAAATTTGAAAATGAATATAGGCTAAAATTGATTTTAATATGATTCCAAACAAAATTGATATAAAATAAAAGAATAAAATTTTGAGGTTCAGGCTAATGCTATGCAATACCTAAAATTTTCAAAAAGATCAAATTTACTCCCTAAACATAAATGTTACTTAACACTATTTTAAAATTTTGTTTCTTGGGTTTCATTCTCTATATCTGGTTATTATGTATCTACCATTGGTTGTTCAAATACCCCCTCGTGTATATAATATATAGTTGCTATTATATGGTCAAAACAAGCAATAGGAAGAAAGCAAAGAACTTAAAGGAGTAGGATACTTTCAAACAATGTTAACTATTATTTGTACGTAGGGGATAAATTATATATTTTTGAAAAGTTTTAATGATAACTTGCATTAATTCATACCATAGAGTAGTTTTTGTATTTTACCCTCAAAATAAAACCTTATAATATTCCACTTCTTACCCATAAAGCACATTAAAAAGTATAAATTTTATAGACTGATGGATTGAACTTATAACTTTTGGAGTACGTCATGTTTCAACTATTTTAGTTTTTCTTTTGTCTCTACGAAAAATAACTAATTTTGTGGTCTATCACACAATTTCTAATTTTTTTTCTTCTAAATGCAATTATATAATAAATCTAATTGTTTCTTCAACAAATATATATATCCTACTTCATTCTCAAAAAAAAAAAATATATATATATATAAATATATATATATATATATATATCCTACTCAAAAACAAATATATATATATATATATATAATTACACAGATTTTTTTTACAATTACTATGACAAAACCAATTATTATTATTGATCGACGCATATGAAATTAACTTTTGTGAATCGCAATAGACCATGTCAACCCCAAACACAAGCAAAGATACACCTATATTATAGGGTCCAAATAGTAAAATCGGTCTTAAATTATCTAAATCCACGTCCTTACCTCATTGGTCCATCCCACTTCACGCGGATCGCCACTTCATCACTTCACAACCGTCGATTAGACCCAGATTCAACAGTCCAGATTCCCCCAGCCACAGACCATGGTTCTCGCCGAGTCCGTATTAAATCTCACCCACCCAACCATACCGCTCGCTTAAACAATTTCCATTTCCATTTCCCACTTCCAGTCCAACCATTGCCTTTCCCTCACTCCCTGTTTGTTTCTTGAGAAATTTTTTTTTGTGTGATTTTTCATGGATACCGGTGGAAAAGTGAAGAGAGGAGCTGGAGGAAGAAAAGGCGGCGGTCCAAAGAAGAAACCCGTCTCCCGGTCCGTCAAAGCCGGTCTACAGTTCCCAGTCGGTCGGATCGGCCGGTACTTGAAGAAAGGCCGATACGCTCAGCGTGTCGGTACCGGTGCTCCGGTTTACCTCGCCGCCGTGCTCGAGTACTTAGCTGCTGAGGTAACCAAATATTTTTTGCTTTTTTTGACTATTTAGGGTTTCTACTTGATTTAGTTGCTTCTGCTTGATTTAGTTATAAAGAATATGAAAAAAAAGTAGAACTTGTAATGGAGAAGTAATTTAGGTTTTCAAACTCGGAACTTAAGAATTTGAAGCTAATTTAATGTTAATTTGTAGGTTTTAATTAGAGCCAAACATTTAAATTAGTTTGTTTGTTCGGTTGTCTGAACTATGATTCTGTTAGATCTTGCATTAATGTAGTCTCAAGTAATGAATTTGTTGTGGGTTGTAGTTAGTTCAATTAGTAAAGTTTTTTGTTGTCGAATAAGAAATTTGGGATTCGATTTTTGCCCATAGCAGAAAACCAATTGGTGTTTTGGTTTGATGATATAAAGCTGTATAAAGCAATGATGACGTCATAGGTTAATGAATTTGTTACATTTGCTATATGTTTGCTTAAACTTATGATTTGTGTGTATTGGTCTTAACTTAATTTATGTAAATTAGTTTTCTTGTCCACTTTTAAGAATATTGTTTTTTTTTTTTTTTTTTTTTTTTTTGGTTTTAGGTTTTGGAATTGGCTGGAAATGCTGCAAGAGACAACAAGAAAAACAGGATTATCCCGAGGCATGTGTTGCTAGCCGTGAGGAATGACGAAGAGCTTGGAAAGCTTCTTGCAGGTGTGACCATTGCACATGGAGGTGTACTTCCCAACATCAACCCTGTCCTTCTTCCGAAGAAGACTGAGAAGGCGGCCACAAAGGAGCCCAAGTCTCCAGCCAGGGCCACTAAATCGCCCAAGAAAGCTTAATGTGTTAAAACAAATTCAGTCTTTTGTGTCACTGTATGTAATTTCCTATCTGTATGTGGCTTGTAGGGAAGCTTTTTAATGTTCTTAGGAGTTAGGACCATTTGTACTCTTTGTTTCCATGTCATTGTAGTGTTAAAACATCCTTTGTTTTAAGTCATTGAAATGAAATTGCAGCCCAGTTTGGAATTCTCATTTGTTACTTTGGTTGAAGTTGTTGTAATGTAATTAGGCTTAATTTGGGTTGTTTGTGGTTTTGACCATTTGGTTTGTTGTGTTAAGTGTATAGAAGAAAAATCCTAGCTTACACATGTGAGTTAACTGTGGAAGATTTCAATTCATATCGAAGTGACACGAGGCATCTTTGGTTCATTGCCTGAAAATAAAAGATTTAACCCAAAGGCAGGCTAGAAACACAAATCAACTGCCAAGAGCCTTATAGTGCAATGCCACAATATGTTCTCCTTTATTAGGAGAACTAGCATTTAAATAACCCACCTCTTCTAGTTGTAAGTCGTAACTGTTGAATTTCAGGAAAAAAAAAGAAAAAAAGAAAAAGACACACAACAAATCAACTGAGGCTTAACCAAGGTTCTTATAGGAGCCATTGAACTTGGAAGTACTAGAAGTTCAAGTATACTGTAATTCATGTTTCCTTAAAATAGCACAAAGATGATAATAGGTGTAGTCAAATTAGAGTTGATCTTTCTGTAAAGGTCATAAAGCATAAATAAGATGTGCATTGTAAATCCTTGTCTCCCATGGATTTGGAGTCTTTGGCTTGATAGAACCAATTTAGTCTTTTGAGATTCTTCTTGATCTATTTTGTCTCCACTTTTGTATACATAGAGCGGTTGAACTTTATGCTCTTTTAGGGATGCCAAATCTAATCGCTTAGAGATGTCTATGGAAGTTTGATGGTTCATTTGGATCTTGATTGAGTTAAGTTGAATGTGAATTTTTGGCGTTGGGTAGTCTTGATCTGGCAAATTGAGGGGGCCTACAGCGGGATCATTGTGGTTTTTGGATCTATGGGTTTTCTAAGGGGCATAACTTCTGGTGTTGTGTTTGAATTGTGGGCATGAAAGGGATGGTTTATATCTTGTGCTTTCTTTGAGGTTCACTAGTTTGGTTGTAGAATTAGATGCTCTAGTGATGGTCCTTCCTAAAGGGTTAGGCGAAAACTAATCTTGGTTTATTTGCCTCATTGTTGATTATAGGTCTCTTCCACCAGTTTTCTTGTAAAATGATATTGTATATGTTTATGGAGGCTAACTAAATTGTTGACGCTTTGGTTTGATTGGCTCATGGTCAAGCTGAAGATATTTTTTCTAATCCCCTCTCTAGGGTTGATATATGTTATTTTGTTGATGTCTCCAGAATTGTACTTGTTAACATTGGCGAGTTGTTTTTGTTAGTATTAGCCTTCTCTACCGACAAAAAATAAAGATGTGTTGTCTAGTGTAATATACTAATTTGAAATAAGTCAATCAGTTTGCTGCTTGCGTGCATCTCGTTCTTGTTATGTTATAATCACCATTGTCCCTTACCATCATCAGCTAGTGAAAAAAGAAACTCATCATTTACATGATGAAAACATAATAGAATTCTCCTCCAATATGATATGTGACAATTTGAATAATTATTCACATGTCCTAATAAGCAATATAACTTGTTTAAGAAATTGTAAATAAAATAAACATGAAGGATTGTCTGATCATCACATATTAAGTTGAAGGACATCCCTTCAAATTGGTTTAGAGGAAACATTGTCTAGAAAATTGTGCTATTTCATCTAAATAAGAAATTAGTGCGGAGATATTTAGGTACAACAAATTTTGTATTTGCTTTCAGGTGTGATCTTGGTTGACTTGGTTAACTCATTTGAATGATATTGCTAATATGATCCTCTACGGATGGATAAAATGACATTGAATTGAATACTATTGGAGTATACTATGATTTGTGCATTGCTTCCTCAGTGGATAGAAGAGCTATTATTGTCAAGCTTAAGTAGAGTTGGCATGGTTGATTGTCCCCTTCAAAGCTTCACCAATTTTTATTCATAATTCTATTCTTCATTGGATTTTCCTTATCGTTAACCCATTCTAGAATATAAAGAGTTGTTTTACTGTTCAGAGAGAGAGATTGTGATGGCAATTAACAATGGTAATTGATGAATTTTGTAGTGTATATATAATTTGTTTCGAATTATTGTTTCCTATTCTAACTTGTATTTCTAGCTGTCCTATGATTTGTTTTTTGTGCATCCTAGTTCTGTAAAATTCTTCCAGCATCATTGTTAGGATTACTCTTAAAAGTGTAAAGTATGCTGTGAAGTTAGGCTTCTATGGTGAGTTGGTTTGGCATGAGAAAGAGGTCTATCATTAATTTGCCACTGCATGATGCCACCTTGTTCATTTGCAATTTTGGGTGTCATCATGTGATTTGCCATTGAATCTAGTTTAGGTTGATTGTTGATGAGGTGGTTATGAAAAACTTAGAAAGTTGACCGTGTTATGTATGTTTCACAATGATGCTGTAACCCACCAGGTTTTAGTTGCGTTATTGCATTTCATATGGTTTTTAATCCATCTGTGTGCTGATGGTGAATGCTAGAATGAAGCATGATTACTCTTGCTGATGAGAAATGGAGCAAGATCTGTAGAATTGAAGCAGACGAAACTTCTTTTAGGTGATTTCTAATATCTCATTAATAATTTGGTTTAATCAGCAGACCTGCGGTTCGGTCTGTTTTGACCAATTTTCCCTTTTCCCTTTTCCCTTATTTTTTTATAGGTTAGACAGAGGACCCAAATTTGAAGGGGGATTAGTGTCTCCTCCACCAAATGGAACTAAAACTTATAATGCCTTGTTGGCTTTCCATACTAGGGAAGGAGAAGCTGGGTGTTTGACCTTACTTTGCCGTGCGTATCCGAGACTGACCGTACATTTACCATAATATTTCATACTTAGAAAAGATATCAATATTATAATACCAAATATAGTTGGTCAAGTTAATTAGGTAATTTTCCGACTTATCAATCTTATGCCACTAGGAAGACTAGGATGACTTATTTGAATTAACATATGGTAAACACTTCAAGTCCAGAAGAAGTTACTGTTTAGCGTTGTATGGTCAATGGTGATGTATGCATCTGCTCTTTCCACTAAGCTCTCTTCAGCATTGAGAAAGGTTTATTTCATTTTTTCCAAGTCTAGATACACAGCAAATTTAGTTTGGAAGTTATATGCAGATCTTAGAGGTATTGAGAGTTTTTTATGCTATGCTAGAGGTGTTCGTTTTGAACTCACACCGGCCGACATATCTTGTATCATTGTTATTAATTTTCTTCCAAGAGTCGAGACAGAAGGCTACTTCTCCACAATATTGATTAAGTTGCATCATTCCTTGGTGGACGGTGTGAGCTGGATGTAGTTCTATAATGACTAGAGGTTTCTCGGTTGAGAATAAGGCTTTGCTCACCATCATGGGCACCAATCTATGTCCTATTGATCATTTGACAACTCTCAACTCCGGTCGTTCAAGGTTTCTCTATGATCTTATCAAGTGCGTCTCCATTGACATCTGCTACTACATCTATCATTGTTTTTGTCAAGAAGGGTCCCAAACTTCTTCCAGAAATGGCTTATTATTTCCCTCTCTTGTGCTCAAGATTTGTGACTATTTTTCGGTGAACTATCCTGATCCATACACAACTCTTCCCCATGTTGGGCCGATCGGCATCTCCATTCTTGCAAGGATTTGTGCACATATTGAGAAGAATAAAGAGAAAGGTTCTTCTAGTCACCAAGAGGCCCTTGGATTTGGTGGTGCCAATGTTGACCTTGATGCGGAGATTGAAAGGATGGTAGAATAGGGTGCCCCCCCTCCATTCGATATGCCTGATATCCAAGCAAAGTTTAAAAAGCTATTGATTCAGATCGCATTGGGTCGGGTTTCTACCATGTGGATTCGCATAGGGTTTCTCCCATGTGGATTCTCGCTTTGTTGACATGTACACTCAACTTGACATTCTTGACATTCTTGACTCAAGGGTTGGTTGGATTGAGCAATTTCTACATGTTCCGTCTCCACTTCCTCCTCCTCCACTTCCTGCGGAGGATTAGAGGACTACCTTTGCCTATTCTGCCAAAAAGGGGGAGAGCATTAAATGTTGACTTCTTTTACTTAGAGGGATTGCTCACAGAAGGGGGAGTACATAATCAGGAGGAGAGAAGATTGACTAGCTACACCAAATCTAACTCGTTTCTTTTTGTTGTAACTTATTTTATACGCATACTGTTTTTGTCTGGCTTTATTTATAGTACTTATAACTCTAGTTGCTGGTATGTACTTACAGCTGTGTTTAGGCCTATTTGGCTCGTGTGGTGTTTTGGATTTAAAACTTTATATTATGCTTAATTATTTCCATTATATTGTTCTTTAATGTTCGACATGCAATTATCTTGTGCTTGTGTGCTTAATTGCTTGCATGTGTGGATGATCACTACTTGGTGTTTTGATCATTGTAGCCTTTTTTTTTTTTATAAAAATGGTTGTTGTTTGGTTGATGAAGTTTCATTCATGCATATCTTTTTTTTTTCTTTTTCTTTTTTTGGTTAAAAGGGAATTATTATAAAACAACTAACTGTTTACAGACACCAGAGATGGGCTTGTCAACCTGCAAAAGGACACACCATACATATCCGAATACAATAAAGGAAGAAATTCAGTAGAGCGACAGTGATCAAAAATAGCAAAATCAGCTTGCATACATCAGCCCTTTCTAGCCAAAAAGTCTGCACATTTGTTAGCCTTCCTAAACACGTGCATTCATGCATATCATTCATATATACTAATAGCGTTGTATTTATTTATTCTTTTTTACTTTATTCTACTTGCCTTAAGTTCATTGGTTTTCAAGTTCAAGTTTTGCTATTGTCATTAGAGTCAGGTGTGAGTCTTTTGTTGTTCCTAGGTTTCTAATTCACATTTAAGTTTAAAGTCTGTATAGGTGTATTTTGTCATAGAATAGCCAAAGAGGGAGATTGTAAATTTCATGTTTTTAATTGGCTTTATTCAATTACAAATTTATGTGTATTTTTTTGTCCCATTTTAATGTATCTTTTTGGGCTTAATTGTATTTGGGGTAAAAAGTCCTTGAGCCTTGTGATATTTATGAAAGTTGCATTCTGGGCCAACTCACAACCTCAGGCAACCTACTCAGCTCATGAGTGACATGTGACAAAAGAATTAAATCAAAGTGTTGACTAGGCATCTTGCGACTAGCCAGGTTGCGACAATGTCACAAATTGCATAATCAAATTGTTATGTTTTATGATATTTTTCTGTCCACTGTAAAAATGCTAACACACACATTATGTGTATTTTGAATGTGGCAAAAGAGAATGATCAGAGTATAACTTAATCTCTACACATCATTCTTATTATCCATCTAGTCAACTTTGTAAGAAAAGAGAGCTTTTAGTTTTGAGCCAAGAAACTCTCATCCTCTCTTCATCCCTCTCATACTTTGAGAGAGATTTTTATTCACTTCATCTCATACAAACACAGATCATGGTGAGATATGAGTGAAGTTTTGGAAATATAGGAAACCATCTCAAATTCAATCTTATTAGTGGTTGTCTATTGGTGGTTCAATGGAGGTGTCTCCGGCAAGTGAGGTAGAAGTAGTTGGTTGCTAGTTGGGGTTTGGAGGACTCAGGATGTCTATCGTATTGCAATTATTTTCCTAGCGGAGATTTTTGACGTTATGGTCGGGGGAGAGGTTTTTCGCTCGAGTCTCAAGTTTTCCTCTTCCTAAACACTTCTTTATGTTTGGTGTTGATTTGCTTTCATTTACCTTACTTCCATTTTGATATTTACTTGTTTAGTTTATAGTAGCTTTGTGTTTGATATATGGAAATTGGTTAATTACTTATATTTCACTAATTAATAGTTTAGACTAAAAGTGATTAAGCCATAAAAATGATGTTTAGGATTCTAAATATGTGTTAGGATATTATTAGCATATTGTATTTAGGTTTTTACAATTAGACCAACCACTTCTTGATTGTGGCTTGTCACTTATTGGACTTGAGTGTTCAGACCAACCAAATTAATGTGCTGTCAAATGGGAGACTTCACCTTTCTTTTCCTTCCAATGACTTCTGCGTTTGTGAACGCCCTTCTTTAATCAGCGTAGAATAGAAGGCACACCTTTGGATTTACCAATCACGAATGATTAATGTATAGCAAAGTTGCAAAATTGTTCAGCTCAATTGTTTATTGGGCTGTCCAAACTTCGGTATGGTTGAAAGTTGAAACTAGACTACCTTTGTGTTTGACTGAACTCTAAAACCTCAGCTAAATTATGTCAATATGTGCGTAATTACACAAATTATAATTGAAATAAAAATTATAAATTTATACAAACATACATTATTTTTTATCATCCAAATTAAATTACAAATAGTATCTCATTATCAATTTGTCACTTGTCAGTTGTCATCTACCTAAATCAAGTTAGTATGTGCCTAAAAACAAAAGTTTTTTGGTGATGAATCGTTCAAGCCTCTCTGTCGATATCCGCATCTGCAAGGTGCTCTCTTTTCTTAAGCAATGCTCTGTATGAATTCTTAGCTTTTTAAATTTTTTTTTTAAAACCTTCTTTAATTCCTCTTTAGATGATGAGAAAGCAGAGATAAAGCTGTTCTGTTGTTTTATATCTAAATTTTTTGAGTGCTAACTTTCCCAGCTCAGCTTCTTTATTTAGTAAATATATAGATATAGTAAAGGAAACAATTTTTGTTACTATTTACTTAAATTCTTAGAAGTAACAATGCCCACTCTGATGTCGTTTCATGAGGTTTTCGATTTCAAACTATTAGGATTTTGCTAAGATAGATGGTTCAGACCTATTTTGTCATCCCATTTGTAAATGTTCAAGCATTATGCTAATTTTCATATTCACCTCGTGTTGTGCTAGCAAAAACAAGAGAATTTTCATCGTAAATATTTGAAACGTGAAAGCTATAGTTTGTATAGTACTTCCTTCTCTACTATGTCTATACTTCATAATCCATGGTGCCATGCCTTCTAGAAAACTGAGAAGGCAAGGAGGAACTTTGATTATACTGATTATTAATGAGTGAATTATTATTATTTCTTGTTTTGATTATACTATCATACTAAATCAAGTTTTTACGTATATGGTGATGATAATGATTGAAATGTATGCAGAGGATGATGCTCATGTTCTGTTTATACTTTGATTGCTTGCTAAATAGGGAGGATTTTTATCTAAAGAAAAGAAAAAAAAATATATATAGTCAGACTGACAAAAGTGATTACACACATCTCATCCTATGAAAATCTAAGGGTTCATTTGTGAATAATTTATTTAGTTGAATTGAAATTTTTTTGCTGAAAGTACTATAGTTAAAGCTACAAATTAGTTAAAATAGTATAGTAAGACTCATGAATAATACCAAAAAGTGTGTAATGAGACCCATAAATAGTAGTAAAAATAAGTTAAATAGTAAAATAAGTTATCTCAAATGCAACTTAAGTATACTTCTATCTTGGAAAAAGTGATAAAAAGTTGAAAAATGTGATAAAAAGTGGAAAAAAGTGATAAGAAGTAGGAAAACGTAAGGTTTTAAAATACTTTACATAAAGAGTTAAAAACTAAAAGATAAAACTGATGCTAAGCATACCAGAATTGAAAGGACAACATATTTTAGAAGTTCCAGAACCCTTCTTTTAGGACTAGGATTGTGCTTTGAGATCTTAGATCTCAAAAACAATTAAACCAAATTAAAAGCTTTTCTGATTTGTTATGAATTTCATGCAATGAGAGTGAATCTTTCAAGATGTGTATCCCTTTTACGAAAATGTTCTCTTCCCTTTTTAGTGTTAGAGAAGCTTCAATTTCTTGTAATTCAATTTTGAGTAAAGGGCCTTTGTCTAATTTTGATAATTAGAATGGGTATTTGATTGAGTTTTGTGTAAATCGGCTTCAAAAGGGCAAAAGTTGTATCTTCAGTTTTCGTTGACCAATTTAATGTTGGAGTTCTTTAATTTGGTGGGTTTACATTATCACTGTGTTTGGTAAAACAAAGGGGGGAGAGAAGGGAAGGGAAAAGGGGGGAAGAGAGGGAAGAGAAAGGTCAAAATTTTTCATTTCTCTTGTCTGGTTTGTAAATTGTAATGAAGAAATGAAGAGAAATACACCTTATTGATGGGACCCACCATAATTACTCTCTCTTTCCAGGAAAGAGTATGGTAGGTCATGGAGGAATTTATTTCCTTAATTTTCTTTTCTTTTCTTCCCAAATCCCTCCTAACCAAACAAAGTGTTAGTCTTCGCCTCATATGAGAAAAGGCTGGGTTTTCTCACAAGGAACAAAATAAAAGGTGCTTTAACGCTGTGATGTGAAGCTGTATTTTTTATTTTTTTTTTTTCTGAGAAAAAAAGTTGCCACAGCTGAATTTGAAAATGGGAATCTAAGAAATTTTTGCCCTAATAATAATAAAAGTATATTCACTGTTAAGTTTTAGATGAATTCAAGATCTACATTGGAAATTTTAGGTTTTACCTTGAAAAATTTCCTGCAAAAAAATCTCAATTGTCCAAACAAGTTGAGAACTGATAGGAGACTTAATTACTCTTAACGAGGAAAAAAAAAGTAAACTAAACTAAACTAAAAAATAAAAGACATCCTAATTTTGTAATTTACTAAGTTTTCCAACACGCACAACCCATCTCAACTTTATTGAGTGGTTGCATATTTCAATTTAAAGCTAGCTTTTTAGCTTTACCCACTACCACCTTTAAATCTTGTCTTCTCCTTTTCCTTTTTCTATTTAATCGGGACCCAGGCACACGCGCATACCATACGGCATCTAAATAAAAATGAAAAGCAAAGAAGAAGAAAAAAAGAAAAGAAAAAGTTCAACTCTCAATTATAAAAGATAGTGATTATTGAAAGGAGATCATATGATTGCTTACTTAGAGACGGACTGGTGGAGAGAGAGAAGGGGTTGGGTTTTGGTTTACTCGGGTTAAGTACATATGTCAACTTTATAAAGTACCACCTAACCTAGTTTGGAAAAAAAAAATTTACACTAGCTTTCATATAAACTTTGTTCAGAAACATATTAAGTTTTTCAAACACGACTTGAGCCTTGATTTTTTCAGAAAAATATTTTTATTATTTTTTTCATAAATATTAATGCTTTAAAAAAAATTAATGCTTCATATTAATTAATTTAAATAAAATTGAAACTTAAAGGGCTTAGTTAAATGAAAGTAAAGTTATAGGATTGAATTGATCTTCAAGCAAATGTTTTTTTTTTTTTTTTGAAAAAAGAAAGGGGCATTATGAGTAGTGGTGTTTAGCAACTAATTTACACTGAAGCTGTCCTATCAAAAAAAAAAAAAAAAAAAAAAAAATTACACTGAAGCTTCGAACAGAAATTGAGGTGCTGCACTAGAAAACAAACTGATCAACTGAACAACTGAAATGGGTGATCGGAGACGACCTCTCATTTTGTCATTGGTTCGGTCAAGTGGTTGGAATTGAATATGATATTTCACTACAAATTGAACCGCATAGATATATGTATGTATATCTCACAAAACCCATCCTCCTGTAGTGATGCTCTCTCTCGCTCTCTCTCTCTCTCACATCAAAGTCCAAGCTCAAAAACCCACACTCATACGAAACCTAAAAACCCACACCAAACCCAATAAGCCAGTACCATATATCCAAATAATCAATGTATATCTAAAACAAACTGTAGCAAATCCAAATAATCAAAGTATATCTAAAACAAACTATAGTGAATCTGAAACAAATTAAGGTCGATCGAAGGTGAGTCTCTTTAACCCTTCATATTTTCTCTTTGATTTGATGTTTTGATATATGGGTTTTAATTTTTTGATATGTGGGTTTGATTTGTTGGATCTATGGGTTTGATTTATGATTTGTGGGCTTGATTAGTGGATTTTGGCTGTAGCTTAGATTTTAGAAAATTTGTGGGATTTGTGGTTGTGTCGACTAAACTAAGCCACACTAGTGCCCAAAAATTGGGAGGTCAAAGAACTAATTGCCGGCGATCATGAGTGGAGCTAATGAAGTGGTAACTGGTTCTTAAAGTATAGTGGCAAATTTTGTGGTTTTCGAAAAATTTTGGGGTTTTTCAAAATTGATGAGTTTTTGTTGAAATTTTGGGATGAGTTTTTGCTTAAACGAGTTTAAAATTTCATGCAGTGCATCACATAAGCATTATAAAGTATTATCATGCATTTAGATGTGTGCAAATTGATTGTGTGCTGGTAGGATTGGATTGGGCTGAGCCCATGATGCTTTTTATATTTCATGTCACATGTTTATGCATTTCCCATACATACGTCCTCTCTTTTCAATATACTTGTTATATTTGAACTGTGTTGGGACTTTTCTGGTTGTCTCTTTCTCTCCCTCTTTTTTCCGTTTACGTTAGTCATGTTTATGGCACCTAAACATAAGTCTGCTCCATCCTGGAACCCTCTTCGTTCCGAGGTATCATCTTCCTCTGATCCTACTCCATCACATATTCGGTTCTGTGATGAGGATGCCTGTAAGGCTTTCTCGGAGAGCTTTTCTCTATAAGACATTCATTCGGAACGCCGAGTCATTTTGGTGGACTTCGCTGACACTGACCTACCTACTGTCATTCACAGTCGGGGTTGGGAGTCACTGTGTGACGTCTTGGTCACTTGTCCGTCCGTGCTGATTCAGGAGTCTTCCTCCAACATGCATGAATTTGATTTTTTAGTACCTCTCTTTCATACTCGCGTTCGAGGTACGTGCATTGCTGTCACACCGCAGCTTGTTGCGGATGTGCTCCATGTCCCTAGGGTAGAGTTTCCTGACTACCCTAGTTGTGAGCGTCTGAGGACTATCTCCAAAGATGAGCTCAAATCTGCCTTTTGTGAGCGTCCTTCTGTTTGGGGTGAGCGTCAGTTCACTTACTGTTCGGACTTTAAAAGAGGTCCTCGGTTTTTTAACATGGTTATAACTTTTTTTCTTCACACTCTCTCTCACTATAACTCTATCATAGAGTCTCGTGCTCGATTTTTGTTATCATTTCTTGAACATCTTACCATAGATTTTTCTTCTCACTTTATTCTTTCTATCTTAGATGTCTATAGGGATACGACGTCCTGTGATAAGCTCATCTTTCCTTCCACTATCACAAGGATCTTACGCCATTTTTCTGTTCCCTTTCCAGTGTCCGACCACTTTACTCACATTTGTGCCATAGATGCCGCTACCATTAAACGTAGCGAGGCGCAGTTTAGGTCGAGGCAGTTTGGGTCAACAGCTCCTCCCTCCCGTTCGGCTCCATTCCGATCTGCTTCATCTACATCGGCTCCCTCCTCTTTTACGAGCAATGTGACTCTAGGAGACATCATGATGTAGCTTCAACGCATGGATGCTCGCCTTGTTACACTCTCCACTGAGCTGTATTAGGTGAACGTTCGTGTTGGCTGTATTGCTTGATGGCAAGCGGTCATAGGTGGCTTCATTGATACTCCTCCACGTACTCTAGAGGCTTCTGATGCTGAGGATGATGCTACTGCTTTTAAAGATGATGGTGATGGTGATGGAGATGCTAGCTCTTCCAGTACAGATGAGATGTCTACTTGACACTCTTACCCTTTGTCACTCGTGACAAAAAGGGGGAGTAGTTTTGTATATGAGATTAGTCATACTTAGGGGGAGAGTTAGTATAAGACCATTTTGATAGGGGGAGTGTTGATATTTTGAGGGATGTAGTGAGGATTATTTGTATCTTTTTATTTTCACTATTTTAGATACATTTATTTTTGTACCTTAGGTCTTGTGACCATTATTTGACATGCATTGTACTTAACTTCTTTATATGTTGATGTATGTTTCTTTTACCTACCCTTACATGTGTTGTTTCTTTTCTCTCTTTATGCACATGCTTCTTATTACGTGTATGCAATCTATTATTTATGTTTCACACAAAGATGCCTTGATGAGTTTTATTTAAATTGTTTCAGAAATACAGGTTGTCAAAGTCTATTTGCCATAAACTGAAATGTGTATAATGTGTAGAAATCGTTTGGTAGAGAAGTTTGAGTAATGTTATTTGTAATTTTTTAAAATATGTGTGAGTAAAAAAGTGTGTAGAAATGTGTATAATGTTGTTTAAAAACTGAAAATAAGTTGTCTAATAACTCTACCGAACGCACCCTAAATTTTCTACAAAGTGCGTTTGTAATGCGTTACCAAACACGCAGTTTGAAAGAGTGCATTTTGACTCAAGAAAGTGGAACCAAACGCGCACTTGACTTCACTCAAAACAGCAGATGCGAAATTGTGAATAAGGCCCTGTTTGGATTTTTTTTTATCACTCATCGCCATGCTCCTTGCCTCATCAACATGAACACTCCAAATCTTGTCTCATGATCATGAAGGTTGGTTTTCAACAAGAACCCACTACAAACAAGTATTAGTTGCTTTAAAGAGAATTACTATTAATTAAAAATTTTATCAAAAATATTGTTCCCCACGTCTGTAAAGACCTGTGAGCAACCACATTGAAACTTTCTCACTTATTTTTAAAATTTTTAATTAATTAAGTATTAATGAATTGGCTATCAAGTATAGAATAATATTAGTAGTAGAATATAAATAGTTGAAGCACTAAGCAAAAGCCGTATCTGTTTCAATTTGCTTAACCAAACAAAACCCACAAGCTTCATTCAGTTCTGATCAGAAAAAGAAAAACCTCTTTCTTTTTCGGTTCATCTTCAAGAGGTTTTTTCTCTTGCTTTTCTTTCTTTTAATAAATTTTTATATTTTCTGTTTATCAATCAATTAATCGAGCCTTCTAATAAACACACAGGCCCTGAAATTATTTTTCGTTTTTTTTAATAATATAATCCTATTTTGATTCTTTTTAAATTTATGTTAATAAAAGTTTTTTTCCCCCCTTCTGGGGGTATTTGATTTTGAGAGAGCTTGTTGTATTCTATGTTTTTGATTCTTCAAAAGAATTTTTTTGTGCTATTATTTAGGTTTATAATTAAATAAAAAAATTTGGGTCTTTATTGTTTATATGCCAGATACTTTGAAATATATAGATTTTAATTTTTGTTCAAACTTTTGTGGGTATACGATATTGACAAAGGTAGTTCAATTTGAAATCAATTTTTGTTAATAATGAATTTGTGTACAACTTTTTAGGTTTTATGAAATGTTTTATTTTTATTTTTTTAAAAAGAAAAGGTTTTGATTAAATTCATGTTCTTGTTGTCATTGGTCTTATTATTCATGATTGTTTATGTCTGCAAGAAACTTGGAATACATATTATGCTGTGTCAAGTATAGTTTTGGGTTTGATCAATGCAATGTTATTATGGCTCTTAATTAGTTGTCTGAGGAATAATTTTCCGTTTAATGAGTTGAGTAAAGCGACTAATGCTTGTTTGTAGTGGGTTCTTGTTGAAAAACAACCTTCTTGATCATGAGACAAGATCTAGAGTGTTCATGTTGATGGGGCAAGGAGCATGGTGGCGAGATTGGATTTGGAATTAAGAGAAAGGCAATGAAATTGAGTTGGAGAAAAGCGATGGAGGAGAAAGAGAGAGCAGAGAAAAACGTGATTATGGAGGAGAAAGAGACGTAGACTTTTTTCTTTTTGGGTTTAGAAATAGGTATGGAATGTATTAAATAAGGGATAATAAATGAGATCAATTAGAATATTAGCATTAATGAGGGTCTTTTTTTTACCGTTGGATCTACTTAAATCCAATGGTTTAAAAAATGTGTAACTCTTTAAAGTTACACCAGGTGTAACTTGAACCCATCTCTATATAAAATATTACAAAATTATTCTGCATCACACGGGCAGAATTCAGATCCTCTAGAGTTCCTATGGTACTCTACTAAGTAGATTTCCTTAAATCTTAACCGTTCTTTAATGATTTAATGGTCTAAATTTTGCCATGTCAACATTCCATTAATAATAATCTTAATTGTTTTGTTTTCAATATTATTATATTATTTTAAGAGTATTGTTAGTGGAATGCTGATATAGTAAAATCTGGACCATTAAATCATTAAAGAATAGTTAGGATTTAGCTCCACCAAAACACCAAAAATCTGGAGCATTTGCAGCAGTGGAGCTAAATAGCTATAATGCTATTTTAGCTCCACCAAAATACCAAAAAGAGTGGCACAGCAGTAGAGGCATAGCAATAATTTTTAGTTGAACTGCTACAGTGCACATCTATTTATAGATGTGCACTGTAGCAACCATTTAAAAAAAAAAAAAAAAAATTTATTCAGCACTCCTGATTAAAATAATACTTGGTTGTTTATTTTTTTTCATTCTTTTATTCTTCAGTTCACCGTCCTCTCTCTCATCACTCTCAAGCTCCCATATGAGAAATTTCTCTCAAGCTCTCACCTCTCTGAAACTCTCAAGTTCACTCTCACCATCTCACCATCTCTCAAGCTGATCGACGCCGTCCTAGCCGAAGCTCGACCCACCGCCGTCCCAGCTGCCGATCGCCTCAGACCTCGCCGTCCCAACCGATCCACTTCAGGGCAGTGAATTTTTTTTTTTTTTGATGAATTAGTGAATTTTTTTCATTTGGGTGTTCGTTGTTTTGGCTTAATTTTTTTGGATTTGTGTCATCATTTATGGTGTTATTTTGTGGTGAAAAATGGTGTGTTGTCGGGTCAGTGAATTTTTATATTTTTTTTTTATTTGATGAATTAGTGAATTTTTTCATTTGGGTGTTCGGTGGCGGCGGCGGCGGTAGTGGCGGTGGCGGTAACTATGGCAATTGAAGGTGGTTGTGATTATTTTTTATTGTATAGAATATATTATTTTATTGTAATGTATATATTATTTTATTGTGATATTTATATTATTTTATTGAGTTAAAAGCTAAAATAGATTCACTGCTGCAGTATGTATGTAGGTAAAATAGATAAAGTGACTTTTAGTGGAGCTAAAAAGCTAAATTTTTAGCTCCACTGCTGCGAATGCTCCAAGGAAATCTATCAGTAGAGTACCTTAGAAACTCTAGAGGATCTGAATCCCGCACGGGCAACTTACTAGTTATGCATAAATACACAAGTGCTACACTAACCGTGCATATATGTACGATTACTGTAACTCTTTTATATATTATTTTAGTATTATATTCTCTCTTCTCCTGACTTTCTCTCTACAACTCATAAAAATATTATTTATATAAAATATAGTGTATAATAAATGGACTTATTTGAGTATTTTGTAAAAATAATAATGTAAAATAAAAAAAAAAGTATTTTTTTTAATAAAATAGATAGAATATCTTTTAAAATAGCTAACGTGGTTGCTCGTAGATAAGAAATTTAAACGGTATTTCACAGCTGGTCACCGCGAAGTTACTCTGTCCTTTGCCACGCAATGAAGCATTATTATTCTAAGGGAAAAGACAAACCAGCTGATGCACTGTTTAAAGTGAAAGCCACTGCGAAATTACCGAAATGGAAAATGTGACTTAGGAAAAAAAAAAAAAAAAAAAAAAAGACTTGTTGACTTGACTCAGAACAAGGGATGCGAAATTGTGGATAAATCCCACCCCCATCTCCCTCTACCTCTCATCTCACCTTCCATCATTCTCTCTTACACACAGACGGAGAAAGAACAGTATTCATTCCTTTGCTAAACAGGAAACTTATCTAGTAGGAATTAAATCAGGCGTTGTTTCAGGAGAGTTTCGATCGTTAAGTTCTCAATTTTCTCACATATATATTCATCACTTTTATATCTTTCCTCTCACTTCGCCCTTGAGATGAAAAATCCACATCAAATTCTTTTCGCTTTCCTTAATTTTCTTTCCTTTTAATATATTTCTCTTCATTTTAATTGAACGTATCTTTTTTTTTTTTTCGTGGATCTATATTATAGCTCAAGATTTACAGGTTTCCATGAGCACCCAAGGAGCCTCAACTTCATCACCATCTTCTTCTTCAACACCTCGGCGGACATACGAAGTCTTTCTCAGTTTTAGAGGCGAGGACACCCGTAAAAGCTTTACGGATCATTTATATGATGCTTTGATAAGGAAAGGCATTTTTACCTTTAGGGATGATGAAAACCTTGAGAGAGGACGATCTATCTCACAAGAGCTCGTGAAAGCCATAGAAGAATCGAAATTTGCTATAGTAATTATCTCAATAAATTATGCATTTTCGACATGGTGCTTGGAAGAACTAGTACATATTGTTAGATGCAGAAAAGAGAAAGGATTGGAAGTTTGGCCAATTTTCTACCACGTAGATCCATCTGATGTACGGAAACAGACGGGAACTTTTGGAAAAGCATTTGATGAATACAAAGAAAGTTTTAAGGAGAGCATAGACAAGGTGGAAACATGGAAATCTACCTTGACAGAAGTGGCTAATCTCTCTGGTTGGGATTTACAAGATAGGTATAATTTTCATCACAAATGTATTTCTCATATATAAACACCCAGTCTTATTTCATATATCATGAAGTATATAATATAAATAGTTATTAAAAAATGTAGCATATTATGCATCAATTGAAATATTGCAACATATACTTGTTAAATTTTTGTTATATTATTAGAAATAGTATGTGACCTTTTTATTTTTATATTTATTTTTTATTTATATTTAGTGAGTGAGACCTCTTCTTTGGACTTAGGTACGCTCCTTTGCAATAATTAAAAAAGAACTATTTTATTTAGGGACATATATATATATATATATATATATATTTATAATAAGGACTTAAAAATTTTAGAACCCGTAAACAGGAAGTACTTATATTTATAATCTACTGTTCACGAGTTTGTAAACAAAATAATAATAGTTTATAATAATAATTTATTCTGAAATTAAAAAAAAAAAAAATTTATTCACTTTCTGTCTCTCTGCACTTCTTCCTCAGTCTCTCTCAATCTCCGAAACTCTCTTCTCTGTCAACTCTCTGCACTGCTCTCTCAATCGCTAAAACTCTCTTCTCTCTCTACTTTCCCTCGTGATTTTAGGTAGGATCTCCGATTCTCTCATCTCTAAGTTCTCCGTGTTCTAATGGTGATGGATCGGTGGGTTTGGGTTTTGCTCACAGTGGTGGGGACCGTGGGTGGTTGTTTTTATTTTATGGTGTTGATGGTTGGAGTTTGAGGTTTGAGGGTGTTGTTCTTCAGATTTTCAGCGGTGGTGGCTGGTTGGTTGGTTCGGTGGCATGGGTGTAGTTGTTCTGGTTTGGGTATGGATATGTAATTGTTTTGATTTATTCCAATTTGGGTATGGGTATGTGGTTATTCCGATTTGGGTGTGGTGATGTGGTTGTTCTGATGGGTTTGTGGTGAGTGGTGGATGATGGATGGCTTTGTTGTTTTGGGTTTGTGGTTGGGGGTGTTTGTTGATTGTGGCGGTGGGTTTGGGTTTTGCTTGCCGTAAGTTTGGGTTTTGCTCACAGTGGTGGGGACCGGGAGTTGCTGCATTTGGTGGATTGGTGGTAGTCTATCCACTTCAATTTTTTTTATTTTTTATTTTTTATTTTTGGCCTTGATGGTGGATTGTGAATTTTTGTGGGTTGCTAGTGGTGGTGGTGGTGTCAGTAGATTTGCGGCGGTTCTTGTCCAGAAAGAATGAGAGAGAAAGAATAAATAAAAATAAAGAAATGGTAAATGAAAAATTAAAAAAGAATATTTAATTTAAGTGGTTAAAGAATAGGAACCAAGATATAGGATGTATTATAAATCGAGTTGCTATAATAGATAACCTAACTTTTTAAATGCTCAAAAAAAAAAAAACCTAACTTTTTAAATGGTAAAATAAAGACCAGTTTACAAACTAGGATGTAGGTCATAGATGCACTTCCAACAACTTTGACAAAACTTATCCCAAATACAATTATGCACACAAAACTACATAAAGATGAGAGAATAAGTACATAAAATTTGTCACTAAATAAGCCAACAAAACTTGTACTTAACAATCTATTATCTTCATTATATTTTTTTGGTAAATTAAAATTTACTCTTTGTGATTTGGGATTTCACAAAATTTCAATTATTATATCCATACCTTTAAAGTTTGGACTGAAATGAAATCATTAGGATTCTACCTAAATTAATAGATTTTGTATTTTGTGGACAAATTCATCCCTCAAATTCATTTCTTTTTTCCTCTTCCTCTTTGTCCATTGCAGCATGGTCAAGCACTTGGGTTGGAATTGTGAGGGGTTTTTCTTCAAGCTAGTCCATAAAATTGCTCACAAGTCTAGCATGTGTGAAAGAACTCTAATTTAGATGGAATCCTAATGGTTTTAGGATTTAAAGAGTAATTGAAACTTTGTATACTAAATTGTGTAATGGCCAAACCAATGGATAAATTATATATATTCAGTTCCTTTGGTACAATAAGATAAGTTTAGGTGAAAATACCATATTGATCTTTACATTTTTGGGTCATAGTCAATTTGAATCTTATTGTTAACTCACTAACGTATGGAAAACGTTTACATGGCAAACAGCGTGCATTGTTGAAACACTTGAAGCTTACATGTCAACTAAAATAATAATAGGAAATGCCATATCAGCATCTGAATAAAAAAAATAAAGGCTAAAATGCAAATTGCACGGTCTAAGTTTGGCTGAAATTCATTTCAGTCTTCTACCTTTACTTTTGTTTAATTGAGTCTTTTAAGTTTCAAATTTATTCAATTCAGACTTTTTGTCCAATTTTGTCAAAAAATTTACTTAAAAAAAATATCTATAAAAGCATAGAACAATCTGTATAATGATTCAAGCAATAAGAATGTACTCATTTGTTACTCTTCTCTCTTATCTCTAGGAGGCTTAGTTGTCCTCGAATTCAGCTACCACACTTTCCTTAAGCTTTCTCTTCGTCTTAATATATTGATTTGCTTTTATTATTATTTTGACTTTTTCTATTGAATTGAAACTCCCTCCCTCACACGTTTAGCCTAATTTTTAGGTAAAATTTGTATGTACTTTAGGTGTAGTGCAGTTCGGTGCATTAAGTTCTCTAATTAAATTTCAAAAACTTAGTTACACTACATTCAATTATTCTTGGAAAGAATAATATTGTATTTATTGGTGAATGCAATAAGGTGTTTAATTTAATTTAGGAACCTAATGTACTACACTTAAGGTATCATACCTTAGTTTATCCTTAGCTTTTTGTATTGGCTTGTTTTAGAAGCCACCTTTTTATTCTCATATCTCAAAATTCTTATAAAAACGAATTACCCAATTCCCCAAAGGCAAAAGCCTCTCAATTTCATCCAAATGCTCTCACATTCTCACTCAATTTATCCCTCTTCCTTAGTAAGAAGTTTCTTATTTTTAGGTAGGAAAAAATGACATTAAAATCTTGAAATGTGCAAAATTCTTCTTTTCTTTTTTAATCATATTTTTGATTAATTTCTTTTTATTTATCTTATATTTTATAATTTTCTTTCTTCTTTTTCCTTTAATTTATTAAATCAATTGGTACCACTAACTTATCAAAAAAAACCTTATACACATGTCAGAAATAAAATCTTGAAGAAGAGCAAATCTTGAAGTTGATGAATGAAAAAAGATTTCATGCTGAATTTTGTGTTCTTATTGTGTACATGGAGGCACATTTTTAGTTGATTAATAAAAATATTACTTATATGTATATAAAAAAATTGATGTATGAAAATTCAGTGGTGCAATTATTAGCAGGGGCACCACCTAATTATTCAAAACTTGACAATGCCTTTAAATGTAAATGTGATCTTAAATTTTTTTTTTTTGAGGCCATAAATCTCTAGTTTGGTTGAGTTTAAATTATTTTATGGGAAATTAAATGTTACCACCATAAACTATACCCTATTTTACATTTATCTCCTGTAGTACAAAGATTCACAATCAGCCCCGTAAACTAAAACCTGTATGGCACTTTTCCTCCTCCCATCACTTTCTTAGTTAAGTTGGAGGGAAAAGCACTTGAGTCACGTGACACTTGTTGACATGGAACCCATTAACACCACCTGAAATGACCACAATGCCCTCCTTAAACCAAAATCAAATTCCCAATTTCGCCTACAATCTTGTTTGGCTGGAATGAAAGGGAAATGAACAAGATGAACAACAAACCTAGAAAATGAATTATGCCATAGGAGATCATATAACAAATCAATTGTGATGATTAGCGAATCCGAATGAATAACAAACCCATAAAATGAAATATGCCACAGAGAAATCAAACAACAAACCCACTGAGCTGAACAACAAATCCAAATGAAAAACAAACCCAAAACATTAACAACAAACCTAGAAAATGAACTATGCCACAAAAGAGATCAAACAGCAAACCCAAGATTACAACATCAAAATCAAACTCAAACACAAACCTCATCCCAATTCTCCAAACCCAGACTTGATTCAACTCTCTATTTTGGCTTCATAGGCAGCTAGATATGAAAACCCTTGACCTAAATGTCAAAATTCTAGGTTGATTCCCTCACACCCAAGTAGCAAATCGACAAAACTACTTAATAATTGCCAATTTAAGGAGGTGCTAAAACCCAAACCCTAACCTAACATGTTGTAGTGATGGTCGGATTGGTGGGAGAACAACCACTTTTGATCACGTTGTTCTTGTGAATTCATACAACTAGCTTCTTCTGTTTCTTGTTGACGAGTTTGGGTTAAGGTTATCATACAACTAGCTTCTCTCTTCGTCGCCGACAGGTTATGGTTGGGAAATCGGGTTCGGGTCTATGTCAAGGTTATTGGGTGTATGGTTCCTACGTGCTAAGCTTTTATGTCAATAGTCTATGCACAAAGCAAGAGATAAAGAGATTCAATCTGGGTTCTCAGAGAGGGAATTTTGGAGAGAGATTCACTTCTCTTGATTTAATTTGATTCAACAAGAAATTAAACTACGTGCTTGGTTATTATGTCTTTTTTTTTCCTTCCCCTTTTTAAGTTACTAATAATGAGGGGTATTTTAGTCATTCCAAGTGGCATTATTGGGTCAATGTTAGCAAGTGTTACATGAGTTGCACGTGACTATGTTTTTTTATCTAACTTAATCAGAAAAGTGAAGGAAGCGGATGAAGTGTTGTACAAATTTTAGTTTAAGGGAGCGATCATACAATCTTGTACTTCAAGGGAGTAGGTGTAAATGGGGTATAGTTTATGGTGGAAAAGTGTAATTTGTTCATTATTTTATGGTTGCTTATAGTGATTTTGTTAAATTTAATTTCTTGTTATATACTTATATTTAATATCTATGAATGTTATGTACTTATGGTTGTTCAAAAGATATGAAAAATCTAGAGCAAAAAGTGACCTTAATAATGTTTAATTGATAGTTTACATTGAAAAAGAAATTGCTCAAAATTTCACAATGGAGATGATAATGGATGGATTTTTATTATATGAAAGACCATTGTTGATTATAATTTTAATAGAGGATGGTAAATGCTTTTTTTTTGAATATTTGTTAAATATATCTATGGCAAATTGAAAAACTTGTGTACACTCAACCAAAGTTTAGAAAGGATGTACAATTCTCATATAAGATAATTTTGTTGATGTGTAACTTTTGCGTATATATAGATATATAGTAATTTGAGTTTTTCTTGAATTGCAAATTAATATGATAGTTTAGTCTTGCCCCCCTTCCCCCAAACAAAAAATTCTGGTTTCCACCCCTGATTGGGTTCATTGTAATACAAGATTTGTACTTCACTCATGTATTAAAGATGTAGCTCTTAAGTGTTTCCTTTGTAGATGCATACTGCAAGACTAAACCATGTAACTCTCATGTGTTCTTTATTTTATACTTCTGCTTCCGCTAAGAGTAGTTACATCCACGAATTTAGTCCACGTAATTCTCTTCTGCTCTTATATGGGTAGTTCTATCCACGCTACTTGAGCAAATGAATTCAAATGTGTTTGAGCAAGGAGACTAATATTTTTCTTCCTCTTATTGGTTTATTTTTTTAATTGGTTTGGACCATCATGTAATTATTTTCTATCTTGTTCATTGGCATGAGTTAGAATTCATCCAACACATTGTGAGAAATAATAAAATATTTGGTTTGGGCCATCACATGAATATTTTCTATCTTATTTGCAGGTACGAGTCAGAATTTATCCAACACATTGTTGAAAAAATGATGAAGAAATTGAGTTCAAAATTCTCAAGAATTAACAAAAACTTTATAGGAATAGAATCTATCGTGGAAGAATTGATCCCTTCATATTTAGATTTTGAGGATAATGTTTGCATGATAGGGATTTGTGGTATGGGGGGAATTGGAAAAACAACTCTAGCTAGAGTTGTTTATGAGAGGTATTCTGATCAATTTGAAGTTTCTAGTTTTATTGTTGATGTTAGGGAAAAATCAGAAAAAGGTGATTTCCTTCAATTACAAAGACAAATTCTTAAAGAGGGGGAAATAAATGCAAAGATATGGGATGTTCATCAAGGAGTTGACATAATCAAGAATAGGTTATGTCGTAAAAAAGTTCTACTTGTCCTAGATGATGTTAATCACGTGAACCAATTAGAAAATTTGGCTGGAGAGCCTCATTGGTTTGGATCGGGGAGTCGGATCCTCGTAACAACTAGAGATGAACATGTGTTGGTTGCACATAGAGTTCCTAAAATATATAGGCCTAAAGGACTAAATAATGATGATGCCTCAAAACTTTTTTGTATGAAAGCCTTCAAAAATGAGCAACCCAAAGAAGGTTATATGCAGCTCTCTCAGAAAGTTGTAAAATATGCTAGTGGCCTTCCGTTAGCTCTTGTTATATTAGGTTCCTTTTTATTTGGAAGAGAAATAGATGAATGGCAAAGTGCATTGGACTTAGTTAAAAAAAAATCTACAAAAGGAATATTTTATATACTTCAAATAAGTTATGATGGACTAGAGGAGGAAGAGTGGAAGGAGATATTCTTAGATATTGCATGTTTCTTTAAAGGGTGGTCTAAATTTGGAGTAATACGTATATTAGAGAATTGTGGTTTTAATGCAAAATTTGGTATAAGTGTTCTCTTGGAGAAATCTCTCCTAACCGTCATAGGATACGATGAAAAATTGTGGATGCATGATCTACTACAAGAAATGGGTGAAAAAATTGTTCGTCAACAATCATGTGGAGAGCTTGGAAGGCAGAGTAGGTTGTGGCTTCTTGAGGACTTTTTTCATGTATTGGAGAACAATATGGTAAGAAGCTATAATTTTATTTTAGCAAATAAGATTTTGTAAGTATAGTGACATAATTGTGTTCAATAAATTAGTTCTTGAAAAAAAAAAAACTTCAATAGGTAAGTGGTTACCTAAGTATCTAATAACAAAATATAGAATATGTTCATTTAACATGCTAATATATTATCTATAGCGATTTCTTAGAGCATTCACATTAATCTGTGTAAAATTTACAGTTTATTTTAGCATAAAAACTTATTTGTCCTATTTTACACAATTATTTTTCAAAAAACACTATATTAAATTATCTATTTACACAGCATTTCATTAAATATTATTTTTTTTATCAATTTTTATTTATTTATTAATTCTCCCAAATCATACCTCCCTTCTCCTCAAACAAAAACCACCATCTCTCTCACACATGGTCTTCCTTTCCAAACCCATTAAACCCAACACACGGAAATCACTCTCACATCACCACCGCCTACCCCACCTCGACAAATTAACTCAAAATCCATCCACAACTAGTTCTGCAATGATCCAAACAAACAGATCCTTCCTGATTTGATTGGCGACCATAGTCAATGATTTCAAGCCCCCCCAACACCGATGGTGAGATTATGAGTTTGTCCACACCTTGGATCTCTGTTGTATGCTTTTTTGAGCTACCGATTGGATTTGATTTTGGGTTTGGGTTGATGGGTTTGAGCTGCCATTGGGTTTGATCAAATTTTGTAATGGGTTATGGTGCTGGGTTGCGGTGGTGGCTGGACGGTCTGGGTTGGGAAGCAACCGAGAGAGAGAGAGATGAGAAATAATTATAAAATAAAATAAAAAACCATAGTAACCTCTATATTTACATGGTTATTGTAGTTTTGTAAATGTTTTAGACATTTTTATCATTTGAAGGCTTTACTGTAGTAATTCTAATGTTGTTAATTTTTATCATTTGCTTGTGTAAAATCTCAAGTGTTTGCTTTTGAAATCATAGGCAACAAATGCAATTCAAGCCATAGTCATCAAGCAAAGGAAAGCAGATTTCAACTTTGAAGAATTTCCTGAAGTTTTTTCAAAGATGACTAATCTTAGATTGCTAATAATTGATGGGTTGAACATCCCAAATGCTCTCAATCGTGTTCCTAATGGCCTAAGACATCTTTCATGGAATTTCTGTCCGTTAAAACGTTTGCCATCTAGTTTCCAACCAAGGGAACTTGTTGAACTTGACTTGCAGTATAGCAAATGTGAATATCTTTGGGAAGGAGAAAAGGTAATTTGGTTCTTTTAACTGCCTTTCTATTATTTGTTATTTCTCTTTTCTTTTTTAAGTGTAGCTACAATAGAGTGCCGGTGTATTTGAGCTTCCTCCTTTCATTAATAAGGTTGTTTCAATTTCAAAGAATTCTTTACTTATTAAACTAAATTCTATGTTTAATGGTTTTTTTTTTCTTCTTTTTAACAGTGTTTAGGAAAGTTAAAGTCCATCAATCTTTCCCACTCCAACCTTATTTGGACACCTGACTTTTCAGAGGTTACGAGACTTGAGGTACTAGGCCTGAATGCGTGCACTAATTTGGTTGGGTTACACCCATCTATTGGACAACTCAGCAAGCTTGAAAAATTAGATCTGAGTTACTGCAATTCTCTTACTAATCTTCCCAGCTTTTCAGAGGCTACGAGACTTGAGGAACTAGGCCTGTATAGGTGCACTGATTTGGTTGGGTTACACCCATCTATTGGACAACTCAGCAAGCTTAAAAGTTTAGATCTGTATCACTGCAAATCTCTTACTAATCTTCCCAGCTTTTCAGAGGCTACAAGACTTGAGGTACTAGGCCTGGATGAGTGCACTAATTTGGTTGGGTTACACCCATCTATTGGACAACTCAGCAAGCTTAAAAGTTTAAAAATGGGTGACTGCGAATGTCTTGAGGTACTAGACCTGCATGGGTGCACTGATTTGGTTGGGTTACACCCATCTATTGGACAACTCAGCAAGCTTAAAAGTTTAAATCTGCGTGACTGCAAATCTCTTACTAATCTTCCCAGCTTTTCAGAGGCTACGGGACTTAAGGTACTAGACCTGCATGGGTGCACTGATTTGGTTGGGTTACACCCATCTATTGGACAACTCAGCAAGCTTAAAAGTTTAAATCTGCGTTACTGCAAATCTCTTACTAATCTTCCCAGCATTTCAGCTAAAATGGAGTCCCTTACGTCTATTGTTCTTTTTGATTGCTCAAAAATCGAGAAGTTTCCAAAATTTAAGGGAACTATGAAAAGCCTATCGCATATTGCTTGGGGTTGGCCTGCTATTGAGGAAATACCATGCTCATCAATCGAGTGTTTGACTGCCCTTGAAAGTCTAGGTCTAATAGGTTGCAAAGATCTCGAATGCCTTCCAAGCAACATGGATAGTTTGAGGTCTCTTAAATTATTCTGTCTATCCGGATGCTCAAAACTTGCCAACCTGCCAGAGAACTTATGGAAAATAAAGTGTTTGGAAACACTTGTATTGGATGGGGTTTCTCAACTTGAAGAAATAGAACTTAATGGTATAGGCTGCTTGTCCTCGTTAAAATATTTATCACTAAGTTGGAACAATTTTGTCACCCTGCCTGCAATCTTCAGTCAACTTTCAAAACTTGAAACTCTTAATTTGTGCGGCTGCAAGAAGCTTCGATCAGTGCCAGAGCTTCCATCAACCATGAAATATATAAATATGGTAGGCTGTTGTTCCCTAGAACCATCACCAGGACTGCTTAGACAAAGCAGTTTGCCACGACCTTATTCTTCCCCATTTTTTCGTGGGTATGATGAGAGCAGTGGTGGAGTGGCATTTACAATATTGAAGCGTTACCTACAGGTAATCTCTTCTTTCTCTCTCTTTGACTATTTCTCTTCACTTGTTAAATGGAATATCATTTTTTTTTTTTTTTTTTTGGGGTACAGGGGGATTCTTTTGTGAAAAAACTGGATATGAAACTGCTACCAAAAGAAAAGAGGATGGATCTAAAACTGAATTTCAGATCATTATTCCCGGATTTTTAGTTCCGCGGTGGTTAACTCATCAAAGTAGGGAGAACTCAATAAGCGTAGTGTTGCTTAGTAGGTGGATGGGATTCACTCTATGTGCTCTTTTCAATGAAGAAGCAGATATCAGTGGTGAATTTAGAGCCTGTGTTAAAGCCATTGGTGATATGCCTGACAGTCAATATGTCTTTGAAAATTTAGAGTTTGGGGGATGTAGTGAGAACAACGTTTGGTTATTGGAGTTGTTTCTTGATGATTGGTTTAGTACTGTTGGAAATAGTGAATGCAGGCAGATTGAGAACCACGTTTGGTTATTGTATTTGTCTCGTGATGATTGGTTTAGTACTGTTGGGAATGGTGAATGCAGGCAGATTGAGGTTGTATTTGAAGATGACGACTATTTCTCTATTCCAACAAATCCTGTGAAGCGATGTGGGGTCAGTTTGGTATACGAGCAAGACCTGGAACTGATGGAAGAGTTAAACCAAGCAAATGCACAATGCTGCAGCAGTAGCCGTGTCATTACTTTTGAAGGTTGGGATGGTGTCCATCATGGATTTGTCAATTCAAAGAGAAGCCGTGATGAGTGTGATGACGAGTTTGATGATGACTAAGCATTTATTTAATGTGAAAAAAATGAAATATTTCCCTCTTCATCCAATGGTAATGACCAACTCCAACATCCTTCCTGTTATAAGCCTAATCCTAATTTCTTTTCTTTTCTTTCTTGCCGTACAGTTGGTTTGGTCACTTAACAAGTATAGTCCAGTTGTCTTTTAGTTTTTCTTCATCACTTTCAAGAAGCTTAGTATAAAACCTTAGGCAAGTTAAGAAAATGATTCAGATAGGAAATAAATTCTCAAGCTTCACCTATTACACTGCTCTAATAAGAAATTTTGCTAATGTAGATGGTTCAAACCTATTTTTGCATCCTATTTATGGTTGACCAGTGTTCCTTCTTTTATCTATGTGAAAACTGAAAACCTAGTTCTCTGATTGTGTGTATTTGCTATTCATGCTTTGAGTAAATTTTGTTGGTTTTTGAGATTGGTACCATTTGTTGGTTTTTGAGTAAACTGAGATTGTTTTTTGAGTAAATTGTGTGTATTCACGCTATGAGATCAGTACCATTTGTTAAATTTTTTTTTTCTCTGTAAAAATTTGAGGGAGAGAGACAAGGGGAGTGGAAGTTTCTGCATCTTGAAGAATTCTCATTTAGTTTTTTTTTTCTTTGCTTTTACTGCCATTGATATTTTGCAGTTTGCACTAATGATTTTTTTGGTTAACTCTTACAGTTTAGATTCGAGGAAATTATACATTGATAGTCATCCATAAAGAGATTTTTTGGGGCAGATTAATATTTCTGCAATCTCTCTTACCCACTCTCTGATTTGTTTCAACATTGAAGGTTTTTTTATTTTTATTTTTAAAATAAATAAATTCATCCATGTGCAATTTTTTAGTTGGATTAATATTGATGATATTGCCATTGGGTTTTGTAGTTGATGAAGTAGCTAAGGAATTTGAGAATGTTATTTTTATTGTTTGGAATTTTAGTTCTTAATTGAAGATTCAAGATCATCAATGAGTGCATATATATTGTTTGTGAAAATGCCTGAATGAGTTTTTATTTTTATGTATTTTTGTTCTTTATTCGTGATTTTTCTAAGGCTTGCATGATAAAAGGGGGGCCTTTTGCTCTTTTTTTTTTTCTTCCTTATTTCTCTGCTCTGTGCATCTAGAATCAAATAGTCCTAATACCTCTTCATCACCGTGTCCAACAATGCCTCCAAAGTCAAAGAGCATCAAGAGAGAGCAATGATGCCTCTTCCCGCGCAGCGAGAACAACTGGAGCTTGTTGAGTCGGTCAAGCAACTGAAAGACTATAAGCAAGCAGAAGGAAAATGCTATGTCCGATAAGGAGATTGGCTCTACCGCCAATAACCAGCAATCTATTGTTCGAAGGACTCCTTATCCGACCGAGTTATTGGAAAAGCCCTATCCAAAGAACTACAAGACTCCAATCTTTGTCCGCTACGATGGGAGAAAGGGGAACGCAATAAAGCATGTCAGCTAGATATTGGATACAATGGGACAACATGCTGGTAACGAAGAGCCCTAAGGGAGTTTTCTAAATCCCTTGGACCCTTACGGATCGAGCTTACACCAGGTTCTGTCAGGACTTGGGATGAGATGGTAGATGGTTTCTGCAGTAAGTTCTTCCCGGAAAAGGAGAGGATAACATTTGTTAGTCTTTGTAATAACACCAAGCAAAATGTGAATGAAGGTGTGGTGGAATTCATCCGAAGATTCATGGACACAGCCTTGGATTGCTATGACAACAATGAGGAACATGAACTTGTTGAGGTGTGCATCAACAATATGCTCTGCGAATACAGGTTGCACCTCGAGAACCTAAATATTGTGCAATTTGTTGATCTGTTACAGAAGGCTCGAAGGACAGCCCTCACAATATCAGAAAGGAAATAAAAGAGTCTTAAGAGTGTTTGTATGCGTGATTTGTAGCTGGATTTGGGCTTTAAGACAGGATTTAAAATTTTCTATTTATAAACCCCGAGTTATGCGAAAATTCAAAAATAGTATGGCGATTATCTAATGATTGTGCGTTTGTTCTTCTGCAGATTTATTCTTCAAGTTGATTGGATTGTCTTTTTAAGACTGATAGCGCGAGTGGAATAAAATTGTTTGCACACCAATCTTTCATATATACAAAATAAAAAATTTCAAGAGAAAAAAAAAACTACATAGGTTATATATCATTTTTATGAGTAGGTGACAATCTTCCAAGAAAGCCATTCTCACATACAAGAATTTTTTGAAAACTTGATTGCCAAATCACCATCTCTTCAAAAATATCAAACTAAAATTCAGTCATTAATCAAAACCAACCCAGATTTTTCCGGGAAAATTTTCATTAAAAGTTCAAAATTTCCACACAATTTTTAAAGGATTATATTAATATGTGTCTTAAGAGCACATAATAACTGGAACTAATCGCGAGAAAATATTTTCAAAAATTGAAAAAGTGTTTACAACTTTTTCAATTTTTGAAAAAATATTTCCAAAAATAAAAGCTTAATGTGTGCCCTGGACCCATTTTTAAAACATATTCTAATTCAAGTTATAATTTCACACAACCCTTGATCCATTTTCCAAACAAACAAGCCCAAAATAAAAAGCCAAAAAACTGGTCTCTCTCTTTTTTTTTCCCAGTTTCCATTAGCAAAAACACCACCAGCATTACCGTCTCCCAAAATGATATCACAACCCACTTTATATATCAAATACACAAATCAACATTATCCCGTGGGTTTCAGTTAGATTAACTGGTAAAGTCTCTGATAGTTGTATAAAAGATTTGGGGTTCAATCTTCGCCTACACCAAAAACTGATTGATATCTTAGTCTGATGATAAAAAGCTATTATCAGGAGCGAACATCGTAGTTTGAAACTCTCTTTAAAAAAAAAAAAAAAAATCAACACTATCCCATTTCCCGTTTGGTAAAAACATAATTTCAATCGTTTTCTCACCAAAAACATTCACATTCACATCCCATTGAAAAACAAACAACCAATCATTCCAAACAATTCCCAGAACCAACAAATTCCATTAAATTTCTCTACCAAACGTTACAAACTATAGTTTTGCTTTGCCAACCAGAAACTAACAAAAACATCAAATTCAAGAACTAGTAAACTTGGTGACAGCCTTGGTTCCTTCAGAGACAGCGTGCTTAGCCAACTCACCAGGCAACACCAAACGCACCGCAGTCTGAATCTCCCGAGACGTGATCGTGGGCTTCTTGTTGTACCGAGCCAATCGCGATGACTCCTGGGCGAGCTTCTCGAAGATATCGTTGATGAAGCTGTTCATGATCCCCATAGCCTTGCTCGAAATCCCAATATCGGGGTGAACCTGTTTGAGAACCTTGAAGAGGTAGATCTTGTAAGTCTCGATGCTCTTCTTCACCTTCTTCTTCTTCTTCAAATCGCTACCGCCTTCCTTCGAGATCTTCTTCTCGGCCTTCGCCGGAGCTTTCTCCGCCGGCTTCTTCTCTGCCTTTGTGGGTGCCATTGATTTTTGAGAGAGAGTGAAAATTCTAGAGAGAGATTCGGAATGTGAAAAAGCTTGCAATGAAAAAAATGTGACGAAGAGGTTGGTGGGTTTGGGAGAGTTTATATAGGGAGGCGGAGTAGGTTCTTATTGGAGGATCGATGACTTGGCGTTTTCTTGGTTCAAACCTAATTTTGCATCCTATTTATGGTTGATCAGTGTTCCTTCTTTTATTTATGTGATAACTGAAAACCTAGTTCTCTGATTGTGTGTATTTGCTATTCACGCTTTGAGTAAATTTTGTTGGTTTTTGAGATTGGTACCATTTGTTGGTTTTTGAGTTAACTGAGATTGGTTTTTGAGTAAATTGTGTGTATTCATGCTTTGAGATTGGTACCATTTGTTGAATTTTTTTTTTCTCTGTAAAAATTTGAGGGAGAGAGACAAGGGGAGTTGAAGTTTCTGCATCTTGAAGAATTCTCATTTAGTTTCTTCTTCTTCTTCTTTTCTTGCTTTTACTGCCATTGATATTTTGCAGTTCGCACTAATGATTTTTTTTTTTGGTTAACTCTTACAGTTAAGATTTGAGGAAATTATACATTGATAGTCATCCATAAAGAGATTTTTTGGGGGCAGATTAATATTTCTGCAATCTCTCTTACCCACTCTCTGATTTGTTTCGACATTGAAGGTTTTTTTTTTTTTTTTTTTTTAATTCATCCATGTGCATTTTTTTAGTTGGATTAATATAGATGATACTGCCATTGGGTTTTATAGTTGATGAAGTAGCTAAGGAATTTGAGAATGTTATTTTTATTGTTTGGAATTTTAGTTCTTATTGGAGATTCGGGTGTATGAATGAGTGCATATGTATTGTTTGTGAAAATGTCTGAATGAGTTTTTATGTATATGTATTTTGTTCTTTGTTGTTGATTTATCATGGGCTTGCATGTTAATTCCTTTTGCTTTTGCAGTTAAGAACCAAACTTGAGAAAAAAAGAGACTGTGGAGTAAGTGGAATTGGAGAAAGAAACTATTTTGGCTTTTTATTCTTTGGATCCCATGTAAGTATTTTAAATAGCATTATTTAATTTACATTTTCCCAGAAATTTTCTTTTATATAATTTGATTAATTCTTTTGTGATTATTGTTGTGAAAAAGTGAGAGCAATTTTAAGGCTTTGATCTTCTAGATTAGGTATGAATTAGATCTATGATATCGAGCGAGAGAGAGGGACTGAAATCAAGAAGATTCAATGTCACATTTTAAAATGTTAGCCTAATTAAATGAATATCAAGATTTAGGGCAGTTGTCATATGATTAGTATCTTGCTAATTATCTTAAGTGATGGTCTGTGTACACCATCCATGTCTTTGTTTATAGATTTATTTACTCATACAAGTCAATTTTATTTACATCTTTGTTTAATTATAATTATGAAGTTATTTGTTTGCTGTCTTCTGGAATTGAATTTTGTTATTCTTATATACAAAGACTAGTTGGTGTAGAAATCGAGTAATAAATCAAATACATTTCTCCAAGTTTTAACCATTTATCTGTAAGAGTAACCAAAAAAAGTATTAGTATGAATTATACATAGAGATGTAGTGGAATGGCGCAAGGAAAACTAAGGTTAGAAGAATTCTTCTAAATTGTGCGTGGGTTGAGCTTGCTTGCTAATTTTAATATAACAGCATTCCCTGTGATTTAATTATTGTTTACTTTTAGATGTTGTATTTCTTGTGCCAACAACAATAATTATGTTTACTTGTAATTGCTTTTGTTGATGAACACCATTCTAAATGATATAGAGAAAATTAATTTTGAATCAAAGGATGATGTGAGGGAATCATAATATTCTCTAATCAGTTTGAAGTTGTTTTTAACCTGGTTGAGTCTATTGTTTGGTTTGCACCTGCTGTCCTTTAAGACTAGTTTAGCCTATTCCTGGCCTCTTAGTCTAGATCTGGTTAACATGGCTGGCCCAAACTAACTTATTGCTCAAAAACTCCAATTCTTACTGCTTAGTTGAGTTTGGATTGTGGTATTTGAACGCACAGGGTATGAAAGAGCACCTTAACTTGGTAGTAGATTATTTCTCACTTAATTGGAAGAGTAACGAAAAAACTAAGGACACACATTGGCTTGGTACATAGGCATAGACCCTATTAAGCAATGGATAAAATTTTGAGTTGATATTTATCTATTTTGCGAAAATGTACAAGCATTTCTGTATGCTCATGGAACAAATTTCACAGATTGGCAAAATCAGGTTATTAGTACAAAGGATTCTTCCTTTCTACAAAATTGTCCCCACTCCCCCCCTCCCTTCTTCTAATTCATCTTCTTTATACTGCAATTTATGTCAACTATATCATATAGCATGAAGTTTCGAAACCTTCTCTAAGTATTCCAGACTAGAAAATCAAATCTATCTTTTGTTAAAATTGGTGGCAATTGAAACGTGCCAGGCTTGTAGACTAAACTAGTTTTGAATGCTTAGTTGAATTTTTATTGATGTTTCAGGTTTTTAAAGCTAGAGAGAGGATGTATGAAGGAGAATCTTGTAGCAGATAACATAATACAGAGAGAAATTTATTTTTATTTTTTATATTTATTTTTAAGAATGATTCTATAATTCCTTGCTCTATCTTTATATTAACATTATGTCAAAATGTTATGATATTATTATGGTGCAATGTAAATGATGACTAAAAGATCTTGTGAGCATTGGTCTCTTTCCCAGTAACTTGTAATGAAGCATCAAGCATGTATATAGGTACTGTGGGCTTTTTTACTTGAGCAGTCAGGATTGCGGCAACTGAATGATTTGTACAATGCCTTTTGATATATATAGATCAAGTTAAACGTGACTCGTTATAAATTGAAACAAAATCTAAAAAGCCAGTGATGTAGCAGAGATTCTTAGTTATACAAGACAATCACTCATTATCGCTTATCAGGACTAAGAAAAGAAAAAAAAAAAAAAAATTGGGGTGAAAATGAAGAATCTATATATTACTAAAAGCTGAAGCGTAGCGTTTAATGCTGCTATTCTCACGTTGCGCCACATCAGCTGTCACGTCATTCTTTTTTTTTTTGTAATATAATTTTTCCTACAATTTTAAAATGGTTTTACAATTTTCAACCCTATAAATGCAGTCCACTACTTATTTATTTACTTCCACTATAACCCTATAATAAATCCAACCTATTACTTATTTATTTACTTCTACCACATCATTATCCTATTTCTTTCCAATTTTTCTCTAATTTTTTTAACATTTACTTTTTTTTTTTAATATTTTCACTTACTGAGTCTAACCTTTCATCCCTCCCTTACCTTTTCATCCCTCCCTTACCTTTTCATCTCCCCACTACCATCTACTTTAATATCACTCTCCATCTTTCCTTTCATCTTCTCTTATTTTGTCTCTTTTTATTCACATTATTTCACTATAAATTTGTTGATCTCTTCCATTTTTTGCATAGTTTTTTTCTCATAAAGGTTATTTCTCTCTCTCTCTATTGATTTTTTTATTTTACTTTCATCTCTACTTTAGGTTTATAATTCTTAACTAATTTTCATAACTTTTTGGAATCAACATTTGGTTTGTATGATGTCATTGATAAATCTTTGTTGTAGAAAGGATATGATGGTGAAATACTTCAGTTCCCTAGGATTTCTTGTAGTTGTGTTCAGCCTTGTACCTATAGAAGGTCAATGTAGCTGTGTTCAGAGAGATGACCTCGCTATTAAAGAAGATTTTGAGGTACTAATGCAACCTAAATTTGCCGCTGCTATCATTGAAGAGGATGTAATTGTTACAGTTCATAGCAACTGACAATGATTGAAGTGTGCATGAAATTAAAGGCTATAGGGGAGAGATGACCTCGCTGTTAAAGATTATTTTAAGTTACTAATGCAACCTGAAATTGCCACTGCTATCATTGAAGAGGATGTAATTATTACGGTTCATACCAACTGACTATGAATCATGTATATATCATGTATATGTTGTAAATGAAATACTAATATCACGTATATACTCTTGCAATTCTGCACAATTAATCTCTTTGTTTATGCGTTTCAGTGTTTTTTGAATATAAAGGATGTCAACAATATTGATCTTATGAGAAAAGTTACATAAAATATTGAGATTTTTTTTATATATTACAATCTACTAAAAAAGCTTTTTAAATATTTAAAACCTTTCTATTTTTTATATTACTGACGTGTTTAACAAAAAAATATAAATAGATTATTGACTTTATACATTCATCTTTGGTGGTTTGACATTATATATAATTTTACCTTTACATATTTGTCTACTTTAATTTAGATGTTTATAACTAAATAATATTATCAATGAAGAATAAAAAAACCAAAAATAATGTCTATACATATCTATACTATATATAATAATGGAGTTTTGTAATAAATTTTATAAAGTTCTTTATGCACTACATCTTTAGCATCTTTTCTTTTCTTTTTTTGTTTTTATTTGCAATTCTTACTTTGTTCAACTTTTCATCTTCTTCAATTATTGTCTTTTTAGTTCAATATTTTATCCCCTCCAATAATTTTATTTTTTTTAATTTTCATTTGATTTTCTTTAGATTTTAAAAAATTTTCCATTATATCTTCTTAAATTCAATAGTTTCACTTCATTCAACCTTTCATCTACTTCCACCCTTTCTCTTCCATCTTAATTTTCATATAAATTTCTTCTTAATTACTTCATTTACACCTTTCTCCCCTATTTTTTCCAAGTTATCCACGACAAAAAGGTCAATACTCTCTCTCTCTCTCTCTCCAATTTTGTTTCTCTTTTGGTTGATTTTTTTTATTTTTTCAACCACTTTTTTTTTTTTCTACTAATGGTTCTTTTTGTTATTGCTGTATTATTCTTATTATTTATTTATTTCCATCTCATTACTAGAAAAAAAAAATGTAATTCAATTTTGGGATTTCATAATGAATGAGTTTGAGTTTTCATGGTCTCAAAACTATTCAAATATGTTTTTTCTTTTTCAAAATTGATTTGAATTGAGCATTTGATCATGTTTGTTATAAATTGCTTTATGGTTGCCCTTCTCTAGATTGCAGGAATGTTACTTTCAATATGTTTGCCATAATGTTTTTCTGTCTGATAATTAACTTCAATGTGATGTTTTCCGTTTTGGTATTTATTTTATAGTAAGCGTGTTATTCATTTTTATTAAAGATAAATCGTTATTGTTCTCCTTTTCCTATCGTTTTATGTGTTGACCTAAATTTCATTTTTATCTTTGTTTTGTTTGTCAATTTCTTGATAGATATCAACAATTAAGCCTTGCAATCACTGGAAGCTTTTTATTCTATTGAAGTTCATACCAATCAATTGGTAATTATTATTTTTTCTTAGAACCTTTTGAAGGAAAGGGGAATAAATTTGTTGTTTTTCTTGGGTGGTGTTTGATAATTTGCTTTTTATGGTTCAACACACATTAGCTATATAAGATTTCTCTTTCCTTATATTAATAATTTGTTGTTTATTATTTTATTGGATTGTTTGGTGTCCCAAAAATTGTGGGCCAATGGAAGAGAAAACAAAGTATAGCTTGAAGCTTAAATTTTTTTTGTTGTATAGAACTTGGGGTGTAACAATTTAAATCTTTTTATCTTAACTTTTTTAAATGAAACTCTAATTCTTCAAAGCACACCAGCTTAAATAGATTGTTATGTTGTGGTTGGAATTTTTGTGTTTTGGACCTTAGTTGGCCTATTTGGTTGACGAACAACTTAGGGGATTGTTTAGATTTTGAGAAATTGTTTGGGATATTAAGAGTGAGGAAATTCAAAAAACTGAATTCTTTTAAAATTCCATTAGTACCTAGCTTTAAGCTAATTGTTATGCGAATGGAGAAACTAATTCGTTTTTAATTCTAGAATATCTATCTATAATATTGTGTACATGAACAACAGTTGGGTTTTTAGTTTTAGATTTTGGATTATGCTACTTTCTTTCAACTACTTGATTTTCTTTTTGGAATTGTCTCCTATTGAAGGTCTAGAATATTGTGTACATGAGTTTTAGACAAAACATAACAATACTCCTATACTTGAGTTTTAAATTTCATATTTTTCTATTTCTTTCCTTATTAAACATAATATGATATAGCTGATGTGATGCAATGAAGGTAGGAGCAACTGCTATTTTTGGTGCCTAGTAGCTGATACATTATGATAATTTCCCATAGCCATTTAAACTTCATGACTTGGGATGCTAATAGCCATCTTCTCTGAGGAAAAAACAATTGGTCGAGTTCAATAAGTTTGCCACTAACTTTGACCACAACATCATGATAATATAAGTGACTCAACACACTTACAATTCGTATATGCACTATTTTGATTCTTTGTGGAAATTCAAAACATTGATAAAATGAATATAATGGCAAGTGTGTGATTTGTATATAGACACGTTGATGAATGTGTGTAGTGGACATGAATAGAATCAATGGCATGTGTTTGACAATTTGGTCTTTGACGGAAATTAGTATAAGTGAGGGTCTATTAAATTTTTACCTCTTTATCTCCCCACTACTCTCTACCTGACTGTATTTATCTTTCCACTACTCTCTACTTTACTATCATACTTCCTTCATCATTTTCTCCGTATTATATTTTGACTCTTCTTCTCCCCATTTTATTTTGTATAAATTTGATATTATTTCATCCATTCAATCCATATTTTCCCCACAAAAAAATTGTAAATACTCTCTCTCTCCCTCTCTTGTGGATTTTTGTTCTTTCTTATAATTCTAATTAAGGTTGATGGTTTTTATATTTAAATATGTGTTTTGGTATTTTTTTTTTTAATTTCCCATTACAGAGTCTTCTCTCTCCCTTTTAAAGCTTTGGTTGAATTTTGATTTGGGTTAATACTTAGTTTTTTAGAAATAGGAATTTGAGTTTATGTCAAAACACATTCTACATGGCTATGAATTTGAATATACTTACCAATTTTGAAGAGGTAGATCTTATAAGTCTCGATGCTCTTCTTGACCTTCTTTTTCTTCTTCAAATCGCTACCGCCTTCCTTCGAGATCTTTTTCTCGGCCTTCGCCGCAGCTTTCTCCGCCGCCACTGGCTTCTTCTCCGGATCGATGACTTGGCGTTTTCTTGGTTCAAACCTAATTTTGCATCCTATTTATGGTTGATCAGTGTTCCTTCTTTTATCTATGTGAAAACTGAAAACCTAGTTCTCTGATTGTGTGTATTTGCTATTCACGCTTTGAGTAAATTTTGTTGGTTTTTGAGTAAACTGAGATTGGTTTTTGAGTAAATTGTGTGTATTCATGCATTGAGATTGGTACATTTGTTGAATTTTTTTTTCTCTGTAAAAATTTGAGGGAGGGAGACAAGGGGAGTTGAAGTTTCTGCATCTTGAAGAATTCTCATTTAGTTTCTTTTTTTTGTTCTTGCTTTTACTGCCATTGATATTTTGCAGTTCGCACTAATGATTTTTTATTGGTTAACTCTTACAGTTAAGATTTGAGGAAATTATACATTGATAGTCATCCATAAAGTGATTTTTTGGGGGCAGATTAATATTTCTGCAATCTCTCTTACCCACTCTCTGATTTGTTTCGACATTGAAGGTTCTTTTTTTATTTTTTATTCATCCATGTGCATTTTTTTAGTTGGATTAATATAGATGATACTGCCATTGGGTTTTATAGTTGATGAAGTAGCTAAGGAATTTGAGAATGTTATTTTTATTGTTTGGAATTTTAGTTCTTATTGAAGATTCAGGTGTATCAATGAGTGCATAGGTAGTGTTTGTGAAAATGTCTGAATGAGTTTTTATGTTTATGTATTTTGTTCTTTGTTGGTGATTTATCATGGGCTTGCATGTTCCTTTTGCTTTTTATTCTTTGGATCTCATGTAAGTATTTTAAATAGCATTATTTAATTTACATTTTCCCACAAATTTTCTTTTATATAATTTGATTAATTCTTTTGTCATTATTGTTGTGAAAAAGTGAGAGCAATTTTAAGGCTTTGATCTTCTAGATTAGGTATGAATTAGATCTATGATATCGAGCAAGAGAGAGGGACTGAAAACAAGAAGATTCAATGTCACATTTTAAAATGTTTACCTGATTAAATGAATATCAAGATTTAGGGCAGTTGTCATATGATAAGTATCTTGCTAATTGTCTTAAATGATGGTCTGTGTACACCATCCATTTCTTTGTTTACAGATTTATTTACTCATACAAGTCAATTTTCTTTACATCTTTGTTTAATTATGACAATGAATTTATTTGTTTGCTGGCTTCTGGAATTGAATTTTGTTATTCTTATTTACAAAGACTAGTTGGTGTAGAAATCGAGTAATAAATCAAATACATTTTTCCAAGTTTTAACCATTTATCTGCAAGAGTTACCAAAAAAAGTATTAGTATGAATTATACATAGAGATGAAGTGGAATGGCTCAAGGAAAACTAAGGTTAGAAGAATTGTTCTAAATTGCGATTGGGTTGAGCTTGCTTGCTAATTTTTTTATAACAGCATTCCCTGTGATTTAATTATTGTTTACTTTTAGATGTTGTATTTCTTGTGCCAACGACAATAATTATGTTTACTTGTAATTTCTTTTGCTGATGAACACCATTCTAAATGATATAGAGAAAATTAATTTTGAATCAAAGGATGATGTGAGGGAATCATAATATTCTCTAATCAGTTTGAAGTTGTTTTTTCACCTGGTTGAGTCTATTGTTTGGTTAGCACCTGCTGTCCTTTAAGACTAGCTTAGCCTATTCCTGGCCTCGTAGTCTGGGTCTGGTTAACATGGCTGGCCCAAACTAACTTATTGCTCAAAAACTCCAATTCTTACTGCTTAGTTGAGTTTAGATTGTGGTATTTGAACGCACAGGGTATGAAAGAGCACCTTAACTTGGTAGTAGATTATTTCTCACTTAATTGGAAGAGTAACGAAAAAACTAAGGACACACATCGGCTTGGTACATAGGCAGAGACCCTATTAAACAATGGATAAAATTTTGAGTTGATATTTATCTATTTTGCGAAAATGTACAAGCATTTCTTTATGCTCATGGAACAAATTTCACAGATTGGCAAAATCAGGTGATTAGTACAAAGTATTCTTCCTTTCTACAAAATTGTCCCCCCTCCCTCCCTCCCTTCTTCTAATTCATCTTCTTTTTACTGCAATTTATGTCAACTATATCATATAGCATGAAGTTTCGAAACCTTCGCTAAGTATTCCAGACTAGAAAATCAAATCTATCTTTTGTTAAAATTGGTGGCAATTGAAACGTGCCAGGCTTGTAGACTAAACTAGTTTTGAATGCTTAGTTGAATTTTTATTGATGTTTCAGGTTTTTGAAGCTAGAGAGAGGATATATGAAGGAGACTCTTGTAGCAGATAACACAATACAGAGAGAAATTTATGTTTATTTTTTATATTTATTTTTAAAAATGATCCTATAATTCCTTGCTCTATCTTTATATTAACATTATGTCAAAATGTTATGATATTATTATGGTGCAATGTAAATGATGAGTAAAAGATCTTGTGAGCATTGGTCTCTTTCCCAGTAACTTGTAATGAAGCATGTATATAGGTACTGTGGGCTTTTTTACCTGAGCAGTCAGGATTGCGGCAACTGAATGATTTGTACAGTGCCTTTTGATATATATAGATTAAGTTAAACATGACTCGTTATAAATTGAAACAAAATCTAAAAAGCCAGTGATGTAACAGAGATTCTCAGTTATACAAGACAATCACTCATTATCGCTTATCAGGACTAAGAAAAGAACTTTTTTTTTTTGGGGTGAAAATGGAGAATATATTTAATATTTAAAAGCAAAGTACATCAAGTAAGTCCATTAGACACATTTAGTTGGTGTCAGTTTACAAAAGGATTCATAGAGCACTCTCTAGGAGTGCATTTCTGCACAAGCTTATTAAGATGAACATTGTGCATATATTTCTAGTTGATTGCTTTGCTCCCTTCCCCTTGTTGCTAACCTGTCCGCCACTCCCCTTGCCTCATGGTAAGTATGATGTAGACTGACCATCCAATCTCTTGCCAGGAGTATCCAGCAAGAGACTGACCGTCCAGTCTCTTGCTCGAAGCTCAGCTATATCATTTGTTGTTAGAGCATCCACAGCAGTGGAGTTATATTTTTAGCTATTTAGCACCACAAAAAGTTACTTTATCTATGTTACTTACTCATTTTACAAAATATCTTACAGCAGTGGATTTATTTTAACTTTCAACGCAATAAAATAATATAAAACATTACAATAAAATATTCATCATATACAGCATCATCATCTCCATCTTTTTCTCTCTCTTCCTCTTCGTCTCTCTCTTCTCTGATACAAAGCAAGCAAACCACCACACCACAACAACAATCACACCACGGCAAAAATCACACCACGACAATCACATCAACACACCACAGCAACCCACGGATCAACAACCTACAACCACTGACCCACAAGGCACCACAAAAAGTTTCTTTATCTATTTTACTTACTCATTTTACAAAATATCCTACAGCAGTGGATCTATTTTAACTTTCAACGCAATAAAATAATATAAAACATTACAATAAAATATTCATCATAGACAGCATCATCATCTCTATCTTTTTCTCTCTCTTCCTCTTCGTCTCTCTCTTCTCTGATACAAAGCAAGCAAACCACCACACCACAGCAACAATCACACCACGGCAAAAATCACACCACGACAATCACACCAACACACCACAGCAACAATCACACCACGGCAAAAATCACACCACGACAATCACACCAACACACCACAGCAACCCATGGATTAACAACCTACCACCACCGACCCACAAGCCAGAATCCACCGACCCACATCCACGAAATCCACTGATCCACAAGCCACAATCCAATCAGGCCACACCCACGGCACAAACCCAGCACAAACACAAACTCAGCACACATACACAAATCTAGCACAAACTCAGTGGCGATGGGGCTTGGAGAGATGGGGTCTCGACTCACCAGAACTGCTCAACCTGCACTCACCAAAACCGCTTGACCTGCAGCCACCAGAACTGAAGGTCAATTTGCTCGAGCACCACTACGGTTAGCGAGCTCGTCAACAAAGCAAAGAGGAGATGAGGGAGGCGCTAGAGGAAAAAAATGAGAAGGAAAAAACAGAAGAAAAAAGAGAAGTCGAAGAGAGAGAGAGAGAGAGAGAGAGAGAGAGAGAGAGAGAGAAAGAAAGAAAGAAAAAGAAAAAAAATTTAATGAGAGAAGAGAGAGAAATTTAATAATTTTTTTTTTTTTTTTTAGCTTCTTGCTACAGTGCACATTTATTTATGGATGTGCACAATAACAAGAAGCTAAAAAAATTTAGGTATGCCTCCACTGCTGCAACATGTATTTTGGTGTTTTGGTGGAGCTAAAATAGCTATATAGCTATTTAGCTCCACTGCTGCAAATGCTCTTAAGCCTGTACGTGAATAAAATCCAGTGATCCATCTCCCATGTGAATTTCTTATTACCTAAGGTACTATCATCGGTATTTAGAGTTACAAAAGGATCAACAGGAGGTTTCCAAGATATATTTAAGATGCATTTGGGAATATTAGAAGCTCTAGGATGGATGAGAAGAAGAAACTCTGAAGAGAGGTGAAGGGTTTTGTGCACCATTTGGTTACGGGTGGTAGATGGGGGATTATAATTGTGAATTTCTGGATGCTATTGAATAAGATATTCTTTCAACCAAGAAGCTAGGGGTAACAAAAAGAAATTAATGGGTCTTTGTCCAGGATAAGCTATCCAAACATCTTTGGCCCATATACAATCCCTTATAACATGCAAAGTAGTTTCAAGAAGATTACATCTTGGACAAACATGAGAAAAATCAAGAAGTATATTAGCCAAAAAAGTTCGATAATGCTTTTAAAAAAAAAAACTTAATGCTTCATTTTAATTTTCATGAAAAATTAATAAAAATCTTTTTTAGAAAAAATCAAGGCTCAACACACAATTTTGACAAAAACCGAAAAACAAGCTGACTGACTGAACTGAATAAGTGACTAGAGGCTACCTCTCATTCTGTCGATGGTTCGGTGAAGTGGTTGGAATTGAATATGGTATTTCACTACAAACCGAACCGCACGGATATATGTATGTATATCTCACAAAACCCATCCTCTCTCTCTCTCTCTCTCTCTCTCCAAAGTCCAAACCTAGAAACCCACACTCATACCAAACCCAAAAACCCACACCAAACCCAATAATCCAGTAAGCTAGAAACCTAGAAATCCAAATAATCAAAGTATATCTAAGACAAATTGTAGCGAATTTGAAGCAAGTTAAGGCCAATCAAAGGTGAGTCTCTTTAACCCCTCATTTTCTCTCTTTGATTTGATATTTTGATATATGGGTTTTAATTTTTTTGATATGGGGGTCTGATTTAGGATTTGTGGGTTTGATTAGTGGATTTTGGCTGTAGGTTAGATTTGGAAAATTTGTGGGATTTTTGGTTGTGCTAACTGAACTAAGCCACACTAGTGCCCAAAAAGTGGGAAGTCAAAGAACTAATTGTCAGTGATCATGATTGGAGCTAATGAAATGGTAACTGGTTCATAAGGCATGGTGGCAAGTTTGCCGAATAACTGCATCGTGAACACTCCTAAATGTGATCATTAAACTTTGGACCTCTTACTCTAAATTAAATTTTGAAAAAATCTAGGACCATAATATTTTTTACAACTACTTGCCACAAATGTGACATGAGCATGACATAGTGTAATTGGTGAAAAAAATAATGGGTCCATATATAAGTGATGGTTAATCACTTAGAGCATCCACAACAGATGTGATATTTGTGTTAAATGCTATAATATTTGGCATTTGGCACACCAAACACAAAAAATGGAGGTTTATCAGATGTGCTAAATGTGTTAAATTTTTGCAACATGCTATAGTATCCTTACAATTTTGGCACGGTACGGACAAAGAATGGTATAAGTTTTAATATTTTTTTATTCTCTTTTCTCTCTCCTCTCTCTTCACTTTATTCTTTTCTCTTCTCTTTCACTGGTTCCCTCTCACCGATTCCCTCTCTCTTATAAATTGTTGATCTTGATCCATCAATCGATCACTATAATGGCTATCACCGGCAACGAGAACATCAATGCTAAGTTGGTGAGATTTTTTTTCTTCTTTAATTTAAGATCAGTTCGACTGTGCAAATTCTGATGTGGTTTGATTTGATTTTGAAGAATTTTCTCTTCTGGATGATTTTTTATGCAAATTCTAATGTGGGTTTTGCTTTTTTTTCAAGAATTTTCATTTTTTGCTTGGTTGTTTGATAATTTTGATGCAATTTCTAATATGGGTCAATGATTTTATTTTGGGCTGTTCGCAATTTTGATGCAATTTTTTTAATGTTGGTTTGCTTTGATTCTTAAGGGTTTTGATTGGGTTGTGCCGGGCATATGCAAATTTTGATGTGAGTCTTAGCTCTGAAGGATTTTGTCTGTGTTGAGCTTAATTTTTGGTGCAATCTTGTTATTTTTAAGTTCTTGGATTTGCTTATGCTTTTTAGTCAAACCCTCAGATGAGGGGTATGAAGCTTTTTTTTCTTTATTTGGTATTTGTGGCTGTCGGTGTTGTTGTGGCTGTGGATATTGGTGGCTAGTAGTTGTGCCGTTGATGTTGTTTCTGTTGTTGATGATAATGGGGAAAAGATAATATATTATTTTAATGTGTAGTAAATATTATTTTATTATATAAAATTGAATAATAAAACATCTGATAAATGAGATATTGTAAAATGACGTAGTAAAATAATAAAATTGACTTTTAGTATGTCAAAATGGTATTTTTTATGTAACATCTGCTACGGATGCTCTTACAAGGTACAACATCAAAATTGTGGATCTTGTGGCAAACTAATTGTAAAATGCACTTTTGATCCCTATATTTTGGGTCAATTTCTAGTTTGGTCCCAAAATTGATTTCGTTGCAAATTTCATCCCTAAAAAACGAAAATCGTTTTTAAAATCGTCCTTGCCATAAACCAATCAACGAAAATATCCTACGTGTCTGACGGAATGCCTTACTTGCTGACGTGGCGCTGATGTGGCCATTAAAATATTATTAAAAAAGATTATTTGGCACTTTTAAATGTCATGTCAGCATTTAAATTAATAAAAAAAGCAATGTCAAAGTATTTAAACAAAAAATAAATTAAAATTTTTAAAAAAAGCCTTAAATCTAATTAATTTTTTTTTTAAAACTTTTCATTATTTTTTCATAAGAACATGTTCTTCATGTTCTTCCCAAATCCAAGAAACAAACCCAGCAACAAAATCCAATCTCCATCAATGCCAGGAAAATAAGAAATAAATTCAACAAACCAACCAATCTCTAGCAAACCCATAAACTCATAAATTTCACATTCAAATTATCAAATTCCTATTCCAAATTCATCTTGATCATGAACACACAAGAACAACACAAGAACAACAAACCCAGAATATTTAATCCCAAGAACAAAAGAATAGAAACCCAAAATATTCCAAAATTTTTACACAAATTCTTCCACAAAAATCAATTGTACACAAACACCAATCCAGATCTGAATGGTTTTTTTTTTTCCTTTCCTTTTTTATGTTCTTATCTGGAGCAGATCTGGGTTTAGAGCAGATCCAATGGTGCTGTTTCTGCCTCCTCGAAACCAATAGCACCGTTTCACACCACCAACCTCAACACCAAAACGACATAATCCACCTCCTCAGCCACTCGTCAAACGACGCCATACCGACCACGAAACGACTCCTCGGCCACCCTATCTCGTCATCGTCCTCATCAATCGAGTCTCGGCGGCTCGTAGTCGTGAGAGGTAGAGCTTGGAGTCTTTGGCCATGGGCTTATGGGTAGATCGAAGAGAGTGTTTTGTTTTATTTGGCCATGCGTGTCTGGGTTTTGGAGCTTGCTGTCTCTGGCCATGGGTGTTTAGGTATGGAGCATATCAAAGAGAAATCAAAGAGACAAAGAGTGAGAGAACAATGGGTAGAGAGAGAGGGATTAAATTGATGCTGTGACGTTGATGACTAAGAAAATTTGATGTTGGGTTGAGGAACTTGGGTTTGTGGGGTTGAGATTGGGGTTTGGTATAGAGGATTGTGATAAAAAAATTTTAAAACTGAGAATTGAGAAATTAAAATTTCAGTTTAAATCGAATTTGTAATTTCAGTTTAAATTAAAACTAAGAAATTTTGTTTTTTAATTAGTGTAGGGACTCAAATTGGATTGGACCCAGAACATGGATGTGTTTCTAGCCTAAAAAGCCCAAATAATAAATTTTTAGAGAGTGGGTGAAAGAACTAGTTCTATTTGATAGAAAAGATCATAATCATTGTACAGCAAAGGACACTACGATCTAACCAAATGATAAAGACTCTCCTCGGCTAGGTGTCAAGGGATATCTTTTTGGGTTCTCTCCTTTTCTCCCTTTCTTTTTTGAAAAGTCCTCTTTAATGTCACCCACTTTCAGGTTATATACTATATTCATCACCCTCTTTCCACCGTACGCGTGTAGGTTCTATTCTTAGGACTCCTTTCTGTCCCATCCAGCACCTCCCGAAACTTTCGCTTAGCAGCCATAAGGCTACTTGGTTACTGTTCAGGTATCACCTCCACATTAATGCGGCTAGAGAGTTAGTTGGGAAGCATTTAATGTGGAGGTAGCAGCTTCAGAAGATATTTATTATCGCTCCTGGCTCCTCCTTTGTTCTATATTCACTTTCCAGTTCTAATACAACTTTGCGGAGTACCCCGAATAGTAAGATAGTTACGTCCACCTCGGACCATGGTATCTGAGGTGAGTTTTATCCTCGGACGCGTTTTGGGCCACTATACATGACTTCCATCCCTTTCTCTTATACTAGTCTCACAATATCTCTCTTTAACCATCCTCGGACAAGTGAGTGTCCTTGGATTAGGCTGTTGGGCCACAAGCCCATTTCCTGCACTTTCTACCTCATCCTTTTGGATAACCGGCCCCACAATAGCCCCTCAAAATCTCACTTTTTGTCACCTCGAAAAAAGGGAGATTTTGATATCTTGCCCTCACCTCTTTCGTGGACCTTCTTAACCATCAGAACGCCTTTCTATCTGCCCAAGGCACGCTCTTGACGTTTTGGCGTTAGGAGCATGCCATTATTAAATGATGACGGCTTCCTTGTCTCCCACATTCAACGACAAGATGCAAATCTAACGGTAGAGGACCCTCAGTATTTATGGGCGGGATTTTTTCCGCTCACAATTTTTGCACCACTATAAAGAGTTTTTCAAATCAACTCTCTTTTCAGTTACAAAAATCATACCGTCTTAGCGTGTATTCATTGAACCTGTCTCTCTTTCTCACCTCTTCATGCTCTCATAAATACTGAGAGTCTGTCCAAAGAGCTCATTTTCCAAACCTGTAAGTTTCCTTAACCCTCCTTAGCCTTCAATCCTCTTTGCTAATTTTTCTTCACAACTTTTAGGAAATGGGTAGGTTCAAGCGACTAGTTGATTTCGAGGAGCAAGTAGAGATATTTAGAGCTAAGTATAGGATTCCCCTAATAGTGGGTATGAGATATGCTTCCACAAAAACGTGGTTACACGATAGGAAAACAGGGGAAGTGGTCATCTCTATGATCGCCTTTATAGAGGGAGGGATGACTATCCCTATGGGTAGTCTTACTAGAAGTTGCCTTAGGTTCTTTAGGTTATCTCCTACACAATGCGCCTCAAATATGTTCAGGGTGCTAGGGAGTATAGAAGCCCTAAATGCGAGGATGAACCTAGGTCTGACCCATCACGATGTGAACTGGGTGTACAACCTCATTCATTTGAAGGGTCAGGGATACTATCTTAAGTCTAGGTTCCCTGAAATAAGGTTAATCCAGTGCCTCCTTACATCGAATAAGGGCTTAAAAGATGATTTCCTTATTTTTTCTGGGGAATGGCATGATGGTTTACCTTGTCCGACTAAAGAAGGAAATCCAGGTGGGGTTTTTAGGCTATAAGCCTTTATAGTTTAGATTGTATTCTTTAATTCAAGTTACCTTTATCTCTGACAAAGTTTTTCTCCTGTTTTAATGATTTTGCAGACAAGCGCACTACCAGACCTCAGTTCAGATTGGTTAACGGGGAGAGCTTAGATAGAATCCTGCGATCCAAGGTGTATGTGAACCCATCTGACGGTCAACTGAGAGCAGCACACATAATCCTTCGATATAAACCAATTTCCAAAGCCTTTCAAGCTCCCAAGTGCGTGATAAAGGCTAAAGATTCTTGGCTTCATCGCATCAGTGTAGCTTTTGAAGGATTTATTGTTCCTGAGGGTGTTTCGATTCCTGAAGGTACCCCTTTTACTCAACCGTTATCTGTGGCCACTTCTTCTGCAGGAGCTTCGTCGTCACGCTCCATTCCTCAAGAAGAGAAGGAGGAAGAGGAAACAGAAGAAGAAGAAGAAGAAGAAGAAGAAGAACAAAATTCAGAGGGAGTTGTAGAATTGTTAGATTTTGCAGATGAATTTGAAGTATTTAATCAACCCCAATCTCTCGAGGTGATTCCTGAAGACATGGGCATCCAGAGAAAGAGCTAGAGGAGTTTGAAGGACGTGATTGAAGGCCAGCCTGGAAAGAGGGCGCCGGGGAAGTCAACTCAACTCGATCTCCCCCATCCTCCTAAATCCCCTCTTCCTCCTCTTCAACCACCTCAACCAACTGGGGTTGAACCTAATGATCCGAAGAGGAGGAGAGAGTCGAAAGATAAGGAAGTGGCGGAGGCTGGGAGATCTCGCCCGACTCACGAAGACGAGGCTTAATGAGCTGCGAAGCAGCAAAAGGTTACCTATGGGCCTCAACGAGTTGTGGAAAGGACAATCACTCAGTCCTCGGAACCTGAGGCTTGGCTCCCTGCACCCATGCTCGGTGGTGAGCCTCTGAGGGAAGATGCCTCGATTAGGGACTTCAACGGCGGAATTGGGTGCCGCGTCGCCTCGGCCCTAGAGAAAACACTCATTCTTCCCAAGGATATGGCCGAGCTGAGAGGCATAAAGAGGAACGAGGTCTTCCAGAATACTAAAAGATATCTGGGCATGGTATGATACCCTTATTGCTTTTCTTTGCTTTTGTCTTTTATTTTATTTTATTTTATAAACGTCGTACACACAACTCTATGTATAGCATCTTTAACTCTTTTTATTCTAGGCCGTTCAAGCCACTTTCAGGTTGGAGGAGATAACCAATTCTTGCTACCAACAAATAGACGATGAGAGGAAGAAGCGAGCAACAGCTGTGCACACACTCACCATTGCTGAGCAAACCAATGTTCAGCTGAAGAAAAAGCTAGCCGAGGAAGAACATGCTCGGAAGAGTGCTAACTCAACCTTGGAGAGCACCCAAAGGCAGGCCGAGAACCAGAGGAAACGCCTGCGCGATGCTAATGACCAGCTGGCTGCTTCCAAGGAACAGATATCAACTCTGCAGAAACAGCTGGAGGAAGCTCAGAGGCTCAGGGACGAGGCTGAAAAAGCTAAAGTCGAGGCGGAAAAAGCAAAAGCTGAGGCCGAGAAAGAAAAAGATAAAGCTGAACAACAAGGCTACGACGTCAGATTTGCTGAAATGGAGGATAGCTTCCGAGCTGAGGTGCCCGTAGTATGCCGAGCATACTGTGCCCTGACTTAGGAAGAAGCTCTCAACCGAGCCGGGATCAAATCGTCCTTCGAGTTGAGAAGGCCTGAAAATGTTTATTTCCCTCTAGCCATACGAGCCCCAGGTCCTTCTACTTAACAAGAAGAGGCATCCTCCACAGTTGTTGAATCAACCAAAGAAGCCCAAACTCAGAATCCTTCCTCTCTCAATCAGCAGAAGCAACCTGAAGTGCTTGAAGTTGCAAAGGACATTTCCTCAGACAAAGCAGCAGAGGGGCCTAAGGATGGAACAGCTTCTCAAAGCTTTGAACAGGCTTTAGCTTCAACCATCTTATCTGTTGGAGAAGTTTCAAAGGAAACAGAGAAATATGTTCCTCCTGAGGCAACTGGCAAAGCCCCCCAACCCAAGCTCCAAATAAAATTAAACAAATAGTTAATCATAGTTAAATTCCCTTTATTTTCCATTTCATTTCATTTTTCTTCTCTTTTTTTTTTTTGTGTTAATTTTTTTGAGGATACTTTTAATGGCGATGTATATTTCCCTTTCTAAATTTATATGAGATATTATGGCTTTATCTATCGCTTGTATAATTTTCTGCACGAATGTTCTTTATTTTTATACGATCCCAGGCTATAGAAGAATGAAATCTGATACTATAAGGGAAAACTTAACTTCATGTATACTAATTGGGAACCAAGGCAGACTGTAACAGTGAACTCCACAGCCCTACAAAGGCTTGCTTTAAATTCATTTAGAAGTGTCCATATCTGAGATAGCATTCTAAATGTTTAACCCAGGGAGGTATTGAACACCTTAAAATGCTTTAAGTGATGCTCATGGAGTTTGCTTTTATTGTCTAAACAATTTGTCATACCTTAGTCTTTGTGTAATACCTTAATTGAGGTCACAATGTATTAATTTTCACTAAGTTGTGGTCCGAGGACCTGACATGACTTAGTTCATGTTTAATACTTCAATAGATGTCATAATGTATTAATTTCCACTAAGTCTGTGGTCCGAGAACCTGACATGACTTAGTTCATGTTTAATACTTCAATAGATGTCATAGTGTATTAATTTCCACTAAGTCTGTGGTCCGAGGACCTGATATAACTTAGTTTATGTTTAATACTTCAATAGATGTCATAGTGTATTAATTTCTACTAAGTCTGTGGTCCGAGGACCTGACATAACTTAGTTTTTGTTTAATACTTCAATATATATCATAGTGTATTAATTTCCACTAAGTCTGTGGTCCGAGGACCTGACATAACTTAGTTTTTGTTTAATACTTTAATAGATGTCATAGTGTATTAATTTCCACTAAGTCTGTGGTCCGAGAACCTGACATAACTTAGTTTCTGTTTAATACTTCAATAGATGTCATAGTGTATTAATTTCCACTAAGTCTGTGGTCCAAGAACCTGATATAACTTAGTTTTTGTTTAATACTTCAATAGATGTCATAATGTATTAATTTCCACTAAGTCTGTGGTCCGAGGACCTGACATAACTTAGTTTCTGTTTAATACTTTAATAGATGTCATAGTGTATTAATTTCCACTAAGTCTGTAGTCCGAGGACCTGACATAACTTAGTTTCTGTTTAATACTTCAATAGATTGAGAAACACAAGTTGCAGAATTATGATAAACTGTAAAAGGAAGTAAAACAGAATTGTTCTTATTAATAATAATACCTCTTTAGGTTGCTTACATTCCAGGGATAGAGTACAGTTTTTTCATCTAAATCTTCTAAGTAGTAAGCCCCTATTCCTGTTACAGATGTGATACGATACGACCCTTCCCAATTAGGTCATAACTTTCTCCAGGCTGGATTTTTGGTAGTCCCCAAGACTTTTCTCAATACCAAATCTCCTGGGGCTAACGGCCTCAACTTGACATTTGCGTTATAACCTTGTTTTAGCTTGTGTTGGTATTAGGCCAACTGAACCATCGCATTCTCTCGTCGTTCATCTATCAAGTCTAGATTCTTCTTCAACAGCTCATCATTTCCATTCGAGGTGAAGGTACTGGTTCTCAGCGAGGGAAAGCCCGTTTCAAGAGGAATCACAGTCTCAGCCCCATATGTCATTGAGAATGGGATCTCCCCTGTTGACCGTCGAGGCGTTGTTCGATACGTCCAGAGGACATGTGGCAGCTCTTCCACCCATCTTCCCTTTGCATCAGCCAACCTTTTCTTAAGCCCACCCACTATGACTTTGTTGACAGCCTCGACCTGCCCATTTCCCTGTGGATAGGCCGGAGTGGAATATCTGTTCTTTATCCCTAGGTCGGAACAATACTTTCTGAAAGCCTTGCTATCAAATTGAAGACCATTATCTGAGACTAGAGCTTGAGGAACCCCAAATCGAGTGATGATATTCTTCCAGACAAATCTCTTGACATCCACATCCCTAATATTGGCCAGAGGCTCAGCTTCGACCCACTTTGTAAAATAGTCTGTGCCAACTAGTAAATATTTTTTATTTCCTACTGCTTTAGGGAAAGGGCTAACGATATCCAAGCCCCACTGAGCAAAAGGCCAGGGGCTAGAAAGAGGATTAAGAACTCCCCCCGACTAATGGATGTTCGGTGCGAACCTTTGGCATTGATCACATTTCCTAACATATTCCTGTGCTTCTTTTTACATGCCTGGCCACCAATACCCTTGAGTAATTGCATGGTGAGACAAAGATCTTCCTCCAGTGTGACTACCACAAATTCCTTCATGTAGCTCTTCTAAAAGTGCCTATGATGTTTCGGGGTGTACACAAAGCAGATATGGCCTAGAGTAAGAGCGTTTGTACAACTTTTTATCCTCGGACAGCCAAAACCGATGAGCTTTTCTTCGTATCTTTTCAGCTTCCGATCTGTCCTCGGGCAGTATATCCTTCTCAAGAAATAACGTTATAGGATCCATCCAACTACGCGCCGAACTGATTTGATTGACATGAAGCGAATCCCCCGTTACCGGGGTGGGTGTGTTTAAGTCTTCAACCATTATCATCCGGGATAAGTTTTGCGCCGAGGAGGTAGCAAGGATAGCCAAAGAATCTGCATGGGCATTTCCGCTCCTAGGGACATGGGTCACTTCAAAAGATTCAAAATTTACTTGCATACGCCTAACCTGGCCCAAGTACTCTTGCATCTTGGTGTCCCGAGCTTCCAATTCCCCTTTAACCTGGCCCACGACCAGTCGTGAATCCGAGAATATCTCCACTGTTTTTCCACCCAGTTTCTTAACCATCGCCATCCCCATTAATAAAGTTTCATACTCTGTCTCATTGTTAGTGGCTAAGAATCCCAACCTTAGAGACTTCTCGATGATGACCTTTTCTGGAGATATCAGAACCAGCCCTACTCTTGACCCCCGCTGGTTTGCTGCTCCATCCACATACACTTTCCAAGGTGAGATATGTTGCGTGGAGATAAGGCCAACCTATTTTTCATCCATGCCCTGTGGACTTGCTTTTGTTCCTTCAGGGCCCTCAGCAAATTCGGCCACCAGATTGGCGAGAATCTGACCTTTCACAGAGGTACGAGGCATATACTTGATATCAAAAGCCCCTAGAATTGTGCCCCACTTGGTAACCCTGCCAGTGTAGTTTGCACTCCGAAGTACTGCTTTGATCGGATATTGGGTTAGGACGACCACAGTGTGTGCCTGAAAATAGTGGGGAAGTTTCCTTATAGCGTGCACTATTGCCAAAATAGCATTTTCCAAAGGCAGATAACGTACTTTAAACTCATGAAGTGACTTACTCACGTAGTAGACCGGCTGTTGTACGCCATTATCTACTCGTATCAAAATAAAACTAATCGCATAAGTGGCTATCGCCAAGTAGGAAAAAAAGACCTCATCCACCTCAGGATTGGACATAATGGGTGGCCGAGATAGATACTCTTTAAGCTGCTGAAATGCCAAGGCGCACTCCTCAGTCCATTCGAATCCTTTCCACTTATGGAGTAAAAGGAAAAAACGTCTGCACCTATCCGCCGACTTGGATATGAATCTATTCAAAGCAGCGGTCATCCCAGTCAACCTCTAGACCTCCTTAGGATTCCGAGGTGGTTGTAAGCTACTTATGGCTCTAATTTGATCGGGGTTCACTTCAATTCCTCGGTGAGTCACCATGTAGCCCAAGAACTTCCCTGAGCTTACCCCGAATGAGCACTTGGACACTTTCAGTCGCAACTTATGTTTCCTTAAAATCTCAAAAGTGTTGGTAAGGTCTGTCACATGCTCGGCCACTACCCTGCTCTTCACAACCATATCATCAATATAAACCTTGATGCTCCTGCCCAGCTATGGCTCAAACATCTTCATCATCATCTGTTGGTAAGTAGACCCCGCATTCTTCAAGCCAAAGGGCATTACCTTATAGTGATAATTTTCAGTGGGAGTGAGAAAAGCGGTCTTTTCCTGATCATCCAATGCCAGTGGGATCTGATGATAGCCCTGAAAGGCATCTAGGAAGCTCATCCGAGGATGACCCACTGTTGCATCCACCAGCTAATTTATACGGGGCATAGGAAAAGGGTCTTTTGGACAAGCTTTATTAAGGTCCGTGAAATCAATGCATATGTGCCATTTTTCATTTTTCTTTTTCACCACGACCGTATTAGCCAACCACTGAGGGTAAAACACTTCCTTGATAGCCCTTGCCTGTTTGAGCTTGGTCACTTCGTCTCTGATAGCCTCAGCGTGTACTTTGGACGGACGCCAAGGTGGTTGTTTCTTTGGAATAACAGAAGGATTGACATTCAAATGATTACAAATGAAGTCTGGATCCACCCCCGGGGCTTCGTAAGCATTCCATGCAAACACATCAATATTTTTCCTAAGGACCTCAACCAATTACTCCTTCTCCAACAGAGGCAACTGTGCTCCAACTTGAAAGAATTTATCTAGATCATCCCCAACATTCACCCTCTCCAAATTCTCACACTCTGCTTCACGGGTAGATGTGCTTAAGAGGGTCGCCAGAGTCTTTGATTGCTATAATTCATTCTCGACCGTGGCCGAAGTATCTGTCTTTGGCCGATGTTGAATGGCCATTATTAAACACTACCTAGCCATGACTTGATTTCTCAATATTTCTAAAACCTGGTCTCCTGATGGATATTTCACCTTCTGATGAAGAGTGGAAGAAACAGCCCCCAAGGTATGCAACCAGGGCCTACCCAAAATAGCCGTATATGGAGAAAAAGCATCCACCACAATAAAATCCACCTCCACCACATCTGAGCCAGTCTGAACAGGTAATCTAATCATGCCCATCGGAATAACCGATTTACCTTTAAAACCCACCAGCGGAGAGCTATAGGTTGTCAGATCCTCGGGTCTTAAATTCAGCCCCTATATAGGTTAGGGTACATCACCTTGACGACACTCCCCTCATCAACCATCACCCTTCTCACATCATACCCCCCGATCCTAAGTGTAGCCACCAGAGCGTCATCATGTGGTTGTATGGTTCCTATCTTATCTTCCTCTGAAAAGCCTAACACCAGTGAGGTGTCCAGTCTAGCTCTCTTCGGCCTTGAACTGGAGCCCTTATCCAAACGCTGAGACACAGACATTACCCTGGAGGGGCAAGACCTGGTTCTTCTCGGGGCGGCAAATATAACGTTTATTGTGCCTAAAGGGGGTCCTGAAAAAGCATCCCCCCGAAATGTCGAACCTGCTTGGCCTTCCCGGCCACTGGAGTGGTGCAGAAGCTGGGTCAACTTCCCTTCTCGGACCAGCTGTTCCAAGTGGTCCCACAAATTTCTGCAATCCTCAATAGTATGTCTATAGTCCTGGTGGTATTGGCAGTAAATGTTTTAATTACGTTTCGCAGGATCCCCTGCCATCCTATTGGGCCATCTGAAGAATGACTCGTTTTTTATCTTCTCCAGAACCCGTTGTACTGGTTCTCGGAACACAGCATTAACCGCCTGGGAATTGGCAGATCTTGATTGCCTTCCAAAGTCCCTCCGAAGTCGGTTGTTATTGTATCGGTCCGATCTGAAATCCCTCCTCTCCTGAGGGACTACCTTAGACTTTCCTCTACCCTGTATCTGATCCTCCTCTACTCTTCTATACTTATCAATCTGGTCCATAAGCTGACGCACGCTGGTAACAGGTTTACCAGTCAGAGATTTCCTCAGATCATGCTCGGTTGGAAGGCTTTCCTTAAAGGTATTAATGGCCATGTCATCATAGGCTCCATCTACTTCGTTGAATATTTCCTAGTATCTATCAGAATAGGTCTTCAGGGTTTCCCCCTCCCGCATAGACATGGATAATAACGATCCCAAGGGCTGAACAACCCTCCTGCAGGTGATAAAGCGAGCACCAAAAGCTTGGGTGAGCTTCTCAAAGGAGTTAATAGTATTTGCCCTCAGGCCGTTGAACCATCTCATCGCCATTGGACCCAGGCTAGATGGGAAAACTTTGCACATCAAGGCCTCATCCTTAGCATGAATGACCATTCTTTGACTGTAGTGGCTAACATGTTCCACTGTGTCTGATCGACCATTATAAATGGTGAACACGGGCTGATGGAACCGCTGAGGAAGATTAGCATCCTCAATGCGTCACGTGAAGGGCGACTTGGAAACTTGACTCAACGCTTTGTTCAGGGCGTCATTCCCCAAGCCCTGGCGAGGCGGACTCTTATATTTTCGTTCAGGGTGGTACTCCTTATCATACGAAAAAGACTCACTGGGTGGAGTTCTTGACCTCTGTCTATAACTGGTGTCATCTGACTCCTCAGAGGATTGCCCGGAGTTATGAGCCATGCGTCTTCGTCGCTCATGTCGCAATTCCCTTTTCAATTTGTTTATCTCACGTTGCATGTCCCCGTTGTTCTTTACGTGGGAAACATGGCTTTTACCCTGAGAATGACTTCTATCAGTGTGGGTTGTTCGCATACTTCCCTCACGATCCCCTCCTTGTTCACGAACCACCAACAGATTACCATGCTGAGACCCCCTGGACTTTGCCTGGTGTGGATTAACATCCACCTGCTGTGGGCCCGCCACTGGTTGCTGTGGTGCTCCCCCTTCCATCACAACCGCTGCACTTGCCTTTCCTTAAAAATAAATCAAGTTCTTCCCATAGATGGCGCCAATTGTAGGGACTCAAATTGGATTGGACCCAGAACAGGGATGTGTTTCTAGCCCAACAAGCCCAAACAATAAATTTTTAGAGAGTGGGTGAAAGAACTAGTTCTATTTGATAGAAAAGATCATAATCATTGTACAGCAAAGGACACTACGATCTAACCAAATGATAAAGACTCTCCTCGGCTAGGTGTCAAGGGATATCTTTTTGGGTTCTCTCTTTTTCTCCCTTTCTTTTTTGAAAAGTCCTCTCTAATATCACCAACTTTTAGGTTATATACTATGTTCATCACCCTCTTTCCACCGTACACTTGTAGGTTCTATTCTTAGGACTTCTTTCTGTCCCATCCAGCACCTCCCAGAACCTTCGCTTAGCAGTCATAAGGCTGCTTGGTTACTGTTCAGGTATCACCTCCACATTAATGCGGCCAGAGAGTTAGTTGGGAAGCATTTAATGTGGAGGTAGCAGTTTCAGAAGATATTTTTTATTGCTCATGGCTCCTCATTTGTTCTATATTCACTTTCCAATTCTAATACAACTTTGCGGAGTACCCCGAATAGTAAGATAGTTACGTCCATCTCGGACCATGGTATCCAAGGTGAGTCTTATTCTCGGACGCGTTTTGGGCCACTACACATGACTTCCATCCCTTTCTTTTATACTAGTTCCACAATATCTCTCTTTAACCATCATTGGATAAGTGAGTGTCCTCGGACTGGGCCGTTGGGCCACAAGCCCATTTCCTGCACTTTCTACCTCATCATTTTGGATAACCGGCCCCACAATTAGATTTAAGGTTTGTTTTTTAATTTATTTTTTAATTTAATTTAAATACTCTAACATGACTTTTTTTTTATTAATTTAAATGCTGACATGACATTTAAAAGTGTCAAATAATCTTTTTTAATAATATTTTAATGACCACGTCAGTAAGTAAGGCATTCCATTAGACACGTAGGACATTTTCGTTGGTTGGTTGACGACAAAAACAATTTTAAAAACGATTTTCTTTTTTTAAAGATGAAATTTGTAACGAAATCAATTTTGAGACTAAAATAAAAATTGATCTAATATATAAGCACTAAAAGGACATTTTTGCTTAAAATAATTTGTAATATAGAACTGCTCTTAAATCTCGCACAAAGAAAAAACTTGCCATTTGTAATTTAAATTTTATAGTAAATATCACAAGAAATTTAAACAGTATTTCACAGCTGGTCACCACGAAGTCTTTGTCCTTTGCCCCGCTATGAAGCATTATTTTTCTTAGGGAAAAGACAAACCAGCTGTGATGCATTGTTTATATCGAAAGACATTTAATAATATTTAATAACTTGTTATAGACTGGTCACTGCGAAATTACCTAACTTTATAGAAAGAAGAAGACTTGTTGTATGACTTGACTCAGAACAGGGGATGCGAAATTGTGAATAATCTCCCAGATTCTCCCTCTACCTCTCATCTCACCCTCCCTCTCCCTCTTACACTCACACACGGAGAAAGAACAGTATTCATTCCTTTATTATTAAACAGGAAACTTATCTAGTAGGAATATAATCAGGAGTTGTTTCAGGAGAGTTTCGATCGGTAAGTTCTCAATTTTCTCACATAATTCGTCACTTTTATATCTTTACTTTCACTTCGCCCTTGAGATGAAAAATCCCCATCAAATTTTTTTCTCTTTCCTTAATTTTCTTTCCTTTTAATATATTTCTCCTCTTTTTAATTGAACGTATCTTTTTTTTTTTTTTTTTTTTTTTGTGGATCTCTATTATAGCTCTAGATCTACCGGTTTCCATGAGCACCCAAGGAACCTCAACTTCATCACCGTCTTCTTCTTCAACACCTCGGTGGACATATGATGTTTTTCTCAGTTTTAGAGGTGAGGACACCCGTAAAGATTTTACGGATCATCTATATGATGCTTTGAAAAAGAAAGGCATTTTTACCTTTAGGGACGATGAAAACCTTGAGAGAGGAAAATTTATCTCACACGAGCTTGTGAAAGCCATAGAAGAATCGAGATTTGCTATTGTCATTTTCTCAATAAACTATGCGTTTTCGACATGGTGCTTGGATGAGCTAGTGCATATTGTTAGATGCAAGACTGAGAAAAAATTGGAAGTTTTGCCAATTTTTTACCATGTGAATCCATCTGATGTACGGAAACAGATGGGAACTTTTGCAAAAGCATTTGATGAACACAGAGAAAATTTTAAGGAGAGTACAGAGAAGGTGGAAACGTGGAGAACTACTTTGAGAGAAGTGGCTAATATCTCTGGTTGGGATTTACAAAATAGGTATAATTTTCATGACAAATTTGTTTCTTCTTATATATAAATGCAGTCTTATTTCATATATATTCATGAAGTATATAATATAAGTAGTTATTAAAATGTAGCATAATATGCACGGATTGAAATAGAAACTTTTGTTATATTATTAGAAATGGTATGTGACCTTTTTTATTTTATTTTTATAGCAAGACCCCTTCTTTAGGATTTAGGTTACGCTCCTTTGCAATAATTAAAAAAAACCTACTTGATTTAGGGACATAAAAGCTTTTTTATTTTATTCTTTTTGATAATAAGGACATAACTTTCTACGAATTACAAATCTATTGTGATGATCTATGAAAGTACTAGATGCTAACACCCAAGTACATATTTAGGCCCATAATCAATTTTACGACTTAATACTCAGTTAATCCTAAACTAACATTAAAACCAAATTTACGTTATTAACCTAATTTTAATATTGCATTCATACAATAAAGTCAAAGTATATAAATAGAAGCAATAAGAAAGATGTAGAATAAGAAATGACAAACCCCCCGAAAACCACTAGGAAGAGTTTTCAAAGAGGAAATTGGAGCTCTCAATAGAAAACCTCTCCCTCGACACCACCATTGAAATCTCCACTAGCCTTAATAGTTGTAGTACATGAAATATCATGAACCCTCAAAGCCCATACCCATAAGTACTTGAGCCATCCAAGCTTTAGCTGGCAACTAACTGTACTAAGTCCTTTTTTCAACTAAATTACTAGAGAGACCACTGTTGAGCTGCCAACGAAAAGCCACTGATATGATTTGGATTTGAGATTAGCTCTAAATAGTTTCCAATCCTTCAATAAGGGTATAACACTCAAGGTTTCGCGATGGATGTGAAAATTACAAATTTCTAAGGCTCTCTTTCTTATCAAGATGGAATGCTTGGGATGAATAAAAATGAACTCTCTCTAAGCGCATATACTAAGCTCTCATTGATTTCTCAAGTCCAGCATGCACAAGGTGTGTTATTTGGCATATTTGAGAAAGCTGAAAAAACATATTAAAGTGCATGACATTTTGTCTACGTGCAGCTCGTGGCCTAGTTGAGACCCAGTTAGGTTGCGAGCTGGCTGGTCGCAACTCCCCTTTGATAAAAGCTCCTCCAACAAATTTGACAAAACTTAACTGCACTATATCCCAAATACAATTATGCTCAGAAAACTACGTAAAAATGAGAGAATAAGTACATAAAATTTGTCACTAAATAAGCCAACAAAACTTGTACTTAACAATCTATTATCTTCATTATATTTGTTTTGTTAAATTAAAATTTACTCTTTGTGATTTGGGATTTCACAAATTTAGTTCACAAAATTTCAATTATTATATCCATACCCTTCAAGTTTGGACTGAATTGAAACTATTAGGATTCTGCCCAACTTAATAGATTTTGTATTTTGTGGACAAATTCATCCCTCAATTTCATTTCCTTTTTCCTCTTCTCTTCGTCCATTGCAGCATGGTCAAGCACTTGGATTGGTATTGCCATGCTCAATGCTTGGTTCATCTTCTCCGATTTTTATTTTTCATTATACACTTAACCCCCAAACTAGAAGAATTCATAATCAGCCCCCTAAACTAAAATCTATATAACACTTTTCCCCCCTCCCGTCACTTTCTTAGTTAAGTTGGATTGAAAAGCACGAGTCACATGACACTTGTCCCCACCTGAAATGACCACAATTCCCCTTAACCCAAAAGCAAATTCTCAATCTTCCCTAAAATCTTGTTTGGTTAGAGAGAAAAGAAAATGAACAAGATGAACAACAAACCTAGAAAATGAACTATGCCATAGGAGATCAAACAACAAATCAACTATGATGAACAACGAATTTGAATGAATAACAAACCCATAAAATGAAATATGCCACAGAGTGATCAAGCAACAAACCAATTGAGCTGAACAACAAATCCAGATGAAAAACAGGCCTAGAAAAATGAACTATGCCACAAAGAGATCAAACAGCAAACCCAAGATTGCAAGATCAAATCAAACTTAGACATAAACCTAATCCCAATTCGCCAAACCCACACTCAATTCAACTCTCTATTTTGGTCATCTGCTTCATAAGTAGCTAGATACGAAAACCCCTGACCTAAATGTTAAAATTCTAGGTTGATTCCCTCACACCCAAATAGCAAATCAACAAACCACTCAATAATTGCCAATTGAAGAAGGTGCTAAAACCCAAACCCTAACGTTAGCACATGCCATAGTGATGGTCAGAATGGTGGGAGAACAACAACTTCTGATCATGTTGTTCCTTTGAGTTTGTGTAGCTAGCTTCTTCTCTTCCTTGTTGACAAGTTTAGGTTAGGGTATCGGACAACTAGCTTCTCCCTTTGTCACCAGCTAGTTGTGGTTGGGTAATCGGGTTCAGGTCTGTGTCAAGGTTATTAGGTGTGTGGTTCCTACGTGTTAGGTTATTATGCATGTAGTCTATACACAAAGCAAGAGATATAGAGATTCAATCTAGGGTTAATGAAAGGGAATTTAGGTTCAGTGAGTGGGATTCTGGAGAATGATTCAATCTTTTTTTTGGTTTCTCACTTTCTCTTATGGATTCATTTTGGAGAGAGATTCACTTTCTCCTTATTCAATTTGGTTAGAAATTAAACCATGTGCTTGGCTGTTGTGTCTTTTTTCACTTTCCCCTTTTTAAGTTACTAATAGTGAAGGGCATTTCAGTCATTCTAAGTGGCATTAGTGAGTTCCATGTCAAAAAGTGTTACATGAGTTGCACGTGACTACGTTTTCTATCTAACTTAACTGGGAAAGTGACGGGAGGGGATAAAGTGCTACACAAGTTTTAGTTTAAGGGGGTGATCATATGATCTTGTAGTTCAAGGAAGTAAGCGTAAATGGGGTATAGTTTAGGGTGGAAAAATGTAATTTCTCTATTATTTTGTGGTTGCTTATAGTGATTTTGTTACATTAATTTCTTGTTATATACTTATATTTAATATCTATGAACGTTATGTACTTATGTTTGTTCACAAGATATGAGAAATCTAGAGCAAAAAGTGACCTTGATAATGTTTAATTGATAGTTTACATTCAAAAAGAAATTACTCAAAATTTCAAAATGGAGATGATAATGGATGAGTTTTTATTATATGAAAGACAACTGTTGATCATAATTTTAATGGAAGATGCAAAATGCTTTTTTTGAATATTTGTTAAATGTCTATGGAAAATTTAAAAAACTTGTGTACACTCAAGTGAAGTTTAAAAAGGATGTAAAATTCTCATATAAAATAATTTTGTTGATGTGTAACTTTTGTGTATATATATAGAGATATATATATATATATAGTACTTTGAATTTTTCTTGAATTGCAAATTAACATGATAGTTTAGTCTCACGGCCCCCCCCCCCCCCCCCCTAAAATCTATTTGGGTTCATTGTAATACAAAATTTGTACTTCACTCATATATCAAAGACGTAGTTCTTAAGGATTTCCTTCGTGAATGTATACCACCAAGCTGAATCATGTAGCTCTTAGGTGTTCTTTATTTTATACTTACACTTCCACTAAGGGTAGTTACATCCATGTTATTTAGTCCACGTAATTCTCTTGTGCTTTTATATGAGTAGTTCTATGTACATTACTTGAGCAAATGAATTCAAATGTGTTTGAGCAAGGAGGCTAATATTTTTCTTCCTCTAGGGTTTCGTTATTGATTTGGACCATCATGTGACTATTTTCTATCTTGTTTATTGGCATGAGGTAGAATTCATCTAACACATTGTGAGAAATAATATGATGAAGAAAATATGAATTTATCCAAGACATGAATCAGAATTTATCCAAGACATTGTTGAAAATATGATGAAGAAATTGAGTTTAAAATTCTCAAGAATTAACAAAAACCTCATAGGAATAGAATCTAAAATGGCAGAATTGATCCCTTTGTATTTAGATTTTGGAAATAATGTTTGCATGATAGGGATTTGTGGTATGGGGGGATGGGAAAGACAACTCTTGCTAGAGTTGTTTATGATATGTGTATTTTTTAATATTAAGTTTGAATGTTGTTGTTGTTGTTGTTATTATTTTATGGGTTACGGAGAGATTGTGGCAAGTGTTTTGGTGTTTGATAAATTTTGTATTATTATTATAAATTTATCAATTATTTTTTTTATTAACCATTGTTAAATTTTTGTAAAGAGATTCTTATAGAAATTTAGAATATTTTATTACTAATATAAACAAAAGGGAGGGTGTTAATTTTTTCAAACCTCAAGGGAGGAGAGTGTTTTTTCCATTTAGGTTTGGGGTTGAGAAATTTAGAGCAAAAAGTGACCTAAATAATGTTTAATTGATAGTTTACATTGAAAAAGAAATTGCTCAAAATTTCACAATGGAGATTATAATGGATGGATTTTTATTATGAAAGACCACTGATGATTATAATTTTAATAGAAGATGCTAAATGCTTTTTTTATTTTGAGTATTTGTTATATATGTCTATGGCAAATTAAAAAACTCATGTACGCTCAAGCAAAGTTTAGAAGGATGTAAAATTCTCATATAAGATAATTTTGTTGATGTGTAACTTTCGTGTGTGTGTGCGCGTGTATAGTTTAGTCTCATCCCCCTCCCCCAAACAAAAATTTGTGGTTGCACCCATAATTGTATTCATTGTAATACAAGATTTGCACTTTACTCACGTATCAAAGATATAACTCTTAAGGGTTTCTTTCGTAGATGTATACCGTTAGACTAAACCACATAACTCACATGTGTTCTTTATTTTATACTTCCGCTAATGCGAAGGGTAGTTACATGCATGTTATTTAGTCCAAGTAACTCTCGTGTTCCTATATGGATAGTTCTATCCACGTTACTTGAGTAGATGAATTCAAATGCATTTGAGCAAGTAGGCTAATATTTTTCTTCCTAATTGGGGTTTTTTAATTGGTTTGGACCATCATGTAAATATTTTCAATCTCATTTATTGGCATGGGTTAGAATTCATCTAGCACATTGTGAAAAAAGAATATTTTATATTTGTTTTGGGCCATTACATAAAGATTTTCTATCTACTTTGCAGGCACGAGTCAGAATTTATCCAAGAAATTGTTGAAGAGATGATAAAGAAATTGAATTTAAAATTCTTAATCATTAACGAAAACGTTGTAGGAATAGAATCTATTATGGCAGAATTGATCCCTTTGTATTTAGATTTTGGGAATCATGTTTGCATGATAGGGATTTGTGGTATGGGGGGAATTGGAAAGACTACTTTTGCTAGAGTTGTTTATCATATGCATTCTGATAAATTTGAAGCTGATGGAAATTTAGACCCCTTAACACACAATCAGATTAAGTAGCCTAGTTAATTAGCCAAGTTGTTATTTAGACAAATTAAACAATTCTAGGTTAAAACAATCAAACAATCATATCAAGAATATATAGCAGCGGAATAATAAATAACACAAGATATGATCACCCAGGAAAACCAAACCGGTAAAAAACCTGGGGAGGATTTTACCCACCGATCCTCAAGGCAAAACTGAATTCACTATGAAAGAATTGAAGTTCATATAAAAGGACTTGCAAGCTCCCCGCTCGACTTCCTAATGCTACCTACCAGTAGAACTTACTGACACGACCACGTGCAAGCTCCGAATCCACGGACTCCTTCTTTCTTGAATTCTTTAATCAGCTACAAGCACCCACGTTTGATATTCTTTAAGCTTCAATGATAGCAACCAAGTTGATCATCAAGATGTTGAAGTAATCTCAATCTTGAAAATCCTAAGCTTTGTGTAAAGGAAAACTCCTCTAGATCTTACAAGAGATTTACACAAAACAGCAATGTATGAGCAACAATACAACTGGAGCAACTCTAAAAACGTGGCTAGGGTTTTGCCTTATATACCTAGGGCAAAAACATAAAACCCTAAACGTTTAATGAGTTAGGGCTGAGTTGGAAAACTGCAGAAAAACGCAACTGATCGATTTTCGATCGATCGAATCTATTCTTCGATCGATCGAGCCAGACCGAAATGCTCCAATGCATCTACAGTCTCTATTCCAACTTTATAATAATTCAACAACTTTGAGCACACTTTAACAAGACTAAACATATTGTTTTGATCATGGTTTGCTAATATTACAAATTAGAGTTTTAAATACATAAATTCCTAAAGCTTTAGAACCTAACAGAAGCTTCTAGTTTTATTGTTGATGTTAGGGAAAAGTCAGAAAAAGAAGGTTTGCTTCAATTACCAAAAAAAAAAAAAAAAAAAAAAAAAATTCTTGAAGATATTTTGGGGGTAACAAATACAAATATATCGGATGTTCATCAAGGAGTTCACATAATCCAAAATTGGTAATGTCGTAAAAAATTTCTACTTGTCCTAGATGATGTTAATCATGTGGTCCAATTAGAAAAAGTGGCTGGAGAGCATCACTAGTTTGGATTGGGGAGTCGGATCATTATAACAACTAGAGATGAAATTGTGTTGGTTGCATATGGAGTTCTTAAAATATATAAGCCTAAAGGATGAAATAATGATGATGCTTTAAAAAAATTTTGTTTGAAAGCATTCAAAAATGTACAACCCAAAAAAGGTTATATGCAACTCTCTCAAAAAGTGGTAAAATATGCTAATGGTCTTCCATTAGCTCTTGTTACTTTGGGTTCCTTTTTAGTTGGAAAAACAAGAGATGAATGGCAAAGTACATTGGACTATTTTAAAAAAAAAATCCTCCAAAAGATATATTTGATATACTTAAAATAAGTTATGATGGACTAGAGGATATGTGGAAAGAGGTATTCTTAGATATTGCGTGTTTCTTTACGTGGCAGTAAAAAAGTAAAGTAACACATATATTAGAGAATTGTGGTTTTGATGTAAGAATTGGTATACGTGTTGTCGTGGACAAATCTCTTCTAACTCTCACAAGATATGACTATTGCGATGACGAAACCTTGGGGATGCATGATCTTCTAAAAGAAATGGGAGAAAAAATTGTTGATGTCTATGGCAAATTAAAAAACTTTTTGAGTATTTGTTATATATGTCTATGGCAAATTTGAAATCTCATGTACTCTCAAGCAAAGTTTAGAAGGATGTAAAATTCTCATATAAGATAATTTTGTTGATGTGTTACTTTCGTGTGTATAGTACATTGAGTTTTTTCTTGAATTGTAAATTAATATGATAGTTTAGTCTTGTCCCCCTCTCCCCAAGCAAAAATTTATGGTTGCACCCATAATTGGATTCATTGTAATACAAAGTTTGTACTTCACCCACATATCAAAGATATAACTCTTAAGGGTTTTCTTCGTGGATGTATACCACTAGACTAAACCACATAACTCACATGTGTTCTTTATTTTATACTTCCGCTTATGCAAAGGGTAGTTGCATGCATGTTATTTAGTCCAAGTAACTCTCTTGCGTTCCTATATGTATAGTTCTATCCACGATACTTGAGCAAATGAATTCAAATGCATTTGAGCAAGTAGTCTAATATTTTTCTTCCTAATTGGGGTTTTTTAATTGGTTCATGTAAATATTTTCAATCTCGTTTATTGGCATGGGTTAGAATTCATCTAGCACATTGTGAAAAAAAGAATATTTTATATTTGGTTTGGGCCATCTCATAAAGATTTTCTATCTTCTTTGCAGGCATGAGTCAGAATTTATCCAAGAAATTGTTGAAAAGATGATGAAGAAATTGAATTCAAAATTCTCAATCATTAACAAAAACCTTGTAGGAATAGAATCTATTGTGGCAGAATTGATCCCTTCGTATTTAGATTTTGGGAATAATGTTCGCATGATAGGGATTTGTGGTATGGGGGGAATTGGAAAAACTACTCTTGCTAGAGTTGTTTATGATATGCATTCTGATAAATTTGAAGCTTCTAGTTTTATTGCTGATGTTAGGGAAAAGACGAAAAAAGATGGTTTGCTTCAATTACAAAAACAATTTCTTGAAGATATTTTGGGTTTAACAAATACAAATATATCGGATGTTCATCAAGGAGTTGTCATAATCAAAAATAGGTTATGTAGTAAAAAAGTTCTACTTGTCCTAGATGATGTTAGTCATGTGAACCAATTAGAAAAATTGGCTGGAGAGCATCACTGGTTTGGATTGGGGAGTTGGATCATTATAACAACTAGAGATGAACATGTGTTGGTTGCACATGGAGTTACTAAAATATATAAGCCAAAAGGACTAAATAATGATGATGCTATAAAAATTTTTTGTTTGAAAGCCTTCAAAAATGAAGAACCCGAAAAAGGTTATATGCAGCTCTCTCGGGAAGTGGTATATTATGCTAATGGTCTTCCATTAGCTCTTATTACTTTGGGTTCCTTTTTAGTTGGAAGAACAAGAGTTGAATGGCAAAGTGCATTGAACTATTTTAAAAAAAATCCTCCAAAAGAAATATTTGATATACTTAAAATAAGTTTTGATGGACTAGAGGATACGTGGAAGGAGGTATTCTTAGATATTGCGTGTTTCTTTACGGGGCGGAACAAAAGTAGAGTAACACATATATTAGAGAACTGTGGTTTTGATGCAAAAATTGGTATACGTGTTCTCGTGGACAAATCTCTCCTAACTCTCAGAAGATATGACTACCGCAATGATGAACAATTGGGGATGCATGATCTTTTAAAAGAAATGGGTCAAAATATTGTTCGTCAACAATCATGTGGAAAGCTTGGAAGGCAAAGTAGGTTGTGGCTTATTGAGGACTTGTTTCTATTGGAGAACAATATGGTAAGAAGCTGTAATTTTATTTTAGAAAATAAGATTGAGTAGGTATAGTTACATAATTGTGTTTAGTAAATTAGTTCTTACAAAAAAAAAAAAAAAACCTTTGATTGGTAATAGAATATAGAATATGTTCATTTAACATGCTAATATGTTGACTATAACGATTTCTTAAAGCATTCATATTAGCCTATGTAAAATTTACTGTCAATTTTAGTATAAGAGCCTACTTGTTCTATTTTACACAACTATTTTTTAAAAACACCCACATTAGATTATTTATTTACACTACATTTTATTAAAATACTATTTTTTTTATCAATTTTTATTTATTAATGCTCCCAAATCATATTTCTCTTCTCTTCAAACAAAAATCACTATCTCTCTCACACATAGCTAGTTTCACTCACTCTTTCTACCTTTCCAAACTCATCAAACCCAAGACACACGCGCGTGTGAGGAAATCACTCTCTCACATTATTGCCACCTATCCCATCACATATCAACCCAAAATCCATCCACAACCAATTCTGCAAAGATCCAAACAACCAGATCCTACTTGGTCTGATTGGCGACCTTAGATGATTTTGAGTTCCCTTATACATCGATGGCAAGATTTGGAGTTGCTCCACATCTTGGATCTTTGTTGTATGGTTTTTTGTGTTGCTAATTGGATTTGTTTTGGGTTTGGGTTGATGAGTTTAAGCTACTGTTGGGTTTGATTTGGATTTTTTGGTTGATGGCTCAATTGGATTTTGTGATAGGATGATCAAATTTTGTAACGGGTTGTGGTAGTGGTGCTAGGTTGCAGTGATGGTTGGACGGTCTAGGTTGGGAAGCAACCGAGAGAGAGAGAAAGAGAGAGAGGGAGAGAGAGAGATGATTAAAAAATGAAATACAAAACTATAGTAACCTTTATATTGTAGCTTTGTAAAAAAGCACATTTTTACATGATATGATGTGAGTGGTTTTTTGGGTTGGTTGGCTAAAATGTAAGTCTTAGTCTATTTTACATAATATATAGACTGATGTGAATGCTCTTATATTTTAAAAACATAATATGATTAAGTAATCTATATCTATATCTATATAAATCTAAAAACTTAAGCGTAGTATTTATTATTGCTACGCTCCAGTTGAGCCACATCAGCGTCCACATCATTATCTTTTTTCTATCAATTTTCCTATAATTGTTTTTAACAAATATTTTTTTAATATTTACACTTTTCTAACCTTTTTTCCTTCTTTACTTTTTCATCTCCTCACTACTTCTCCAACTTTTCTCCCTCTCTTACCTTTTCATCTCTCTACTACCCTCTACATTAATATCATTTTTCCTATTTCTCTTCATCTTCTTCTATTTTTGTCTCTTCTTATTCACACCTTCTACTATAAATTTGTCACTATCTCTTTCAACTTATGCATAGTTTTCCCTCACAATAAAATGTCTCCTCTCTCTCTCTCTCTCTCTCTCTCACTCAATTTTTTTGTTGGATTTTTTATTTTTCTTGAATCTTTGCTTTAGGTTGATAATATTTTATATTCTTTGAACCTCCTCTTCTCTGGGGGTTCATTCTATTATATAGTCCTATTCAGCTGATCTCTGTCATTCACTTGTTGATCATCTGAGTCTGTGTCTGAGGGCTTGTCTCATCAGCCACCTTTTCAGACCTTCTGTTAGTTGAAGTAACCAAGGCAACACTGTTTAATGGTCAATTCTCCATTAATGCGGCCAGAGTGTTAATTGCGTGCTTTTAATGTGGGAATGACAGCTCCTCTACGAATTACTCCTTCGCCATATTCCCCTGTCCGACCCTGGGTACTTGTTTTTTTCTTTGGTATGCTCTGGGAGGGTGCTTTTGGTGGGGCGCCAACCTTCCCCTCTTCAATATCGGCCAGCCGAGGACATGGTCGTCCTCAACGATGCTCCTTAACAATTTGGGCCTTCCCCGCTCATCCTCGGATACTACCTTGTCCTCGGCATGGGCCTTGGGCCCGATATGGAGTGGGCCAGGGTTGCCAAATCTTCGGGCCCCACAATAACTTTTATTAAAAAATGAATATTTTTGTTAACTTGCCTTTTGAATTTTTAAGAAAATTGTATTGTTTTCATTTTGGTACAACAAAATTTATATTTATGATTTATGATTGTTCATGTATTACATTTATGAGTGTTCCTATAATAAATAAAAATATGATTACGAAATACATTACTCTTTATTACATTAGTTTAAATTGTAAAAAAAAAAATTAATAAAACCACCATAAAAGTAATTTTCCTATAATAAATAAAAATATGATTACGAAATACATTACTCTTTATTACATTAGTTTAAATTGTAAAAAAAAAAAAAAAAAATTTAATAAAACCACCATAAAAATAATTATCATGCACAACGCTCGGGTTCGCGGTTAGTCATTAATAAAACTGAATTCATTTTTCCTAATGTAATCAATCAATCACTAATCTCTTGGTTATTAGTTACTACATAAATGAAAAAGCTATTTTAACATTTTTTTTTATAAAATAATGATAATAATAAAACTTCATTCTATAGGCTTTATTTTCTTTCTTCCATCACTTGAAAAAGTAATGTTGTAATTTTCTATTTTTTACTCTCTTGGTCATAAATTTCTAAGAAGTAAAAGCATGGTTTTAAAAACTGGACCAGACGGTTCAACTGGGAATCAAACATGAAACTGGACTGGTTAAACCTGTGGTTCAGCCATGATAGTCACCTGTTCAACCTATAAAAACTAGGAACTGAACCCATTTTTGATTCTCTGATTGTTCCGGTTTTTTAAACCATCTGTAAAAGTGCACCTTTATTGTTTTAATGTACAGTATGAGTTTCAAATTGATTAAAAAATAATATAAAATCTTTAAAATATGTACTATGATCTGTTAGTTACTAATATGGCTAAATATATAATACATTTTATAATTAAAATATGATGCGGTACTGGTGTACTACGATCTATTAGTTACTAATGCGACTATTAGTGTCGGTTTGGGTTTTTAAAAAAAATTGTGTTTTGAAGCTTAATGATTTTAAAAACTGTGTTTTGAAAATGTGTTTTTTTTTTTTTAAATGAAATTAATTGTTTGATAAAATCTGTGGAAACTGGAAAGTGTTTTTGATATAAAAAGTGGTAGTGTGAAAATGCAGTGGAAAAAAGAAAAAAAAACGCTCCATGAATTGTATTATCTTAAAAACGCAAACCCAAACACCAATCTTTATAAATTTTCATTTAAATCGCTTTTTTCCTCCACAAAATTGCAATGCCAAATGGTAAATTGGTAATATGTAGTGCTTCTTACTATTTTCTATTATGAAATTTGAAAGTTGGACCCACTGTTTTGGGAGAGAAGTGAATGCAAAAATTAAATTATTTTTAGAGCATTCACATCAGCTTTTTTATAAATGTGTAAAATACACATTTTGACCACTTTTACACATTTTAAATAAAAAAACACTCCACATCAGTCCGTTTAAAAGTGTGTAAACTTTTGTAAAATTATCAATGAGCTACAGTACTCGTGTAAATTTACACGAACACTGTAGCATGTGTATTTAGTTTTTTAATAGTTTTTTCTCTCTCCTCCCTCCTTGACTCTCACCTCCCTCTCTCTCAGGCGCTGTGTGCTCTCTCTTTCTCTCACAAAAAACCAACTCCATCCTTTCATCCTCAGTTCTCTCTCCCTTTCTCACATCTCTCTCACATCTCTCTCTCTCGTTCAAAGCATGCCACTGGAGTTCACAACGTGGCAAGATCGGCGGCGACGTGGGGAGGTCTCGATGGTGGTTTTAATCTGAGTTTATGGTGTGGGTTGGTCTTGGTTTGTGTGGGTTTGCTTGGTCTGGGTTGATTTGGGTTGTGGGTTGATCTAGGTATGTGTGGAGGCGTGGAGGCGATGGCGTTTTGATCGGCGTTGATTTTTCTTTGTGTGGGTTGATCGGTGTTGGTTAATCTGATGTTGATTTTTCTTTGATTTTGGGTGGAGATCGGGTGGGTTCTGATGGGGTTTTAATCGACGTGTCTGGAGATCGGTTTCTGATTTAATGGCTTTTGGTTTTTGATGATGGTGGTGATGGTGGCTGGGTGGTGAGATGGTGGTGATGGTGGCTGTGGGTCTGTGAGAGAGAGGGGCAGTGAGGGAGTGAATAATAAAAAAATTGTAAAATAATGAATATTTTATTGAATAAATGTGTAGAATAGATAAACTGATGTGAGTGTTTTGTAAAAGTGGACGTGTAAAATAGAAAAAGTAGGTTTTTTTGTGTAAAATAGACAGAAAATTTAAAAGAACTTATGTGAATGCTCTTAGTTCGGCTCAATGAGGCAATTTCCCACCTTTGCCTTCTTGAGCATACCAATAATTAAGAGGAGGTTATAAATATGGAAAATTGAGGGAGTAAATATATTTATCTATTTTTAAGTGTTTACTGTAGTAATTCTAATTTCTTATCATTTGTTTGTATAAATCTGAAGTGTCTGCTTTTGAAATCTTAGGCAACAAAAGCAATTCAAGCCATAGTCATCAATAAGTGGACACCAGATATCAACTTTGAAGAATTTTCTGTAGATTTTCCAAAGATGTCTAATCTTAGATTGCTAATAATTGGTGGGGAGCCCATCTCAATTGCTTTCAATCGTCTTCCTAATGGCCTAAGGCATCTTTCATGGAAATATTGTTCGTTAAAATGTTTGCCATCTTGTTTCCAACCAAAGGAACTTGTTGAGCTTAACTTGCAGATTAGCAAGTGTGAATCTCTTTGGGAAGGAGCAAAGGTAATTTTTGTTCTTTTAACTGCATTTCTATTATTTATTATTTTTCTTTTCTTTAAGTGTAGCTACAATATAGTGTTGGTGTATTTGAGCTTTCTTCTTTCATTAATAAGGCTCATTAATAAGGCTGTTTTAATTTTAAAGAATTCTTTACTTATTAAACTAAATTCTATGTTTAATGGTTTTTTTTTTCTTCTTTTTAACAGTGTTTAGGAAAGTTAAAGTCCATCGATCTTTCCTGGTCCAAGAACCTTATTAGGACACCTGACCTTTCACGGGCTACGGGACTTGAGATACTAAAACTTGAACAGTGCATTAATTTGGTTGGGTTACACCCATCTATTGGACAACTCAGCAAGCTTAAAAGTTTAAAAATGTATTACTGCAGATCTCTTACCAATCTTCCCAGCTTGTCAGCTAAAATGGAGTCCCTTAGGTCTATTGATCTTCGTGCTTGCTCAAAAATCAAGAAGATTCCAGAATTTAAGGGAACTATGAAAAGCCTATCGCAACTTGATTTGGGTGGGAGTGCTATTGAGGAACTACCACCCTCATCAATCGAGTGTTTGACTGCCCTTGAAATTCTAAAACTAAATGACTGCAATGATCTCAAATGCCTTCCCAGCAACATGGATGGTTTGAGGTCTCTGAAATTTCTCGATCTTTCCGGATGCTCAAAGCTTGCCAACCTGCCAAAGAACTTATGGAAAATAAAGTGTTTGGAAAGACTTGATTTGAGTGGGATTTCTCAACTTGAAGAAATAGAACTAAATGGTATAGGCTGCTTGTCCTCGTTAAAATATTTATCACTAAGTTCAAACAATTTTGTCACCCTGCTTGCAATCTTCAGTCAACTTTCAAAACTTGAAGTTCTTGATTTGAGCGACTGCTGGAAGCTTCGATCAGTGTCAGAGCTTCCATCAACCACGAGATATATAAATATGAAAAACTGTTGTTACCTAGAACCATCACCAGCACTGCTTAGACAAAGCAGTTTGTTACGACCTTATTCTTCCCCATTTTTTTGTGGGTATGATGAGAGCAGTGGTGGAGTGGCATTTACAATATTGAACCGTTACCTACAGGTAATCTCTTCTTTCTCTCTATTTGACTCTTTCTCTTCACTTGTTAAATGGAAAATCGTGGGTTTTTTTTTTTTTTTTTTTGGGTACAGGGACTCTTTTGTCAAAAAACTGGATATGAAACTGCTACCAAAAGAAGAGAGGATGGATCTAAAACTGAATTTCAGATCATTATTCCCGGAAATTTAGTTCCGCGGTGGTTAACTCATCAAAGTAGAAGGAACTCAATAAGCATAGTGTTGTCTCCAAATTGGTGTAATAGTAGGTGGATGGGATTCACTCTATGTGCTGTTTTCAGTGAATGTGCAGAAGTCTATCCTGATTTTAGAGCTCGTGTGACAGCCATTGGTGATATGCCTCACAGTCAATATGTCTCTCAATTGTTTTTTTCTTTTGAACGTGGTGTGCCCCATGTTTGGTTATTGTATTTGTCTCGTGATGATTGGTTTAGTACTGTTGGGAATGGTGAGTGCAGTCTGATTGAGGTTGCATTTGAATATGAACCTGATTCAGGATGTCAATCAAAAAATCCTGTGGGGCTATGTGGGGTCAGTTTGGTATACGAGCAAGACATGGAACTGATGGAAGAGTTAAAATGGAATTGTCAAATCAAAGAGAAGCGTGATCACATCAAAAAGAAGAAAAAAAAAGAAAAAGAGTAACCGTGATGAGTGTGATGACTAGGCATTTATTTAATGTGAAAAAAAAAATGAAATATTTCCGTCTTCATCCAATGGTAATGACCAACTCCAACATCCCTCCTCTTTATTTTATTTTCTTTCTTGCCGTACTCCAACATCCTCAGATCATTATACTGCTCTAATAAGAAATTTTGCTAATGTAGATGGTTCAAACCTAATTTTGCATCCTGTTTATGGTTGATCAGTGTTCCTTCTTTTATCTATGTGAAAACTGAAAACCTAGTTCTCTGATTGTGTGTATTTGCTATTCATGCTTTGAGTAAATTTTGTTGGTTTTTGAGATTGGTACCAAACTACCAATTGTTGGTTTTTAGGTAAACTGAGATTGGTTTTTGAGTAAATTGTGTGTATTCTCGCTTTGAGATTGGTACCAGTTGTTGATTTTTTTTTTTTCTCTGTAAAATTTGAGGGAGAGAGACGAGGGGAGTAGAAGTTTCTGCATCTTGAGGAATTCTCATTTAGTTTCTTTTTTTTTTTTTTTTTTTTTTTTTGCTTCTACTGCCATTGATATTTTGCAGTTTGCACTAATGATTTTTTTGGTTAACTCTCACAGTTAAGATTTGAGGAAATTATACATTGATAGTCATCCATAAAGAGATTAATATTTCTGCAATCTCTCTTACCCACTCTCTGATTTGTTTTGACAACGTGTTTTTTTTTTAATAGTCAAATTCATCCATGTGCAATTTTTTTTAGTTGGATTAATATTGATGATACTGCCATTGGGTTTTATAGTTGATGAAGTAGCTAAAGAATTTGAGAATGTTATTTTTATTGTTTGGAATTTTAGTTCTTATTGAAGATTCAGGTGCATCAATGAGTGCATATGTATTGTTTGGGAAAATGTTTGAATGAGTTTTTATGTTTATGTATTTTTGTTCTTTGTTGGTGATTTTTCATGGGCTTGCATGTTAATTCCTTTTACTTTTGCAGTTAAGAACTAAACTTGGGAAAAAAAAGACTCTGGAGTAAGTGGAATTGGAGAAAGAAACTATTTTGGCTCTTTATTCTTTGGATCTCATGTAAGTATTTTAAATAGCATTATTTAATTTACATTTTCACAGAAATTTTCTTTTATATAATATGATTAATTCTTTTGTCATTATTGTTGTGAAAAAGTGAGAGCAATTTTAAGGCTTTGATCTTCTAGATTATGTGTGTTTACCTAACAAGGTATGAATTAGATCTATGATATCAAGCAAGAGAGAGGGACTGAATACAAGAAGATTCAATGTCACATTTTAAAATGTTTACCTGATTAAATGAATATCAAGATTTGAGGCAGTTGTCATATGATAAGTATCTTGCTAATTGTCTTAAATGATGGTCTGTGTACACCATCCATGTCTTTGTTTACAGATTTATTTACTCATACAAGTCAATTTTCTTTACATCTTTGTTTAAATATGACAATGAAGTTATTTGTTTGCTGTCTTCTGGAACTGAATTTTGTTATTCTTATATACAAAGACTAGTTGGTTTAGAAATCGAGTAATAAATCTTATCCAAGTTTTAACCATTTATCTGTAAGAGTTACCAAAAAAATTATTAGTATGAAATATACATAGAGATGTAGTAAAATGGCTCAAGGAAAACTAGTGTAAGATGAAGTGTTCTAAATTGCACGTGGGTTGAGCTTGCTTGCTAATTTTATTATAACAGCATTCCCTGGGATTTAATTATTGTTTACTTTTAGATGTTGTATTTCTTGTGCCAACAACAATAATTATGTTTACTTGTAATTGCTTTTGCTGATGAACACCATTCTAAATGATATATAGAGAATTAATTTTGAATCAAAGGATGATGTGAGGGACTCATAATATTCTCTAATCAGTTTGAAGTTGTTTTTAACCTGGTTGAGTCTATTGTTTGGTTATCACCTGCTGTCCTTTAAGACTAGCTTAGCCTGTTCCTGGCCTCTTAGTCTGGCTCTGGTTAACGTGGCTGGCCCAAACTAACTTATTGCTCAAAAACCCCAGTTCTTACTGCTTAGTTGAGTTTAGATTGTGGTATTTGAACGCACAGGGTATGAAAGAGCACCTTAACTTGGTAGTAGATTATTTCTCACTTAATTGGAAGAGTAACGAAAAAACTAAGGACACACATCAGCTTGGTACATAGGCATAGACCCTATTAAGCAATGGATAAAATTTTGAGTTGATATTTATCTATTTTGCGAAAATGTACAAGCATTTCTGTATGCTCATGGAACAAATTTCACAGATTGGCAAAATCAGGTTATTAGTACAAAGGATTCTTCCTTTCTACAAAATTGTCCCCCCTTCCCCCCTCCCTTCTAATTCGTCTTCTTGATACTGCAATTTATGTCAACTATATCATATAGCATGAAGTTACGAAACCTTCTCTAAGTATTCCAGACTAGAAAATCAAATCCATCTTTTGTTAAAATTGGTGGCAATTGAAACGTGCCAGGCTTGTAGACTAAACTAGTTTTGAATGCTTAGTTGAATTTTTATTGATGTTTCAGGTTTTTAAAGCTAGAGAGAGGATATATGAAGGAGACTCTTGTAGCAGATAACACAATACAGAGAGAAATTTATGTTTATTTTTTATATTTATTTTTAAAAATGATCCTATAATTCCTTGCCCTATCTTTATATTAACATTATGTCAAAATGTTATGATATTATTATGATGCAATGTAAATGATGACTAAAAGATCTTGTGAGCATTGGTCTCTTTACCAGTAACTTGTAATGAAGCATGTATATAGGTACTGTGGGCTTTTTTACCTGAGCAGTCAGGATTGCAGCAACTGAATGATTTGTACAGTGCCTTTTATTATATATTTAGATTAAGTTAAACATGACTCGTTATAAATTGAAACAAAATCTAAAAAGCCAGTGATGTAGCAGAGATTCTCAGTTATACATGACAATCACTCATTGTCACTTATCTGGACTAAAAAAAAGACTCTTTTTTGGGGTGAAAATGGAGAATTTATTTAATAATTAAAAGCAAAGTATATCAAGTATGTCCATTAGACCAAGTAGTTGGTGTCTGTTTACAAAAGGATTCATAGAGCACTCTCTAGGAGTGCATTTCTGCACAAGGTTATTACGATGAACATTGTGCATACATTTCCAGTTGATTGCTTTGCTCCCTTCCCCTTTTTGCTAGCCTGTCCGCCGCTCCCCTTGCCTTATGGTAAGTATGATGTAGACGACCATCCAGTCTCTTGCCAGGAGTATCTAGCAATCACAAATTAAAGGGGCGAAGGCCAAAGCCATATCTTCAGGAAAAGTTAGACATTTAATAACTAAAGTTATAGTTAAAAAATTTATGCCTGCATCCCAAGCCGTAGATTGCCGTTGCCTAACTGCTCAAAGCTCAGCTATATTATTCGTTGTTAAGCCTATATGTGAATAGAATCCAGTGATCCATCTCCCATGTGAGTTTTTTATTACCTATTACCTAAGGCACTATCATCGGTATTTAGAGTTACAAAAGGATCAGCAAGAGGTTTCCAAGATATATTTTAGATGCATTTGGAAATATTAGAAACTCTAGGATGGATGAGAAGAAGAAACTCTGAAGAGAGGTGAAGGGTTTTGTGCACCATTTGGTTATGGGTGGCAGATGGGGGATTATAATTGTGAATTTCTGGATGCTATTGAATAAGATATTCTTTCAACCAAGAAGCTAGGGGTAACAAAAAGAAATTAATGGGTCTTTGTCCGGGAAGAGCTATCCAAACATCTTTGGCCCATATACAATCCCTTATAACATGCAAAGTAGTTTCAGGAAGATTACATCTTGGACAAACATGAGAAAAATCAAGAAGTATATTAGCCAAAAAAGTTCGATAATGCTTTTTTTTATTTATTTAAATAATGCTTCATTTTAATTTTCATGAAAACTTAATAAAAATCTTTTTTATAAAAAATCAAGGCTTAACACACAATTTTGACAAAAACTGGAAAACAAGCTGATTGACTGAACTGAACTGAAATAGGTGACTGGAGACTACCTCTCATTCTATCGCTGGTTTAGTGAAGTGGTTGGAATCGAAAGTGGTATTTCACTACAAACGGAACCACACGGATATCTGTATGTATATCTCACAAAACCCATCCTCCTCATGTAGTCATGCTCTCTCCCTCTCTCTCACCAAAGTCCAAACCCAGAAACCCACACTCATACCGAACCCAAAAACCCACACCAAACCCAATAATCCAGTAAGCTAGAAACCTAGAAATCCAAATAATCAAAGTATATCTAAGATAAATTGTAGCGAATTTGAAGCAAATTAAGGTCAATAAAAGGTGAGTCTCTTTAACCCTTCATATTTTTTCTTTGATTTGATATTTTGATATATGGGTTTTAATTTTTTTGATATGTGGGTTTGATTTGTTGGATCTATGAGTTTGATTTAGGATTTGTGGGTTTGGTTAGTGAATTTTGGCTGTAGGTTATGTACGGGCCCCGCATCATGGCCCATAGCGGGCCTTGGACCCTGACCTAGGTATATGGCCCATAAGGCCTGTCTTCCTCTGCCAAACGACCCACCCCCGAGCCGCGCATGCTGCGGGCCCAAGCTTCGCCTTTTCATCGTTTCTCGGCAAGCCCTTCCCGAGCAGTGATAAACATACAGTTCGCGGGACACATCGTCCTGTACCTACCCGGCCGCGACTCGGAGAGGCACCGCTGCAGGTAACTATCGTGGAGGTGGGAACCAAGTTCCAACGCCACCCTTACCGCTTCCCATACCTACCTAACCACCCACTTACGATCGATAATACTGGACCGCCGGCTGCGCTCACTGGCAAACACTTATGACCTCTCCACTATTCTGTAAACTATAAATACAAGGAGTTTTGAAGAAACAGAGGGGGGAGAATGGGGGAAAGGAAGAGGAAATAGAGAGGAAACAAGGTAAAGAAGTGGTTCAGACCCCCGAGGAGAGGAAAGCAATTCCATTGGGCCTTGGCGCTTTGAACGACCCAGTGTAGGAAATCCAGACCCACTATACAAATAAGTTGTGAGCCCAAGCTAGGCCCAGCCCAAACGGGCCTTGGTTTTTGGGTGCACACAATTGGCGCCGTCTGTGGGAAATCCTACTAAGCAGTGGTTCCGCTAAGGCTCGCGTACAGGAAAGATGTCTGGGAGTAACGCCAAAAGTGGCTCAGCAGGGTCCTCCAGGGGCTCCACCTGGCGGGAACGGAGGCAGAAGAGACGCGAGGACCCGGTGTACGAGCAATTGGAAGAGCGGTTCGGCCTCGGGGAAGGGTCGTATCAAACGGGGAGAACGGTGTCCCATGCTTCCGGGCATATACAGCCCGACGTCAGGGATGAAGAGCTTGAGCGACTGCGGAGGCTAGTACAAGACTTGGAGTTGGAAGCGCGAAACGGGCGCCGCCGAGCTGGTCAAGAGTACCGAGATAGAAGGCCAAACGCCGAGGAAGAGAGACGTGGGATGGGATCGAATCGATCGGGGCCCCGCCACCACAGGGAGCGCTCGCACTCGAGGGAGTCCCGTCGTCGCCGAGACCGCTCCCATTCAGCTGAATCTCACCGGCAGCGAAATCGCTCTCGGTCGCGGGAATACGGGAATCGGGACTCGGGTTCTCCGGAGGGACGGCCGAGGAATGCAGCCATGGATGCTATGAGCCGTGCACTGCGCAGGGCAGCTCGGTCACCATTCTCAGCAGATATTGAACGGGCGCCGATACCGGACAGATTTACGCGTCCGCCGTTCAATTCGTATGGTGGGAGAACGGACCCCGTGGAGCATGTCAGCCACTACATCCAGATGATTTCTCTGCATACCCGCAATGACGCACTGATGTGCAAGGTTTTTCCCTCAAGCCTTGGTCCCACGGCTTTGAGGTGGTTCAACGGGTTGCGCAAGGGCTCCATTCGCAGTTTCGCCGAGCTAATACAGGAGTTCGGTTCCCGTTTCGTGACGTGCAGCCGGGAACAACAACCGGTGGACGCGCTGCTGTCTATGAAAATGAGGGCAGGGGAAACCCTCCGTGATTACGCTAGCCGATACTGGGAGCTCTACAATGAGATTGGCGGAGGGAATGAGAAGATCGCAGCGAGCACTTTCAGAATGGGGTTGCCTGACGACTCAGGGTTGAGGGAATCATTGACCAAGAAACCTCCCGAGGATATGAGGCAGCTGATGAGGCGCATCGAGGAGTACAAGCGGTTGGAAGATGATAGAATACAAAGCAAAGGCAAGGCACAGGTGACAGATCGTCCTCGGCTGAGCGGTTTTCAACAGAGGGCACGGGGAAATCTGAGGATTCAAGAGCCAGTAATGCCAGCAGGAGAAGTGAACATGACGTTCAAGGAACCCGTGCATAAAATTGTGGATAAGATCAAGCACGAGCCGTATTTCAGATGGCCGAACCGGATGGCTGGCGACCCCTCCAGGAGGAATCAAAACCTATACTGCACCTACCACAAAGATCGGGGGCATACTACCGAGCAGTGCCGAGTATTAAAGGACCATCTCGGGCAGTTGGCTAGGGCGGGACACCTCAAGGATTTTGTGATGGATGCCGGGGATCGGGGAACGGGACATGGCGCCCTTCGCGGAGGGAATCCCCTTCCGCCCCCTCTTGGGATAATTGACGTTATCCACGTCGCCCCGATGGGAACCTCAACAGCAAAAGGGAAGGAAGTGTTGACAGTGATATCGGTAGAAGGGAGAACTGGCGTGTCGCCTACCGCGAAGAAGATCAGACCTACCCGAGAGCCGATCTCTTTCGACGACAGTGATCTGGAAGGAACCATCCAGCCGCACGACGACGCATTGGTAGTCACGGCAAGGATTGGCGACTTCGTTGTGAAGAGAATAATGATAGACCAGGGAAGCGGAGCGGACGTTATGTACCCAGACCTATTCAGGGGGCTCGGATTAAGGATTGAGGATCTGTCGAAGTACAACACTCCCCTGGTGGGATTTGATGGGAAGATGGTGGCGCCCGAGGGGCGAATATGTATGCCCGTGAACATGGGAGGCAAGGAGGCGATAGTGAGTTTCTTTGTAGTTACCTCGTACTCCCCATACACGGCGATACTAGGGAGGCCATGGATACATGCAATGGGGGCTGTCCCGTCTACTCTGCATATGAGGGTCAAGTTTCACACTGACTATGGTGTCACGGTGATACAAGGAAGTCAGCAGGCGGCCAGGCAATGTTTGATCGCAATGGTCGATTGGAAGGAGCAAACCGACCAAAAGGACCAGGCCGGCCCCAAATGCCCGTCGTCGGGGAAGCCTTTATAGCAATTACAGGGCCCGCTAGAGGTCGCGCGCGCCGAGAACATGATAAAGGTAAAGGTGTTGCCGGACACGGACAAGTACTTCCAAATAGGGGAGAGCATGGAGGACCGGGAAAGAGTAGAGATGTTGCTGCTCCTGATACAGAACGTGGACGTATTTGCATGGAGTCCATACGAGGTACCCGGGGTGGATCCCGACTTCATCATGCATAGACTCGGGGTTGACCCCTCGTTTGCCCCAAAAAAGCAGAGGCTGAGGAGATCAGCCTGGGAGCACTCCGAGGCAGTAAAAGCTGAAGTCCAGAGATTGAAAGAGGCGGGGGTGATTCGGGAAATCTTCTTCCTGGAGTGGTTGGCGAACACCGTGGTAGTAAAGAAGAAGAACGGCAAGTGGAGGGTCTGCGTCGACTTCACCGACCTGAATAGAGCCTGCCCGAAAGACCCTTTTCCCGTGCCAAAGATTGATCAGCTGGTGGACGCCACGTGTGGGCACCCGAGGATGAGCTTTCTGGACGCCTTCCAAGGGTATCACCAGATCGCCCTGGCGCCCGAGGATCAAGAGAAAATGGCGTTCATTTCCCCGGAGGCAAATTACCACTACACGAGGATGCCCTTCGGACTGAAGAACGCCGGGGCCACCTACCAACGAATGATGACAAGAATGTTCCGAGACAAGATAGGGCACACGGTCGAGGTATAAATCGACGACATGGTGATTAAAAGCAAACAGGAAGCCCTGCATATGGGGGACCTCCAGGCGGTCTTTGAGGTTCTCCGACGACACAAGTTGCGCCTTAATGCGGAGAAGTGCGCGTTTGGCGTCGGGGCCGGGAAGTTCTTGGGGTACCTAATCAGTACACGGGGGATTGAGGTCAACCCCGACCAGATAGAAGCAGTGAAAAGACTGAAGCCACCGAGCAACCCGAAGGAAGTGCAAATACTAACCGGGATGCTGGCCGCCCTTAACCGGTTCATCTCAAAATTTGCAGATCGCTGCCGGCCATTCTACCAACTACTGAAAAAATGGACTGGATTTCGGTGGAGCGAGGAGTGCGAAGAGGCCTTTATGGATCTGAAGATTTATTTGGCACGGGCGCCCGTGCTCGCGGCGCCAGAGGCAGGTGAGGATCTGTTCATGTATCTGGCGGTATCCGAGCATGCCGTGAGTGCAGTACTGCTGAGGGACAAAGGGATCCAGCAACCCGTGTACTACATCAGCAAAACTCTTGTCGAGCCCGAGACGAGATACTTGCCGTTGGAGAAGCTCGTATTAGCCCTAATACACGCCACCAGGAAGTTGCCGCACTATTTTCAAGCTCATACCGTACATGTCCTGACCGAGTACCCATTACGGTTGCTGTTGAAGAGGTCGGATTTTACGGGCCGTATAGCCAAATGGGGGACTCGGCTCGGTTCCTTTGACATACGGTACAGACCGCGAAGCTCGGTAAAGGGCCAGATCCTGGCGGATTTTATCGCTGAGTTTTCGCCCAGAGAGAAGGGGGTGCTGGTTTGCCAACTGGAACCCCGACCGTGGAAGATATTCGTGGACGGCGCGTCAAGCTCCACGGGTGCCGGTTCAGGAGTCGTTGTGATCGCCCCCGAGGGGATACGACTAGAACACTCGTTTAGATTGGGATTCAGGGCATCCAATAACGAGGCGGAATACGAGGCTTTTCTGGCCGGACTGAGGGTAGCTTCGAGCCTGGGGGCTCGGGAGATTGAGCTATACTCGGATTCGCGGCTGGTGGTTAATCAGGTGCAGGGCAGTTTTGAAGCCCGAGATCCCCGGATGAGAGCATACCTAGAACAAGCAAGGACAGTTATGACCAAATTTAACGCGGTGAAAGTTTTCCACATAGCCCGAACACAGAACAGACACGCTGATTCCCTAGCCACGTTGGCGTCTTCAGTAACCGAGGACATACCACGGCAAATCAAAGTCGAGCTTATCTTGGAGCCGAGCGTCCGGGTAGTGAATGACTCGGGAACTATAGGGTTCAATGTCAAGGCCATCGCGGCACCTGCCCCGTGCTGGATCGACCTCATTACCAACTTTCTGGCTGACGACCAATTGCCGAGTGACGAAAAGGAGGGCATCAGGATCCGTAGGATGGCTTCTCGGTATTGGTTGGCAGAAGATCGGACTTTGTATCGACGATCCTTCAGAGGGCCATACCTCTTGTGCTTACGCCCGGAGAACGTGGGAGAGCTCTTGGCAGAGCTCCACTCTGGGGTGTGCGGCGGCCATGTAGGGGGACGTTCATTGGCGCACCAAGCAATGACTCAGGGGTTTTGGTGGCCTCAGATGCAGAAGGACGCCGCCGAGTATGTGCTTAAGTGTGAGCAGTGTCAAAAGCACGCCCCTCTGATCCATCAGCCCGCGGGCCACCTGAACCCGATCAGCAGTCCTTGGCCTTTTACACAATGGGGGCTGGACATCATCGGCCCGTTCCCTCGGGCAACAGGCGGCCGAAAGTTTGTTTTGGTGGCCGTCGACTATTTTACCAAATGGGCGGAGGCTGAAGCATTGGCCAACATACGAGATGTGGAAGTAAAGAAGTTCGTCTGGAAAAATATCATCACCAGGTTCGGGGTGCCGAACACTATCGTATCTGACAACGGGCTACAGTTTGACAGCCGGGCGTTCCGAGAATTTTGCAACGGTCTCGGCATCAAAAACAGGTACTCAACTCCGGCTTACCCGCAGGCCAACGGTCAGGCCGAGGCCGTGAATAAGGTGATTGTGAGTGGGCTGAAGAAAAGGTTGGAGGGAGCAAAGGGAAATTGGGCCGAGGAACTACCCAAAGTCCTGTGGGCATACCGCACCACTCCTAGACGGTCCACCGGGGAGACCCCTTTTTCTGTCACGTACGGAGCGGAAGCCGTAATCCCTGCCGAGATGAATCTACGCAGTGCACGAGTAGCACGGTTCGATCACACCCAAAACGACGAAATGATGGTGGGATCTTTAGACAAGGTGGAAGAGTACCGCGAAATGGTGACAATACGGCTCGCGGAGTATCAGCAGAAGCTCGCCCAGAGATACAACCGAGGCGTAAGAACCAGGGAGTTTGTCCCCGGGGATTTGGTTCTCAGAAGGGCCGTGGGCAACATGCGGGACTCAAGTGCCGGGAAATTGGCGCAGACGTGGGAGGGACCCTATAGGGTCACGGCCGTAGCCGGCACCGGGGCTTATTTCTTGGAAGACCTGGACGAGAGACAACTGCCCCGACCGTGGAACGTCCACAACCTCAAGAAATACTATCATTGATGGGCGATTCCCCGAGCATGGGATAAACCACAACTTGTTGTATATGTTTTTTGGTTATACTAATGATGTTTTTCATGCAGATTCACACTGATCTAACCAAAATTCTCGATTCCATCCCATTCACCGGGCAACTTCTATTCTTGACCGATCCTAAGGACAGAAACCTGACTCTCGGTTCGATCCTAATCACCGAGCAGGTGGAAACCTTAACCTTTTCTCTAAGGACAGAAACCTGACCCTCGGTTCGATCCTAATCACCGAGCAGGTGGAAACCTTAGCCAATTTATTCAAAGGACAGAAACCTGACTCTCGATTCGATCCTAATCACCGAGCAGGTGGAAACCTTAACCTTTTCTCTAAGGACAGAAACCTGACTCTCGGTTCGATCTACTCACCGAGCAGGTGGAAACCTTAGCGATTAACAATGGACAGAAACCTGACTCTCGGTTCGATCCTAATCACCGAGCAGGTGAAAACCTTAACCTTTTCTCTAAGGACAGAAACCTGACTCTCGGTTCGATCTACTCACCGAGCTGGTGGAAACCTTAGCGATTAACAATGGACAGAAACCTGACTCTCGGTTCGATCCTAATCAACGAGCAGGTGAAAACCTTAACCTTTTCTCTAAGGACAGAGACCTGACTCTCGGTTCGATCTTCTCACCGAGCAGGTGGAAACCTTAGCGATTAACCCTATGGACAGAAACCCAACTCTCGGCTCGATCCCAATCACCGAGCAGGTGGAAACCTTAACCTTTTTACTCTGAGGAAAGAAGCCAGATTCTCGGTTCGATCTTAACCACCGAGCACCTTTAAGCCTTAACGAAAACTGACAGAATCCTTACTCTCGGCTTGATCTAAGCACCGAGCATCTGGAACCCTGACCCTCGGTTAGATCACTATCACCGAGCATAAGGAGGCTTTGCCATGGTCTGACGCATCACAATAAAGGCAACCAACGACGGTTCATTACTCGGTCGAATACGAAGGAGCAACACGGTAAAGCAATAAAGCATTCATACTAAAGCATAAAACTTAAATCAATGTTTTGTTGCCAAAACCCGGCAACTCAAGACAAATACAAGACAACATAAACAATGTATCCCGTCACCACAACCCGGTGACATAGGCAATTCCGCTCATAAAATAAATTAAAATAAAACAAAATAAGTGCTGGCTTTCAACTTTTAACATCCGCGGCATGAGCAGAAGAGGCGTCCCCTTGAGAGTGCTGGTCAGCATGAGGAGTTGGCGGTTGGATGTCCCCATGTCGGTCCCCCACATGGGGGTGGCTGGTCCCTTCCATGTCAGTTGGCACTGCATGGGAGTCAATGGCGTTCACCAGTTCCCTCATGCTGGAGGTCTCTTCCTCGTCAATAACAAGGGGCGCAGGATTTTCGGTCTGAGGGATGCTCGGGAAGGGGATCTTGCTGCGATCCCTCAACGGAGAATCCTCGGGAACCCCCAGTACTTGAATAGCAGCGAACCAGCCCTCCTCAAATCCGAGCCTGTAAGCCTGGCGAATGACTGGTTCCGCCGAATTCTCAGCGTCCGCGAACCCCTCGTTACACCACTTGTTCTCACTAGCCTCCAGCGCCGCCTTCGAGTCAGCCAACTGCCCCTCCAGCATGGTATTCAAGCTCTGGGCCTCCGCCAATTTAAGTTCAGTGCCTCCCAACTGTAGTTCCAGCTCCTCGGACTTCGTTTCAGCAAGAGCCCGGGCCTTCGCGGCTGCAGCAATTTTATTCTCCACCTCCGCAGTAATCTTCGACTTCTCCTTCGCCGTGGCCTCAGCGACGTCCTTCAGAGCTCTCTCCCGCTCAGCATCCTCGGCCAGCTCTTTCATCCTCCCGTCCACGACGTACGCCATTTGCGCGGCCTAACCACGATATTCACTTTGTAAGGAAAAATGGAAGTACACGCACATGAGCAAAATGGGAAAACGAAAACCGTAAAGAAAAGTGAAACACTTACCGCTATGGTGTGCCATTGCAAGCGCCTCCCCAGAGACTCATCCGTTGAATCCGTGAAGGCGTGCAAGTCCTCGGGCAAGAGGATCCCGCGTGTCAAACTCTGCGCCACGTGGCCGCCATGACCTTTGTCCCATATTCGGGCACTGGCCGTCGATGGGAGAGGCTCGCCCCCGAGTTGGAAGGAGGGTCGCCATGCTGCCGGAGCCCGGGAAGTGGACGCCATTTCTATCCCGGTCGGCGGTGCCGGTTCCCGGATGACGATACCGGCCGAGGGTCGGGGGGGCACGTTGCCCGAGCCAGTCTGAGGCTGATCGGTTATGCGCGGCCTCTTGCGAACTCTGGTCGGCAGGGCAGCGGGAGGCGAAGCATCATGGCCGGGAGTCTGTTGTTGCTGCACGGCAGGGCGGCCACTGGGGACAAAGCGATCTAACGTCATCTTCCTCCTAGCCACCATGGCGTAGCCTTGGTCGGACCCTGTTTCGGAAGAGTCAGTCAGTTCCACGGCAGCACACTCCCCCTCTCGAACAGAGGCCTGGGGCTCTACGGTTCTCTCGGGTTGAGCAGGAGTTTCTTGCTGGATCTGCTCGTGAGCGCGTCTCCTACGCTCGGCAGATACGCGCTCGGCTGACTCGTCGCGAATTGGCTGTCGCTCGTCTGAACAGATGTACCGGGGGCCGAGATCACGCGCCTCTCCTACGGTTAACCTTGGGGGGAGGAAGTTTGCGTGCCGGACGTCGATATATGAGATGAGAGGACTATCCACTAGCAGGGCTTGGCCGAACGGCTGCCAAGTTGAGTAGACGGGGTTAACACCGAGGATAAGGTGGGACGCTCGGAGTTGTCCGTCTGTATGTACGAAGATTTCCGACCTGAGCAAGAAGTTCAGGTCCCGAATGTGTACCACTCTAATGTCCGGCTTGAATCTTTTGGTCTCTGCACAGAAAGTGAGGGTTAGCAATCACATAACCGGACCAAAGTCAAAAGAGACCATAGAAAACAAAGGTTAGTCACCGACCAACGTCGCGAGGCGAAAACGCGCATGGGATCTCCTCGGCAAACCAATTGCCGCTCACTCGAACGAAATCTTTTGCCGAGTTACGATTCGAATCTGGTAGGCATGAAATAAGCCGTACCCGCGCGTCCCTAGTCTTTAGGTAATAGTCAGACTCGACGTTGCCGCACAAGCTATACATCTGATTAATGTCGTAGTGGTTTAGTTGCAAACCGTACAACTGGTTCAACCTACTCACGCAACTCACTACCCGATAAAAATTGGGAGGGAGTTGGTCGGGACAAAGGCCGTAAAATCTAAGGGTACTAATAATTAGAGGGTCAACCGGGAACCTAAGCCCACCCTCTAAGATGGCCATCAAGGGAAAAAACACCGTGTTTTCACCACGGCGCCTTTGGATGTCGATATCGCCCATATTACAGTAGGCGATATCTACGTCACTAGGAACTTTATACGCTTCCCTAAACCTAGCCAAAGCATGCTCGGAGGAAAGGAGGTGAGAGTAACTCATGTTCTTTTTCTTTTCAAAACGAGAGTTTTTTAGCAAAGAGGAAAAGAAATGCTATGATTACCAAAGAATAGACTAAAATGGCTGAACTGAAAAAGCAAGAAGAGGGAAAGGAACTTACTGTGGGCTCTAGGGAGGGAGTGTGTTCTGGGCCAGTAGATGAACCACGAAAGGGGGATGCTCGGCAGAGTAGGATACTGGAGGATGAAGAATGCAAAAGTGGGAACCAGTGACTAAAGGGACTATTTATAGGCATGGGGGGGTGGAAGAAGAGGCATTTAATGATCCACTGTAAGGAAACCACGCGAAACGCCACTTCTAACGGCCACACGCGCGACGCTTCGTTTCACGAACCGTCAGACAATAATGACGGGTAGGCCGTCAATCAATTCTAAATGCGTCTTTTGAGACGCGCATTAATACGCCCCACAATGGCCGGGACTGACCCTTTGACTTCCCAGACGCATTTACCCCTCGTGATCCTTGATCCGTCCCCGGGAATGGGGAACGAATCAAGGGGGGGCTATTGTACGGGCCCCGCATCATGGCCCATAGCAGGCCTTGGACCCTGACCTGGGTATATGGCCCATAAGGCCTGTCTTCCTTTGCCAAACGGCCCACCCCCGAGCCGCGCATGCTGCGGGCCCAAGCTTCGCCTTTTCATCGTTTCTCGGCAAGCCCTTCCCGAGCAGTGATAAACATACAGTTCGCGGGACACACCGTCCTGTACCTACCCGGCCGCGACTCGGAGAGGCACCGCTGCAGGTAACTATCGTGGAGGTGGGAACCAAGTTCCAACGCCACCCTCACCGCTTCCCATACCTACCTAACCACCCACTTACGATCGATAATACTGGACCGCCGGCTGCGCTCACTGGCAAACACTTATGACCTCTCCACTATTCTGTAAACTATAAATACAAGGAGTTTTGAAGAAACAGAGGGGGGAGAATGGGGGAAAGGAAGAGGAAATAGAGAGGAAACAAGGTAAAGAAGTGGTTCAGACCCCCAAGGAGAGGAAAGCAATTCCATTGGGCCTTAGCGCTTTGAACGACCCAGTGTAGGAAATCCAGACCCACTATACAAATAAGTTGTGAGCCCAAGCTAGGCCCAGCCCAAACGGGCCTTGGTTTTTGGGTGCGCACAGGTTAGATTTGGGAAATTTGTGGGATTTTTGGTTGTGCCAACTAAACTAAGCCACACTAGTGCCCAAAAATAGGAAAGTCAAAGAACTAATTGTCGGCAATCATGACTGGAGCTAATGAAATGGTAACTGGTTCCTAAGATATGGTGGCAAGTTTGCCAAATAACTGCATCGCGAACACCCCTAAATGTGAGCATTGAACTTTGGACCTCTTACTATAAATTAAGAGTTCATTTGGATACAGCTTATTTTGCTGAAAATTGAAAACTAAAAACTGAAAACACTGTAGCAAAATAATTTTTAAATGTGCGAATAGTGTCGTGTGACCCATTTTAAATATTTTTCTGAATAAAGTAGTTGTGGGTCCTGTGAACAGTGCATGAACAGTACGTGAACAGTGTGTGAATAGTGCATAAACAATGCACTTTGTCCCCTAAAGCTGAAACACGTGGAGAAAAAAAAATAAAAAAAGAGGCGTGAAATGCCAAAAACGCAGACGCAGGAGAAAAACGTTGAACCCAGACGCTCACTAAATTTAGAAAAAGTCTAGGACCATAATATTTTTTACAACTACTTGCCACAACTGTGACATGGGCATGACAGAGTGTAATTGGTGAAAAAAATGGTGGGTCTGTATGTACAAGTGATGTTTAATCACTTACAATCTGCAATATCAAAATTGTGGGTCTTGTGACAAATTAGTTGTAAAATAATTTGTGATCTAAAACTACTCTTAAATTTCGCACAAAGATAAAACTTAGCAATAATTTGTGAAAAAGTCTAGGACCATAATATTTTTTAGCAATAAATTTTTAATTTTTAGCAAATAAGTAATATCTAAACAGACCCTAAATATTATCAGAAATTTAATCGGTATTTCACAGCTCACAAAGATAAAACTTGAGTCTTTTGGCTGAATATTGCTGAATTCGGAATTTATTTGTATTATGGGCACTGTTCCATCTTATTTGGGGAAATGAGGAGAGATAGTGAATTTCGGCAACACCGTTGCCGAAATTCCAACAAAAGTATGAGAGAGAAAGAGAAAAAGTGGGAGAGAGAAAATGTTGAATTTCGGCAACGGTATTACCGAAATTCCTGCTGCCCAAAACGCTGACCGAGTGGTGTGAGAAGTGCTCGAAGTGTGGGGTGCCCAAAGGAAAGCAATTGTGGCAATGGCATTGCCGAAATAGGTAAAAAAAAATTTGTACCTATTGTGGCAATGGCATTGTCGAAAATGGGAGGGAAAAAAAAATGGTTGCCAAAATTTGGAGAGGAATTAAAATAAAAAAAAGTGCTACGTACACAATATTTTTACAACATTTTCACAATAAATCACATGTAATTAATTTTTATTAGTTCAAATTTAAATTTAACACTGAGATTATTTTTTTAATCCAACAATAACAAGTAATAACAACCTGTCATTTAGGATTTGTTGTAAAAATTGTGTGCGCATATCATTTCTCAAAAAAAAAAAAATGTGGATTGGATTTGTGGCAATGGCATTGCCGAAATGGGAAAATAACTTTTGTGGCAATTATGGCAATGCCATTGCCGAAAATGGGAGGAGAAAAAAAACAATAATAACAATTCAGTACAGGTGTCTTTAATCTTTAGCCATGCATGCATATATAAAAACAAAAGTAGTGATGAGAATGGTTGCAAGTTCTGGATTTTTGGTTTCACAATTCTACATGCAACTCCACATAAACATGCAGGGTGCATGTTATACACGTGTATGGATGATGATAATTAAGAAATATACAACTTTCCTTTTCGGTTTTGGATAAGGAAGGAATTAGTGGCAACCAAAACTTTTTATCTACTTATCCTATTTCTCAATATTCCATCATTTCGGCAACCACTAATTTTTTTTTCTCTCCTCCCATTTTCGGCAATGGCATTGCCACAATTGTCAAAAAATTTTTTTTTCCTCTATTTTGGCAATGCCATTGCCACAATTGCTTTCTTTTGGGCACCCCACACTTCGAGCACTTCTCACACCACTCGGTCAGCGTTTTGGGCAGTAGGAATTTTGGTAATACCGTTGCCGAAATTCAACATTTTCTCTCTCCCACTTTTTCTCTTTCTCTCTCATACTTTTGTCGAAATTTCGGCAACGGTATTGTCGAAATTCACTCTCTCTCCTTATTTCTTCAAATAGGATGGAATAGTGCCCATAACACAAATAAATTATGGATTCAACAATATTCAGCCAAAAGACTCATAAAACTTGCCATTTGTAATTTAAATTTTATAGTAAATATTACAAGAAATTTAAACGGCATTTCACAGCTGGTCACCACGAAGTCTCTGTCCTTTGCCACGCTCACAAAGATAAAACTTGCCATTTGTAATTTAAATTTTATGGTAAATATTACAAGAAATTTAAACGGTATTTCACAGCTGGTCACCACGAAGTCTCTGTCCTTTGCCACGCTACGAAGCATTACTTTTCTTAGGGAAAAGACAAACCAGCTGTGATGCATTGTTGTATGTTCCAACATGACAGGAGGGATGAGAATAGATTAGCTCATAATTTAGCTAAAAAAGCAATTTTATCTGCAAATCTTGAAGTTTGGGTAGAAGACTTACCCAAGGATGTGGATGATGTTTTCCAGTCGGATCTTCCTTGAGTTTATTTTTTGTTTCGTTTTTGTAGTTCGCTTTTACTTTTAATAAAACTTTGTTTACCTTTTTCTCAAAAAAAAATATGTATATATTTATTAATAACTTGAAGCCTGGTCACTGCGAAATCACTAACTTTATAGAAATTGTGCGAAATTGTGAATAATCTCCCTCTACCTCTCATCTCACCCTCCCTCTCTCTCTCTCTTACAAACACACGGAGAAAGAACAGTATTCATTCCTTTGTTATTAAACGGGAAACTTATCTAGTAGGAATTAAATCATCAGGCGTTGTTTCAGGAGAGTTTCGATCGGTAAGTTCTCAATTTTCTCACATATTCATCACTTTTATATCGTTCCTTTCACTTCGCCCTTGAGATGAATAATCCGCATCAAATTGTTTTCTCTTTCCTTAATTTTCTTTTCTTTTAATATATTTCTCTTCATTTTAATTGAACGTATCTTTTTTTTTTTTCGTGGATCTATATTATAGCTCGAGATTCACAGGTTTCCATGAGCACCCAAGGAGCCTCAACTTCATCACCGTCTTCTTCTTCAACACCTCGGTGGGATGTCTTTCTCAGTTTTAGAGGCGAGGACACCCGTAAAGGCTTTACAGATCATCTATATGATGCTTTGATAAGGAAAGGCATTTTTACCTTTAGGGATGATACAGAACTTGAGAGAGGAAAATTCATCTCACAAGAGCTCGTGAAAGCTATAGAAGAATCGAGATTTGCTATTGTTATTTTCTCCATAAACTATGCATTTTCAACATGGTGCTTGGATGAACTAGTGCATATTGTTAGATGCAGGAAAGAAAAAGGATTGGAAGTTTTGCCAATTTTTTACCATGTGGATCCATCTGATGTATGGAAACAAGTGGGAACTTTTGGAAAAGCATTTGATGAATACGAAGAATGTTTTAAGGAGAGCATAGAAAAGGTGGAAACATGGAGATCTAGAACGAAATTGGGATTTAACCAAGATTTGCCAACTATGTAGTTAGTTGGCCTGGTTTTGTAAGTATATAATATACTAACATCTCGAGTCTAAAACACTCGACTTTCGGCCCAGAAATCGAGTTTTAGAGTGTCTATTTCCACCTGTGTGTAACGTGGCAAACGTGGACGTTCCACGTGGAAGCCACCTGGAAATCAAGTCTTTATGACTCGATTTCTAATTGGGATTTCTAAATAGGATTTTTTTCAAATACTCTCGCTCACCGTCTCACTCTCACACAGTCACTCAGCATCTACTCTCTCTCTCTCACCCAACATCTACTCTCTCACTCTCTCAGCCTCACTGACACCGGTCGCTCACCCTCTCACTCTCTCAGCCTCACTGACGCCGGTCGCTCACCCTCTCACTCTCTCAGCCTCATCTACTCTTTCACTCGCTCACCGAGACCGAGTCACTCTCACTCACCCTCTCACTCTCTCAGCCTCACCATTCCCAACCCACTGTCAGTCACCCTCTCACTCTCTCGGCCTCACCGTCCCCGACCCACTCTCCCTCACCCTCTCACTCACCGTCTCTGCTCTCACTCAGTCTCCACTATTTGACATTCATCAGCTTCGCCAAAAGAACAGAGACGTAGCAAACAGTCATCACAGAGCTTTGAGGTCCTTCAGTCTACACGGTCTTTGAAAAAAAAAAAAAAAGGTGAGTCCCTTTATGCAAAATGCAAAGTGTGTTTCACGGTTTGGTTGCTAAGAAACAGTGGGAAAAATCAAAGAATCTTTTGTCAAAGTTCGTTTTTTTCTATTTTGGTTTCTGTTTTGACTTTCTAATAGAACTCTTAAAAAAGATCGAAGCTTTGTTGTTTGTCTTAACAATTTATATTTCTGGGTTTGACGTATTACTTAACCAATAAAAAGATGTTTACTGATGTAATATTAATAAGGGGTTGCACGATATCCAACTTAATGTTTGCACAAATAGTTTTTTTCTTTCTTGCTTTTTATTTCAATTTGTTTTCATGTATTGATCATAACCTATTTGTATGCTTGATTAGTTGCAAACCAGGGACATTATTACCCAGACAAAAAAACCCAAAACAAAACAAAACAGAGATCATTGTGTTTGGAAAATTTTATTTTCTTTGTCAAGACTCCATTTACTTCGATTAGAAAAATGGTTTTTGAAGGACTTCTTATGAATAAATGTGAATGTTCCATTCATCTCAGTCGTCATGAATAAATATATGATGAATAAATATTGACAACAATAACTGTTGCACAAGTACAAGAATTATGCATTTAGTTTTAATGAGGTAAACAGATGAGTGTATTTCAGCATAATGATTACTGTTTGAGAAGCATGTGGCTGCCTATTTTGGCTGTGAAACATCACTTCTCTTTGAGTCTTCAATCAAAATATAAAATTTTTAGTGCTCATAGAATCTAAGAACTCCCTGTATGTCTTCATTATCATTCCTCTAGAATCATTTATTTTGTTGAAATGCTGTTCTCTTGAGTGAGTTGTGGTACAAAGTGGCAGCATGATTGCTTCCTTGTGAATATCTAAGCAAGAACATTTGAATGAATCAATGTAGGTAGATCATTAAGATGGGCAGAAAATTAGCCTGAAAATAGGGATTCATGTATTCCAGAATAGTAAAACGGGTGATCATTATAGTTTTTTTTTTGATATAGACATATTGTATGAAAATATTAATAAACTTTGACTTGTTTACGTTATATGACTCTGGATAGTAAGTTTTATTGTGAACTTAGAGTTTTGTTATAAACTTGGATGGTAAGTTTTGAAAATAATGTAAATAATTGATCTCAACATGTTGTATTTCTCTCAAAATTCTTAGATTGTTTTTTTTGTTTTGTTTTTTGAATCATGTGTATTATGTGCTAATTGGTTATCATTCTTGTGTAGTATGGCTGCTACAAATGCTGGACGGATTGACCATACGCATCCTAGCCCTATTGACGATTCGGTGTTGACGTTGCAGCCCATCCATCGGTCAGAAGTTATTTGGAAGGGGCAGGTAAAACACAACACTACAGATTTAACCAATGTACACACATTTAATTCATTCTATCATTTCACCTCTAGGCTGGTCATATACTAATCCATGGTTTTGTCATGTGCAGGATCCAGGGTCCCTTACCTGCCGTGCCCGTAGTGAAGAGTTCTCCAATCGAGAGGCAATGGTGGACGACCGAGTCATTCACATCATTAAGGCACTCGGTTTGGAGGGACTCCTCTGGATCCCGGGTAGAGAGATTGACCATGGCCTAATAACGGCCTTAGTGGAGCGATGGCGGCTCGAGACTCACACCTTTCACATGCCACATGGTGAGATCACCATCACATTGCAAGATGTGGAGGTCATTCTCGGGCTTCCTGTTGATGGTGTTGCTATAACAGGGAGCACACAAAAAACCTGGACTCAAGTCTGCCGGGAATTCCTTGGATTTGATCCTGTAACTCAAGACCAGCACAAGGAACTTCATGGCCAGAGGATTCTTATCAACCGGCTTTTGCAGCAAGTTGCTGAACCATTGCCGCCTAATGTGGAAGAGGATCACTTGCATCGGTACACACGATGCTACATCCTAGCGCTACTGAGGGACACAATATTCATGGACAAATCCGGCGATAGGGTACATTTAATGTGGGTATAGCAATTGGAAGACCTTCGCAACCCACGAAGGTATAGTTGGGAAAGTGCTTGCCTTGCATGGTTGTACCGAGAGTTATGCAGGGCAAGCCGTAAGGACACCAATCAGATCGGTGGGTGCTGACTGCTGGTCCAGTATTGGGCATGGGCTAGGTTCCCTTATTTGTGCCCGGCAGTTGAGCGTGGCCCGCCAGTGGGTGCTTATGGTCCTCCAGTGCGTGCTCCATTGTCCCTGAAGTAAGTCTTTAATTTACTAGGATTGTATCTTACTCTAGTGATATTATTCATTGACTAAACATCTATAAGATTATCTTAGTAGTTATATGTGATAACATTATAGTTTTAGTCATGCCATTATCTTAGTAGGAAAGTTCTAGATATTGATAATTTCTTCTTGATTGTTGTAGGTGGTTGTGGGTCCCAAACAAGAAAAATAGGCCTGCCCACATCTTCAGGGACAGGTATTGCCAGCAAATAGCTTCAATGCTGCCAAGCCAGGTATGAAAATGGCTTGTCAAGATGTTAACATGTTTAGATTAAATTTACTCCAATTCGTGAACTTTGAAATAGGAACATAGTTGCCTAATGTGTTGCGGACTTGTTTTTGGGGTACTGTAGGTGGTGTGGCAGCCGTATGATGCCCATTTCGAGGAGCTTTCGCCATGGTGCGTTGTAGGGAGGGCTGTGTGGACGGCAACGGTGTCGCTTGTATGTTTCCACCTAGTAGAGTTACATACACTGGATCGTGTCGTTTGTCAATTTGGGACGATCCAAGAAATTCCCCGCGATGTTGACACTGACACCGTATTGTATGCCATTGATTTGAGGGGGAAGGTCGGTGTTGATTGGATGCGGAAACATGCTCTGCATATCAGCAATTGGGGTCACCGCCTTCAACGGCGTTGTGAAGTAGTGCTTGGTGCTATGCCTCCAAAGCATCAATACTTTGGCTGGTTCAAAAGGGTGACTCGGAGGTTCATCGATGTTCCCAGTGCTACATCGATTCTAATGGTAACTTCTTCATGTCTTCTACATCTTACCATACTTCTTAGCATGAAACCAGTATTACTAAAACGTGATATATGTGGTCAATGTATGCTTACCATCAAACCAACAAATGAAACTTAAATCGCATAAAGCTCCCACAGTCTCTCTAATTTCTCATCCACTAGCAAAAGAGGATAATCTATCAAAACAATTTATGATTATGTAAATAGTAGAATAATTTAGTGATTGAAAACTACCACAAGAGAACATGAAGTGTTCAGATTTTTTTCCCCCTCTCTAGCAAAAAGAAAAAAAAAAACCATTCAACCCACCAGCATAGAGTGTATCCATCATGCCTATAACAAACATCTGATGAAGACACAATAAAGATTATATAAAATTATTAACTACCTTATGCTATGACTATCTTATTAATATTACGAGCCATGATATCTAAAAGAAACTATATGCTAAAGAAGGTTATGATTATCACAGCAAAATGAAAGTTAAATCAAGTTTATGAGTACTTACTTAGTAGATAGACCCCCATGAATTAAACCAAAGGGAAAGGGAGGAATGAAAGGAAACCAATGGAATGGGAGGATTAGGAAAGACAAACTAATAAAAGAGTGTTTTTACAAAGAGTTATGTCTTTCCAATCCTTCCACTCCGTAGAATTTCCAGAGTCCACTCTTCTTTTCCCTCTCACTCTAGATCTTATTTTCTTCTCACTTTCATCCCTATCCTTTTGTTTTACCACTCATTTTGTGGCTGTGTAGGAGTTTTTGTGGCTAGCTATTTCTAATATATGACCATGAGAGTGTTAATGGAAAGAGAGAAGCTCGAGGAAATTTGAGGAATGGGTGGCATAGGAAGATGGTGGTTTTGCAATTGCAAAAGACTATAAAAATATGAAAATATCATGTACTCCTCTTGCCAACGCACCCATTCCATAAACTTTCTCCGGAGCCTTCTCTTTCCTTTCCCTCTTCATATCTGTTGGTATTGGAGGATGGGTTGTTGTTGGTGTGTAATTGGTGTGTCTAGATATATAGAGAGCCAAGGTCCTTTTCAACTTTCTTTTCACATTGACTGTTAGGTGTACAAGATAAATAAATCAATAAAAAAAAGATTAAGTTGATTAGAGAACAAAAAAAAAATATTAGAGTCAATTTTAAAAATAAAATAAAATAAATAAATTGAATATGTGAATATGACTACATCTAAAATAGAATATATATATATATATATATATATATATATATTTGAATACACCCCAAATTTATGTGAAAAGACTAATATGTTATTACTAACATATAAACAAATGATATTATTATAAATGATGATCTAACATGAAAATGATGTTATACCTTATACCATCTAAAAATTATGATTTTTTAGAAGAAAACAAAACTTTTAACAAATCATAAAAATTGAAAAACAAATATTAAAGAAATTATATTTTATAACTTATGATTTAGATGTGCAATAACCCAAACCATACAATTTCAAACTACTAAATTAAATCCCTCAATCTCAAAAAACAACAAATAATATAAATAGAGAAATGCTATATTCATTGCCATTGTTGTTCTCGGTGGAGAATTACTAATATACTTGGTTTTTCTATGTGCAGATTGAAGGATACCTCCGTTTGTTAAATCGTCACCCACCGGGCACGGAGGACCACCAGGACATTATTGATGTGCTGACTGCTGTGCAGGCGATTGGCCATGTACGACCTCCGGACCCTAAGGCCCCCGAATGAAGAGGTACCTACTCCTGCGGCAACACCTACTCAGAGATCAGTTCTTACTGAGAGCCCAAGCACGAGCACAGCTCCTACCGGACGTCTAATTGTTGCTACCCCTCAGGTTGTCCCTACCCCCGCTCCCTCTCCACCCACCCCACATCCATCCCTTAGCCCCACCATCCCTTCACCCGCCCCACATCCATCCCCTAGTTCAACCATCCCTTCACCCACCCCACATGCACCTCCTAGGCCCACCATCCCTTCACCCATCCCACATCCGCCCCCTAGCCCCACCATCCCTTCACCCACCCCACATCCATCCCTTAGCCCCACCATCCCTCCACCCACCCCTCATCCATGTCCCAGGTCTGACGTCCGTCCACCCACCCCACAAGAGTTCCCTGAGCTGTCACCCATTCCATCATTTGACATGGGTATTGGTCCATCCCCTCCTGACATGCACCAGAAGCCACCGTCCCTCAATACGCCTACTGGCCCTTCTTCAGCCATCGACCCACCCCTTGTTGAGCCTGAGTAGGCTGTTGGGTTACCTGCATTGCCTGAAGGTCGGCCGAAATGCATATCAAAGGCACCTCCATGTGGGACAGGGGGGCACAAACATGGACACAAACCTGGGCCCGAGGCATCTGACGAAGGACATGCAAGACCTCCTCCTCGTTATACAAGACAACATAAGGTTCAAAAAAGGTAACTCATCCAATACCTTATTCCTTTGTAAGAGCGAAGATACCTTATTCCTTCGTAAGAGTGAAGTGGATGGTGAGGTTGTGGGTTTAACATATTATTTTTGTTGTTTTCATTGATTTGAATTCAATTTGATTCATTCAAGGTGAGAAGAAGTGACTTTACCAAATCAGAGTTCAAACTGGATCACGCTAATATGCCTTTGCAAGCTTGCGTGGATGACTTTTTCATTGCTATAGCTCAACCCGTTTGTTGGTATCAAATTTTGAGAATAACACGTCATTTCTTTCTTTTACGCTTTGAGTATTTTCTTTATGTGTCTGTGTCTGTCCTAAAATTGTGTGTGTGTTTTATTCAGGTTCTTCTTCATCAAAAGTGTCATTCTCTTATAAAACTTTTGCTATTTTCTAAACATATGAAGCACGACTGTGTGTATTGTCCAGGTTCTAAACATAATTTTAAACAGCAAACATCAACAATTGGCTAGAAAAGTTAGCAAGAAGTTCATCCCATGGTTTTGTCATATGCGGGTTGGTTTTCAACTACTGCTTCAGCATCAACAAAAGTCAACCCTAGCTTTAATGATTCTTTGTTTACGAGATTCTTCTTGCTTCCGCAGGTCTTCCATTTCTTTATATTTTTCCCTCAGGGTCCGAGGGGAAAATATAAAGAAATGGAAGAGTTGCGGATGCAAGGGAATCTCGTCAACAAAGAATCATTAAATGTAAAGAGAATCTTGCTGCTGCTGAAGCGGAACTTTAAAACCTGCCTCCAGGTGCTGTTGCTGCTGAATCTTATGTGTGTCTACTATCTTTTACCTCTTAGCTTCTTGTTCATAACATTGTCTCTATTGGTGTATTATACACGCAGCCAATGGCTATCAAACTCACGACATTACCCTCCGCATATTTTTTCTGTAATTCTTTAGTCTACTTTGTGCCCATTGTGCATGAAGTAGGTTTTTATTTTTTTTATTTTTATTTTTGTTAATATAATTACTCTTACCTATCACGAAAAAAAAAAAATGATTACCATCTTCAACAAAATGTGGCTTGTTGCTGTGTCCATTAATGCTGGTTTTCTCTTTGAACAATGTATTAGAGCTGCCGCAAAGAAAGATATTGTAATTTCTTGTCCTTATTTTTGTTATTTAAATAGCTTGCTTGTACAGTTGTTAAATGCTGTGTCTTCTTGTCAAATTATGTGGAGGCTACTTAGATAATTTGTAAACAGAATATAGGGGCATGACAGAATTTAAATTTAAATAAAATAAAATTCCTTGTTTTGGTGTGCTGTAGGAAGAAATTCTAAATTCTGTATAGACTTTTAGCCAGAAATTCTGTTCTTAAATTTCGATTTACAAATTCTGCCCATTCAGTTGTTATTTCTAAAGTCCTCCACATTTCTCGCTCGCTCGCTCTTTAGTCAATACCTCCTTCCCATCTCCATGGCCCCTACCAGCTTGTCTCCAGCTCCCACTTCATCCCCTGCTTTAAATACCCTGGCTCCTCTGACCTTGGCCAACTTGTCACTGACTGAAATACTCCTTGCTATGCCACAACCTTGATCAAAGTTAGCACCACTAGATTCACTACCTTAGTTGTCTTTGTGGAAACTTTGTTGTTCCAGATCCCATCGGAGCTATGTTTCTCTTTCTCATCTCAACTTTTCCACCATCGTCCTAGATTTTTTACAGTTTTGTTCCCCACTTCAATTAATTGCATCAAAATCACCCAAAATCGCTCTTGTGATGGGCTTTTCAGTTTAATATCCTCAATTCAATTTGGGCAAACTTTAATTGAGTTTGACATGATTGAAGATTAATTCTTAAGCTTTCGGCATTAAAATCCACATGAAACAATGTGGATTTGCACACCAAATCTTGCTGATATCAATCCAACAAATATTTAATTTTCACTCCGAATGTGTCTTGACCGTGGCAATGTCATTTAAGTGCCAATTTTTCTCAATGCATGCCCCCAAATAGTACATTCATTTTTCAGTATATTTTAGAGCAGTGAGATTTGAGATTCTGTGGTTTGGCCCTTAATTATCAAGGCAGCTAGCAGCTTTAGTGTAACATGCCCTGTAGCCTGTTCTGCCACAAATATATAAATAATTTTCACCAAAACATGGTCACATGGTATTTTTATACAGAGCAATAAGTATTTGATGGGATTCAGGGTCCGCCCTCCTCTCTTATAAATTTGATAAAGTAGAGCAATAACTGGTCAAGGAATTGCAGAATTTTTTAAACAAGGAATTTTACGTATATATTGGTACTATTTCCTTGTATTTATATATGATAACGAAACAATAAAATTGATAAATGAGGGGGTTTAAACCCCATTCTCTTTTCTGTGCAAATATAAATTCTTTACCCAAACCCATGGTAATGGTTTTTTTGCTTTTTTTTTTTTTGTTTTGGTTATTTGCTCCAGATTTGTATTTGATGAAAGAGATCACTGTGCTTTCCATTTACACCAGGTACTCTTTTCAAAGAACCAAATATCTGCAAAAACATCCCCCATCTTGAACGAGGTTTGTAATGTTTTCTTCACTTGGTTTGTAATATTAAAAAGCCAGGGGCCCAGATTAACTTGGTTTTCTTTCTCAGGTTGGACTGAGCCTATGTACATTGTCATGCTTTTGGTGATCAGTACAAGGCAACTGATACTGTTCTACCAGGATCCAGGAAACTTAAATTGGTATTTGGTAAAATCCTCTCCCAGTTGACAGCTTTTCAATGATCTTATTAGTTTCACTTTTAATAGAGACTTGTTAAAACTTAGTCTTTTCAGTTCTATATTTCTGTCAATGCCTTGTATGTAATCATCCTATTAAGGGAAACTGGAATATCTGCAGTACTGGATTAACATGATGAGAAGAAAGAGTTAGAGGTTTTCAACTTTACTGGTGCTGGAGGTGTAGCCTTGTCCATGTATAACACTGATGAGGTTCAGATCTCACAAATGCTATTCTTTTTCCTTTGTTTCTTTTATACTTGGTGCCTGACCTGAATTTGACTTGCTAGAAGAGTGTTTTTAGTGTTATTATTATTATTTACTGTTTTTTGTTTTCTTATAATTTTTTTGAAAACAGTTCATTCATGCTTTTTCTGAGGCTTCAATGAATACTGCGTACCAGAAAAGGTGGCTACTTTATCTTAGTACTAAAAACACCGTTCTTAAGAAATATGATGGAAGGTATGCTGTTACCTTGTTAGACTTTCTTTTGTTTTCTAATTCTGCCCAATTTTGTTCCAACTGAATTGTTAAAGACTCTTTTACATTAATTTGAGGCATGACCTTTTTTCTTCTATGTGGAACTTTAGTGCCTGGGACAGTTACCACTATTAGTGGCTCCATCAGAGAGGCGGTGAAACCAGCATAAACAGCATAGCATCAATATTTGCTTGGACACAAGGTCTTCCACACAGGTATCAGATTAATCTCTTCTTTTATTAATGAGTGTTGTATAATTTTAGTTCTGTGAATTTGAAGTTTTAGGAATTGGAATTTTCTTATTATTTAAATCATTATGTGAAAATTGAGCAAATCAATGTTATCAGGGCAAAGTTGGGTGACAACACAGAACTTTTGGATTTACCGTGAATCTGGGAGCAGCATGTGTTGGAACAATCAAATCAGGGAAGATGACAAAGGATCTTGAACTTCTTGTTCATGCGCCCAAGTAATTACTGTCAAAGGCTATTTCTTTTGAAAGTTATGCTGTTGTGCTTAGTTTATATACAACAACAACAATAACACCTTAGTCCCAAAATTTGGGGTTGGCTATGGATCCTCAATAGATTAGATTGGATTGGTCATATGAATTCTTTTTATGTATAGGGTTATTCTGTTGAAATGTAGGAAAAATTACTGTGGATGATATGGGGAAATTGTTTGCAAACCAGATAATATATGATATTGTGTGAGAAATTGTGTTTCTAAGACAGCCTCTTCATCTTGTCATGCTCCTCCTTCGGCGGTCATTGGAAATTGACTATTTTATGTTTCCTTTATAACTTCTACGAATTCAATTCTTACATTGTTTGACTTGTAGACATTTTGGTTGTGCAGATTACATCTGGAGAAGCACAAGCAAAATAGCAGAAGGCAAAACAGGCACAGTTGGCTAAGGCAAAGGCAGCAGCTGATATTAATCCAAATTTAATAGAGGTAGCAGAGAGAGTTATTACCAAAGAAAAACCTAAGGACCCTTTTATTCATAGGTTGAGTGGTGGTAAGTTGATATTGAATTCTTCTTACATAGTTTCTACTGAATCATTTCCATTTATTTGAGGCATTTTATTAGTTTGATTGCCATGATTAAAAATATGAATGAATATGATATAAAGGCTATGTTGGTAATGCGAAATCTGATTATCGTTCTCTTTTACTGCCAAACTAAGGGCTGAAAACTAAGTCTTTGTCAATTTATGTTAGAGATTTACTTGATTGCAGAGAAAGCTGTTGTTTGAGATGCACGTAGTATAAGCTTTACTGTTCTGTGAATACACATGAACTCTGACAGTGGCACGATTGGATTTCTTTGTATGTTTTCTGATTTTTGAAACGGCTGAGGGTTGAACTATAACTATTGGCATTTAACTATAAGGGTTAACATTGTCTTCTCACACTGTTGACCACTAAAAGGAGGACATCAACCCATAAAAAAACTATTGGGCTTACTGTACGTGATGAAGCAGAAAGGACCAATCCATTTCCTTGTCCTCGATTTGTTTTTTTTTTTTTTTTTAAATAGTCTTACGAACTTTAGCCTAGCCATCTGTCCTTATCATTTTAGGTGTAAACTTTTTATTGATTTTGTTTAATGGAATCATCAGGGATGTGCCTCTCTTGCAAACTGGTACTTATGGTGACATTACTGATAGAGCCATGGATAATATAAAGTTGGAGAATATCACTGTCTATGTTGAACTGAGGGCCCAATTGAGCCCCCTGCTGAGCCAGCTCCTCCACCACCTCAACCGTTGAAGTTAACCAAGATCCAACTAGGCTTGAAAAGGAAATCAGGAGTGCAGCAGCTGAACGTGAGCCCTCAGACACGCTTCAAAGTTGATATTAATGCCCAAGAGAACCACTTGAGTGGATGTGTTGTGATTTGTGATGGTATTAGTGTTGTGGTTGTCGAAGGTGGTATTAGTGTTGTAAAGGAGATTAGACAATGTCATCAAACTAAAAATCTTTTAACTCCTTGTAACCATTTCTATCATTTTGCAAATTAACGTTGTTTTCACCTAAGTGTAAATTTGTACCAATTATTTTTTAGAACCCAACGTTTAAGTAGTTATTTAATACTTTTTTGCAAGGGGCAGCTCTTATTTTTTGGAGCAACATTTGATATTTTTAGTAGATGGCAAAACCAAAATGAAGCAATTACATCACCAAAACAATGATTATAATTTCATACTCAAGAAAAAAAAAAATTAAAGACAAAATATCAAAACCAAACAACAAACAACCAACAACTAACTAGAGAGTGAGACCCTTACCTGACATGAGGATGTGCTGGGATTTGTATGAGAGTGAGAGGGGAGAGTGAGAGAGGGAAGACTCGGTCAAGCTGCTGTGAAAGTAAGTATCAGTGAAAGTGAAAGTGAATGTATACATGTGAAGGACCTGAGATAGAACACGTGAAGGACAAAGCAGAATCTTTAGGGACCCAGACCACGTGTCAGATTCTGATCACTCTTCAAAAATCGAGTTTCTGAGACTCGGTTTTTCTTTTAGCAAACCGAGTCTCTAAGGGTCGAGATCTATGCGGTGTCTACGTGGCATATCAAGGCATTGAAATCGAGCTTCTAAGACTCGATATAAAAACCGAGTTTATAAGAATCGATTTGTGTCGCTCAAAATACGAAAACCGAGCCTCAAAGACTCGATTTTTAAACCTAAAATCGACCCTATTAGCCTCGAGATGCTACTTTGTTATATTCTTCCCAAACCGGGCCAACTAACTATAAAGTTTGATTCTTATGCCTAGTTACCCAGATTCCCCTGGAGATCTACTTTGAGAGAAGTGGCTAATCTCTTTGGTTGGGACTTACAAAATAGGTATAATTTTCATGACAAATTTATTTCTCATATATAAACACCCAGTCTTATTTCATATATCGTGAAGTATATGATATAAATAGTTATTAAAAAATGTAGCATAACATGCATGAATTGAAATATTGCAACATATACTTATTAAATTTTTGTTATATTATTAGAAATAGTATGTGACCTTTTTATTTTTATTTATATTTAGCGAGATCCCTTCTTTGGACTTAGGTACACTCCTTTGCAATAATTAAAAAAAGAACTATTTTATTTAGGGACATAATTTTTTTTAAATTTTTTATAATAAAGATTTAACTTTCTATGAATTACAAATCTATTGAGATTGTCTATGAAAGTACTAGATGCTAACCCCCTAGTACATATTTAGACCCATAATCAATTTTACGACTTAACACTCAGTTAATCCCAAACTAACATTAAAACCAAATTTACATGATTAACCTAATTTTCATATTGCATTCATACAATAAAGTCAAAGTATATAAATAGAAGCAATAAGAAAGATGCAGAATTAGAAATGACAAACCACACAAAAAATACCAAGAAGAGTTTTCATATAAAACCTCTAGCCTCAATAGTTGCAGTACATGAAAGATCATGAACCGTTGAAGCCCATATCCCTCAAAGTACTTGAGCCATTTAAGCTCTAGTTAGCAACCAGCTTCACCGAATCATTTTTTCAGCTAAATTACTAGAGAGACCACTGCTGAACTGCCAACGGAAAGCCACCAATATGATTTGGATTTGAGGTTATCTCTAAATAGTTTCCAGCCCTTCAATAAGCTTGTAAAGCACGTTTCATGATGGAGGTGAAAATTATAAATTTCTCTCTAGTAAATGTCATTTGTGAGAGAAATGGAAAAGAGAGGATGAAAGAAATTTTTGCTCTAGGCTAAGGCTCTCTCTCTCTCTCAACAAGATGGAATGCTTGGGATGAATAAAATGAACTCTCTCTAAGTGTATGTACTAAGCTTTCATTTGTTTCTCAAGTCCAACATGCACAAGGTGTGTTATTTGGCATATTTGAGAAAGTTGAAAAAAACAGATTAAAGTGCTTGACATTTTGTCTACACGCAGCTCGTGGCCTAGTCTAGATCTAGCTAGGTTGCAAGCTGGTCGCAACTACCCTTTGATAAAAGCTGCTCCTTTACCTGCCATTGGGGGGTGTAAAACACACCCCCCCCCCCCCCCCCCCCCTCTTGCTATTTTTGCAACTGAGGACCAAAAAAGAGCTCCAACCCTGTATGTAAATCTTAAAATTTTTAGAACCCGTGAACAGTAAGTACTTATATTTACAACCCACTGTTCACGAGTTTGTAAATAAAATAATAATAATTTAGAGCATCCACGACAATGAAGTAAAAAATATAGCTATTTGGCACCTACAAAAGTCACTTTATCTATTTTACATTTTCACACCCTACAACAATGGAGCTATATTTTTAGCTATTTGATTAAAATAATACAAATAACTCATCTATATATTACTAAAAGCTGAAGCGTAGCGTTTAATGCTGCTGCTCTCACGTTGCGCCACATCAGCTGCCACGTCATTCTTTTTTTTCTTTTCTTTTTTAAAATATAATTTTCCTACAATTTTAAAATGATTTTTACAATTTTCAGCTCTATAAATGCAGCCCACTACTTATTTATTTACTTCCACTACTTATTTACACTTCTCCAACCTTTCTCTCTCTCTTACCATTTCATCTCCCCACTACTTCTTCAATCTTTCTCCCTGCTTTACCTTTTCATCTCCCCACTATCCTTTACATTAATATCATTCTTCCTTTTTCCTTTCATCTTCCTTTATTTTTGTCTCTTCTTATTCACACATTCTTACTATAAATTTGTTACTATCTCTTCTAATCTATGCATAGTTTTCTCTTACAAAAAAAAGGTTCCCTCTCTCTCCCTCTCTCTCTCTCTCTCTCTCTCTCCCTCAATTTTTTGGTGGATTTTTTTTTATTTTTCTTGCATCTCTACTTTAGGTTGATAATTTTTTATATTCTTTAAAACTCTATTTTGGGTTAATGCGATTTAGTTTAGTTTTTTAAATTGTGATTTAGTTTAGTTTTTTAAATTGTTGTTGTTGTTTTTATTTTTTATTTTTTATTCTTTTTGAATGTTAAATGTTATCCTATTACGTTCTAAAGAATTAAATATAGCATATAAAAATATAATATTATTCTATTACATAGCATGATTTGGAAATTTGGTATTTATTCTGTTACATAGCATGATTTTTTATAGTGCTCAATTTAGATGTTAAACTATGAGACTTTACTAATTTTTGTTTATTTTTTAATCCTTTGTAGTGGACAAAGTACTCTTAATAGTTGTACTAGAAGTACTTTATAATGCCATTTATTTAAAGAAAAGTAAAGGTTAGCCAAACGAAAGAAAAGCAAAGGTTAGCAAAACAAAAATAATCGGATAGGTGACAAATTTTAACTTTTGTAATTTTATTTTAATTATTATTATTTTATAACAATGCATGTATAGAAATTTAATTCTTAGATTTTGCTAATAATTGTTTATTTGATAATATGTTTTCAGCGGCCGAAATTATAATTTCTACAAAGAAAATAACCTTAATAGATTATCAAAAACAAAATTTTATCCTAATATTGGTTCAATTAATCATTGTTAAGTTTTATTAATTTTTTTTAGTTTATGTTTTTTTGGTGTTTTGGATTGATCCTATATTACATTTATGATTGTTCTTATAATAAATAAAAATATAATTACGAAATACATTACTCATTATTAGATTAGTTTAAATTGTAAATTTTTTTTTTAATAAAACCACCATAAAAATAATTATCACGCGCAACGCGCGGGTTCGCGGCTAGTTAAAATAATAATAAAAACATCCACACAAAAAAACACCAGCACAGCACAAACATCCACCACCACTAGCACCACCATTCATCAACCATCAACAAAATCAAAACCCATTCATCAAAATAAAAATAGAACCCATCAACATAAAACCCAATCACGATGACAACGCCGTCTTGTCAATCATGGCGACAAAATCAAAACCCAGCACCGGCGATCATGGGTCTTAGTGTTTGAGACGGAGAAAGATTGAGAGACAGAGTAGAGGAAAAAGGAGAAAGCAAAGAGATAGGGGCGGAGAACGAAGATAACAATCGGTGTTGTCGGTGCTGGGCAGGGGCTTAGGTCGGCAGCAAGTGGAGGAATTGAAGCTTGCAAGGGGAAGAAATGAAGAGTGTGAGGACCGACTGAGGGGAGAAAGGAGCAATGGGTAGTAATGGGGAAGGAGGAGAAAGAAAAAAAAAATTCTAACCATCAGTGTGAATACAAAATAAAATTTTTTTTTTTTTTTACCTTTGAGCTACAGTGCACAGCTATCTTTAGCTGTGCACTGTAGCTGAGAAGCCAAATTTTTTGGCTATAGCTCCATTGCTGCAGCTCCACTTTTGTGATTGGTGGTGCTAAAAATAGCAATATAGCTATTTAGCACCACTGCTGTGAGTGCTCTTTTTCACTCTCTCTCTCTCTCTATGTGTGTGTACTTCTCCCTTAGTCTCTCTCAATCTGCGAAACTCTCCTCTCCCTCAAGTCTCTACACTGCTCTCTCAGTCTCTCTCAATCTCAGAAACTCTCTTCTCTCTCAACTCTCCCTCGTGATTTTAGGTAGGATCTCTGATTCTCTCTTCTCTAAGTTCTCTGTGTTCTAATGGTGGTGGATCGGTGGGTTTGGGTTTTGCTCACGGTGGTGGGGACCGTGGGTTGCTGTTTTTTTTTTTTTTTTTAAAGGTGTTGATGGTTGGAGTTTGAGGTCTGAGGGTGGTGTTCCTACAGCAACGATGATCAAAGTTTGAGGTCTGTGGATGGTGTTCTTCAGATTTTCGGTGGTGGTGGCTAGTTGGTTGGTTTGGTGGTATGAGTGTAGTTGTTCTAGTTTGGGTATTGGTATGTGATTGTTTTGATTTGTTCCAATTTGGTTATGGGTATGTGGTTATTCCGATTTGGGTGTGGTGAGTGGTGGAAGGTGGATGGGTTTGTTGTTTTGGGTTTGTGGTTGGGGGTGTTTGTTGATTTTGGTCGTAGATCTGGGTTTTGCTTGCCATGAGTTTGGGTTTTGCTCATAGTGGTGGGGACTGTGGGTTACTGCATTTGGTGTTGATGGTGGATTGGTGCTAGTCTATCCACTTCAAGTTTTTTATTTTTTATTTTTTATTTTATTTTGTTTATTTATTTTTGGCGTTGGTGGATTGTGGATTTTTGTGGGTTGCTAGTGGTGGTGGTGGTGGTGGTGTCAGTAGATCTATGGTGGTTATTGTACAGAAAGAATGAGAGAAAAAGAATAAATAAAAATAAAGAAATGGTAAATAAAGAATTAAAAAATATTTAATTTAAGTGGTTAAAGAATAAAAACTAGGATGTAGGGTGTATTGTAAAATGAGTTGGTGTAATAGACAACATAACTTTCTAGATGGTAAAATAGAGACTAGTTTACAAACCAGGATGTAGGTCACAGATGCACTTCCAAAAACTTTGACAAAACTTATCCCAAATACAATTATGCACACAAAACTACATAAAAATGAGAGAATAAGTACATAAAATTTGTCACTAAATAAGCTAACAAAACTTGTACTTAACAATCTATTATCTTCATTATATTTTTTTGGTAAATTAAAATTTACTCATTGTGATTTGGGATTTCACAAAATTTCAATTATTATATCCATACCCTTAAAGTTTGGACTGAAATGAAACCGTTAGGATTCTACCCAAATTAATAGATTTTGTATTTTGTGGACAAATTCATCCCTCAATTTCATTTCTTTTTTCCTCTTCCTCTTCGTCCATTGCAGCATGGTCAAGCACTTGGGTTGGAATTGTGAGGGGTTTTTCTTCAAGCTAGTCCATAAAATTGCTCACAAGTCTCGCATGTGTGAAAGAACTCTAATTTAGATGGAATCCTAATGGTTTTAGGATTTAAAGAGTAATTGAAACTTCGTATCCTAAATTGTGAAATGGCCAAACCAATGGATAAATTATATATATTCAGTTCCTCACAAGTCTCGCATGTGTGAAAGAACTCTAATTTAGATGGAACCCTAATGGTTTTAGGATTTAAAGAGTAATTGAAACTTTGTATCCTAAATTGTGAAATGGCCAAACCAATGGATAAATTATATATATTCAGTTCCTTTGGTAAAATAAGATAAGTTTAGGTGAAAATACTATATTGATCTTTACATTTTTGGGTCATAGTCAATTTGAACCTTGCCGTTAACTCACTAATGTATGGAAAACGTTTACATGAGAAACGGTGTGCATTGTTGAAGCACTTGAAGCATACGTGTCAACTAAAATAATTAAAAAAAATCTCAGATTAGCATTTGAATAAAAAAATTAAGGCTAAAATGCAAATTACACCGTCTAAGTTTGGCTGAAATTTATTTCAGTCTTCTACCTTTACTTTTGTTCAATTAAATCCTCTAAGTTTCAAATTTATTCAATTCAGGCTTTTTGTCCAATTTTGTTAAAAAATTTACTTAAAAAAAATATTAATTTCACAATAAAAAAAATCTATAAAAGCATAGGACAATCTGTATAATGATTCAAGCAATAAGAATGTAATCATTTGTTACTCTTCTCTCTTATCTCTAGGAGGCCTAGTTGTCCTCGAATTCAGCTACCACACTTTCCTTAAGCTTTCTCTTCGTCTTAACATACTGATTTGCTTTTATCATTATTATGACTTTTTCTATTGAATTGAATCCCCTCCCTCACACGTTTAGCCTTTAATTTTTAGGTAAAATTTGTATGTACTTTAGGTGTAATGCAGCGTAGTACATTAAGTTCTCTAATTAAATTTCAATTTCAAAAACATAGTTGCACTACATTTAATTATTCTTGGAAAGAATAATATTGTATTTATTGGTGAATGCAATAAGGTGTTTAATTTAATTTAGGAACCCAATGAACTACACTTAAGGTATCGTCCTTAGTAGCTCATGCTTTAGCTAAGAGAGCTAGAAAGTCTTTTCCTTTAATTGTATGGATGGAATCTGTTCCATCACATATTACCTATCTAGTTTACGTTGATGTAACATCATAATTTTTCCACACATGAATAAAGTGGATCCTTTTTCTTCTAAAACAAAAAGCTTGTTTTAGAAGCCACCTTTTTATTCTCATATCTCAAAATTCTTACAAAAGCCAATTACCCAATTCCCCAAAGGAAAAAGCCTCTCACTTTCATCCAAATGCTCTCGCATTCTCACTCAATTCATCCCCCTTCCTTAATAAAAAGTTTATTATTTGTAGGTAGGAAAAAATGACATTAAAATCTTGAGATGTGCAAAATTCTTCTTTTCCTTTTTCAATTATATTTTAGATTAATTTCTTTTTATTTATCTTATAGTTTATAATTTTCTTTCTTCTTTTTCCTTTAATTTATTAAATCAATTGGTACCACTAACTTATCAAAAAAACCTTATACACATGTCAGAAATAAAATATTGGATTTGCCTTTGATATTGGAAGAAGAGCAAATCTTGAAGTTGATGAATGAAAAAAGATTTCATGCTGAATTTTGTGTTCTTATTGTGTACATGGAGGCACATTTTTAGTTGACTAATAAAATTTTTACTTATATATATATATATATATATAATTGATCTATGAAAGTTTATTGGTGCAATTATTAGTAGGGGTAGCACCTGGTTATTCAAAATTTGACAATGCCTTTAAATGTAAAAGTGATGTTAAATTTTTTTTCTTTTTGGCCATAAATCTCTAGTTTGGTTGAGTTTAAATTATTTTATGGGAAATTAATTGTTTCCACCATAAACCATATCCTATTTTACACTTATTCCCCAAACTACAAGGATTCATAATCAGCCCCCTAAACTAAAACCTGTATAGCACTTTTCTCCCTCCCCTAAACTACAAGGATTCCCAATTTCCCCTAAAATCTTTTTTGGCTGGAAAGAAAGGAAAATGAACAAGATGAACAAAAAACCTAGAAAATGAACTATGACGTAGGAGATCAGATAACAAATTGACTGTGATGATCAGCGAATCCGAATGAATAACAAACCCATAAAATGAAATATGCCACAGAGAGATCAAGCAACAAACCCACTGAGCTGAACAACAAATCCAGATGAACAACAAACCCAAAACATTAACAACAAACCCAGAACATGAACTATGCCACAAAGAGATCAAACAGCAAACCCAAGATTACAACATCAAATCAAACTCAGACACACATCATCCCAATTCTCCAAACCCAAACTCAATTCAACTCTCTATTTCGGCTTCATAGGCAGCTAGGTATGAAAACCCTTGACCTGAATGTCAAAATTCTAGGTTGATTCTATCACACCCAAGTAGCAAATCAACAAAACTACTTAATAATTGCCAATTGAAGGAGGTTCTAAAACCCAAACCCTAACCTAACAGATGTTGTAGTGATGGTTAGAATGGTGGGAAAACAACCACTTTTGATCACGTTGTTCTTGTGAGTTCATACAACTAGCTTCTTCTCTTTCTTGTTGACGAGTTTGGGTTAAGGTTATCGTACAACTAGCTTCTCTGTTCGTCACTGGCAGGTTATGGCTGGGTAATCAGGTTCAGGTCCGTGTCAAGGTTATTAGGTGTGTGGTTCCTACGTGCTAAGCTATTATGTCAATAGTCTATACACAAAGCAAGAGATAGAGAGATTCAATCTAGGTTCAGTGAGAGGGACTTTAGGTTCAACGAGAAGGATTTTGGAGAATGATCCAATCTGTTTTTGGTTTCTCACTTACTCTTATGGATTCATTTTGGAGAGAGATTCACTTCTCTTTATTTAAATGGGTTCAATGAGAAATTAAACTATGTGCTTGGCTATTATGTCTTTTTTTTTTTTTCTTTCCCCTTTTTAAGTTACTAATAATGAGGGGTATTTTGGTCAATTCAAGTGGCATTATTGGGTCCAAGTTAGCAATTGTTACGTGAGTTGCACGTGACTATGTTTTTTTTATCTAACTTAATTGGAAAAGTGAAGGAAGTGGATAAAGTGTTGCATAAGTTTTAGTTTAACGGGGCGATCATACAATCTTGTAGTTCAAGGGAGTAGGCGTAAATGGGGTATAGTTTAGGGTGGAAAAATGTAATTTCTCCATTATTTTATGGTTGCTTATTGTGATTTTGTTAAATTTAATTTCTTGTTATATACTTATATTTAATATCTATGAATATTATGTACTTATGGTTGATATGAGAAATCTAGAGCAAAAAGTGACCTTAATAATGTTTAATTGATAGTTTACATTGAAAAAGAAATTGCTCAAAATTTCACAATGGAGATGATAATGATGATTTTTTATTATATGAAAGACCATTGTTAATTATAATTTTGATGGAAGATGCTAAATGCTTTTTTTTTTTTGAATATTTGTTAAATATATCTGTGGCAAATTGAAAAACTTATGTACACTCAAGCAAAGTTTAGAAATGATGTAAAATTCTCATATAAGATAATTTTGTTGATGTGTAACTTTTACGTATATATAGATATATAGTAACTTGAGTCTCACCCCCCTTCCCCCAAACAAAAAATTCTGGTTCCACCCTTGATTGGGTTCATTGTAATACAATAATTGTACTTCACTCATGTATTAAAGATGTAGTTCTTAAGGGCTTCTTTTGTAGATGTATACTGCAAGACTAAACCACGTAACTCTCATGTGTTCTTTATTTTATACTTCTGCTTTCGCTAAGGGTAGTTACATCCACGAATTTAGTCCACATAATTCTCTTCTGTTCTTATATGTGTAGTTCTATCCACGCTACTTGAGCAAATGAATTCAAATGTGTTTGGGCAAGGAGACTAATATTTTTCTTCGTCATGTGGTTTTTTTTTAATTGGTTTGGACCATCATGTAATTATTTTCTATCTTGCTCATTGGCATGAGTTAGAATTCATCCAACACATTGTGAGAAATAATAAAATATTTGGTTTAGGCCATCACATGAATATTTTCTATCTTATTTGCAGGCACGAGTCAGAATTTATCCAACACATTGTTGAAAAAATGATGAAGAAATTGAGTTCAAAATTCTCAAGAATTAACAAAAACTTGATAGGAATAGAATCTATCGTGGAAGAATTGATCCCTTCATATTTAGATTTTGGGAATAATGTTTGCATGATAGGGATTTGTGGTATGGGGGGAATGGGAAAGACAACTCTTGCTAGAGTTGTTTATGATATGTATTCTGATCAATTTGAAGTTTCTAGTTTTATTGCTGATATTAGGGAAAAGTCAGAAAAAGGTGATTTGCTTCAATTACAAAAACAATTTCTTAAAGAAAGTTTGGGGGAAATAAATACAAAGATATGGGATGTTCATCATGGAGTTGACATAATCAAGAATAGGTTATGTCAAAACAAAAGTTCTACTTGTCCTAGATGATGTTAATCATGTGAAACAATTAGAAAATTTGGCTGGAGAGCATCATTGGTTTGGATCGGGGAGTCGGACGATCATAACAACTAGAGATGAACATGTGTTGGTTGAACATGGAGTTCTTAAAATATATAAGCCTAATGGACTAAAGAATAATGATGCCTCAAAACTTTTTTGTTTGAAAGCCTTCAAAAATGAGCAACCTAAAGAAGGTTATACACATCTCTCTCAGGAAGTTGTAAAATATGCTGGTGGCCATCCGTTAGCTCTTGTTACATTGGGTTCCTTTTTAATTGGAAGAAAAATAGATGAATGGCAAAGTGCATTGGACTATTTTTATAAAAAAAAAATCCTAAAAAGGAAATATTTGATATACTTAAAATAACTAATGATGGACTAGAGGAAATGTGAAAGGAGATATTCTTAGATATTGCATGTTTCTTTAAGGGGTGGTCCAAATTTAAAGTAATACGTATATTAGAGAATTGTGATTTTAATGCAAGAATTGGTATAAGTGTTCTCCTGGACAAATCTCTCCTAACTGTCACAGGATACGATGAAGAATTGGGGATGCATGATCTACTATAAGAAATGGGTGAAAAAATTGTTCGTCAACAATCATGTGGAGAGCTTGGTAGGCAGGGTAGGTTGTGGCTCATTGAGGACTTGTTTCATGTATTGGAGAACAATGGTAAGAAGCTATAATTTTATTTTAGCAAATAAGATTGAGTAAGTATAGTGACATAATTGTGTTCAATATATTAGTTCTTGAAAAAAAAAATTCAATAGGTAAGTGGTTACCTAAGTATCTAAGTAACAAAATATAGAATATGTTTATTTAACGTGCTAAGATATTGTCTATGGCAATTTCTTAGAGCATTTATGTTAGCCTATGTAAAATTTACAGTCTATTTTAGCTTAAAAACCTATTTGTTTTATTTTACACAACTATTTTTCAAAAAACACCACATTAAATTATCTATTTACATTGCATTTCATTAAATACTATTTCTTTATCAATTTTTATTTATTTATTAATTCTCCCAAATCATACCTCCCTTCTCCTCAAACAAAAACCACTATCTCTCTCACACACGGTCTTCCTTTCCAAACCCATTAAACCCAAGACACACACACACACACACACTCTCTCTCTCTCTCTCTCTCACACACACACACACACACACACAGAGTCCACACGGAAATCACTCTCTCACATCACCACCGCCTACCCCACCTCGACAAATTAATTCAAAATCCATCCACAACTAGTTCTACAATGATCCAAACAACCAGATCCTTCCTGATTTGATTGGCGACCATAGTCGATGATTTCAAGCCCCCCCCCCCCCCCTAAAAAAACACAAATGGTGAGATTATGAGTTTGTCCACACCTTGGATCTCTGTTGTATGCTTTTTTGTGCTACCAATTGGATTTGATTTTGGGTTTGGGTTGATGGGTTTTAGCTGCCATTGGGTTTGATCAAATTTTGTAATGGGTTATGGTGCTGGTGGTGGTTGGACGGTCTGGGTTGGGAAGCAACCGAGAGAGAGAGAGCAAAATAATTATAAAATAAAATAAAAAACTATAGTAACCTCTATATTTACATGGTTATTGTAGTTTTGTAAATGTTTTACACATTTTCACATGGTATGATGTGCGTGGTTTTCTGGGTTGGTTGGCTAAAATGTGAGTCTTAGTATATTTTACATAGACTGATGTGAATGCTCTTATATTTTAAAAACATAATATGATTAAGTAATTTTTAATAAATTTGAATTCAATTTTTTGAATGTAGTGTGTTTGGCAAAAATTAAAAAGCCAGCTTATTTTATTATTCAGCTTATTTTTGCTACTATTTATGGGTTCTACTATACTATTTCAGTTAATTTTTACATTTATCTACAGTACTTTCAGCAAAAAGTTTGCAATTTCAACAAAATAAGCGAATCTCAAACAGACCCGTAATCAACCAATCACTAATCTCTTGGTTACTACATAGAAGAAAAGGATATATTAACATTTTATTATAAAAAATAATAATAATAAAAATAAAACTTCATTCTATAGGCTTTATTTACTTTCTTCCATCACTTCAAAAAGTAATGTTGTAATTTCCCATTTTTTTACGCTCTTGGTCATGAATTTTTAAAAGGTAGAAGAATGGTTTTAAAAACAAGACTAGATCAAACGGTTCCACTAGGAATCAAACCGGTGGATCAACCATGAACATCTCCAGTTCAATTGGTAAAAATTGGAAATTGAACCCATTTTCGGTTCTTTGACTGTTTTGGTTTTTAAAACTATGGTTTTTAAAACTATGTGTAGAAGTACGCCTTTATTGTTTTAAGGTATGATGGTGTAAATTTTAAATTGATTAAAAATATAAAAACTTTAAAATATGATGTACTATAATCTATTAGTTACTAATAGGGCTTAATATGTAATACATTTTATTATTAAAATATGATGTTGTACTACAAGCTATTAATTACTAATGCGACTCTTAGTGTCGGTTTGGGTTGTTTAAAAAAATTTGTTTTGAAGCGTAATGATTTTAAAAATTATGTTTTGAAAATGTGTTTTTTAAAAATGAAATTAAGTATTTGATAAAATCTGTGGAAACTGGAAAGTATTTTTTTATACAAAAAGTCGTAGTGTGAAAATGCAATGGAAAAGAAAAAAACACTCCATGAATTGTATTATCTTAAAATCGCAAGGCTAAACACCAATCTTTATACATTTTCATTTAAATCGCTCTTTTTCTCTACAAAATCGCAATGCCAAATGGTAAATTGGTAATATGTAGAGCATCTTACTATTTTCTATTATGAAATTTGAAAGTTGGATCCACCATTTTGGGAGAGAAGTGGAATGCAAAAATTAAATTATTTTTAGTTCGGTTCACAGCCATCTTAAGCATGCCAATAATTTAGAGGAGGTTATATATATGGAAAATTGAGGGAGTAGATATTTTTATCTTCTTTCAAGGCTTTACTGTAGTAATTCTAATGTTCTTAATTATAATCATTTGCTTGTGTAAATCTCAAGTGTTTGCTTTTGAAATCATAGGCAACAAATGCAATTCAAGCCATAGTCATCAGGGATAGGAAAGCAGATTTCAACTTTGAAGAATTTCCTGAAGTTTTTTCAAAGATGTCTAATATTAGGTTGCTAATAATTGATTGCTTGCACATCCCAAATGCTCTCAATCGTGTTCCTAATGGCCTAAGACATCTTTCATTGAAAAATTGTTCGTTAAAATGTTTGCCATCTAGTTTCCAACCAAAGGAACTTGTTGAACTTGACTTTCGGTGTAGCAAGTGTGAATATCTTTGGGAAGGAGCAAAGGTAATTTGGTTCATTTAACTGCGTTTCTATCATTTGTTATTTCTCTTTTCTTTTAAGTGTAGCTACAATACAGTGACGGTGTATTTGAGCTATCTCCCTTCGTTAATAAGATTGTTTTAATTTCAAAGAATTCTTTACTCATTAAACTAAATTCTATGTTTAACGGTTTTTTTTTTCTTCTTTCTAACAGTGTTTAGGAAAGTTAAAGTCCATCAATCTTTCCGAGTCCAAGAACCTTATTAGGACACCTGGCTTTTCAGGGGTTCCGAGACTTGAGGAACTAGACCTTGCTTGGTGTACTAATTTGGTTGGGTTACACCCATCTATTGGATTACTCAGCAAGCTTAAAAGTTTAAATCTGAGTTTCTGCAAACCTCTTACCAATCTTCCCAGCTTGTCAGCTAAAATGGTGTCCCTTAATTTGGGTTGTACTGCTATTGAGGAACTACCACCCTCATCAATCGAGTGTTTGACTGCCCTTGAAATTCTAGATCTAAACCACTGCTATGATCTCAAATGCCTTCCAAGCAACATGGATAGTTTGAGGTCTCTTAAATTTCTCAATCTTTCCAATTGCTCAAAACTTGCCAACCTGCCAGAGAACTTACGGAAAATAAAGTGTTTGGAAAGACTTGATTTGAGTGGGATTTCTCGACTTGAAGAAATAAAACTTAATGTTAATGGTATAGGCGGCTTGTCCTCATTAGAATATTTATCACTAAGTGCAAACAATTTGGTCAACCTGCCTGCAACCTTCAGTCAACTTTCAAAACTTGAAGCTCTTGATTTGAGCTACTGCCTGGAGCTTCGATCAGTGCCAGAGCTTCCAACAACCACGAGATATATAAATATGAACAACTGTCGTTCCTTAGAACAATCACCAGCACTACATAGACAAAGAAGTTTGTCACGACCTCTTTATTCCCCATTTTTTCGTGGGTATGATGAGAGCAGTGATGGAGTGGCATTTACAATATTGAACCGTTACCTACAGGTAATCTCTTCTTTCTCTCTCTTTGACTCTTTCTCTTCACTTATTAAATGGAATATCATTTTTTTTTTTTTGTGGGTACAGGGACTCTTTTGTCAAAAAACTGGATATGAAACTGCTACCAAAAGAAAAGAGGATGGATCTAAAACTGAATTTCAGATCATTATTCCCGGAAGTTTAGTTCCGCGGTGGTTAACTCATCAAAGTATGGGGAACTCAATAAGCGTACTGTTGTCTCCAAATTGGTGTAATAGTAGGTGGATGGGATTCACTCTATGTGCTCTTTTCAATGCAACTGTCTATTCTGGTTTTAGAGCTCGTGTGAAAGCCATTGGTGATGTGCCTCACAGTCAATATGTCTCTAAATTTCATTTTGAGACGTGGTGAGGACCACGTTTGGTTATTGTATTTGTCTCGTGATGATTGGTTTAGTACTGTTGGGAATGGTGAATGCAGTCAGATTGATGTTGTATTTGAAAGGGACCCTGGTTCAATATATTTTAATAATGTGGGGCGATGTGGGGTCAGTTTGGTATATGAGCAAGACATGGAAGAGTTAAACCAAGCAAATGCACAATGCTGCAGCAGTGGCGGTGTCATTACTTATGAAGGTTGGGATGGTCTCCATCATGGATTAGTCAATTCAAAGAGAAGCCGTGATGAGTTTGATGACTTAGCATTTATTTAATGTGAAAAAAATGAAATATTTCCCTCTTCATCCAATGGTAATGACCAACTCCAACATCCTTCCTATTATAAGTCTAATCCTAATTTATTTTATTTTCTTTCTTGCCTTACAGTTGGTTTGGTCGCTAACAAGTATAGTCCAGTTGTCTTTTAGTTTTTCTTCATCACTTTCAAGAAGCTTAATAACTAGTATAAAACCTTAGCCAAGTTAAAAATATGATTCAAATAGGAAATACATTCTCAAGCTTCACTCATTACACTGCTCTAATAAGAAATTTTGCTAATGTAGATAATTCAAACCTAATTTTGCATCCTATTTATGGTTGATCAGTGTTCCTTCTTTTATCTATGTGAAAACTGAAAACCTAGTCTCTGATTGTGTGTATTTGCTATTCACACTCTGAGTAAATTTTGTTGGCTTTTGAGATTGGTACCATTTGTTGATTTTTTTTTCTTTGTAAAAATTTGAGGGAGAGAGACGAGGGGAATTGAAGTTTCTGCATCTTGAAGAATTCTCATTTAGTTTCTTTTTTTCTTGCTTCTACTGCCATTGATATTTTGCAGTTTGCACTAATGATTTTTTTGGTTAACTCTTACAGTTAAGATTTGGGGAAATTATACATTGATATTTCTGCAATCTCTCTTACCCACTCTGATTTGTTTCAACATTGAAGGTTTTTTTTTATATATAAATAAATTCATCCATGTGCAATTTTTTTAGTTGGATTAATATAGATGATACTGCCATTGGGTTTTATAGTTGATGAAGTAGCTAAGGAATTTGAGAATGTTATTTTTATTGTTTGGAATTTTAGTTCTTATTTGAAGATTCAAGTACATCAATGAGTGCATATATATTGTTTGTGAAAATGTCTAAATGAGTTTTTATTTTTATGTATTTTTGTTCTTTGTTCGTGATTTTTCTAACGCTTGCATGTTAATTCCTTTTGCTTTTGCAGTTTGGAAAAGCCTGTGGAGTGAGGGAAATTGGAGAAAAACTATTTTGGCTCTTTTTCGTTGGATTTTGAGAGAGAGAGAGACTTTTTTTTTTTTTTGATGGGAAGAGAGAGAGAGACTGAAACAAGAAGATTCAATGACATATTTTAAAAAGTTTACATGGTTAAATATGAAAATCAAGATTTGAGGTAGTTGTCATATGATATGTATCTTGCTAGTTGTCTTAAATGATGGTCTGTGACTCTGTGTACACCATCCTTGTCCTTGTTTACAAATTTATTTAGTCATACAAGTAAATCTTTTTTATATCTTTGTTTAATTATAACAATAAAGTTATTTGTTTGCTGTCTTCTGGAGTTGAATTTTGTTATTCTTATATAAAAAGACTAGTTCGTGTAGAAATCGAGTAATAAATCAAATACATTATTCCAAGTTTCAGGTATTGGGTGACTTTTCTTGTTGTGATAGTTTGGTTGAGATCCACCCATCTATTGATTTTAGTAAATTTCGTGGCACTGAGACTTGAAGAAATGTAGTTGATAGATGGTTATGGACTTGGAGGCTGCTGAGGGCTAATTCGGTTAAGCCCATACATAGCATCAGATTCAAGTATCGGAACAACCCACAAAGAGAGAGGCCTAAAGTGGTTTTTCCTGCATTTGCCTACTCACATATCCACAGTTCCAGCAGCAGGTGGGTGTTCCACTTGCACACAAATTCAAGCAAGACCCAAGGTCCAGTCCTTATCAGCACAAGCGTCTTCCATGAACGGACAGGTCCAATTCAACCCAATTCCCCAAGCAAAGCAATCAAGGAAAGTTCAGAACTCACTTTGGCCATGGTTCAGCGGCTTAACAAAGATTCATGAACGGACAGGTCCTACGGTCCGGTATCGGGGTCACCATCAACTCCGGGGAGCAGGGTCAAACGGTCCAGCACCTCGGAGACAGCGCAAGATGCAAAAACCGAGATCACATATTGAAAGGACTTTCCTCTTCTCAGAGGATAATAGGCAGTGCCCAAATAAGCTAGGGAAACCAAGAGGTAAAAGTGGGGGCTTACGAAAACTCAAGCCTAAATTCTCACCCTATATAAGGGTAAAGAGACTCACTTTTAGGGGCAGATGAAACAAAAGAGAAAACACAATCATTGAGAGAATACAGAAAAGCTTTGAATTTTGTTTCTCTTCTGCTCTTTTTTCTTCTTCCTTAATTCTCTGCTCTGTGCATCTTGGATCAAATAGTCCTAATACCTCTTCATCACCGTGTCCAACAATGCCTCCAAAGTCAAAGAGCATCAAGAGAGAGAGAAATGATGCCTCTTCCCACGCACCAATACCAGATGTTGCCACCCTCTATAAGATGTTGCAGACCATGCAGCGAGAACAGCTAGGGCTTGTTGAGTCATTCAAGCAACTGAAAGACCATAATAAGCAAGCAGAAGGAAAATGCTGTGTCTATTTAAATTTTCTATTTATAAATCCCGACTTATGCGAAAATTCAAAAATGGTAATGGCGATTATCTAATGGTTGTGCGCTTGTTCTTTTGCACATTTATTTTTCAAGTTGATTGGAATGTCTTTTCAAGACTGATAGCGCGAGTAGACAGAAATTGTTTGCACACCAGTCTTTCATATATACAAAATAAAAAAATTTAAGAAAAAAAAAACTACATAGATTATATACCATTTTTATGAGTAGGTGACAATCTTCCAAGAAAGCCATTCTCACATACAAGAATTTGTTGAAAACTTGATTGCCAAACCACCATCTCTTCAAGAATATCAAACTAAAATTCAGTCATTAATCAAAACCAATCCAGATTTTTCGGGGAAAATTTTCATTGAAAGTTCAAATTCCCACACAATTTTTAAAGCATATTCTAATTCAAGTTATAATTTCGCACTACCCTCGATCCATTTTCCAAACAAACATAGAAACCGGTCTCTTTTTTTTCTTTTTCTTTTTTTTTTCTTTTTTCATTAGCAATTTCCATTAGCAAAAACACCACCATCACTACCATCTCCCCCAAAAAATAATTATCACAACCCACTTTATATATCAAATACACAAATCAACATTATCCCATTCCTGTTTGGCAAATACATAACTTCAATCGTTTTCCCACCAAACATGTTCACATTCACATCCCATTGAGGCCAAAATTGGAAACTAACACTGTTTGTCAAACAATATAATTAGTAGGCCATGTTTTGAAATTATATTCCATACTAACATCTGGAGTCTAAGAGACTCGATTTAGGGCCTATAAATCGACTCTTTGAGGCTCAGTTTTCATGTTTTGATCAGGTTTGAGGTAACACTTTTTTCACGTGACGTCCACCTGAAAATCGAGATTTAGAGACTTGATTTATATATCAACCCTTAAATACTTGTATGTGATGTGTTCCTCACCCCTCACACACTCCTCTCACTCGATTTTTTCTTTTTTGGTAAGTTTACACATGCACCAATGGGGGTTGCAGTGTCATGCGCCAAGGAGCTAGTCAGGCCCTTAGCTTGCACGTGTCCCCTCTAAACTTTGTTTTCCCACCTCGAGAAGTGGTAAAGAAGATGGGAAAACAAACAGCTTAGTGTTGAGCAAAAGAAGACAACATGTGAACAAACTTTTATTCGAAAATATTGAGTTGACAGTACACTTCATAAGTCACACTAGCTTAGATACACACGGCAACCACTTACTTTTATAAGATACACTCAGTCACCAAAATACACTTGCTTCACTCTACATACTTCACAAATGGGAACCAAAAAAGACTTTGCAGAGAACAAACAAAAGAAGAGAGTCCATGCCATGTGAGAGGTCTGGTGAGGAGCAAAAGAAGAGCACTTGCGACGAAAGAAGAGTCCATGCCGTGTCTCACGTCCTAACCATCAGATCTGACTAATATCTGTTTTTTTGATTGCTTATTTTGGTTTTCTTTGGAGATGTAAACTGTCGAGTTATAAATCGAGTCTTAAAGACTCGATTTCCAGGTGGACGCCATGTGGAGAAGGGCCAAGTCTGATTATATTGTTTGGCAAACAGGGCCAAAATTGGGAATTAACCATGTTTGCTAAACAAAATAATTAGTAAGCATTGTTACAAAACTATATTTTTTACTAACATCTCGAGTTTAAAAGACTCAATTTAGGCTTACAAATTGAATCTCAAAGACTCGATTTTAGTGTTCTGATCACGTCCGATTTGGCTCTGGTTTGGCATTTTTTCCACGTGGTGGCCACCTAGAAATCGAGTCTTAGAGACTCGATTTATAAGCAGACCTAAGTAAAATGTTTTAAGGCTGCATCTTCAGCCTCCTTACATAGTTACACACATGTTCAGCTCTCCCATCAACGGCCTTCGTTCCATCACCGCCATCACACTTCTTCTCATCACCACCATTCCCGTCACTCTGTTTTACAAATCTGCCACCGTCTAGGTTTGCGCCGTTAACTTCCTAGAAGATCGTTACTTCTCCAAAGTGGAAGGAGAAGCTGACGTCAGCAGGGAAAAGGCCGAAGCTGCTTCTTGGTTGCTTCCGAACCCGAATAACAAGGTTATGGAGAGTACAGATCTAAATACGAGGTCAGTTTCTGTTACCGAAAGTGGATCTGTATTTGGATCTGGAATATGGGCCGGTGGATTCGAAATTGGAAGCTCAGGAGCAAAACAGTTCTGGTACTAATGGAGTAGTACCAGTATAGAGGAAGAATGTTCAAACTCCATTGCTTAACGACCACTGCTTCGACATGGAATTCTCAGCCTCCAAACCCTTCTCCTATGGCTACAACACTCAGTGCCTCAGCCAGAGTGTACGTTCCTTAATAATTTTCCTTTTTAGATTTGTGTTTAGTTGCTTCGATTTTCTGATTTGATATTGTAATTTTCCTTTTTATTTTGGGGTTTTTATTTTTTTAATCTGGATTTTAAGTGGTTGTTGGGGGTGGATTTGGTTGGATTTGTGCTGAATTGTTGGATTAATGCTCGGATTTGTGCTTGTATTTGGTGGTGGTTGATGGTTTTTCACTGTAAATGTTTTACAAATATAAATTGAGTCTCTAAGACTCGATTTCTAGGTGGACGCCATGTGAAAAAGTGCCATCTTAGATCTGATTAGAACACAAAAACCGAGTCTTTGAAACTCGATTTATAGGCCCTAAATCGAGTCTTTTAGACTCGAGATGTAAGTATGAAATATACTTTCAGAACAGTGCCTACTAATTATATTATTTAGCAAACAGGGTTTGTGCGCACCGAAAATGGAGCTGATGGGCTTGGGCTCTTTCGGACTCACAACTTACTTGTATGGTGGGTTTGGGTTTCCTACACTAGGTTGTCCTCGGCGTGAAAACTCAATGAGATCACCTTTCTCCTCTTTATTGCCTCAACCACCTTTCTGCTACCTTCCCTCTCTCCCTCTATCTTCTTGCTCTGGCGTAAATTTTTCCAACCCCCTCTTCTCCCCAAGCTTCTCATATTTATAGTTCTAAATTAGTGGTGAGGTTATGATTACTTTCTGGTTTAGTGCAGCGGGTGGTCCAGTGTTATTGAACATAAGTGGGTGGTTAGGTGGGAGTGGGAAACGGAGAGTATGGCTTCGGAACTTGGTTCCCACTTCCGCAGATATGCTCGGCGGAGTTGCGCTGAAAGGAATTGTCGGGCATACCCTGCACGTTATGCTCGGTTGCCGACCGCGACAGTGATCAGTAAGGATTTACCAAGCATAAGCAGGAGGGAACCTTGGGCCAGTGTTCTGTAGAGTTTCGGGATGGGCCTTCAGAGAGAGAGAGAATAAGCGTATGGGCCGCATCTTCACATGAGAATAAATGGCCCAAGTGGGACTGGGTACGCATGCCGTACATTAGCCCCCCCTTGATTCATGCCCGGTCCTCGGCGAGAATCAAGGAGTCAAACAGCGTGTGATGCTCTGGAGGTCCGGAGGGGTATTGTCTGGGGCGCTCCAGCAATCCCATTAATGCGCTCCTAAAAAGGCGCGCAGGATTTGGCCGTTTGGTTCGCTCCTCATTATTACCTGACGCTTCGTGAACCAAGGTGGTGCAGACGCCAGTTTGGCATTGGAACCTGTGAAGTCTGCCAATTAATCCTCATAATTGCTGATCAACCGTCGTTAATTCTTCTCAGGACCTCTATAAAAGGCCTGTTTCAAATCACTCATCTACTCTTTACGCTCTTTTTCTTCTGAGACCCACTTTCCACCGTACATTCATCCATGCACTCATTCTCCAACCCAGAACCTCTTCTCATCTTAGAGCCCAAAGTAAGTTCTCTATACTCTCCTTTTTACTTCCGCATCTTAGTTCATTTTTCTTTTAGTGTTTAGGATGGGATATTCATACCTTCTAGATACAGACGCAGCCTTAGCCACCTTTAGGCAAGCCTTTGACATCCCCAGCGATCTAGAAGTGGCGTACTGCGCTGAGAGTGACATCCCTCTTCATAGAGGGGGCAACACTGCCTTTTTTCTCTTAATGGCAGTTTTGGAGGGTGGGTTGAGGTTTCCAGTAGACCCTCTTTTAATAGACACCCTTAGGTATTATGGGTTGTGCCCCAACCAACTTCCTCCCAATTTTTACCGGGTAGTGAGTTGCGTGAGTCGGTTGAACCGGATGTACGGTTTACAGTTGGATCAGCATGACATAAACCACATGTATAGTTTGTGTGGGAGTAAGAAAACAAATTATTATTTGAAAGTAAGAGATGTGAGGGTACTGCTGATCTCCTGCCTACCTGACTCAAATAGGAACTCCGCCGGGGAGTTTGTGCGGGTGCGCGGCAACTGGCTTACTGGTGAATTTCCTTGCCCCCTTACCAGGCGCGAAGTGGGTTCGTTCCGATCACTGACCTGCTTTCATTTCTTATTTAATTTCATGCATGAACGTACACCTATATTGTGTTGTGAACAATTTACTCATTCTGACGCTTATTCGTGTTTTTTGTCTCAGATGGTAGAGTGTTTGTCCCGGACGTTAGAGTCGTGCATGTGCGGGATCTGAACTTCGTGCTCAGGTCTGAGATTTTTGTCCATTCGGACGGTCAGCTCCGAGCATCCCACCTAATTCTCGGTGTTGATCCCGTGTATTCCACTTGGCAAGCTTTCAGCCAAGCCCTGCTGGTAGATAGCCTGCTATTGTCTTATATAGATGTTCGCATGCCAATTTCCTCCCCCCGAAGTTTACAGTAGGTGAGGCTCGCGATCAGGGTCCTCGGTATACTTGCTCCGACGAGCTCCAGCCTGTACCGGACGAGTCAGCCGAGCGAGTGTCCCGAGCTCACAAGCAAATTCAGCAAGAAGCCCTCGCTCAGCCGAAAGGTCCCATCAACCAAGGGGCCCCAGATCCGGACGTCGAAGACGCAGTTGCAGAATCTGCCGACTGCCCTGAAACCGATCACGACCGATCAGCGGCGATGGTGACTCAGAAGATGATGACGATTAGCTGTTTCATTCTCGGAGCCAGACCTGTCGCACAGCAGCAGGTTTGCGGCCAAACCCCTCCTCCGTCCACAGCCCCCGGTCGGCAAAGAAAAAAGCAACGTACAACCGAGCAGACGGTCATCGGCCCGGGTGACGTGCCTTTCAATACCCCTCCCCGGCCATCTGGTGGTATTGTAATCCGCGAACCAACGGCCCAAACCGAGGTGTATGCGGCGTCTTCTTCTCGCGCCGTACCCGCGTGGCAGCCTTCGTTTATGCTGGATGGCAAACTCCTCCCCTCGAACGCAAGTGTGCACGTCTGGCGAAAGGGCGCGAACGGTCACGTCGCCCAGAGCCTGGCATGGGGTCTCTTGCTACCCGAGGACGTACGTGCTTTCAAGGAGGGCATGGATGAGTCAATGGGGAGGAGGCTGCAGTGGCACACCGTGGCGGTAAGGTTTTTTTTTCTTTTTTTTCTTTTTTTTTTTACTAACTCCTATCTTCAGGGGTATGGCACTCGTTTCTTATCACTTCATTAGGTCGCGCAGCTGGCGTACATACTTGATAGGCGCGTCAATGATCTTACCGAGGACGCTGGTCGAGAGAAAACCCTCAAGGATGTCGCCAAGATAAATGCCACGGAAAAAGCCGTGGTCGCTTCGACTGCAGAGAAGAAGGCTGCAGCGGCAGAGAAAGTGAAGGTGGCAACGGAAAAGAAGTACTCAGAGCTGCAGGTTAAGGTGGGAGAGACTGAGCTTAAGTTAGCGGAAGCCGAAAGCATAAACAGTGCGCGTACCCAAGAGCTGGCCGACCTAAGAGCTGCCCTTGAGGCCAGCGAGAGCAAATGGTATAATGAGGGATTTGTTGACGCCGAGAACTCTGCGGAACCCGTCATAGGGGATGCTCGGAAGCTCGGTTTCGAGGAGGGGTGGCTGGCCGCTTTGCAGGCTTTGGGAGTCCCCGAGGATTCCCCACTGAGAAATCTTGGCCAAATTCCGTTCCCAGTGCCCGCTTAGAGCTCGTAGAACCCTCAAAGGCCCGTTGATGAAGAGGAGATGACCAGCCTAAGGGAACTAGTGGAGCAGATAGACTCTCACGTGGAGTTGGAGGAAACTGAAGTGGCCAGTCGCCACCGCTCTAAAGATCAGCCCGGCCAGAACCCACCCCAGACCTTGACGCAACAGCATTTCGCAGAGACCAGCGCTCGGGAGCAACCTACAGATTCTGCCTCTTAATTGCCAAAACAAGACCTCTCTCTTTTATGAAGCTTTTTGTTTTTAATAGACTAGCCTATGTCACCGGGCTGTGGTGGCTGAACAATCACCCCCCCTTCTTTTTGGTTAACACTAAAATGGCCACGTGGTTTTGTGGTCGAGATACTGTTTTAATTTACAATGTGATGTTTAGTTTTGGAGTATTTATTGTGTTGTTTGTTGGTTTGCTTCACACCTATGTTGTAGTGGTCCGGGTAGTTGCATCCTGTTTCGCCGTAAGGCGGGGATATAGAATGAACCGAGAACCAGGCTTTTCTCCTTAGAGTATAAAGGATTACACATTCCCGGTGATGGAGATCGGACCGAGCATTGGGCTTCTGCCCTTAGATTAAGTGTTAAAGGTTTACACCTGTTCGGTGATGTAGATCGAATCGAGAAGCAGGTTTCTATCCTTAGAGAGAATTTTCTTTAAAGGTTTACACCTGTTCGGCGATGTAGGTCGAACCGAGAAGCAGGTTTCTGTCCTTAGAGTAAGTGTTAAAGGTTTACACCTGTTCGGCGATGTAGATCGAACTGAGGAGTAAGTTTCTGTCCTTAGATTTTTAAAGGTTTACACCCGTTCGGCAATGTAGATCGAACCGAGAAGCAGGTTTCTGTCCTTAGATTTTTAAAGGTTTACACCTGTTCGGCGATGTAGATCGAACCGAGAAGCAGGTTTCTGCCCTTAGATAGATTTTTAAAGGTTTACACCTGTTCGGCGATGTAGATCGAACCGAGAAGCAGGTTTCTGTCCTTAGATTTTTGAAGGTTTACACCTGTTCGGCGATGTAAATCGAACCGAGGAGCAGGTTTCTGTCCTTAGATAGATTTTTAAAGGTTTACACCCATTCGGCGATGTAGATCGAACCGAGAAGCAGGTTTATGTCCTTAGATTTTTAAAGGTTTACACCTGTTCGGCGATGTAGATCGAACCGAGAAGCAGGTTTCTGTCCTTAGATAGATTTTTAAAGGTTTACACTCTTTCGGCGATATATATCGAACCGAGAAGCAGGTTTCTGTCCTTAGATTTTTAAAGGTTTACACCTGTTCGGCGATGTAGATCGAACCGAGAAGCAGGTTTCTGTCCTTAGATAGATTTTTAAAGGTTTACACTCTTTCGGCGATATATATCGAACTGAGAAGCAGGTTTCTGTCCTTAGATTTTTAAAGGTTTACACCTGTTCGGTGATGTAGATCGAACTGAGAAGCAGGTTTCTGTCCTTAGATTAGAGTATGAAGGCTCTTTCATGATCAGCAATAGAAGTCAAACAGAGAATTTGGAAAAGTGTAGCCAGATGAACGCCACTATCTTTGTTAGTGAAAACTGTGCAACATTACATCAACCTTACAATTTATAGTACCGCCTGTTAGTGATAGAATCTCTTAAGATTATGGACGTTTCATGGTCGGGGAAGTGGCCTCTCGTTTAGGTCCTCTAAGTAATACGCTCCTGTGCCAGCGACGGCGATGACCCTGTAAGGCCCTTCCCATGTCTACGCCAGTTTCTCGACGTTCGTATCCCACATATTCCCTACGGCTTTCCTGAGGACCAAATCCCCGGCACCAAACTCCCTTGTTCTTACGTCTCGGCTATATCTCTGGGCCAGCTTCTGTTGATACTCCGCAAGCCGTATAGTCACCACTTCACGGAATTCTTCCAATTCGTCCAAGCGTCCCACCATCATCTCATCGTTTTGGCCGGGATCGAATCCTGCGACTCGAGCACTGCACAAATCTACCTCGGTTGGTATCACGGCTTCGGCCCCGTACGTGAGAGAGAACGGGGTCTCCCCGGTGGATCTCCTAGGAGTTGTCCGGTATGCCCACAGTACTTTAGGCAGTTCCTAGGCCCAGTTTCCCTTCACACCCTCCAGCCTCTTCTTTAGCCCGTTCACAATAACTTTATTTACCGCCTCGGCCTAGCCGTTACCCTGGGGATATGCAGGGGTCGAGTATCTATTTCGATGCTGAGATCACCGCAAAATTCTCGGAACGTACGGCTGTCGAATTGCAGCCCGTTGTCCGATATTAAAGAGTTTGGCACCCCGAACCTGGTTATTAGATTCTCCAAACGAATTTCTTCACATCCACGTCCCGGATATTGGCCAAAGCCTCTGCTTCCGCCCATTTGGTAAAATAGTCGACGGCCACCAAGACGAACCTTCGATTACCCATCGCCCGGGGAAACGGACCAATGATATCCAGCCCCCATTGTGCAAAAGGCCAGGGACTGCTGATCGGGTTCAAATGGCCTGCAGGCTAATGGATTAGGGGTGCATGCTTCTGACACTGTTCACACTTATGTACATACTCAACGGTGTTCCGCTACATTTAAGGCCAACAAAAACCCTGAGTCATTGCCCGGTGTGCCAACGAACGTCCTCCCACATGGCTGCCGCACACTCCTTCTTGAAGTTTGGCCAATAGCTCGACGACCTTTTCTTGGTGCAAGCACAAAAGGTAGGGCCCCCCAAAGGACCTTCGATACAACGTTCGGTCTTCTGATAACCAATACCGAGGGGCCACTCTACGGATCTTTCTGCCCTCCTTTTCATCTGATGGGAGTCGGCCATCAGCCAAGAAGTCCTTAATGGGGTCCATCCAGCACAGCCCTAGTGCTGCGATCGCTGCGATATCAATTCCTGCAATCCCCGGATCAGTTACTGCCCCGATGCTCGGCTCTGGAACAATCTCAACTCTTATTAGTCGGGGTATCTCTTCGGCCACTGATGATGCCAGCGTTGCGAGGGAGTTGGCGTGTCTATTTTGCGTCCGAGCTACTTGGATAACTTTTACCGTGCTGAAGCCGGATATAGCTGGCTTCACCTGTTCCAAGTATGCCTTCATCCGGAGATCTCAGGCTTCAAAATTGCCCTCGACCTGACTAACCACCAGACGCGAATCTAAATACACCTCTACTACCCGGGCACCTAAACTCAAAACCGTTCTCAGTCCGGCCAGCAAGGCTTCGTATTCCGCCTCGTTGTTGGAGGCTCTGAAACCCAATCGAAATGAGTGCTCTAATCGTATTCCCTCTGGAGTGATTATGAAAACCCCCGTGCCGGCTCCCGTGCAGCTCGATGCCCCGTCCATGAACATCTTCCACGGGCGAGATTCCACGTGGCAAACAATCTCCCCCTTCCCTCTTGGCGAAAATTCAGTGACGAAATCCGTAAGGATCTGGCCCTTCATTGAACTTCGGGGCCTGTACCGTATATCAAAAAAACCTAGTTGGGTTCCCCATTTTGCTATTCGGCCAGTGAAGTCTGACCTTCTCAACAGCGACTATAAGGGATACTCGGTCAAGACATAAATCGTATGAGCCTGAAAGTATTGTGGCAGCTTTCTCGTGGCATGTATCAGGGCCAGCACAAGCTTCTCTAGGGGTAAGTATCTCGTCTCTGCATCAACTAAAGTCTTGCTGATGTAGTACACGGGTTGTTGGATTCCCTGGTCTCTCAATAGCACGGCGCTCACGGCGTGTTCAGAAACCGCCAGGTACATGAATAGGTCCTCACCTGGTTCTGGTGCCATGAGCATGGGTGCCCGGGTCAAATAATCCTTCAGCTCCATAAAAGCTTTGTTGCACTCTTCGTTCCACTGAAAACCAGTCCATTTCTTCAGAAGTTGGTAGAACGGTCGGCATCGATCTGCGAATTTGGAGATGAACTGATTGAGGGCGGCTAGCATCCCAGTCAATACTTGCACTTCCTTCAGACTGCTCGGAGCTTTCAACCTTTTCACGGCCTCAATTTGGTCGGGATTAACCTCTATTCCTCGCTTAGTGATCAGATACCCTAGGAATTTTTCGGCCCCCACGCCAAAAGCACACTTCTCGGCATTCAAGCGTAACTTGTGCCGTCGAAGAACCTCGAAAACACCGCGAAGGTCGTTCGTGTGTCGTGCTGTTTGCTTGCTTTTCACCACCATATCGTCAATGTACACTTCAATCGTGCGCCCTATCATATCTCGGAACATTCTTGTCATCATCCGCTGGTATGTGGCCCTGGTGTTTTTCAGTCCGAAGGGCATCACCGTGTAGTGATAATTGGCCTCTGGTGAGATAAACGCCGTCTTCTCTTGGTCCTCAGGCGCCAGGGCGATCTGGTGGTACCTTTGAAAAGCATCCAGAAAGCTCATCCTCAGATGCCCACACGTGGCATCCACCAATTGGTCGATTTTGGGCACGGGGAATGGGTCTTTTGGACACGCTCGGTTCAAATCTGTGAAGTCCACGTAAACCCTCCACTTGCCGCTCTTCTTCTTTACCACCACGGTATTGGCCAACCAATCCGAGAAAAAGATTTCCCTTACCGCTCCAGCATCCTTCAGCTTTTGAACTTCCACTTTCATTGCTTCGGTGTGCTCCCAGGCCGATCTCCTCAGCTTCTGCTTCTTAGGGGGGAACAAAGGGTCAACCTTAAGTCTATGGACTATGAACTCGGGGTCTACCCCGGGCACCTCATATGGACTCCATGCGAACACGTCCACATTCTGTATGAGGAGTAACAACATTTCCACCTTTTCCTGCTAGTCCAGGCCTCCCCCTACTTGGAACCACTTGTTGGCGTCTGGAAGTACCCTTACTCTCGTCATCTCCTCGACACCTCTACCCCCCACTTCTCCTCGGTCATTCTGTAATTGCTATAACGGGCCCCCCTGCGGCGGCCCCTTCTGCCGGTCGTACCTTCCCTGATCGATTCCCTCCTTCCCTTGGTTGACCATGGTAATTAGCATTGTCTCGCCGTCTGCTGGCTCCCTCTCACCACAGCAATACCATGCTTGGTAGGAAATTTTACCTTCACATGTAGTATGGACGGCACGGCCCCCATTGCGTGAATCCATGGCCTGCTGAGTATCGCTGTGTACGGGGAGAAGGAAGTCACCACTATAAACGTCACCATCACCTCCTTGCCCTCCATATTCACGGGCATAGATATTTGCCCCTCGGGTATTACAACTTTACCATCAAACCCGACCAAAGGCGTACTGTACTTAGAAAGGTCCCCACTCTTCGATCCGAGCCCCCGGTACAGGTCTGGATACATCACGTCGGCCCCATTTCCTTGGTCTATCATCATTCTTTTTACCAGGAACCCGCCTACCCGGGCGGTGACCACCAATGCGTCATCGTGCGGCTGGACCGTTCCCTCTAGGTCATTGTCACCAAAAGCGATAGGCTCCTGGGTAAGCTTCATCTTCTTCCCTGCCGGTGGCGCGTCCGAACTTCCCTCCACTGTGACTACGTTTAGCACCCCCTTTCTTATCGCCGAGGCGAGACTTTTTGGTGGGGCATGGATGACTTCAATTATCCCGAGCGAGGGTGGAAGCGGGTTTCCCCCCTTAGCAGCTCGCTGCCCTGTACACCGGTCCTCCGCGTCTAGCACGAATTCCTTTATGTATCCTGCCTTGGCCAGCTGCCCAAGATGGTCTTTTAATACCCGGCACTGCTCGGTTGTATGTCCCTTGTCTTTATGGTAGGTAGGTGCAGTACAAGTTCTGATTTCTCCTGGAGGGGTCACCGCCCATTCTATTTGGCCACCTGAAATACGACTCGTGTTTAATCCTTTCCACGATCTTATGCACGGGCTCTTTGAACGTCACGTTCACCTCCCTTACTTGCGCCTCTGGTTCTTGAATTCTCAAATTCCCCCGAATCCTCGGCTGAAAAGCTCCGGTCCGAGGATGACTCATAATCGGCGCCTTGCCTTTGCTCTGCATCCGGTCATCTTCTAGCCGTTTATATTCTTCTATACGCCTCATAAACTGCCTCATATCCTCGGGAGGCTTCTTAGTCAGTGACTCCCTTAGCCCGGACTCCTCGGGCAGCCCCATCCTAAACATGCTCGCAGCAATCTTCTCGTTCCCCCTGCCGATCTCGTTGTAGAGCTCCCAATACCGGCTGGCATAACTACGAAGGGTTTCCCCTATCCTCATTTTCATGGACAGCAAAGCGTCAACTGGTTGGGGCACCCGGCTGCAAGTTACAAACCGGACGCCGAACTCTTGTATAAGCTCGGCAAAACTGTGGACAGAACCCTTCCGCAGCCTGTTGAGCCATCTCAAAGCGGTGGGACCAAGACTAGAAGGAAAAACTTTGCACATCAGTGCGTCATTGTGGGAGTGCAGGGACATCATTTGGATATAGTGACTGACGTGCTCTACTGGGTCCGTTTTCCCATCATAGAAGTTGAAAGGAGGGCGGGTGAATCTTTCCAGCATTGGGGCCCTCTCGATGTCGGCCGAGAATGGGGACCGGGCAGCTCTTCATAGCGCGCGACTCATTGCATCCATGGCCGCATTATAGGGCCGTTGTTCTTCTGGGGAATCCGAACCTCGGTCGGCGTACTCCCATGATCTTGAGCGGTCTTGGTGTCGACGGGATTCAATTGAACAAGCCCGTTCCCTACGCCAACGGGATTCTCGGGAATGAGAGCGTTTGCGGCAGTTATGAGACCCAGATTGGCGACGATCTCCTCCGGCGTCGGCTCTTCTTTCTCGGTTGTCCCATCTCTTCTCTGATGCCTGTTCTCTGCCTCCAACTCCAAGTCTCTTACTATCCCGTGCAACCGTTCGAGCTCTTTGTCTCTTTCATCGAGTTGCCGGTCCCCTGCGACGTTCGAAATCGTTCGTTGCGCTTGGTACGACCCCTCCTCGAGGCCGGACTGCTCTTCTCGCTCACGGTCCCTGTCTTCACGCCTCTTCTGTCCTCTTTCTCGCTTTCTCGCCAAGAAGATCCCCAAAAAGATCCCATCGAACCGCTTTCGACGTCACTCCCGGAGCGTCTCCCGGACATCTCCCTCCCCGGGGTTAAGTCTCAGCAGGACTACGGCTTAGTAGGAGATTTCCCACAAACGGTGCCAATTGTGCGCACCGAAAATGGAGCTGATGGGCTTGGGCTCTTTCGGACTCACAACTTACTTGTATGGTGGGTTTGGGTTTCCTAAATTGGGTTGTCCTCAGCGTGAAAACTCAATGAGATCACTTTTCTCCTCTCTATTGCCTCAACCACCTTTCTGCTACCTTCCCTCTCTCCCCCTATCTTCTTGCTATGGCGTAAATTTTTCCAAACCCCTCTTCTCCCCAAGCTTCTCATATTTATAGCTCTAAATTATTGGTGAGGTTATGATTACTTTCTGGTTTAGTGCAGCAGGCGGTCCAGTGTTATTGAACATAAGTGGGTGGTTAGGTGGGAATGGGAAACGGCGAGTATGGCTTCGGAACTTGGTTCCCACTTCCGCAAATATGCTCGGCCGAGGTACGCTAAAAGGAACTGCTGGGCATACCCTGCACGTTATGCTCGGTTGCCGACCGCGACAGTGATCAGTAAGGATTTATCGAGCATAAGCAGGAGGGAACCTTGGGCTAGTGTTCTGTAGAGTTTCGGGATGGGCCTTCAGAGAGAGAGAGAATAAGTGTATGGGCCGCATCTTCACATGAGAATAAATGGCCCAAGTGGGACTGGGTACGCGTGCCGAACAGGGTTAATTCCCAATTTTGGCCGGCAAATAGTGTTAGTTTCTAATTTTGTCCTCCCATTGAAAAACAAACAACCAATCATTCCAAACAATTCCTAGAACCAACAAATTCCATTAAATTTCTCTATCAAATATTAGAGCACTCATAGCAGCGGTGCTATATTGGTATATTGCTATATTTTAGCTCCTCAAACACCAAAATCATGCTCCAGCAATGGAGCTAAATCTTTTTTTTTAGCTTCATTGCTACAGCACACATCTATAGATAGATGTGCACTATTCATGAAAGATAAACAAAAAAATATATTATTTTATTCTACCCGGTGATTAAAATAATATCACTTGCTCCTTTTTTTTTTCATTCTTTTATCATACCATGCCTCTCTCTCTCTCTCTCTCTCTCTCTCTCTCTCTCTCTCTCTCAAGCTCACTCTCTCAACTCCAATCTCTCAAGCTCCCTCATTCACCGCCGCCAGCCCGACTCATCCTCAATGTCGCCGCCATCAAAGCTCGACGTCATCGACCGACCAACCGATTTTTTTTAGCTCCATTGCTATAGTGCACATCTATAGATAGATATGCACTATTCATGAAAGATAAACAAAAAAATATATTATTTTATTTTGCCCAGTGATTAAAATAATATCACTTGCTCCTTTTTTTTTTTCATTCTTTTATCATACCATGCCTCTCTCTCTCTCTCTCTCTCTCTCTCTCATCTCTCAAGCTCATTTCTCTCAAGTTCACTCTCTCAACTCCAGTCTCTCAAGCTCCCTCATTCACCGCCGCCAGCCCTACTCATCCTCAATGTCGCCGCCATCAAAGCTCGACGTCACCGACCCACCAACCGTCCCAAGCCACCGATCAGCCTCAGACCCACGCTGCCATCCGCCTCAAACCCACGTCGCCGATCGGAGTGCTTGCTCGTGGATATTGGGTACCTGACTGGGAAACCCATGGAGCTTGCCGACCCACCTTTTTTGTCGACCCAACTCACTGACGTTGTGCTTGTTTGTGATTAGTGATTTTTTATTTTGTTTTGTGATTGGTGATTTTGCTTAGTCTGGGTTGAGGAAAAAGATTTATGATTTGGGGTTTTTTTTTTTTTTTTTTTTTTTGCTACTGCGGATTGGTGGTGGTGGTGTTGGTGGTGGTTGTGGCTGTGGTTGATGGTAGAGGAGGTGGTTGTGGTTGGTGCTGTAGATGTTTTTTAGGTAGTGGGATATATTATTTTATTATAGTGGTTATATTATTTTATTGTGATGTTTATATTATTTTATTGTGTTGAAAGCTAAAATAGATCCACTGTTGCAGCATATACGACAGTAACATAGATAAAGTAACTTTTGGTGAAACTAAATAACTAAATTTTTAGCTCCATTGCGTGGATGATCTTACAAACTACAGTTTTGCTTTGCCAAACAGAAACTAACAGAAACATCAAATTCAAGAACTAGTAAACTTGGTGACAGCCTTGGTTCCTTCAGAGACAGCGTGCTTAGCCAACTCACCAGGCAACACCAAACGCACCACAGTCTGAATCTCCCGAGACGTGATCGTGGGCTTCTTGTTGTACCGAGCCAATTGTGATGACTCCTGGGCGAGCTTCTCGAAGATATCGTTGATGAAGCTGTTCATGATCCCCATAGCCTTGCTCGAAATCCCAATATCGGGGTGCACCTGTTTGAGGACCTTGAAGAGGTAGATCTTGTATGTCTCGATGCTCTTCTTGACCTTCTTTTTCTTCTTCAAATCGCTACCGCCTTCCTTCGAGATCTTCTTCTCGGCCTTCGCCGCAGCTTTCTCCGCCGCCACTGGCATCTTCTCCGGATCGATGACTTGGCGTTTTCTTGGTTCAAACCTAATTTTGCATCCTATTTATGGTTGATCAGTGTTCCTTCTTTTATCTATGTGAAAACTGAAAACCTAGTTCTCTGATTGTGTGTATTTGCTATTCACGCTTTGAGTAAATTTTGTTGATTTTTGAGTAAACTGTATCACAGATCAAAGAAATGAAGAAAATTGTATATTCTCATTAATCAGTAAAACAGAGTACAAAAAGAGGTATATATACACGAAGAAGAAGCAAAAACTAACTAATCAACTCTGTCACGTGTTACATATCCTACAGCTAACCTTTACACGTGAACTAACAAGTCCTTTACATATTAACTCAAGCTACATGTCGTTTTTACTTGTTTTATGTCTTCATTTGTGTCGTTTAGCTTCACACCTGTTCTGCAGATACCCTTGTAGCTTTGACCCTCTTCTATCAAGCTTACTTGATCTTGCTCAGACCTGTTTCTTCCATTCTGATACTCCCCCTCAAGGGTAGCTGCTGAATGAATATTAATCATTCCCATTTTGCAAACCAGAGTTGAGAATTGACTAAAACTCAATGCCTTAGTCAATAAATCTGCAAGTTGGCAATGAGTTCTAACATGATTCAATTTAATTACTTTCTCTAACACTTTATCTCTAACCACATGGCAATCTATCTCAATGTGCTTGGTCCTTTCATGAAACACTGGGTTTGATCCAATGTGTAGGGCTGCTTCACTATCACAAAACAACAAAGCCTCCCTTTTGTGTTCAACTCCAATGTCCTTAAGAAAATACAATATCCACACTATTTCACAAGTAGCCACTGCCATTGCTCTATACTCTGCTTCTGCAGATGATCTAGAGACTGTTGATTGTTTCTTGGACTTCCATGAGACTAAGGAATCACCAATGAAAACACTATAGCCTGTGACAGACCTCCTGGTGTCAGGACAAGCAGCCCAGTCAGAGTCTGTGAAGCCTTTTACATGCAAATCCGTGCTAGCTGAAAACAGAAGACCCTTACCTGGTTCATTCTTCAAATATTGGAGCACTCTATGCACTGCATTCAGATGTGGTTTCCTTGGCTTGGACATGTACTGGCTCAACCTATGGACAGCAAATGTAATGTCTGGCCTAGAGATTGTTAAGTACAATAACCTTCCAATAAGTCTTCTATAAGCACTAGGATCCTTAAGCTCTTCCCCTTCATACTTGCTTAACCTTACATTTTGTTCCATTGGTGTTTTGGCTGGTTTACAGCCTAACAAGCCAGCATCACTTAGCACTTCTAAAGTTTATTTTCTTTGACACATTGATATTCCCTTATCTGACCTTGCAATCTCTAAACCAAGAAAATACTTCAAGTCACCTAAATCCTTCAACTTAAACTTCTGATCCAGCAACACCTTAAACTGATCAACTTCTTCCTTGTCATTACAAGCTATCAACACATCATCTACATAGATCAACAAAACCATAAAGCAATGACCCTTTTGTCTAGTAAACAAAGAGTAATCTGCCTTAGACTGTTTGAAGCCCAACTGAACCAAGGTAGAAGAAAATTTGGCAAACCATTGTCTGGAAGCCTGTTTCAGCCCATAAAGTGACTTATTCAACTTACAAACCATCTCCCCCTTGCTCTGAAACCCTGGTGGAAGAGACATATAAACCTCCTCAGACAAATCCCCATGTAAGAAAGCATTGTTAACATCTAGCTGCCCAAGATACCAACCCTTTACAGCAGCCACAGCCAAGAGACACTTCACAGAAACCATTTTTGCAACAGGTGAGAAAGTTTCATTGTAATCAACCCCTTCCTTTTGTGTGAAACCCTTGGCAACCAACCTAGCCTTATACCTCTCAAGAGAACCATCTGACTTGTACTTGACTTTATAAACCCACTTACAGCCAATGGGTTTCTTATTTGGAGGTAAAGGTGTCAAGGTCCAAGTATTATTAGCTTCTAGAGCTGCAATCTCAGTAGCCATGGCTTCTTGCCATTTAGGATTAGACACAGCTTGATAATAGTACAAAGGCTCAACAATGGAGGAGATAGAACAGCAAAAATGTTTATAGGAAGGAGAAAGGGAATGATAAGACAAGTGAGAAGATAAAGGGTGAGAGGTACCTGTATGAAAAACAGTGGCAGTGGGAATTGAGGATACCTGATTGCAGTGATATGCCTGAAGATAAGAAGGCTGTTTATGGACCCTATCAGACTTTCTAATAGGCACAGGATCAGCCAAAGGCTCAGGTGGTTCAATAGGAACATCATGTAAAAACTCATCATCAAGATCAGTGTGCACAGCAAGAATAGAATCATCAGTGTGCACAGCAGGCAAAGAAGGAGAAGTAAGAATGTGATCAAAAGGATCAGAAGAAACAGAAGGAAAACAAGGCAAAGGAATGGACTGAGAAGAATCAGAACAAGGGGCAGAAGCAGAATTAAAGGGAAAAACAGTTTCATGGAATACAACATCCCTAGAAATGAAAATGGAATGGGACTGAAGGTCATACAACTTATAACCTTTCACATTGAAGGGATAACCAAGGAAAACACACCTCCTTGCTCTTGGAGAAAATTTTGGTCTAGAAGAGGCAACAGTGGAGGCAAAACATTCACAACCAAAAACTCTCAAATGTTCATAAGAAGGAGGATGTTTAAAAAGAAGTTCATAAGGAGCTTTATTGTGAAGTGGAGCTGATGGCAATCTATTAATCAAATATGCAGCTGTTAGAATGCAATCACCCCAGAATTTAAGAGGAACATTAGACTGAAAATGGAGAGCCCTAGCTATGGACAGCAAATGTTGATGTTTTCTCTCCACAACAGAATTTTGTTGTGGAGTATAAACACAACTATGTTGATGGACAATGCCATTAGAGTTGAAAAAATCAGGCATATTAAATTCCATAGCATTATCAGTTCTAATAGACTTAATTTTGCAACCAAATTGAGTAAGTACCATAGAATAAAATGAAGTGATGAGGGACCTAACTTCTGATTTAGATTTCATTAAGTAAACCCAAGTGGCACGGGTTGCATCATCAACCACAGTAAGAAAGTACTTAAAACCATCCAAAGTAGAAGTAGCATAAGGACCCCAAACATCCAAATGAATCAAATCAAAGGCACAAGAACTGATCTTATTATTGAATGGAAAAGGCAAACGTTTCTGTTTGGCCAAAGGACAGATGTTACAAAGATCATTACAAGCCTTTTGTAAACAAGGAAGAAAATGAGCTAAAGCATGAAGTTTAACATCTGATGGGTGTCCTAGCCTTTCATGCCAAAGAGAGGAGAGATTGGTTGAAGACAAGGCAGCAGTAAAAGGATGGAAAAAAGTACTTAATTTGTGGTGAACAAGAAAATCTGAGAGAGCAGTGGCAGAATGCTGATGTGAAGAACCACACTGCAATAGGTACAGTCCATCAACTGCATGTCCCACTCCAATCGTTCTCCAAGTGAGAAGGTCCTGTATAAAACAGTAAGAGGACAAAAGAACAAGGCAATTTGGTTGAATTTTAGTGAAAGAACTGACAGAGAAAAGGTTAAATGTAAAAGAGGGAACACATAGCACATTGTGAAGAGTAAGAGAAGGGGACAAAATCACAGTGCCAATATGTGTGACAGAGGCTGTTTCTCCATTAGGCAATTGAACCATGGATTGATTGATAGCAGTGATAGAAGTCAAAAGATGAGCAGAACATACTATATGGTCAGTGGCACCAGTGTCAATGACCCAAGTACTAGAATTATATGCTCTTCTATTGACAACTTGGGCAGAAAATACTGAATGTGTAAGAGCCATACCTGCCATGGAACAAGCATTAGATGTCACCACATTAGCCATGGCATTGGTAAGAGAATTGGACCCTTGAACAGAAGTGTCTAATGGAGAACTAGGGACCCCAATCAAAGCAAGAAGCTGTTGATATTGCTCTGGAGTGAAGACTGGTGTCATGGAACTTGAAGCAGGCAGAAATGATAAATCTTGGGACTGTGGCTGAGGCTGTGGAAAAGTCACTTGATGTGCCATTGTAGTCTTGCCCTTGAACTTGTAACCAGGGGGAAATCCATGCAACTTATAACATTTATCAATAGTGTGACCAGTCTTACCACAGTGAGTACAGATAGGCCTCTCTTTTCCCTTAATTCCATTATTGCCAACATAGTTAATCCCAGAATTAACATGAAAATTCTGTGATTTAGCAGCTAAAGCAGTTGACTCTACTCTTGGATTGGAACTGTGAATAGCAGACCTCTGTGTTTCTTCTTGAATCATTAAGGAATACACTTTGTTGAGAGAGGGAAAAGGATCCATAAGCAAGATTTGTGTTCTTACTTGTGAAAAGGAATCATTAATCCCCATCAAAAATTTCATAACAGACTGTCTAGATTGTAAATCACTAAGCCTAGTGTTCACATTACACGTGCATTTGCCACAAGTGCAAGAAGGAAAAGGACTATTATTTTGCAATTGATCCCAGAGAACCTTTAACTGAGTGAAGAAGTCAGTAATTGTAGTCTCACCTTGATGAAGATCTGCAATTTCCTTTTGAAGATTGTAAATCTTGGGACCATTCTGTTGAGCCAACCGATTCCTCAAATCATTCCAAATTCCCAACGCAGTGTCCTCATAGATGATACTAGCTTGAAGTTTGGGTGAAACTGAATTTGTCAACCAAGTTCCTACCATATTGTCACACCTAATCCAAGCTTGAACAGCCGAAGGTGTAGAAACCAATGGAGATGACAAGGTGAGAGTACCATCGATGAATCCTAGCTTATTTTTGGTGAGCAGAGCTTTCCTCACTGCTCGTGCCCAAGCTGAGTAATTCTCACTCCCTGTCAATGGCTGAGTCACAAGCACAGTGCCTGGACTTTCTCCATGGTGCAAAAACAGGGGATCATCCATTGGAGAATCCTGAGAAGATGGAGGAGCACGTTCAGTTGTAGGAGTTGAAGAAGTAGCAGTGGAAGCCATTGATAACAAGGACAAGCTTTGGCAAAGACGAAAGAAAAGGAATTGAAGAAGGAAATCTTTGGCAAAGAGGAAAGAAAAAGAATTTGAAGAAGGAAATATCAAAGAAAAACTTTGAAGAAATACCAAACCCTAGAACAGAGATTGGGAAAAATCAAGAACAAGCACCAAACCCTAGAACAGAGATTGGGAAATATCTAAGAACGAAGAAATACTGCGAGAATTCCAGTAAAGTTGCTCTGATACCATATCACAGATCAAAGAAATGAAGAAAATTGTATATTCTCATTAATCAGTAAAACAGAGTACAAAAAGAGGTATATATACACGAAGAAGAAGCAAAAACTAACTAATCAACTCTGTCACGTGTTACATATCCTACAGCTAACCTTTACACGTGAACTAACAAGTCCTTTACATATTAACTCAAGCTACATGTCGTTTTTACTTGTTTTATGTCTTCATTTGTGTCGTTTAGCTTCACACCTGTTCTGCAGATACCCTTGTAGCTTTGACCCTCTTCTATCAAGCTTACTTGATCTTGCTCAGACCTGTTTCTTCCATTCTGATAAACTGAGATTGGTTTTTGAGTAAATTGTGTGTATTCATGCATTGAGATTGGTACATTTGTTGAATTTTTTTTTCTCTGTAAAAATTTGAGGGAGGGAGACAAGGGGAGTTGAAGTTTCTGCATCTTGAAGAATTCTCATTTAGTTTCTTTTTTTTGTTCTTGCTTTTACTGCCATTGATATTTTGCAGTTCGCAATAATGATTTTTTATTGGTTAACTCTTACAGTTAAGATTTGAGGAAATTATACATTGATAGTCATCCATAAAGTGATTTTTTGGGGGCAGATTAATATTTCTGCAATCTCTCTTACCCACTCTCTGATTTGTTTCGACATTGAAGGTTCTTTTTTTATTTTTTATTCATCCATGTGCATTTTTTTAGTTGGATTAATATAGATGATACTGCCATTGGGTTTTATAGTTGATGAAGTAGCTAAGGAATTTGAGAATGTTATTTTTATTGTTTGGAATTTTAGTTCTTATTGAAGATTCAGGTGTATCAATGAGTGCATAGGTAGTGTTTGTGAAAATGTCTGAATGAGTTTTTATGTTTATGTATTTTGTTCTTTGTTGGTGATTTATCATGGGCTTGCATGTTCCTTTTGCTTTTTATTCTTTGGATCTCATGTAAGTATTTTAAATAGCATTATTTAATTTACATTTTCCCACAAATTTTCATTTATATAATTTGATTAATTCTTTTGTCATTATTGTTGTGAAAAAGTGAGAGCAATTTTAAGGCTTTGATCTTCTAGATTAGTTATGAATTAGATCTATGATATCGAGCAAGAGAGAGGGACTGAAAACAAGAAGATTCAATGTCACATTTTAAAATGTTTACCTGATTAAATGAATATCAAGATTTAGGGCAGTTGTCATATGATAAGTATCTTGCTAATTGTCTTAAATGATGGTCTGTGTACACCATCCATTTCTTTGTTTACAGATTTATTTACTCATACAAGTCAATTTTCTTTACATCTTTGTTTAATTATGACAATGAATTTATTTGTTTGCTGGCTTCTGGAATTGAATTTTGTTATTCTTATTTACAAAGACTAGTTGGTGTAGAAATCGAGTAATAAATCAAATACATTTTTCCAAGTTTTAACCATTTATCTGCAAGAGTTACCAAAAAAAGTATTAGTATGAATTATACATAGAGATGAAGTGGAATGGCTCAAGGAAAACTAAGGTTAGAAGAATTGTTCTAAATTGCGATTGGCTTGAGCTTGCTTGCTAATTTTTTTATAACAGCATTCCCTGTGATTTAATTATTGTTTACTTTTAGATGTTGTATTTCTTGTGCCAACGACAATAATTATGTTTACTTGTAATTTCTTTTGCTGATGAACACCATTCTAAATGATATAGAGAAAATTAATTTTGAATCAAAGGATGATGTGAGGGAATCATAATATTCTCTAATCAGTTTGAAGTTGTTTTTTCACCTGGTTGAGTCTATTGTTTGGTTAGCACCTGCTGTCCTTTAAGACTAGCTTAGCCTATTCCTGGCCTCGTAGTCTGGGTCTGGTTAACATGGCTGGCCCAAACTAACTTATTGCTCAAAAACTCCAATTCTTACTGCTTAGTTGAGTTTAGATTGTGGTATTTGAACGCACAGGGTATGAAAGAGCACCTTATCTTGGTAGTAGATTTCTCACTTAATTGGAAGAGTAACGAAAAAACTAAGGACACACACCGGCTTGGTACATAGGCAGAGACCCTATTAAACAATGGATAAAATTTTGAGTTGATATTTATCTATTTTGCGAAAATGTACAAGCATTTCTTTATGCTCATGGAACAAATTTCACAGATTGGCAAAATCAGGTGATTAGTACAAAGGATTCTTCCTTTCTACAAAATTGTCCCCCCTCCCCCCCTCCCTTCTTCTAATTCATCTTCTTTTTACTGCAATTTATGTCAACTATATCATATAGCATGAAGTTTCGAAACCTTCTCTAAGTATTCCAGACTAGAAAATCAAATCTATCTTTTGTTAAAATTGGTGGCAATTGAAACGTGCCAGGCTTGTAGACTAAACTAGTTTTGAATGCTTAGTTGAATTTTTATTGATGTTTCAGGTTTTTGAAGCTAGAGAGAGGATATATGAAGGAGACTCTTGTAGCAGATAACACAATACAGAGAGAAATTTATGTTTATTTTTTATATTTATTTTTAAAAATGATCCTATAATTCCTTGCTCTGTCTTTATATTAACATTATGTCAAAATGTTATGATATTATTATGGTGCAATGTAAATGATGAGTAAAAGATCTTGTGAGCATTGGTCTCTTTCCCAGTAACTTGTAATGAAGCATGTATATAGGTACTGTGGGCTTTTTTATCTGAGCAGTCAGGATTGCGGCAACTGAATGATTTGTACAGTGCCTTTTGATATATATAGATTAAGTTAAACATGACTCGTTATAAATTGAAACAAAATCTAAAAAGCCAGTGATGTAACAGAGATTCTCAGTTATACAAGACAATCACTCATTATCGCTTATCAGGACTAAGAAAATAACTTTTTTTTTTTTGGGGGTGAAAATGGAGAATATATTAAATATTTAAAAGCAAAGTACATCAAGTAAGTCCATTAGACACATGTAGTTGGTGTCAGTTTACAAAAGGATTCATAGAGCACTCTCTAGGAGTGCATTTCTGCACAAGCTTATTAAGATGAACATTGTGCATATATTTCCAGTTGATTGCTTGGCTCCCTTCCCCTTGTTGCTAACCTGTCCGCCACTCCCCTTGCCTCATGGTAAGTATGATGTAGACTGACCATCCAATCTCTTGCCAGAGTATCCAGCAAGAGACTGACCGTCCAGTCTCTTGCTCGAAGCTCAGCTATATCATTTGTTGTTAGAGCATCCACAGCAGTGGAGTTATATTTTTAGCTATTTAATACCACAAAAAGTTACTTTATCTATGTTACTTACTCATTTTACAAAATATCTTACAGCAGTGGATTTATTTTAACTTTCAACGCAATAAAATAATATAAAACATTACAATAAAATATTCATCATATACAGCATCATCATCTCTATCTTTTTCTCTCTCTTCCTCTTCGTCTCTCTCTTCTCTGATACAAAGCAAGCAAACCACCACACCACAGCAACAATCACACCACGGCAAAAATCACACCACGACAATCACACCAACACACCACAGCAACCCACGGATCAACAACCTACCACCACTGACCCACAAGGCACCACAAAAAGTTACTTTATCTATTTTACTTACTTATTTTACAAAATATCCTACAGCAGTGGATCTATTTTAACTTTCAACACAATAAAATAATATAAAACATTACAATAAAATATTCATCATATACAGCATCATCATCTCTATCTTTTTCTCTCTCTTCCTCTTCGTCTCTCTCTTCTCTGATACAAAGCAAGCAAACCACCACACCACAGCAACAATCACACCACGGCAAAAATCACACCACGACAATCACACCAACACACCACAGCAACCCACGGATCAACAACCTACCACCACCGACCCACAAGCCAGAATCCACCGACCCACATCCACGAAATCCACTGATCCACAAGCCACAATCCAATCAGACCACACCCACGGCACAAACCCAGCACAAACACAAACTCAGCACACATACACAAATCTAGCACAAACTCAGTGGCGATGGGGCTTGGAGAGATGGGGTCTCGACTCACCAGAACCACTCAACCTGCACTCACCAAAACCACTCGACTTGCAGCCACCAGAATTGAAGGTCAATTTGCTCGAGCACCACTGCGGTCAGCGAGCTCGTCGACAAAGCAAAGAGGGGATGAGGGAGGCGCTAGAGGAAAAAAATGAGAAGGAAAAAACAGAAGAAAAAAGAGAAGTCGGAGAGAGAGAGAGAGAGAGAAAGAAAGAAAAAGAAAAAAATTTAATGAGAGAAGAGAGAGAAATTTAATAATTTTTTTTTTAGCTTCTTGCTACAGTGCACATTTATTTATGGATGTGCACGATAACAAGAAGCTAAAAAAATTTAGGTATGCCTCCACTGCTGCAACATGTATTTTGGTGTTTTGGTAGAGCTAAAATAGCTATATAGCTATTTAACTCCACTGCTGCAAATGCTCTTAAGCCTGTACGTGAATAAAATCCAGTGATCCATCTCCCATGTGAATTTCTTATTACCTAAGGTACTATCATCGGTATTTAGAGTTACAAAAGGATCAACAGGAGGTTTCCAAGATATATTTAAGATGCATTTGGGAATATTAGAAGCTCTAGGATGGATGAGAAGAAGAAACTCTGAAGAGAGGTGAAGGGTTTTGTGCACCATTTGGTTATGGGTGGCAGATGGGGGATTATAATTGTGAATTTCTGGATGCTATTGAATAATATATTCTTTCAACCAAGAAGCTAGGGGTAACAAAAAGAAATTAATGGGTCTTTGTCCAGGATAAGCTATCCAAACATCTTTGGCCCATATACAATCCCTTATAACATGCAAAGTAGTTTCAAGAAGATTACATCTTGGACAAACATGAGAAAAATCAAGAAGTATATTAGCCAAAAAAGTTCGATAATGCTTTTAAAAAAAAAAAAAACTTAATGCTTCATTTTAATTTTCATGAAAAATTAATAAAAATCTTTTTTAGAAAAAATCAAGGCTCAACACACAATTTTGACAAAAATCGAAAAACAAGCTGACTGACTGAACTGAATAGGTGACTAGAGGCTACCTCTCATTCTGTCGCTGGTTCGGTGAAGTGGTTGGAATTGAATATGATATTTCACTACAAACCGAACCGCACGGATATATGTATGTATATCTCACAAAACCCATCCTCTCTCTCTCTCTCTCTCCAAAGTCCAAACCCAGAAACCCACACTCATACCAAACCCAAAAACCCATACCAAACCCAATAATCCAGTAAGCTAGAAACCTAGAAATCCAAATAATCAAAGTATATCTAAGACAAATTGTAGCGAATTTGAAGCAAGTTAAGGCCAATCAAAGGTGAGTCTCTTTAACCCTTCATTTTCTCTCTTTGATTTGATATTTTGATATATGGGTTTTAATTTTTTTGATATGGGGGTCTGATTTAGGATTTGTGGATTTGATTAGTGGATTTTGGCTGTAGGTTAGATTTGGAAAATTTGTGGGATTTTTGGTTGTGCCAACTGAACTAAGCCACACTAGTGCCCAAAAAGTGGGAAGTCAAAGAACTAATTGTCAGTGATCATGATTGGAGCTAATGAAATGGTAACTGGTTCATAAGGTATGGTGGCAAGTTTGCCGAATAACTGCATCTTGAACACTCCTAAATGTGATCATTAAACTTTGGACCTCTTACTCTAAATTAAATTTTGAAAAAATCTAGGACCATAATATTTTTTACAACTACTTGCCACAAATGTGACATGAGCATGACATAGTGTAATTGGTGAAAAAAATAATGGGTCCATATATAAGTGATGGTTAATCACTTAGAGCATCCACAACAGATGTGATATTTGTGTTAAATGCTATAATATTTGGCATTTGGCACACCAAACACAAAAAATGGAGCTTTATCAGATGTGCTAAATGTGTTAAATTTTTACAACATGCTACAGTATCCTTACAATTTTGGCACGGTACGGATGAAGAATGGTATAAGTTTTAATATTTTTTTATTCTCTTTTCTCTCTCCTCTCTCTTCACTTTATTCTTTTCTCTTCTCTTTCACTGGTTCCCTCTCACCGATTCCCTCTCTCTTATAAATTGTTGATCTTGATCCATCAATCAATCACTATAATGGCTACCACCGGCAACGAGAATATCAATGCTAAGTTGGTGAGATTTTTTTTCTTCTTTAATTTAAGATCAGTTCGACTGTGCAAATTCTGATGTGGTTTGATTTGATTTTGAAGAATTTTCTCTTCTGGATGATTTTTTATGCAAATTCTAATGTGGGTTTTGCTTTTTTTTCAAGAATTTTCATTTTTTGCTTGGTTGTTTGATAATTTTGATGCAATTTCTAATATGGGTCAATGATTTTATTTTGGGTTGTTTGCAATTTTGATGCAATTTTTTTAATGTTGGTTTGCTTTGATTCTTAAGGGTTTTGATTGGGTTGTGCTGGGCATATGCAAATTTTGATGTGAGTCTTAGCTCTGAAGGATTTTGTCTGTGTTGAGCTTAATTTTTGGTGCAATCTTGTTATTTTTCAGTTCTTGGATTTGCTTATGCTTTTCATTCAAACCCTCAGATGAGGGGTATGAAGCTTTTTTTTCTTTATTTGGTATTTGTGGCTGTCGGTGTTGTTGTGGCCGTGGATATTGGTGGCTATTCACGCTTTGAGTAAATTTTGTTGGTTTTTGAGTAAACTGAGATTGGTTTTTGAGTAAATTGTGTGTATTCATGCATTGAGATTGGTACATTTGTTGAATTTTTTTTTCTCTGTAAAAATTTGAGGGAGGGAGACAAGGGGAGTTGAAGTTTCTGCATCTTGAAGAATTCTCATTTAGTTTCTTTTTTTTGTTCTTGCTTTTACTGCCATTGATATTTTGCAGTTCGCACTAATGATTTTTTTTTGGTTAACTCTTACAGTTAAGATTTGAGGAAATTATACATTGATAGTCATCCATAAAGTGATTTTTTGGGGGCAGATTAATATTTCTGCAATCTCTCTTACCCACTCTCTGATTTGTTTCGACATTGAAGGTTTTTTTTTTTTTTTTTTTATATTCATCCATGTGCATTTTTTTAGTTGGATTAATATAGATGATACTGCCATTAGGTTTTATAGTTGGTGAAGTAGCTAAGGAATTTGAGAATGTTATTTTTATTGTTTGGAATTTTAGTTCTTATTGAAGATTCAGGTGTATCAATGAGTGCATATGTATTGTTTGTGAAAATGTCTGAATGAGTTTTTATGTTTATGTATTTTGTTCTTTGTTGGTGATTTATCATGGGCTTGCATGTTAATTACTTTTGCTTTTGCAGTTAAGAACTAAACTTGAGAAAAAAGAGACTGTGGAGTAAGTGGAATTGGAGAAAGAAACTATTTTGGCTTTTTATTCTTTGGATCTCATGTAAGTATTTTAAATAGCATTATTTAATTTACATTTTCCCAGAAATTTTCTTTTATATAATTTGATTAATTCTTTTGTCATTATTGTTGTGAAAAAGTGAGAGCAATTTTAAGGCTTTGATCTTCTAGATTAGGTATGAATTAGATCTATGATATCGAGCAAGAGAGAGGGACTGAAAACAAGGAGATTCAATGTCACATTTTAAAATGTTTACCTGATTAAATGAATATCAAGATTTGAGGCAGTTGTCATATGATAAGTATCTTGCTAATTGTCTAAAATGATGGTCTGTGTACACCATCCACGTCTTTGTTTACAAATTTATTTACTCATACAAGTCAATTTTCTTTACATCTTTTTTTAATTATGACAATGAAGTTATTTGTTTGCTGTCTTCTGGAATTGAATTTTGTTATTCTTATATACAAAGACTAGTTGGTGTATAAATCAAGTAATAACTCAAATACATTATTCCAAGTTTTAACAATTTATCTGTAAGAGTTACCAAAAAAATTATTAGTATGAATTATACATAGAGATGTAGTGGAATGGCTCAAGGAAAACTAAGGTTAGATGAAGTGTTCTAAATTGTGCGTGGGTTGAGCTTGCTTGCTAATTTTATTATAACAGCATTCCCTGTGATTTAATTATCGTTTACTTTTAGATATTGTATTTCTTGTGCCAACAACAATAATTATGTTTACTTGTAATTGCTTTTGCTGATGAACACCACTCTAAATGAAATAGAGAAAATTAATTTTGAATCAAAGGATGATGTGAAGGAATCATAATATTCTCTAATCAGTTTGAAGTTGTTTTTAACCTGGTTGAGTCTATTGTTTGGTTAGCACCTGCTGTCCTTTAAGACTAGCCTGGCCTATTCCTGGCCTCTTAGTCTGGGTCTGGTTAACATGGCTAGCCCAAACTAACTTATTGCTCAAAAACTCCAATTCTTACTGCTTAGTTGAGTTTAGATTGTGGTATTTGAACGCACAGGGTATGAAAGAGCACCTTAATTTGGTAGTAGATTGTTTCTCGCTTAATTGGAAGAGTAACGAAAAAACTAAGGACACACATCGGCTTGGTACATAGGCATAGACCCTATTAAGCAATGGATAAAATTTTGAGTTGATATTTATTTATTTTGCGAAAATGTGCAAGCATTTCTGTATGCTCATGGAACAAGTTTCACAGATTGGCAAAATCAGATTATATTACAAAAGATTCTTCCTTTCTACAAAATTGTCCCCCCTTCCCCCCCTTCCCTTCTTCTAATTCGTCTTCTCTATACTGCAATTTATGTCAACTATATCATATAGCATGAAGTTTTGAAACCTTCTCTAAGTATTTCAGACTAGAAAATCAAATCTATCTTTTGTTAAAATTGGTGGCAATTGAAACGTGTCAGGCTTGTAGACTAAACTAGTTTTGAATGCTTAGTTAAATTTTTATTGATGTTTCAGGTTTTTAAAGCTAGAGAGAGGATATATGAGGGAGACTCTTGTAGGCTTGTAGCAGATAACACAATACAGGGAGAAATTTATGTTTATTTTATATATTTATTTTTAAAAATGATTCCTTGCTCTATCTTTATATTAACATTATGTCAAAATGTTAAAATATTATTATAGTGCAATGTAAATGATGATTAAAAGATCTTGTGATCAGCACTGGTCTCTTTCCCAGTAACTTGTAATGAAGCATGTCTATAGGTACTGTGGGCTTTTATACCTGAGCAGTCAGGATTGCGGCAACTGAATGATTTGTACAGTGCCTTTTGATATATATAGATTAAGTTAAACTTTACTCATTATAACCTAGTGGGGTTGGCCGAGTGGTTGGGCACTCGGTTTTAAAGTGGCTGTCTTGGGTTTGACTAGGAGCTCCCTAGTTCAAGCGTAGGCACTCTAAAAGGCCAGTGATTTAGTAGATATTCTCAGTTTTACAAGACAATCACTCATTATCACTTATCAGGACTAAGAAAAGAACTTTTTTTTTTTGGGTGAAAATGGAGAATTTAATTAATATTTAAAAGCAAAGTACATCAAGTATGTCCATTAGACCAAGTATTTGGTGTCTGTTTACAATAGGATTCATAGAGCACTCTCTAGGAGTGCATTTCTACACCAGGTTATTAAGATGAACATTGTGCATATATTTCCAGTTGATTGCTTTGCTCCCTTCCCCTTTTTGCTAGCCTGTCCGCCAATCCCCTTGCCTCATGGTAAGTATGATGTAGACGGACCGTCCAGTCTCTTGCCAGGAGTATCCAGCAATCACAAATTAAAGAGGCGAAGGCCAAAGCCATATGATCAGGAAAAGTTAGACATTTAATAACTAAGGTAGAGTCTACCTCTATATTTAAAAAATTTATGCCTGCATCCCAAGCCAAAGATAGCCATTGTCTAACTGCTCAAAGCTCAGCTATATTATTCGTTGTTAAGCCTATATGTGAATAAAATCCTGTGATCCATCTCCCATGTGAATTTCTTATTACCTAAGGTACTATCATCGGGATTTAGAGTGACAAAAGTATCAACAGGAGGTTTCCAAGATATATTTAAGATGCATTTGGGAATATTAGAAACTCTAGGATGGATGAGAAGAAGAAACTCTGAAGAGAGGTGAAGGGTTTTGAGCACCATTTGGTTACAGGTGGCAGATGGGGGTTTATAATTGTGAATTTCTGGATGCTATTGAATAAGATATTCTTTCAACCAAGAAGCTAGGGGTAACAAAAAGATGTTAATGGGTCCTTGTCCAGGAAGAGCAATCCAAACATCTTTGGCCCATATACAATCCCTTATAACATGCAAAGTAGTTTCAGGAAGATTACATCTTGGACAAACATGAGAAAAATCAAGAAGTATATTAGCCAAAAAAGTTCGATAATGCTTTTAAGAAAAAAAAAATAATGCTTCATTTTAACTTTCATGAAAAATTAATTAAAATCTTTTTTAGAAAAAATCAAGGCTCAACACACAATTTTGACTAAAACCGGAAAACAAGCCGATTGATTGAATTGAAATAGGTGACTGGAGACTACCTCTCATTCGGTCGCTAGTTAGGTGAAGTGGTTGGAATTGAATATGGTATTTCACTACAAATCGAACCGCACTGATATATGTATGTATATCTCACAAAACCTATCCTCCTCATGTAGTCATGCTCTCTCTCTCTCTCTCTCTCTCTCTCCAAAGTCCAAACCTAGAAACCTTTACTCATACCGATCCCAAAAACCCACACCAAACCCAATAATCCAGTCAGCTAGAAACCTAGAAATCCAAATAATCAAAGTATATATAAGACAAATTGTAGCGAATTCGAAGCATATTAAGGTCAATCAAAGGTGAGTCTCTTTATCCCTTGATATTTTCTCTTTGATTTGATATTTTGATATAGGTTTTAATTTTTTTGATATTTGGGTTTGATTTGTTGGATCTATGGGTTTGATTTAGGATTTGTGGGTTTGATTAGTGGATTTTGGTTGTAGGTTAGATTTGGGAAATTTGTGGGATTTTTGGTTGTACCAACTGAACTAAGCCACACTAGTGCCCAAAAATTGGGAAGTCAAAGAACTAATTGTCGGCGATCATGATTGGAGCTAATGAAATGGTAACTGGTTCCTAAGGTATGGTGGCAAGTTTGTCAAATAACTGCATCGTAAACACCCCTAAATGTGAGCATTGAACTTTGGACCTCTTACTTTAAATTAAATTTCAAAAAATTTTAGGACCATAATATTTTTTACAACTACTTGCCACAACTATGACATGAGCATGACAGAGTGTAATTGGTGAAATTAATCACTTACCATTTGCAACATCAGAGTTGTGGGTCTTATGACAAATCAGTTATGAAATAATTTGTGATCTAGAACTACTCTTAAATTTCGCACAAAGATAAAACTTGCCATTTGTAATTTATATTTTATAGTAAATATTACAAGAAATTTAAACGATATTTCACAGCTAGTCACCACGAAGTCTCTGTCCTTTGCCATGCTAATTGCTATGAAGCATTATTTTTCTTAGGGAAAAGATGAACCAGCTGTGAAGCATTGTTTAAATCGAGAGACATTTAATAATATTTAAAAACTTGTATAAAAAAAATAATATTTAATAACTTATAGCCTCGTCAAGGCAAAAATAGCTAAATACCACTATTTGAGAAATATTTAGGCACTTTTTTAAAACTCGAGTTTCTAAAACTCGAGTTTGACATGGAACTCGAGTTTCTAAAACTCGAGTTTGACATGGAACTCGAGTTTAAGAAAATTGAGTACCATAAAAAATGCCACATGGAACTCGATTATGTAGAGTTACAATGTGTTACTCAAGTTTAAGACACTCAAGTATTATGTAAGAACAGTCAACAATTGTGGTTGTGGGTTTCTCTTTTTTCTTTCTTTTGTCAGGGTCACAGGGGAAAAAGTAGTGAAAAAGGTAGTGAAAGAGTTTGAAACACTAATAATTTTGAAAAATAGTAGTATTTGGCTATTTTTGCCACTTGGTCACTGCGAAATCTAGGACAAAATGGGCTTCTGCCCATTTCGGGAAAATTATATAGGGAAATGCCCCCCTTCCCAAACTAAATAGGAAAATGTCCCTCTTTTAAAACTCGATTTTTGATAAATCGAGTTAGGAAAAAAAAAATTTCTGAAGCCCTATACTGGCGTTTTAAGAAGCCTATAGTGACGTTTTAAAGACCTATAGTGACTTTTTTAACTCGACTTCAAAGAAATCGAGTTATAGGTTAAAAAAACGCCACTATAGGTCGATTTCATTGAAGTCGAGTTAAAAAACGTCACTATAGGTCCTTAAAACATCACTATAGGCTTCTTAAAATGCCACTATAGGGTTTCAGAAATTTTTTTTTTTTCTAACTTGATTTATCAAAAATCGAGTTCTAAAATATGGACATTTCCCTATTTAGTTTGGAAAGAGGGGCATTTCCCTATATAATTTCCCCGAAAATGGCAGAAACCCATTTTGTCCGCAAAATCACCCAACTTTATAGAAAGAAGAAGACTTGTTGACTTGACTCAGAACAGGGGATGCGAAATTGTGAACAATCTCCCTCTACCTGTCATCTCACCCTCCCTCTCTCTCTTACACACACACACACACACGGAGAAAGAACAATATTCATTCCTTTATTATTAAACGGGAAACTTATCTAGTAGGAATTAAATCAGGCATTGTTTCAGGAGAGTTTCGATCGGTAAGTTCTCAATTTTCTCACATAATCATCACTTTTATATCTTTACTTTTACTTCGCCCTTGAGATTAAAAATCCACATCAAATTGTTTTCTCTTTGCTTAATTTTCTTTCCTTTTAATATTTTTCTCTTCTTTTTAATTGAACGTATCTTCTTCTTGGTTTTTTTTTTTTTTTTTTTTTTTTTTTTTTTTGGTGTGGATCTATATTATAGCGCTAGATTTACAGGTTTCCATAAGCACCCAGGAAGCCTCAACTTCATCACCGTCTTCTTTTTTAACGCCTTAGTGGACATACGATGTCTTTCTTAGTTTTAGATGCAAGGACACCCGTAAAAACTTTACGGATCATCTATATAATGCTTTGAAAAATAAAGGCATTTTGACCTTTAGGGACTATGAAAAACTTGAGAGAGGAAAATTCATCTCACAAGAGCTCGTGAAAGCTATAGAAGAATCGAGATTTGCCATTGTTATTTTCTCAATAAACTATGCGTTTTTAACATGGTGTTTGGATGAACTAGTGCATATTGTTAGATGCAGGAAAGAGAAGGGATTGAAAGTTTTGCCAATTTTTTACCATGTGGATCCATCTGATGTACGGAAACAGATGAGAACTTTTGGAAAAGCATTTGATGAAAACAAAGAAAGTTTTAAGGAGAGCATAGAGAAGGTGGAAACATGGAGATTTACTTTGAGAGAAGTGGCTAATCTCTCTGGTTGGGATTTACAAAATAGGCATAATTTTCATGACAAATTTATTTCTCCTATATAAACACCCAGTCTTATTTAGTTATTAAAAAATGTAGCATATTATGCATGAATTGAAATATTGCAACATATACTTGTTAAATTTTTGTTATATTATTAGAAATAGTATGTGACCTTTTTTATTTTTTTTATTTATTTATATTTAGCGAGACCCCTTCTTTGGACTTATGGCTTGTTTGGAAGTTTAGAGAGGGAGGAAAGTAGAGGAGAGTAGTAGGGAGGAGAGTAGAGGGGCATAGTTATCATCCATCTTATTTGGATGTTTTAAAAATTAGTAAGGGGGAATGGAGTAATTAGCCCTTTCTCTTGTTTGGATGTTTTAAAAATTATGACGAAAATGAGAGGAAATGATTTAAATAGACAAATTTACCCCTATTTGTAAATGGACTTGCAACATTGGTCTATGATTAATTTGTTAGATTAAATAATTATGACTATAGCATGCAATATTTGTTTTTTGATAATTTTTTTTTTATGTGAATTAAATAATCAACATTGGTTTATGATTAAATATTTTTTGTGCTTTTTTATTATACTAAAAAAAACCATACTTAATTGATAATAATTAAAATAAGAAAAAAAATGTTTGGTTTGTTTGTTTACTGAAAAAATCAACAAAATATTATAGTGGGTCGTATTGGAAGAAGAACGGTAGGTTCTCATTGCTTTCGAATCTGTTCAGGTCCAGATCTGAGAAATTGGAATCGGATCCTAGGGTTTCGACTCATGAGCCTTCGGCTACTACTACTACTGCGACTACTACTGCTTCTACGAGTTCGTCTTCTTTGTCTTGGTTCATCACGATCTTCGCTAGCTGCATGAAGAAGAAGTCGTGGCTTTTCGTTTACGACGAGTCCACCGTGGAGAGAAAGCCTCGTCCATGAGCTAATCGGGGAATGTCACCGGCAAGAACTGGCGATTTCGACGAGGACTGCGAACATTCGCCGCTCGTTTGGTTTTCCAGAATGTGCGGATTGAGAAAATTTTTTTCAAACATTATTTTCTCAAGAAAAAAAAAAACGTGAATTTATTTTATATAATCGGTTTGTAATTTTGTTAAATTAGAAATGGTAAATTGGGGAATTCATTTGGTCAATAATTTATCTACTCTACTCTTCCTCCAAATCTCTCCAATTTGGAGGAATTAAAAATGAGGGGTTAGAGGTAGTTGAAACCCCTCCAAACCTCTCCCACTCCTTCCTTAAAAAACTTCTAAACAAGGTAATTGAATTACTCTCCCTCCCTCTACTCAACTCCCCCTCCTTTTTTAAACATCCAAATAGAGCATTAGGTACACTCCTTTGCAATAATTAAAAAAGAACTATTTTATTTAGGGACATGATTTTTTTTTTAATAATAAGGACTTAAAAATTTTAGATTCTATACTTATATTTACAAGTCCCTGTTCACGAGTTTGTAAATAAAATAATAATAATTTATTCACTTTCTCTCTCTTTCTCTGCACTTCTTCCTCGGTCTCTCTCAATCTCCTAAACTCTCTTCTCTCTCGACTCTTTGCACTACTCTCTCAGTCTCTCTCAATCTCTGAAACTCTCTTCTCTCAACTCTGCCTCGTGATTTTAGGTAGGACCTCTAATTCTCTCATCTCTAAGTTCTCCGTGTTTTAATGGTGGCAGATCGGTGGGTTTGGGTTTTGATTATGGTGGTGGGGACCGTGGGTTGTTGTTTTTATTTTATGGTGTTGATGGTTGGAGTTTGAGGATTGAGGGTGGTGTTCTTTAGATTTTCAGTGGTGGTGGCTGGTTGGTTGGTTCGGTGGTATGGGTGTAGTTGTTTTGGTTGGGGTATGGGTATGTGATTGTTTTGATTTGTTCCAATTTGGGTATGGGCATGTGGTTATTCCGATTTGGGTGTGGTGATGTGGTTGTTCTGATTTGTTTCGATGGGTTTGTGGTGAGTGGTGGATGATGGATGGGTTTGTTGTTTTGGGTCTGTGGTTGGGGCTGTTTGTTGATTGTGGCCGTGGGTTTGCTCGCCGTGGGTCTGGGTTTTGCCTGCTGTGAGTTTGGGTTTTGCACATAGTGGTGGGGATTGTGGGTTGCTACATTTGGTGTTGATGGTGGATTGGTGCTAGTCTATCCACTTCAATTTTTTTTTTTTTTTTTTTTTTTTTTTTTTTTTTTTTTGGCATTGATGGTGGATTGTGGATTTTTGTGAGTTGCTGGTGGTGGTGGTGTTAGGTGTGTGTAGTGCAGCGGTGGTGGGTCTTGTACAAAAAGAATGAGAGGGAAAGAATATATAAAAATAAAGAAATGGCAAATAAATAATTAAAAAAGAATATTTAATTTAAGTGGTTAAAGAATAGAACCGGGATGTATGGTATATTCTAAAATGAGTTGGTATAATAGATAACATAATTTTCTAGATGGTAAAATAGAGACCAATTTACAAACTAGGATGTATGTCACAGATGCACTTCCAACAACTTTGACAAAACTTATCCCAAATACACAAAACTAAATAAAAATGAGAGAATAAGTACATAAAATTTGTCACTAAATAAGCCAACAAAACTTGTACTTAACAAACTATTATCTTCAATATATTTTTTTGGTAAATTAAAATTTACTCTTTGTGATTTGGGATTTCACAAAATTTCAATTATTATATCCATACCCTTAAAGTTTGGACTGATATGAAATCATTAGGATTCTATCCAAATTAATAGATTTTTCCAAATTAATAGATTTTGTATTTTGTGGACAAATTCATCCCTCAATTTCATTTCTTTTTTCCTCTTCCTCTTTCTCCATTGCAGCATCGTAAGCACTAGGGTTGGAATTGTGAGAGGTTATTTCTTCAAGCAAGTCCATAAAATTGCTCACAAGTCTAGCATGTGTGAAAGAACTCTAACTTAGATGGAACCCTAATGGTTTTAGGATTTAAAGAGTAATTGAAACTTTGTATACTAAATTGTGAAATGGCCAAACCAATGGATAAATTATATATATTCAGTTCCTTTGGTAAAATAAGATAAGTTTCGGTGAAAATACTCTATTGATCTTTACATTTTTGGTTAACAGTTAATTTGAACCTTACCGGTAACTCACTAATGTATGGAAAACGTTTACATGGCAAATGGTGTGCATTGTTGAAACACTTGAAGCTTACGTGTCAACTAAAATAGTAATAAAAAAATGCCACATCAACATTTGAATAAAAAAATTAAGGCTAAAATGCAAAACGCACCGTCTAAGTTTGGCTGAAATTCATTTCAATCTTCTACCTTTAATTTTGTTCAATTGAGTTCTCTAAGTTTCAAATTTATTCAATTTAGGCTTTTTGTCCAATTTTGTTAAAAAATTTACTTAAAAAAAATTATTTTCACAATAAAAAAATCTATAAAAGCATGGAACAGTCTGTATAATCATTCAAGCAATAAGAATGTACTCATTTGTTACTCTTCTCTCTTATTTCTAGGAGGTTTAGCTGTCCTCGAATTCAGCTACCACACTTTCCTTAAGCTTTCTCTTCGTCTTAACATACTAATTTGCTTTTATTATTATTTTGACTTTTTCTATTGAATTGAAACTCCCTCCCTCACACGTTTAGCCTTTAATTTTTAGGTAAAATTTGTATGTGCTTTAGGTGTAGCGCAGTGCAGTACATTAAGTTCACTAATTAAATTTCAAAAACATAATTGCACTACATTTAATTATTCTTGGAAAGAATAATATTGTATTTATTGGTGAATGCAATAAGGTGTTGAATTTAATATAGGAACCTAATGTACTACACTTAAGGTATCATACCTTAGTTTATCCTTAGCTTTTTGTATTGGCTTGTTTTAGAAGCCACCTTTTTTATTCTCATATCTCAAAATTCTTACAGAAACCAATTACGCAATTCCCCAAAGTCAAAAGCCTCTCACTTTCATCCAAATGCTTTAACATTCTCCCTCAATTCATCCCTCTTCCTTAATAAAAAGTTTCTTATTTGTAGGTAGGAAAAAATGACATTAAAATCTTGAGATGTCCAAAATTCTTCTTTTCCTTTTTCAATTATATTTTAGATTAATTTCTTTTTATTTATCTTATAGTTTATAATTTTCTTTCTTCTTTTTCCTTTAATTTATTAAATCAATTGGTACCACTAACTTATAAAAGAAAAACCTTATACACATGTCAGAAATAAAATATTGGATTTGCCTTTGATATTTGAAGAGCAAATCTTGAAGTTGATGAATGAAAAAAGATTTCATGATGAATTTTTTGTTCTTATTGTGTACATGGAGGCACATTTTTAGTTGATTAATAAAAAGTTTACTTAAATATATAGGAAAAAAAATTGATGTATGAAAATTCATTGGTGCAATTATTAGTAGGGGCACCACCTGATTATTCAAAATTTGACAATGCCTTTAAATGTAAAAGTGATTTTATCTTCTTCTTCTTCTTCTTCTTTTTCTTTTTTTTCTTTTTAACTTTTTGGCCATAAATCTCTAGTTTGGTTGAGTTTAAATTATTTTATGAGGAATTAAATGTTTCCACCATAAACTATACCCTATTTTACACTTACCCCTGAACTACAAGGATTCACAATCAGCCCCCTAAACTAAAACCTGTATATCACTCTTCCCCCTCCTATCACTTTCTTAGTTAAATTGGAGGGAAAAGCACTTGAGTCACATGAAACTTGTTGACATGGAACCCATTAACACCCCTTGAAATGACCACAATGCCCTCCTTAAACCAAAAACAAATTCCCAATTTCCCCTAAAATCTTGTTTGGCTAGAAAGAAAGGAAAATGAACAAGATGAACAACAAACCTAGAAAATGAACTATGCCACAAAGAGATCAAACAGCAAACCTAAGATTACAACATCAGATCAAACTAAGACATACACCTCATCCTAATTCTCCAAACCCAGACTTGATTCAACTCTCTATTTCGGCTTCATAGGCAGCTAGATATGAAAACCCTTGACCTAAATATCAAAATTCTAGGTTGATTGCCTCACACCCAAGTAGCAAATCAACAAAACTACCTAATAGTTGCCAATTGAAGGAGGTGCTAAAACCCAAACCCTAACCTAACAAATGTTGTAGCAATGGTCGGAATGGTGGGAGAACAACCGCTTTTGACCACGTTGTTCTTGTGAGTTCATACAACTAGCTTCTTCTCTTTCTTGTTGACGAGTTTGGGTTAAGGTTATCGTACAACTAGCTTCTCTCTTCGTCGCTGGTCAAGGTTATTGGGTGTGTGGTTCCTACTTGCTAAGCTATTATGTCAATAGTCTATACACAAGGCAAGAGATAGAGAGATCAATCTAGGTTCAGTGAGAGGGAATTTAGGCTCAATGAGAAGGATTTTGGAGAATAATCCAATCTGTTTTTGGTTTCACACTTACTCTTATGGATTCATTTTGGAGAGAGATTCACTTCTCTTTATTTAATTTGGTTCAATGAGAAATTAAACTACTTGCTTGGCCATTATGTCTTTTTTTTTTTTCTTTCCCCATTTTAAGTTACTAATAATGACGGGTATTTTGGTGATTCCAAGTGGCATTATTGGGTCCATGTTAGCAAGTGTTACATGAGTTACACGTGACTATGTTTTTTTATCTAACTTAAAAGGAAAAGTGAAGGAAGTGGATAAAGTGTTGCACAAGTTTTAGTTTAAGGGGGTGATCATACAATCTTGTAGTTCAAAGGAGTAGGTGTAAATGGGGTATAGTTTAGGGTGGGAAAGTGTAATTTCTCCATTATTTTTATGGTTGCTTATAGTGATTTTGTTAAGTTTAATTTCTTGTTTTATACTTATATTTAATATCTATGAATATTATGTACTTATGGTTGTTCAAAAGATATGAGAAATCTAGAGCAAAAAGTGACCTTAATAATGTTTAATTGATAGTTTACATTGAAAAAGAACTTGCTCAAAATTTCACAGTGGAGATGATAATGGATAGTTTTTTATTATATGAAAGACCACTATTGATTATAATTTTAATGGAAGATGCTAAATGCTTTATTTTTTGAATATTTGTTAAATATATCTATGGCATATTGAAAAACTCGTGTACACTCAAGCAAAGTTTAGAAAGGATGTAAAATTCTCATATAAGATAATTTTGTTGATGTGTAACTTTTGTGTATATATAGATAGATAGTAATATAAGCTTTTCTTGAATTGCAAATTAATATGATAGTTTAGTCTCGCAACCCTTCCCCCAAACAAAATATTTTGGTTCCACCCCTGATTGGGTTCATTGTAATACAAGATTTGTACTTCACTCATGTACTAATGATGTAGCTCTTAAAGGTTTCCTTTGTAGATGTATACTACAAGACTAAACTGCGTAACTCTCATGTGTTCTTTATTTTATACTTCTGCTTCCGCTAAGGGTAGTTACATCCACGAATTTAGTACACGTAATTCTCTTTTGTTCTTATATGGGTAGTTCTATCCACACTACTTGAGAAAATGAATTCAAATGTGTTTGAGCAAGAAGACTAATATTTTTCTTCCTCTTGTGGTTTTTTTTTAATTGGTTTGAACCATCATGTAATTATTTTCTCTCTTGTTCATTGGCATGAGTTAGAATTCATCCAACACATTGTGAGAAATAATAAAATATTTGGTTTAGGCCATCACATGAATATTTTCTATCTTATTTGCAGGCACGAGTCAGAATTTATCCAACACATTGTCAAAAAAATGATGAAGAAATTGAGTTCAAAATTCTCAAGAATTAACAAAAACTTGATAGGAATAGAATCTGTTGTGGAAGAATTGATCCCTTCATATTTAGATTTTGGGAATAATGTTTGCATGATAGGGATTTGCAGTATGGGGGGAATGGGAAAGACAGCTCTTGCTAGAGCTGTTTATGATATGTATTTTGATCAATTTGAAGTTTCTAGTTTTATTGCTAATGTTAAGGAAAAGTTAGAAAAAGATTATTTGCTTCAAGTACAAAAACAATTTCCTAAAGAAAGTTTGGGGGAAAATATAGAGATATGGGATTTTCATCATGGAGTTGAGATAATCAAGAATAGGTTACGTCATAAAAAATTTCTACTTGTCCTAGATGATGTTAATCACTTGAACCAATTAGAAAATTTGGCTGGAGAGCATCATTGGTTTGGATCAGGGAGTCGGATCATCATAACAACTAGAAATGAACATGTGTTGGTCGAACATGGAGTTCTTAAAATATATAAGCCTAATGGACTAAAGAATAATGATGCCTCAAAACTTTTTTGTTTGAAAGCCTTCAAAAATGAGCAACCCAAAGAAGGCTATACTCAGCTCTCTCAGGAAGTTGTAAAATATGCTAGTGGCCTTCCGTTAGCTCTTGTTACATTGGGTTCCTTTTTAATTGGAAGAAAAATAGATGAATGGCAAAGTGCAATGGACTATTTTTTCTTTAAAAAATCCTAAAAAAGTAATATTTGATATACTTAAAATAAGTTATGATGGACTAGAGGAAATGTGGAAGGAGATATTCTTAGATATTGCATGTTTCTTTATAGGGTGGTCCAAATTTGAAGTAATACGTGTATTAGAGAATTGTGATTTTAATGCAAGAATTGGTATAAGAGTTCTCCTGGACAAATCTCTCCTAACTGTCACAGGATACGATAAAAAATTGGGGATGCATGATCTACTACAAGAAATGGGTGAAAAAATTGTTCGTCAACAATCATGTGGAGAGCTTGGAAGGCGGAGTAGGTTATGGCTTTCTGAGGACTTGTTTCATGTATTGGAGAACAATATGGAAAGAAGCTATAATTTTATTTTAGCAAATAAGACTGAGTAAGTATGGTGACATAATTGTGTTCAATAAATTAGTTCTTTTTTTTAAAAAAACTTCAACAGGTAAGTGGTTACCTAAGTATCTAAGTAACAAAATATAGAATATGTTTATTTAACATGCTAATATATTGTCTATGGTGATTTCTTAGAGCATTCACATTAGCCTATGTAAAATTTACAGTCTATTTTAGCTTAAAAACCTATTTGTTCTATTTACACAACTATTTTTGAAAAAACACCACATTAAATTATCTATTTACATTGCATTTCATTAAATACTATTTCTTTACCAATATTTATTTATTTATTAATTCTCCCAAATCATATTTCCCTTCTCCTCAAATGAAAACCACTATCTCTCTCACACACGGTCCTCCTTCCCAAACCCATTAAACCCAACACACACACACACACACACACACACACACACAGAGTCCACACGGAAATCAATCTCTCACATCACCACTGCCTACCCCACCTCGACAAATTAACTCAAAATCCATCCACAACTTGTTCTGCAATGATTCAAACAACTAGATCCTTCCTGATTTGATTGGTGACCATAGTCGATGATTTCAACCCCCCTACCCCCCCCCCCCAACATCGATGGTGAGATTACGAGTTTGTCCACACCTTGGATCTCTGTTGTATGCTTTTTTGTGTTACCGATTGGATTTTATTTTGGGTTTAGGTTGATGGGTTTGAGCTACCATTGGGTTTGATCAAATTTTGTAATGGGTTATGGTAGTGGTGGTGGTTGGACAGTCTAGGTTGGGAAGCAATCGAGAGAGAGAGAGAGAGAGAGAGAGAGAGAGATGCGAAATAATTATTAAAAAATATATATATATATATATATATAGTATCCTCTATATTTACATGGTTATTGTAGATTTGTAAATATTTTACACATTTTCACATGGTATGATGTGGGTGGTTTTTTGGGTTGGTTGGCTAAAGTGTGAATCTTAGTATATTTTACATAGACTGGTGTGAATGCTCTTATATTTTAAAAGCATAATATGATTAAGTAATTTTTAATAAAATTGAATTCATTTTTTTGAATGTAATCAATTAATCACTAATCTCTTGGTTACTACATAGAAGAAAAGGATATACAAACATTTTTTAATTAAAAATAATAAAATAAAAATAAAACTTCATTCTATAGGCTTTATTTCCTTTCTTCCATCACTTCAAAAAGTAATGTTGTAATTTCCTATTTTTTATGCTCTTGGTCATGAATTTTTAAAACGTAGAAGCATGGTTTTAAAAATCGGATTGGATCAAACGGTTCTACCAAGAATCAAACCGGTGGATCAACCATGAACATCTCCGATTCAAATGGTAAAAATCGGAAATTGAACCCATTTTTGGATCTTTGACTATTTCGGTTTTTAAAACTATGTGTAGAATTGCGCCTTTATTGTTTTAATGTATGACAGTATAAATTTTAAATTGATTAAAATATAAAATCATTAAAATAAGATGTATTATAATCTATTTGTTACTAATAGTGCTTAATATGTAATACATTTTATAATTAAAATATGATGTTGTACAACAAGCTATTAATTACTAATGCGACTCTTAGTGTTGGTTTGGGTTGTTTAAAAAAATGTGTTTTGAAGTGTAATGATTTTATAAATTGTGTTTTGAAAATGTGTTTTTTAAAAATGAAATTAAGTGTTTGATAAAATCTGTGGAAACTGAAAAGTATTTTTGATACAAAAAGTCGTAGTGTGAAAATGCAATGGAAAAGAAAGAACACTCCATGAATTGTATTATCTTAAAATCACAAAGGCTAAACACAAATCTTTATACATTTTCATTTAAATCGCTCTTTTTCTCCACAAAATCACAATGCCAAATGGTAAATTGGTAATATGTAGTGCACCTTACTATTTTCTATTGTGAAATTTGAAAGTTGGATCCACCATTTTGGGAGAGAAGTGGAATTCAAAAATTAAATTATTTTGAGTTCGGTTCACAGCCTTCTTGAGCATGCCAATAATTTGGAGGAGGTTATATTTATGGAAAATTGAGGGAGTAGATATTTTTATCTACTTTGAAGGCTTTACTGTAGTAATTCTATTGTTCTTAATTCTTATCATTTGCTTGTGTAAATCTCAAGTGTTTGCTTTTGAAATCATAGGCAACAAATTGAATTCAAGCCATAGTCATCAACAATTGGGAAGCAAGTTTACGAATAATAAACTGTGGGGAAGCAGGTTTCAACTTTGAAGAATTTCCTGAAGTTTTTTCAAAGATGTCTAATCTTAGATTGCTAATAATTGATCGGTTGCACATCCCAAATGCTCTCAATCGTGTTCCTAATGGCCTAAGACATCTTTCATGGAAATGTTGTTCGTTAAAATGTTTGCCATCTAGTTTCCAACCAAAGGAACTTGTTGAACTTGACTTGCAGTACAACAAGTGTGAATATCTTTGGGAAGGAGCAAAGGTAGTTTGGTTCTTTTAACTGCGTTTCTATTATTTATTATTTCTCTTTTCTTTAAGTGTAGCAACAATATAGTGCCGGTGTATTTGTGCTTCCTCCTTTCATTAATAAGGTTGTTTTAATTTCAAAGAATTCTTTACTTATTAAACTAAATTCTATATTTAATGGTTTTTTTTCTTCTTTTTAACAGTGTTTAGGAAAGTTAAAGTCCATCGATCTTTCCTTTTCCATGTACATTTTTAGTACACCTGACTTTTCAGGGGTTCCGAGACTTGAGGTACTACACCTTGCTTGGTGCACTAATTTGGTTGGGTTACACCCATCTATTGGACAACTCAGCAAGCTTAAAAGTTTAAATCTGAGTTTCTGCAAATCTCTTACGAATCTTCCCAGCTTGTCAGCTAAAATGGAGTCCCTTACGAATATTAGTCTTCATGGTTGCTCAAAAATCAAGATGATTCCAGAATTTAAGGGAACTATGAAAAGCCTATCGCAACTTATTCTGTGTTGGACTGCTATTGCGGAACTGCCACCCTCATCAATCGAGTGTTTGACTGCCCTTGAAATTCTAGATCTAAAAGACTGCAAAGATCTCAAATGCCTTCCAAGCAACATGGATAGTTTGTGGTCTCTTAAATTTCTCTATATTTCCAGATGCTCAAAACTTGCCAACCTGCCAGAGAACTTATGGAAAATAAAGTGTTTGGAAAGACTTGATTTGAGTGAGATTTCTCAAATTGGAGAAATAGAACTTAATGGTATAGGCTGCTTGTCCTCGTTAAAACATTTATCACTAAGTTCGAAGAATTTTGTCACTTTGCCTGCAATCATCAGTCAACTTTCAAAACTTGAAGCTCTTGATTTGATCGACTGTGAGAAGCTTCGATCAGTGTCAGAGCTTCCATCAACCATGAGATATATAAATATGGAAATCTGTTGTTCCCTAGAACCATCACCAGCACTGCATAGACAAAGCAGTTTGTCACGACCTTGTTCTTCCCCATTTTTTCGTGGGTATGATGAGAGCAGTGGTGGAGTGGCATTTACAATATTGAACCGTTACGTACAGGTAATCTCTACTTTCTCTCTCTTTGACTCTTTCTCTTCACTTGTTAAATGGAATATCATTTTTTTTTTTTTGGGGTACAGGGACTCTTTTGTCAAAAAACTGGATATGAAACTGCTGCCAAAAGAAAAGAGGATGGATCCAAAACTGAATTTCAGATCATTGTTCCCGGATGTTCAGTTCCGCGGTGGTTAACTCATCAAAGTAGGGGGAACTCAATAAGCGTAGTGTTGTCTCCAAATTGGTGTAATAGTAGGTGGATGGGATTCACTCTATGTGCTCTTTTCAATGCAACTGTCTATTCTGATTTTAAAGCTCGTGTGAAAGCCATTGGTGATGTGCCTCACAGTCAATATGTCTCTAAATTTCATTTTGAGAGATGTAATCATGATCACGTTTGGTTATTGTATTTGTCTCGTGATGATTGGTTTAGTACTGTTGGGAATGGTGAATGCAGTCAGATTGAGGTTGTATTTGAAAGTGAGTTAAATAACTCTGGTTCAATATATCGTAGTTTAGAAAATCCTGTAGGGCAATGTGGGGTCAGTTTGGTATACGAGCAAGACATGGAACTGATGGAAGAGTTAAACCAAGCAAATGCACAATGCTATAGCAGTAGCCGTGTCATTACTTATGAAGGTTGGGATGGTGTCCATCATGGATTTGTCAATTCAAAGAGAAGCCGTGATGAGAGCATTTATTTATTATTGTGGAAAAAATGAAATATTTCCCTCTTCATCCAATGGTAATGACCAACTCCAACATCCTTCCTGTTTTAAGTCTAATCCTAATTTATTTTATTTTATTTTCTTTCTTGCTGTACAGCTGGTTTGGTCGCTAACAAGTATAGTCCAGTTGTCTTTTAGTTTTTCTTCATCACTTTCAAGAAGCTTAATAACTAGTATAAAACCTTAGGCAAGTTAAGAATATGATTCAGATAGGAAATACATTCTCAGCTTCACTCATTACACTGCTCTAATAAGAAATTTTGCTAATGTAGATAAATTCAAACCTAATTTATGGTTGATCAGTGTTCCTTCTTTTATCTATATGAAAATTGAAAACCTAGTTCTCTGATTGTGTGTATTTGCTATTCACGCTTTGAGTAAATTTTGTTGGTTTTTGAGATTGGTACCATTTGTTGGTTTTTGAGTAAAATGAGATTGGTTTTTGAGTAAATTGTGTGTATTCGTGCTTTGAGATTGGTACCATTTGTTGAATTTTTTTTTTTTTTTCTCTGTAAAATTTTTAGGAAGAGAGATGAGGTGAGTAGAAGTTTCTGCATCTTGAAGAATTCTCATTTAGTTTCTTTTTTTCTTGCTTCTACTACCATTGATATTTTGCAGTTTGCACTAATGATTTTTTTGGTTAACTCTTACAGTTAAGATTTGAGGAAATTATACATTGATAGTCATCCATAAAGAGATTTTTTGGGGCAGATTAATATTTCTGCAATCTCTCTTACCCACTCTCTGTCTGTTTCGACATTGAAGTTTTTTTTTTTTTTTTTTAAATAATCAAATTCATCCATGTGCAATTTTTTAGTTGGATTAATATTGATGATACTGCCATTGGGTTTTATAGTTGATGAAGTAGCTAAGGAATTTGAGAATGTTATTTTTATTGTTTGGAATTTTTGTTCTTAATTGAAGATTCAGGTACGTCAAAGAGTGCATATGTATTGTTTGTGAAAATGTCTGAATGATTTTTTATTTTATGTATTTTTGTTCTTTGTTGGTGATTTTTCTTGGGCTTGCATGTTAATTCCTTTTGCTTTTGCAGTTAAGAACTAGACTTGAGAAAAAAGAGACTGTGGAGTACGGGGAGTTGGAGAAAGAAACTATTTTGGCTCTTTATTCTTGGGATTTCATGTAAGCATTTTAAATTGCATTATTTAATTTACATTGTTACAGCAATTTTCTCTTATATAATTGTTTAATTCTTTTGTCATTATTGTTGTAAAAAAAGTAGGAGCAATTTTAAGGCTTTAATCTTCTAGATTATGTATATTGATATCAAGCAAGAAAGAGGGACTGAAAACAAGAAGATTCAATGACATATTTTAAAAAGTTTACATGATTAAAAGAAAATCAAGATTTGAGGCAGTTGTCATATGATAAGTATCTTACTAATTGTCTTAAATGATGGTCTGTGTACACCATCCTTGTCCTTGTTTACAAATTTATTTACTCATACAAGTAAATTTTCTTTATATCTTTGTTTAATTATAACAATGAAGTTATTTGTTTGCTGCCTTCTGGAGTTGAATTTTGTTACTCTTATATACAAAGACTAGTTGGTGTTGAAATCGAGTAATAAATCAAATACATTATTCCAAGTCTTATACATACCGCTGTTGTGGAATGGCTCAAGGAAAACTAAGGTTAGATGAAGTGTTCTAAATTGCGTGTGGGTTGAGCTTGCTTGCTAATTTACTATAACAGCATACCCTGTGATTCTATCAATGTATGAATATAATTCATACATTGATAGAATTATTGTTTACTTTTAGATATTGTATTTCTTGTGCCAACAATAATTATGTTTACTTGTAATTGCTTTTGCTGGTGAACACCATTCTAAATGATATATAGAAAATTAATTTTGAATCAAAAGATAATGTGGGGGAATCATAAAATTCTTTATTATTATTAATAGTGGGTCTAGGCTTATCGGCCTGCCTTAGTAAGTTTGAACTTGTTTCTAACCTGGTTGAGTCTATCGTTTGGTTAGCACCTGCTGGCCTTTAACACTAGCTTGGCCTATTCCTGGCCTCTTAGCCTGGGTCTAGTTAACATGGCTGGCCCAAACTAACTTATTGCTCAAAAACTCCAAGCCTTACTGCTTAGTCGAGTTTAGATTGTGGTATTTGAACGCAGGGGATAAGAGTACCTTAATTTGGTAGTAGATTATTTTTCACTTAATTGGAAGAGTAACAAAACTAAGGACACACATTGGCTTGGTACGTAGGCATAGACCATATTAAGTAATGGATAATTTTTTTGAGTTGTTATTTACATTGTGTTTGGTAGTTTTGAGTAAGAAGAAAATAGAGGATACAAGGGAGAGGGGAACAATTATCCTTCTTGTATGGATTTAAAAATAAATAAAAATTAAGTAGTGGAGGAGATTAAATATACCTCTATTTTTTGTATGATTTAAAATTTTAATGTGAGGAAATGATAAAACATCGTATAAATTGAGAATTCTACCCCTATTTTGTTAAAATCAAATAAATAAATTATAATTTGACATCATTAAGATAATACTGAAGATTTTTTTTTTTCAATGGGATTTTTTTTTTCAATGGCATCACTTCCAATCCATCCAAATACACCGTTGTTTGAATGAGCTATTCTTAAACAATCGCTATTTATCTAAAGTGAGGAATAATTAAGTATGTTGTGGAGCTAGGTTGAGGTATTTTCTTTAATCTCGTACATGTGTTTAACTTGTTTACTTGAAAAGGAAATCGATTTTTATAAGCTATCAGCTATGGTTTGTGGACTAGAGCATGAGCATTGTGTAATTGACCTATAAAAATAAAGTATATCAAGTCGAGATACTTATGAATGCATTATATAGAGAGATTATATATTGTGTGTGGATGTAACGTAGTAGGGGTTAAATTTTTTAGAAATTGATACTTTGTGGGCATTAATGTCATTTTCAAGTCCCAGCCAAGCATGTGTTATACATTATAGTTTATTTTATTTGTTATAGGTTTATATTGTTCGAATGGGTGGTAATTCAATAATTTCATATTTGTAACACCTCTCTAGAAACTGTAATAATGTTGACGTATTGCATAATATCAATTATAATAATAACAACAAGCCTCTTCAAATTAATACTAATAACAAAAATTCAGCAACTGATTTGCACTGAAGCTTCGAACAGAAATCGAGGTGCAGCACCAAAAACAAGCCGATCGACTGAACAAAAATAGGTGACCGGAGACGACCTCTCATTTTGTCCCTAGTTCGCAAAAGTGGTTGGAATTGAATATGGTATTTCACTACAAACTGAACTGCACATATATATATGTATATATATATATATATGTATGTATATCTCACAAAACCCATCATCCTCATGTAGTCATGCTCTCTCTCTCTCTCTCTCTCTCTCTCTCTCTCTCTCTCTCTCTCTCTCTCTCTCTCTCTCTCTCTCTCTCTCTCTCTCTCTCTCTGATCAAAGTCCAAGCCCAAAAACCCACACTCATACTAAACCCAAAAACCCACACCAAACCCAATAACCCAGTACCATAAATCCAAATAATCAAAGTATATCTAAAACAAACTGTAACGAATTTGAAGGAAATTAAGGTCAATCGAAGGTGAGTCTCTTAAACCCTTCACATTTTCTCTTTGATTTGATGTTTTGATATATGGGTTTTAATTTTTTGATATGTGGGTTTGATTTGTTGGATCTAGGGGTTTGATTTAGGATTTGTGGATTTGATCAGTGGATTTTGGCTGTAGGTTAGATTTGGGAAATTTGTGGTTGTGCCAACCGAACTAAGCCACACTAGTGCCCAAAAATTGGGAGGTCAAAGAACTAATTGTCAGCGATCATGAGTGGAGCTAATGAATTGGTAACTGGTTCCTAATGTACAGTGGCAAGTGGCAAGTTTGCCGAAAAACTGCATCATGAATACTCCTAAATGTGGGAATTGAACTTTGGACCTTTTACTCTGAATTAAATTTTGAAAAAGTCTAGGATCACAATATTTTTTACAACTTCTTGCTACAATTATGAAATGGCAAAGAGTAATTGGTAAAAAAATGATAAATTTCTGCATAAATGATGGTTAATTACTTATAATCTACAACGTTAAAATTGTGGCAAAACAGTTGTGAAATAATTTACGATTCTAGACCTATTCTTAAATGGGTTCGGTTAATGTGCACATATTAACAAATCTATTTTTGGAAAAGTTATATTGAAAATTGAAGAAGTTGTCAAAAATTTTTCAATTTTTGATAAACTTTTTTAAAAATTGGTTTATTATTGTCTGCCCTAAGGACACAAAAATCCTTCTTAAATTTGGCACAAAGTTAAAACTTGCCGTTTGTAATTTAAATTTTATAGCAAATATTAGTTTTTTATTACCATTAAACGGTATTTCACAACTGGTCACCACGGAGTTACTCTGAGCTTTGCAACGCTGTGAAGCATTATTTTCCTAAGGAAAAAGACAAACCAGCTGTGGTGCATTGTTTAAAGCGAAAGACATTTAATAACTTATAGGCTTATAGCCTGGTCACTGCGAAATTACCGAAACGGAAAATGTGACTTGGAAAGAAGAAGACTTGTTGACTTGACTCGGAAAAAGGGATCCGAAATTAGAAACATATTAAAGGCAGTTTGGTAGCGTACTTAACCATTGTTGTTCCATTTTTAGTGTTGTAAAAATATGTATTTAAGCCTTATAAAAATATATTTTAAAAGTATTATTATTATTATTTAAACATTAAAAATTATTGTTAAAAAAATAATAAATTTATGCATAAATATTAGTTAATCACTTACAATATGTATCGTAAAAATTGTGACAAATCAGTTGTGAAATAATTTTATATTCTAAAAGTATTCTTAAATTTGGCCCAGAGTTAAAACTTGCCATTTGTAATTTAAATTTTATAGCAAATATTAGTATTTTATTACCATTTTAGACAAGAAATTTAAACTGTATTTCACAGTAAGTCGCCACGAAGTTACTCTGACCTTTGCCACGCTGTGTGAAGCATTATTTTTCTAAGCGAAAAAGACAAACCAGCTGTGATGCATTGTTTAAAGCGAAAGACATTTATTTATAATAACTTATAGCCTGGTCACTGCGAAATTACCGAAACGGAAAATGTGACTTGGAAAGAAGAAGACTTGTTGACTTGACTCAGAACAGGGGATGCGAAATTGTGAATAAATCTCCCTCTTTCTCTCTTACACATGCACACACGGAGAAAGCACAGTATTCATTCCTTTACTAAACAGGAAACTTATCTAGTAGGAATTCAATCAGGCGTTGTTTCAGGAGAGTTTCGATCGGTATGTTCTCAATTTTCTCACATATTCATAACTTTTATGTCTTTCCTTTCACTTCGCCCTTGAGATGAAAAATCCACATCAAATTGTTTTCTCTTTCCTTAATTTTCCTTCTTTTTAATATATTTCTCTTCCTTTTTATTGAACGTATCTTTTTTTTTTTTTTTTTTTTTTTTCGTGGATCTATATCATAGCTCAAGATTTACAGGTTTCCATGAGCACCCAAGGAGCCTCAACTTCATCACCATCTTCTTCTTCAACACCTCGGTGGACATACAATGTTTTTCTCAGTTTTAGAGGCGAGGACACGCGTAAAGGCTTTACGGATCATCTATATAATGCTTTGGAAAAGAAAGGCATTTTGACCTTTAGGGACAAAGAAAAACTTGAGAGAGGAAAATTCATCTCACAAGAGCTCGTGAAAGCCATAGAAGAATCCAGATTTGCTATTGTCATTTTCTCAATAAACTATGGGTTTTCGACATGGTGTTTGGATGAACTAGTGCATATTGTTAGATGCATGAAAGAGACAAGATTGAAAGTTTTTCCAATTTTTTACCACGTGGATCCGTCTGATGTGCGGAAACAGACGGGAACTTTTGCAAAAGCATTTAATGAACACAAAGAAAGTTTTAAGGAGAGCATCGAAAAGGTAGAAACATGGAGAATTACTTTGAGAGAAGTGGCTAATCTCTCTGGTTGGGATTTATTAAATAGGTATAATTTTCTAGACAAATTTATTTCTCTTATATATAAACGCCTAGTCTTATTTCATATATCATGAAGTATATAATATAAATAGTTATTAGAAAATATGCATGGAATGAAATATTACAACATTTACTTGTTAAACTTTGTTATATGGTCGGAAACAGTATGTGACCCTTTCTTCTTCTTCTTCTTCTCTCTTCTTTTTATTTTTTATTTATTTTTTAAATTTAATTATTTATAATTTTTTTGCGGGACCCTTTCTTTAGGACTTAGGTTTCTCTCCTTTGCAATAATTAAAAAAGAACTACTTGATTTACGGACATAACTGACTTCCTAAAAAAAAAAAAAAAAAAAAAGGGACATAACTTTATAATTTTATTTTATGTAATAAGGACATAACTTTCTACGAATTATAAATCTATCGAAATTGTCTATGAAAGTACTAGATGCTAACACCCTAGTGCATATTTAGACCCATAATCCGTTAAAAGTAGATTTTATTTTTTAAATTGATTAAATGATTTATAAATAATAATTTAAAGTATAAAATATGTCTATATTCTAAAATAACATAAATTTAAACAACCTCCCAAACACTTTCTCAACTACTCTATCCTCACAACCAAATATGGAGACCTCAATCATAAACACCCAACTCATTACCTCAATGAAATTAAGAAAATTATTTGTAAGTATTAACATAAAGAGAACAAGATTAAACAAAGAGAAATTGGCTAAAAACACATCCATTTATCAAAATTTAATAGTTTTTATTTAGGCTTCCATAACCTTAAAAAAAAAAAAAAAGGAAAATACTTTGAAATCATCGTCAATTTTTGTTTTTATCACTATGGTTCATATTGCACAAAGCAGCAGAAAAAAAACCTACAAAGCAACCTACAAATTATGAGTTCTAATACAAAATAAAAAAAGAAAAATCTTGCTAACTTCGTGAATAATCAACTAGAATGTTTCTTTTTTTTTTAGTTCTAAAACAAAATACATTTATAACTTTCCCAAACCAAAATCCCAAAACTCAAAGACTCAAAATGAATCACAACTTTTACAAAATCTACAACATTTGACTTCAACATCAAATCGTAAGCTACCATAATTGAATAAAAAATGCAAGCCCCCTCCCTTTGTCATAACCTACTCATACGGTTTAGAATCAAATGGTACCATAATGTCATAGTTACGTAGATGTCATTGAATGGTTGAAAGTAAATGACATCTTTTTTTGTCTAAGTGTATTTGAGATGGGATAGCATGAAGGGTTGTGGGCATGTATATATAGAGAAGTAGAAGTGAAAATGGTGAATGGAAATGCAAAGAGTTTTTTGTGTGTGTGAGAGAAGAAAAGTCTTGAAACATTAAACCAAATGAAACAAATAGTAGTCTTAAACATTGAATTAAAATTTAACGAAAAGTAACATTGAAACATTGAACCAAAGAAAATAAAGAGTCTCTATTTTTAAATTTGTTTTTATCTCTAATGTGACTTAAGAGAGTGTGCCATATGCCAGAATATCATGCTTTCTTGCATGAGGTCTCTGCTTTTATATATATATATAAATTTGCTTTTATTATTATTTTGACTTTTACTATTGAATTGAAACTTCCTCTCTCCCCTCCCCCCCCCCCCCCCCCCCAACAAAAAAAAAACACATTACCTTCAATTTTTAAGCTATGTACTTTAGGTGAAGTGTAGTGCAGTACACTAATTTCTCTAATTAAATTTCAAAAACTTAGTTGCACTACATTTAATTATTCTTGAAAATAATACCATTGTATTTTAGTGGTGAATGCAACATGGTGTTTAATTTAATTTAGGTACCTAATGTACTACACCTAAGATAACAAACCTTAGTTTATCCTTAACTTTTTGTATTGGCTTGTTTTAGAAGCCACCTTTTTATTCTCATATCTCAAAATTCTTACAGTAACCAACTACCCAATTCCCCAAAAGCAAAAGCATCTCACTTTCAACCAAATGCTCACTTTCTCACTCAATTCCTCCCTCTTCCTTATTAAAAAGTTTCTTATTTGGGGGTAGGCAAAAATTATATTAATATCATGAGAGGTGCAAAATTCTTCTTATCCTTTTTTAATTATATTTTAGTTTAATTTCTTTTTCTTTTTATTTCTTATAGTTTACCCAAGAAATTAAACTATAAGATTTTAATTTTTTTTTTTTAATTTTCAAACAACAAACCCAAGATTACAACATCGAATCAAACCTAAACACAAACCTAATCTCAATTCGCCAAACCCACACTCGATTCAACTCTTTATTTCGGTCATCTGCTTTGTAGGCAACTAGATCTAAAAACCCTTAACCTGAATCTCTCAAAATTCAAGGTTGATTCCCTCACACCCAAATAGTATATCTAAAAAACCACTCAATAATTAGAAATTGAAGGAGGTGCTAAAACTCAAACCCTAACCCTAGCACATGCTACGGTGATGGTCACAATGGTGGGGGAACAACTGCTTTCGATCATGTCCTTCTTGTGAGTTTGTATAGCTAGCTTCTTCTCTTTGTTGTTGATGGGTTCAGATTAGGGTTATAGTACAACTAGCTTCTCTCTTCGTCGTCGGCGGGTCGTGGTTGGGTAATCGTGTTTAAGTCTGTGTCAAGGTTATTGGGTGTGTGGTTACTACATGCTTGGCTATTATGTTTGTAGTCTATACATAGAGCAAGAGATAGAGAGATTCAATCTAGATTTGGTGAGAGGGAATTTGGGTTCAATGAGAGGGATTTTGGAGAATGATCCAATCTTTTTTTGGTTATATCACTTTCTCTTATGGATTCATTTTGAAGAGTGATTCACATTCTCTTTATTCAATTTGGTTAGGAGAGAGATCCACTCTGCGTGCTTGGCTATTATGTTTTTTCTTCTTTCCCAATTTAAGATTACTAATACTAAGGGGCATTTTCGTAATTTTAGATGGCATTAGTGGGTTCCATGTCAACAAGTGTTACATGAGTTGCATGTAACTATGTTTTCTATCTAATTTAACTGGAAAAGTGATAAGAGGGGGTAAAGTGTTACATAAGTTTTAGTTTAAAGGGGCGATCGTACAGTCTTGTAGTTCAAGGGAGAAAATGTAAGATGGGCTATAATTTAGAGTGAAAAAGTATAATTTCCTCAATATTTTATGGTTGCTTATAGTGATTTTGTTATATTTAATTTCTTGTTAAATACTTATGTTTAATATTGGGATAATAATACTTTCCTCCCTTGTGGTTTGGGGAAATTACACTCCGCCCCAAACTTGAAGGTAAAAAAACACTCTCCCACCTTGACATCCGAATGACCAAACTTGTTAAATTAATATTAAAAATCTTATGTACTAACTTATCCTTTGTTTAAGAGCAAGTTTCAAGAATTATCCTCCATTTCAAAATTAAAATTCACTGTATTAAATTTTTAATTGAAGTGTATTTTTTTAATATTAAGTATGAATGTTATTATTGTTATTATTATTTAACAGGTTATGGAGAGATTTGTCATTGCAAGTGTTTTGGTGCTTGATAAATTTTGTATCTTTATTATAAATTTATCAGTTTTTTTTTTTTTTATTAACCATTGTTAAACTTTTGTAAAGAGATTCTTATAGAAATTTAGAATATTTTCGTTACTAATATAAACAAAAGGGAGGTTGTTAATTTTTTCAAACCTCAAGGAAGGAGAGTGTTTTTTCCATTTAGGGGTTGAGAAATTTAGAGCAAAAAGTGACCTTAATAATGTTTAATTGATAGTTTACATTGAAAACAAAATTGCTCAAAATTTCACAATGGAGATGATAATGGATGGATTTTTATTATGAAAGACCACTGTTGATTATAATTTTAATGGAAGATGCTTAATGCTTTTTTTTTTTTTTTTGGGAGTATTTGTTATATATGTCTATGGCAAATTAAAAAACTCATGTACACTCAAGCAAAGTTTAGAAGGATGTAAAATTCTCATATAAGATAATTTTGTTGATGTGTAACTTTCGACTTTCGTGTGTGTGTGTGTGTATAGTACCTTGATTTTTTCTTGAATTGTAAATTAATATGATAGTTTAGTCTCGTCCCCCTCCCCCCAAACAAAAATTTATGGTTACACTCATAATTGGATTCATTGTAATACAAGATTTGTACTTCACTCATGTATCAAAGATATAACTCTTAAGGGTTTCCTTCATGGATGTATACCGCTAGACTAAACCGCATAACTCACATGTGTTCTTTATTTTATACTTCCGCTTATGCAAAGGGTAGTTACATGCATATTATTTAGTCCAAGTAACTCTCTTGTGTTCCTATATGGATAGTTGTATCCACGTTACTTGAGCAAATGAATTCAAATGTGTTTGAGCAAGTAGGCTAATATTTTCTTCCTAATTGGGGGTTTTTTAATTGGTTTGGACCATCATGTAAATATTTTCAATCTTGTTTATTGGCATGGGTTAGAATTCATCCAGCACATTGTGAAAAAAGAATATTTTATATTTGGTTTAGGCCATCACATAAAGATTTTGTATCTTCTTTGCAGGCATGAGTCAGAATTTATCCAAAAAATTGTTGAAGAGATGATAAAGAAATTGAATTCAAAATTCTTAATCATTAACAAAAACCATGTAGGAATAGACTCTATCGTGGCAGAATTGATCCCTTCGTATTTAGATTTTGGGAATAATGTTTGCATGATAGGGATTTGTGGTATGGGGGGAATTGGAAAGACTACTCTTGCTAGAGTTGTTTATGATATGCATTCTAATAAATTTGAAGCTTCTAGTTTTATTGCTGATGTTAGGGAAAAGTCGGAAAAAAATGGTTTGATTCAATTACAAAAACAATTTCTTGAAGATATTTTGGGGGTAACAAATACAAATATATCGAATGTTCATCAAGGAGTTGACATAATCAAAAATAGGTTACGTCATAAAAAAGTTCTACTTGTCCTAGATGATGTTAATCACGTGGACCAATTAGAAAAATTAGCTGGAGAGCATCACTGGTTTGGATTGGGAAGTAGGATCATTATAACAACTAGAGATGAACATGTGTTGGTTGCACATGGAGTTCTTAAAATATACAAGCCTAAAGTACTAAATAATGATGATGCTTTAACATTTTTTTGTATGAAAGCCTTCAAAAATGTACAACCCAAAAAAGGATACATGCAGCTCTCTCAAGAAGTGGTAAAATATGCTAATGGTCTTCCATTAGCTCTTGTTACTTCGGGTTCCTTTTTAGTTGGAAGAACAAGAGATGAATGGCAAAGTGCATTGGACTATTTTAAAAAAAATCCTCCAAAAGAAATAATTGATATACTTAAAATAAGTTTTGATGGACTAGAGGATATGCTGAAGGAGGTATTCTTAGATATTGCGTGTTTCTTTATGGGGTGGTGCAAAAGTAGAGTAACGCATATATTAGAGAATTGTGGTTTTGATGCAAGAATTGGTATACGTGTTCTTGTGGACAAATCTCTCCTAACTCTCACAAGATATGACTTTTGCGATGATGAAATATTGGGGATGCATGATCTTCTAAAAGAAATGGGTGAAAAAATTGTTCGTCAACAATCATGTGGAAAGCTTCGAAGGCAAAGTAGGTTGTGGCTAAATGAGGACTTGTTTCTATTGGAGAACAATATGGTAAGAAGCTGTAATTTTATTTTAGCAAATAAGACTGAGTAGGTATAGTTACATAATTGTGTTCAATAAATTAGTTCTTAAAAAAAAAAAATCGATAGGTAAGTGGTTACCTAAGTATCTAAGTAATAGAATATAGAATGTTCATTTAACATGCTGATATATTGTCTATAATGATTTCTTAGAGCATTCATATTAGCCTATGTAAAATTTACTGTCAATTTTAGTATAAGAGCCTACTTGTCCTATTTTACACAACTATTTTTTAAAAACACCCACATTAGATTATCTATTTACACTACATTTTATTAAAATACTATTTCTTTATCAATTTTTATTTATTAATGCTCCCAAATCATATCTCTCTTCTCCTCAAACAAAAATCACTGTCTCTCTCACACACAGCTAGTTTGACTCACTCTTTCTACCTTTCCAGACTCATCAAACCCAAGACACACACACACGTACACGCGAGGAAATCATTCTCTCACATCATTGCCACCTATCCCGCCATCACATATCAACCCAAAATCCATCCACAACCAATTCTGCAAAGATCCAAACAAACAAATCCTCCTTGGTCTGATTGGTGACCTTAGTTGATGATTTTGAGTTCCCTTATACACCGATGGCAAGATTTAAAGTTGCTCCATATCTTGGATCTTTGTTGTATGGTTTTTTGTGTTGCTGATTGGATTTGATTTTGGGTTTGGGTTGATGAGTTTAAGCTACTGTTGGGTTTGATTTGTATTTTTCTGTTGATGGCTCAATTGGATTTTGTGATAGGATGATCAAATTTTGTAATGGGTTGTGGTAGTGGTGCTCGGTTGCGGTGGTGGTGGTGGTTGGACGGTCTAGGTTGGGGAGCAACACAGAGAGAGAGAGAGAGATGATTAAAAAATGAATTACAAAACTATAGTATCCTCTCTCTATATATATATATATATATATTTTTTTTTTTTTTTTTTTTTTGAGAAACCACCCTCATAGAAGGAGGGGGGAGGATATCATTGACAAATTTCAGAAACATACCCATCTTCCACCGCTGGAGGAACATCCTCCATCCAGGATTGGAAGTGGATAAAGTTACATGCCAATCTAGCCAGCCCGTGGGCGACCCTATTGCCCTGTCTACGAGTATGATTAAAAAAGACATTACCAAGCGAAGAAGCTAACACCTTGACATCATTGACAATATGACCGAAGCTGGAAAAGGAAGGACCATTAGTGCTGAGAGCTTTTATAACAATTTCAGAGTCCCCTTCCACAATGATGTTGTTAAAGCCGAGGTCCTTTGCAAAACAGAGGGCACTCCGAGCTGCCAATACTTCCACCATCTCTACAGAAGTAGGTAGTGGAATGAGATGTGTAAAAGCAGCCATAACTAGACCCAAGTCATTGCAAATTATCGCTCCCAAGCCTATGGAGCTGGAATCGCTGAAAGTAGCACTGTCGAAGTTGATTTTCACCCAGTTCAAAGGAGGAAGCCATTTTGTGACTTTAGGGGGGGAGGGAACTTTTGTGGGGTTAAGGGAGGACTGAAGGAAAACCTAAAGAGAAGCCGAAGCCAGTTGGTTGATCATATCCAGAGGAGCAGCATCTTCACCCACACGGAGTTTGTTGCGACGAGTCCAAATTTGTGAAACTGTCATAGCAAACAAATCCAGAAGGTTGCTCTTCTCAGAGCACAATTGCAGCACATCAAGGAGGCTTGCAGCCATGCCCGCTGCACTTACCAGCCAGCCAAAATGGACCTTCCAAACCTGCACTAAGGAGGGACAAGACCAAATAGCATGAAATGAGGTTTCAGGTTCCAGGCCGCAGGAAGAGCAAGTTGCGTCAATTGGGATTTTCCTTTTCTTGAGGTTTGATTTCGAAGGCAAGGAGTCTGACCTTGCTCTCCACATTAAGGATTTTACTCTATTAGGCACTTTCAAACTCCAAATGCCCTTCCACAGCCTTTTTGACTTAGAGAGATCCGAGGACCTGGGCTGCTCATTTATTTCCTGTTCTACCAAGAGTTGATAACCGAACTTAACAGAGTAAACACCATCAGTGTTCAACGGCCAAGTTCAAACATCTATGCACTCGCCAAAGCTTAGTGGGATAGCCTTGATGATGGCCGCTTCACTGGGTAGAAAATTTGTGTCAATTACTTCTTGGGACCAGCAGTGCCCAACTATATCAATTAGGGATGAAACCTTTTCATGATTGTCAAAATGGAAAGGTTTGGAGATGATTTTCTTTAAACTATGGTCAGGCAGCCAGTTATCATGGTAAATCTGAATTGATGAGCCATTGCCCACCCTCCATAGCATGCCTTTTTGGATGATCACTCTGCCCCTAAGTATGCTTTTCCAAGCAAAAAACCCATTACCTTCCTTCGCCTCAAGAATGCTGCCATTTGGAAAAAATTTGGCTTTGAAAAATCTGTAGAACAGGGAGTCCTCATTTGTTAGCAACCGCCACACTTGTTTCGCTAGCATCGCATCGTTAAACTTTTGGAAGTCTCTAAAACCCATGCCACCAAGTGTCTTTGGTTTACACAGGGAGCTTCATTTGGACCAGTGAATTTTTCTTTGCTCACCCCTTTGACCCCACAAAAATTTCTTGATCAGGGATTCAATCTCATTGCATAGGGTGATAAGGAGCTTGAAACAACTCATGGCATAGGTCGGAATTGCTTGGATGACTGCCTTGAGGAGCACTTCGCGACCTGCTTGAGAGAGAAGTTGCTCCTTCCACCCTTGAAGCTTGGTCCAAACCCTTTCCTTGATGTATCGGAAGCTTGCCTTCTTGTTTTTCCCGATTAGAGTCGGTAAACCCAAGTATTTCTCACAGTGCTTCACTTCTTGGACCCCGAGGGAGGCTTTAATCTAGTTAAGGGTGTCCGGGTGCGTAGACTTTCTAAAGAATAGACTTGTTTTGTGCAAATTAAGGAGCTGCCCCGATGCTTTCTCATAGCAAGAGAGGAGAGATTGAACTTTCTGGCATTCAAGCATGGAGGCACGGCAGAAAATCAGGCTGTCGTTTGCAAAAAACAGGTGAGTGAGTCTTAGGCCTTTTTTACAAATGGAGACCCCACGAATATGCCCCGTAACAGCCGCTTGGTGTAATAGATTATGGAGGCCTTCAGCACATAGTAGGAACAGATAGGGGGAGAGAGGATCCCCCTGTCTGATGCCACGCGATGGGCGGATTACGTTAGTAGGCTCTCCGTTTATCATAATAGAGTAGCTTACCGTGGTAATGCATTCCATCAATAACGCCACCCATTTGTCATCAAAACCCATCTTTTTCATAATCTTCTCAAGGAAAAGCCATTCAACATGGTCGTAAGCCTTGCTCATATCCAACTTCAGAGCCATGAACCCCGATTTACCGAACTGGTGGTTTTTCATATAGTGAAGGGTTTCAAAGGCCATGAGAACGTTATCTGTGATGACTCTCCCTACCTGGAAAGCACTTTGGTTCTCTGAAATCACCGCAGGCAAAACCACCTTGAGTCTGTTAGCAAGGACTTTGGAAACTATTTTATAGACCACGTTGCAAAGGCTGATGGGCCTGAATTCAGTGATATTTTCTAGAGATTTTACTTTAGGGATCAAGGTAATATTGGTATGATTTATCACATCAGGGATTTTACAATTATTTAAGCAATCTAGGACTGCAGAGCAAACCTCAGTACCAATGAGAGACCAAAAAGATTGATAGAAAAGGGGGGGCATACCGTCCGGGCCAGGTGCCGTGATTGGTTCCATCTGATTGATGGCTAACTCTATTTCTTCCCGAGAGAAAGGCCTAAGGAGTTGGTCATTCATCTCCTTTGTAACTGAGGGGTGGACTGCCTCCAGAACAGCATCAAAGTCAGTAGGATGTGATGTGGAGAAAAGATCTTGATAATAGTGGAAAGCAATCTCCTTCATTTGGGATTCTTCTGAGCACCAAACACCTGCCCCATTTCTTAAGCCCAATATTCTATTTCTTCGGAATCTCTGGGATGCCTTACTGTGGAAGTATCTTGTGTTATGATCACCCTCCTTCAGAAATATAGCACGAGACCGTTGGTGCCACATTTGACTTTCTTTGTCCAGCAAATCATTGAGTTCAGATTTCAAATTCCAGATTAAATTTGCATCCCCATTTCCTTTTGCTGCTGCCAATTCAGCTTTGTTGAGACTCTTAGAAATCATATCAATAGATCTATTTATGCTACCAAAAGAAAGACGACTCCAAGATAGAAGTTTCTCACCGCAATTTTTAATTTTACCTACTACCGAAGCCATTGAAGTTTCAGGAGAGGAGGGACCCCAAGCAGCCTGCACAGTCGAACTACAACCCCCATCTGATAGCCACATCTTTTCGAATTTGAAAGGCCTACTCAGCTTCGGGGTGATCCCATTTGGAAAGATGACTATTGGTTTATGATCAGAGGAGTGGGATTTAAGATGTTTAACCAAAGAGCCCAGGTTGAGGAAGGACCATTGGTTGTTAGCTACTGCCCTGTCAAGTCTCTCAAACACCATGCCCCCCTGTCTTTTCCCTTTCCAAGTAAATTTCTCACCCGAAAACCTCAAGTCCTTGAGCCTACATTCGTCAAGAGTGTCACGGAAAGCCTTCATACAGCCTTCCTGTCTCGGCCCGAGACCCAGTTTTTCATGAGACCATAATATTTCGTTGAAGTCCCCTGCACACAGCCAGGGGAGGGAAACACTATGGTGAAGAGATTTGAGCAAGGCCCAAGTTTCGGGATTCCTTGCTGCCTCAGCGAAGCCATAAATACTAGAGAAGCGCCATTGGGTATCAGGATTACTACCAACAATGGTGTCTATGTGATTGGGTGAGGAAGAGACTACTTCAATGTGAATAGATTTTTTCCAAAAAAGAGCTAAACAACCTGTTATATTTACCTGAGGGACGATCCAAAAATGATCAAAACTCAGCTCCCTACAAAGTCGTTTCAGACGATCTTCTCCTGCCCAAGTCTCAGCCAAGAAGAGAGCAGTGGAATCTTGTGCTCGAACCATAGATCCGAGCTCTGGAACGGTGTGCCGGTTCCCAAGCCCACGCCCGTTCCAGCAAAGCCAACTCATTGGGCTCAGCGGGCTGTGGAGCAGCCGCCGCCGTTTGAGAGAGGTTGACATTTTGGTTTGAGTCTTGTGAGGCCTTGCGTTTAGCTGGAGAGGGATCTTCAAGGGGTGGAGAGAGGGGGCGTTTGCCTAATGAAATGCCCAAAGCCAGGTCCTCAGAAAGAAAATAAGGTCTTTGGACACGGGTCCATTTCTTTTCTTCACGGGATTGATGATGACTGATGGGCTGAGACAAGTTTGTGAGTCTGGGCCTGGGCCCGCTTTTGAGGACGACCCGTTTACACCCATTTGCTGGCCCTTAGAGTGCTCAAAAGAGAGATATCCTGATCAATCTCTTCGATCAGCTGTTCAAAGTCCTTGGTGGGGGGGGAATTTTAAATTGGAGGCATCTTTTGGATTTGAATTGGTCAGCTGGTCAGCTTCTTTTTCGGGATTTGACCTCCTGTTGTCATAAACATTAAATGCTGCCGAAGGGGGAGGGGTAGACTCCGAGGCCAAGTCTAGGGTCACCATGGGCGGCTGAGGGGACGAATTAGGAGGGAAATGGACTGGATTTTCCATGTTTTTCTTTGCAAAAAATCTAGGCACATTTAAAACATTCTTCCTTGAAGCTTGAAAAGGTGGGGCTCTTAGCCAAGGGCCGAATTGCTGATCTTTTTTCAGAAGAGAGCCTTCGCTTTCAATCCATTTATTACAATCTCTGTCTCCATGGGTAAAGAGCCCACACCAATAGCACAAGTTGGGTAACCTTTCATATTTAAATGATACCTAGTGCTCCTTACCATCTTCCAGTGTGATGAGTCTGCCACGGCAGAGAGGTAGAGAAATATCAACTAGCACTTTAACTCTGATGAAGCTGCCACCATCACTATCAGGGGCGTCTGAAGGGTGAATGATGGGACCTATGGATTCACAGATCTGTTCTGCTATTTCTCTATTTCGAAATCTAAGTGGGATATCAAAGACTTGAACCCAGAAGGAGACTTTTTTCAAGTCTAGTGGGTTTAGGGATGTATCTTTTTCATACTTAGTTAGCACCATTAAGTGCTTGTCAAAGCACCATGGTTCAGATTTCAGGATTCTGTCAACATCGCCCATGTTGTCAAAGGAGAAGAGAATCAGGTGGTTACCTATACTTTTTATTTTAAAACCTGATTTGGTTCTCCACAGAGGCGTGAAGGTGTTGGCGATGGCTTCAATGTTGAGGGGGCATTTTGTAAGGAATCTAGCTGCAACGGCAAAGTCCGATACAGCTTGCTCTTTTTTCAGGCGGAGACCTGACCCTTCTTTTTCGGAGAGGGAGAGCGAGCTCCAGTGCTTTGTGATGTCCTCCATAGTTGACGTTACAGAGCTTCTAAATTAAAACTACGTGTTTCCCAGACCCCTGAGAAAAAACCCACTAGCCTCAAGATAACGCTGTAATCCCAAGGGACTAAAACTCCTTCACCAGGAAGGGACGACTGTGCCACTGTCTAGGCGAAGTTTCCAGAGGGAGACTTTCCTAGCAACAGGGCAACTTTTTATCCTCTATATTTACATGGTTATTGTAGCTTTGTAAAAAAGCACATTTTTACATGATATGATGTGGGTGGTTTTTTGGGTTGCTTGGCTAAAATGTAAGTCCTAGTCTATTTTACATAATACATAGATTGATGTGAATGCTCTTATATTTTAAAAACATAATATGATTAAGTAATCATTAATAAAACTGAATTCATTTTTTCTAATGTAATCAATCAATCACTAATCTCTTGGTTATTAGTTACTACATAAAAGAAAAGGCTATATTAACATTTGTTTTATAAAATAATGATAATAATAAAACTTCATTCTATAGGCTTTATTTTCTTTCTTCCATCACTTGAAAAAGTAATGTTGTAATTTTCCATTTTTTACTCTCTTGGTCATAAATTTCTAAAAGGTAGAAGCATGGTTTTAAAAACACCAGACGATTCAATTGGGAATCAAACATGAAACCGGACCAGTTAAACCAGTGGTTCAGCCATGATAGTCACTTGTTCAACCTGAAAAAACTAGGAACCGAACCCATTTTTGATTCTCTGACTGTTCCAGTTTTTTTAACCATTTGTAAAAGTGCACCTTCATTGTTTTAATGTACACTATGAGTTTCAAATTGATTAAAAAATAATATAAAATCTTTAAAATATGATATACTATGATCTGTTAGTTACTACTTACTAATATTGCAAAATATGTAATACACTTTATAATTAAAATATGATGCGGTACTAGTGTAACACGATCTATTAATTACTAATGCGACTATTAGTGTCGGGTTGGATTGAAATTAATTGTTTGATAAAATCTGTGGAAACTATAAAGTATTTTTGATATGAAAGTGGTAGTGGGGAAATGCAATGGAAAAAAGAAAAAAACACCCCATGAATTGTATTATCTTAAAAACGCAAAGCCAAACACCAATCTTTATACATTTTCATTTAAATCACTTTTTTTCTCCACAAAATCGCAATGCCAAATTGTAAATTGGTAATATGTAGTGCATCTTACTATTTTCTATTATGAAATTTGAAAGTTGGACTCACTGTTTTGGGAGGGAAGTGAATGCAAAAATTAAATTATTTTTAGTTCGGCTCAATGAGACAATTTCCCACCTTAGCCTTCTTGAGCATACCAATAATTAGGAGGAGGTTATAAATATGGAAAATTGAGGGAGTAAATATATTTATCTCCTTTTAAGGGTTTACTGTAGTAATTCTAATTTCTTATAATTTGTTTGCATAAATCTGAAGTGTTTGCTTTTGAAATCATAGGCAACAAAAGCAATTCAAGCCATAGTCATCAATAATTGGAAAGCAGGTTTCAACTTTGAAGAATTTTCTGTAGTTTTTCCAAAGATGTCTAATCTTAGATTGCTAATAATTGATGGGCGGCACATCTCAATTGCTCTCAATCATTTTCCTAATGGCCTAAGACATCTTTCATGGGACTACTGTTCTTTAAAATGTTTTCCATCTAGTTTCCAACCAAAGGAACTTGTTGAACTTGAATTGTGGTCTAGCAGGTTGAGATATCTTTGGGAAGGAGCGAAGGTAATTTGGTTCTTTTAACTGTCTTTTTGTTATTTATTATTTCTCTTTTCTTGAAGTGTAGCTACAATATAGTGCCAGTGTATTTGAGCTTTCTTCTTTCATTAATAAGGTTGTTTTAATTTCAAAGAATTCTTTACTTATTAAACTAAATTCTATGTTTAATGGTTTTTTTTTTTTTTTCTTTCTTTTTAACAGTGTTTAGGAAAGTTAAAAGTCCATCCGTCTTACCTTTTCCGAGAACCTTATTAGGACACCTGACTTTTCAGGGGTTACGAGACTTGAGGTTCTAGACCTTGATTGGTGCGGAAAATTGGTTGAGTTACACCCATCTATTGGACAACTGAGCAAGCTTAAAAGTTTAAATCTGAGTTTCTGCAATTATCTTACCAATCTTCCCAGCTTGTCAGCTAAAATGGAGTCCCTTACATCTATTAAACTTGGTGGTTGCTCAGGAATCAATAAGATTCCAGAATTTAAGGGAACTATGAAAAGCCTATCGGAACTTATTTTGGGTGGGACTGCTATTGAGGAACTACCACCCTCATCAATCGAGTGTTTGACTGCCCTTGAAATTCTAGATCTAAATGGCTGCGATTATCTCAAATGCCTTCCAAGCAACATGGCTAGTTTGAGGTCTCTTAAATTTCTCAATCTTTCCGGCTCAAAACTTGCCAACCTGCCAGAGAACCTACGGAAAATAAAGTGTTTGGAAAGACTTGATTTGGGAGGGATTTCTCAACTTGAAGAAATAGAACTTAATGGTATAGGCTGCTTGTCCTCGTTAAAATATTTATCACTAAGTTCAAGCAATTTTGTCACCCTGCCTGCAATCGTCAGTCAACTTTCAAAACTTGAAGCTCTTGATTTGAGCAACTGCAAGAAGCTTCGATCAGTGTCAGAGCTTCCATCAACCATGAGATATAAAAATATGGAAAGGTGTTGTTCCCTAGAACCATCACCAGCACTGCTTAGACAAAGAAGTTGGTCACGACCTTATTCTCACCCATTTTTTCGTGGGTATGATGAGAGCAGTGGCGGAGTGGCATTTACAATATTGAACCGCTACCAACAGGTAATGTTTTCTTTCTCTCTCTTTGACTCTTTCTCTTCAATTGTTAAATGGAATATCACTTTATTTTTTTTGGTACAGGGACTCTTTTGTCAAAAAAATGGATATGAAACTGCTACCAAAAGAAAAGAGGATGGATCTAAAACTGAATTTCAGATCCTTATTCCCGGAAGTTCAGTTCCGCGGTGGTTAACTCATCAACGTAGGGGGTGGTCAATAAGCGTAGTGTTGTCTCCAAATTGGTGTAATAGTAGGTGGATGGGATTCATTCTATGTGCTCATTTTAGTCATTATTATTTAAAACCATATGACGATTCTGGTTTTAGAGCTCGTGTTAAAGCCATTGGTGGTATGCCTCACAGTCAATATGTCTCTCAATTGTTTTTTAGAAAAGGTACGGAGGACCACGTTTGGTTATTGTATTTGTCTCGTGATGGTTGGTTTAGTACTGTTGGGAATGGTGAATGCAGTCAGATTGAGGTTGTATTTGAAGACTCTGATTCAAGCTTTGGTTATAATATTAATCCTGTGGAGCAATGTGGGGTCAGTTTGGTATACGAGCAAGACATGGGACTGATGGAAAAGTTTTTTGCTTTCGCACAATGTATCTTCAAAGATTTCAACCAGAGACTTATCACTGTTCGTGATAGGTGGGCCCATAGTGGGGTAAATCGCTGACCTAAGGAATTTTTTCAAAGTGTAGATAGTCAGACTCAAACTTGGAAGCACACCTAGTTGAACTCGGTACAAATACCTTGAGACCGAGTACCCAACTAACTCAGCCAATCCCCTGGGTTGGAACTGATGGAAAAGTTAAACCAAGCAAATGCACAATGCAGCAGCAGTAGCTGTGATAAGTGTGTGGTGACTTAGCATTTATTTAATGTGAAAGAAATGAAATATTTTCCCTTCATCCAATGGTAATGACCAACTCCAACATCCTTCCTATTGTAAGTCTAATCCTAATTTATTTTATTTTCTTTCTTGCCGTACAGTATAGTCCAGTTATCTTTTAGTTTTTCGTCATCACTTTGATGAAGCTTAATAACTAGTATAAAACCTTAGGCAAGTTAAGAATATGATTCAGATAGGAAATAAATTCTCAAGCTTCACTTATTACACTGCTCTAATAAGAAATTTTGCTAATGTAGATGGTTCAAACCTAATTTTGCATCCTATTTATGGTTGGTCAGTGTTCCTTCTTTTATCTATGTGAAAACTGAAAATCTAGTTCTCTGATTGTGTGTATTTGCTATTCACGCTTTGAGTAAATTTTGTTGGTTTTTGAGTAAACTAGGATTGGTTTTTGAGTAAATTGTGTGTATTCATGCTTTGAGATTGGTACCATTTGTTGATTTTTTTTTTCTCTTTAAAATTTTTAGGAAGAGAGACCCGTGGGGGGGGGTGGGGGGGGGGGGGAGGGGAGTAGAAGTTTCTGCATCTTGAAGAATTCTCATTTAGTTTCTATTTTTCTTGCTTCTACTGCCATTGATATTTTGCAGTTTGCACTAATGATTTTTTTGGTTAACTCTTACAGTTAAGATTTGAGGAAATTTACATTGATAGTCATCCATAAAGAGCTGCAATCTCTCTTACCCAATCTCTGATTTCTTTCAACATTGAAGGTTTTTTTTTTTTTTTTTAATAAATAAATTCATCCATGTGCAATTTTTTAGTTGGATTAATATTGATGATACTGCCATTGGATTTTATAGTTGATAAATAGCTAAGGAATTTGAGAATGTTATTTTTATTGTATGGAATTTTAGTTCTTAATTGAAGATTGAAGTTCATCAATGAGCGCATATATATTGTTTGTAAAAATGTCTGAATGAGTTTTTATTTGTATGTATTTTTGTTCTTTGTTCGTGATTTTTCTAAGGTTTGCATGATAATTCCTTTTGCTTTTGCAGTTAGGAAAAGACTGTGGAGTAAGGGCAATTGGAAAAATAAACTATTTTGGCTCTTTTTTCGTGGCATCTCAAGAGAGAGTCTGAAAACAAGAAGATTCAATGACATATTTTAAAAAGTTTAAATATGATAAGTATTTTGCTAATTGTCTTAAATGATGGTCCGTGTACACCATCCTTGTCCTTGTTTACAAATTTATTTACTCATACAAGTAAATTTTCTTTATATCTTTGTTTAATCATAACAATGAAGTTATTTGTTTGTTGTCTTCTAGAGTTGAATTTTGTTATTCTTATATAAAAAGACTAGTTCGTGTAGAAATCGAGTAATAAATCAAATACATTATTCCAAGTTTCAGGTGTTCGGAGACTTTTCTTGTTGTGATAGTTTGGTTGAGATCCACCCATCTATTGATTTTAGTAAATTTCATGGCACTGAGACTTGAAGAAATGTAGTTGTTGAGGGTTAATTCGGCTAAGCCCATACATAGCATCAGATTCAAGTATCGGAACAACCCAGACCTAAGAGAGAGGCCTAAAGTGATTTTTCTTGCATTCGCCTACTCACATATCCGCAGTTCCAGCTGCAGGGGTGTGTCCCACTTGCACACAAATTCAAGCAAGACCCCAAGTCCAATCCTTATCAATACAAGCGTCTTCCTCAAGCAAAGCAATCAACGAAAGTTCAGAACTCACTTTGGCCATGGTTCAGCGGCCTTGACAAAGATTCATGAAAGGACAGGTCCTACGGTCCTGTATCGTGGTCACCATTAACTCCGGGGAGCAGGGTCAAACGGTCCAGCACCTCGGAGACACAGCAAGATGCAAAAAACGAGATCACATATTGAAAGTTTGTTTGGGGTGAGGAATTCCAGTTGCGGGAGGAATAGGAAAAGGCGAGGTAAGGACTTTCCTCTTCTCAGAGGACAATAGGCAGTGCCCAAATAAGCTAGAGAAACCAAGAGGTAAAAGTGGGGACTCACGAAAACTCAAAGTCTAAATTCTCACCCTACATAAGGGTAAAGAAACTCACTTGTAGGGGCATGACAGAAAAGAGAAATCACAATCATTGAGAGAATACAGAAAAGCTTTGAATTTTGTTTCTCTTTTGCTCTTTCTTCTTCTTCCTTAATTCTCTGCTCTGTGCATCTTGAATCAGATAGTCCTAATACCTCTTCATCACCGTGTCCAACAATGCCTCCAAAGTCAAAGAGCATCAAGAGAGAGAGAGAGCAATGATGCCTCTTCCCGCGCACCAATACCAGATGTTGCAGACCATGCAGCGAGAACAGCTAGAGCTTATTGAGTCAGTCAAGCAACTGAAAGACTCTATAAGCAAGCAGAAGGAAAATGCTGTGTCTGATAAGGAGATTGGCTCTACCGCCAATAACCAGCAATCTATCATTGGAAGGCCTCCCTATCCGATCGAGTTATTGGATAAGCCTTATCCAAAGAACTACAAAACTATAAGCCCTATCCAAAGAACTACAAAACTCCAATCTTTGTCCGCTACAATGGGAGAAAGGGGAACGCAATAGAGCATGTCAGCAAGTTCCTCAAGAAAATGGGACAACATGCTGGTAACCAGGGTGCCCAACAAACTTTTAGGCCTAAGGCGGTATATTTAAATGGGGCATTTTTGTTATTAATTAAATAATTTTTTTTTTTTTGAGATAGAGTTTTAACCTATGGCGTCCGCTCCTGATGATAGTTCTTTATCATCAGACCAAGACACCAATCAGTTTTTGGTGTAGGCGGGGATTGAACCCTAGATCTCTTATTCAACCATCAGAGACTTTACTAGTTGAGCTAACTGGAACCCACTTAATTAAATAATATTTAACTGGTGTTTAATATCATAATTTTTATAAAACAAAAATGCATTCTTTTTATTTTGTAATATATTTTTTTTTCTTGAAGAAATGCTAAAATTATAACAAATTTTACTAAAAAAAACGTATAAATGTTGTAGCAATTGAATGTGATTAATGACACTTCAATAAGATGATAAACAAGTTTTTTTTTTTTTTTTTAAGAACAATAAACAAGTATTTGAATGAATGATGTTAGGAATATTATAAATTTTACAACATAATACTTATTGTGGGGGGAGAAAAACCCAACCCAACTTATTGGGCCCAAGGCCCTGAGTGAGGAACACTTTTCGTCCGAGGAGGCAATGTCTTCAGTCCGGCCCATGTCAAAGGAGAATGCCTAGAGATGAGCGTGTACTATCCGAGGAGATGTTCATATGTCCGAGCAGTCCAACATCCTCGGATCCGAAGAGGTTTGATCCAACACGGGCTTGGGAGGTTCAAGCGACCTGCTTGGCAAGTGTTAAGAGAGAAAGGAACCTTAGACGCGTAAAGATAATGGGAACAGAAAAACATCAAAGAGGCATACTCCAGCCACCACATTTAATGCACTGCACCTACCTTTCTGGCCGCATTTATGTGGATAAGACCCCTGAACAGTGCTTTCTCAGCTACCACCACTCACATAAGGCTAAGAGTGGGGTGATGGGACATGCACTCAAGTGGACGCCTGGATGATGAACAAGTGGACGGAGAAGATGTAGGAAGGCAGTACTATATAAGGGAAGGAAGCCTCTGAAAAGAAGGGGGAGAAAAAAGAAAAGGGGAAGAAGATATTTGATGATTGTAGCTCCAAGAATTGTAATATTGAACTCTCAATGAAAGGCACCTCTTCGGACATGGCATTTCTATCAGTCCGAGGACATATTAATCCAAATTCTTCCATTGGTGTGGCCGTTTAATACTGTTACTCTCATTATTAGCCTAGCTCTTTCACCCACTCTCTACAAAATTTATTGTTTTGGGCTCAGTGGGCGCTGAATCCATACTTTGGGCTTGGGCCGCCAAAACTGACCCTACAATTGGCGCCGTCTGTGGGGAGAGCTTGTGCCAGAGTGAAAGCAACAGTTGATGATGGCAGGACAAGGTGAACAACAAGCGGAATCCAGGGCATCCCAACACGTGGACCATTTTGCCAACCTAGAGAGGAGACAAAATCGTGAAGGTAGCGTACACACAGTGCGCCTTAGCCAGGGCCAATCACAGAGCGGAAGTCATGTGTCCCATGCAAAGAAAAACCGCGACTTGCAACTGGAAGTAGAAAAGTTAAAGAGAGAGCTGCGCCATGCAAAGAGGAGGCGGGCTTCCTCATACTCTGAGGATGATCTTGATGATGAGCGGGATGTCTCGTATCAGTACAAATCCAAAACACCAGCCAGCGAGTCCTACACTTATGAGGAGGAATCCCATCGTAAGAGGCAACGTAGGAGTCCATCACGCGAAGACATGGAGAACGATGCCATGAACAGGGCTCTGAACCAGATATCTAAGTCGCCCTTCACGCGCAGGATAGAGGAGGCTAGACTCCCTCGGCGCTTTAACCAGCCAACGTTTACCATCTATAATGGTAAGACTGACCCTGTGGAGCATGTGAGTCATTTTAACCAAAGGATGGCTGTTTACGCCAGAGACGAAGCCCTGATGTGCAAGGTTTTCCCTTCCAGTCTGGGGCCTGTGGCCATGAGGTGGTTCGACGGCTTGACAGCAGGCTCCATCAACTCCTTCAAAGAGCTCACTCAGGCATTCGGCTCCCGTTTTGTCACATGCCGAAGAGTGGCCAGACCTTTCTCTTCCTTGCTATCCTTGTTCATGCAGGAAGGTGAATCCTTGAAGGCATATTCAGACAGGTACTGGGAGATGTTCAATGAGGTAGAAGGTAGCAATGATGCAATGGCCCTCAGCACATTCAAGCTCGGCCTCCCTACTGATCACGGTTTGAGGGCATCTCTATCTGGCAAACCGGTCGCAAACGTGCGTCAGCTAATGGACCGCATAGAGAAGTATAAGAGGGTTGAAGAAGATCAGCAGCAGGGTAAGGGAAAGGACAAGGTTATCTCTCAGGAGAGGAGGGACTCGCGGTCGGACCGTTACAATTATAATAAACCACGGAGGGATTTATCCGGGCAATCAGGATCGATGAACCATCAACCGGTCAACACCGTGTTCAAAGAGCCAGTACACCAGGTCCTGGAAAAGATCAAGAACGAGTCATTCTTCAGGTGGCCGAACAAGATGATAGGAAACCCCGAGAAACGCAACTATAATCTCTACTACCAGTACCATCAAGACCATGGGCATACCACGGAGGATTGCAGGAGCCTATGGGATCATTTGGACCAACTGGTCCGCGACGGTAAATTGAAACACCTCCTGCATCATTCCAGCGGCCGAGGGCAGACGGGACCAGGGCCACGCAGAGATGACCCCTCAAAGCCGCCGCTAGGGACTATAAACGTCGTCTTCGCCGCGCCAGGAAGAACTGGATCCTGGCCATTGAAAATCATGTCAGTAGGTCGGCCACCCGTAGAGGAGCCAAGCCGAGGACCTAAAAGAACTAAGTGTGGTGCCCCGCTGGTCATGGGATTCTCGGACAAAGACATGATTGGCACCATCCAACCCCATGATGATGCACTAGTTATCACCCTCAGGATAGGAGGGTACGATGTAAAGAGGGTGATGGTGGACCAGGGCAGTGCTGTGGAGGTAATGTACCCAGACCTTTACAAGGGGCTAGGCCTAAAGCCCCAGGACCTGACGCCGTACGATTCCCCCCTTTTGAGCTTTGAAGGAAGGCCTGTCATTCCAAAAGGCCGGATACGCTTAGCAGTGCAGTCTGGCACCGAGGTGGTGGAGTTGGATTTCATAGTTGTGGATGCATATTCGCCCTATACGGCACTCGTGGGCAGACCTTGGATTCACGCACTAGGGGCTGTTCCCTCTACTTTGCACCAAAAGGTCAAATACCCGTCAGAAGGGCAGGTACGTGAGATCCGAGGAGACCAGTCTGTTGCTCGTCAGTGCTTGGTAGCTGCCATTCAGCATAGGACCACAGCCGAGTCCTCGGACTCAGCCGGGAGGGATTCATAGCAACTACAGTCTCGGGGGTTGCCCTTTGAAGAACCAGATGAAGGCACTCGATGTGAGGATCTAACAAAAGTGATCATTGGAGATGATCCTGATAGGTTCTTTCAAGTCGGATCTCTGCTTCCTCTTCAAGAGAAGGAAGAGCTGATAGAGTTCCTTAAGCAAAACCTCGACGTGTTTGCCTAGAGTCCTTACGAGGCCCCAGGGGTAGACCCGGAGTTTATATGCCACCACTTGAAGGTGAATCCACTGATCACCCCCAAGAAACAACCTATTCGGCGCCCGTCCAAGGAGCATGCTGATGCAGTAAGAGACGAAGTAGCGAAACTCAAAGTGGCCGGGGCTATCAAAGAAGTTTTTTATCCCGAATGGCTAGCAAACACCGTGGTGGTGAAGAAGAAGAGTGGGAAGTGGCGAGTATGCGTAGACTTCACGGATTTGAATAGGGCATGCCCCAAAGATCCGTTCCCAATGCCAAAAATTGATCAGCTGGTCGATGCCACTGTCGGCCACCCTCGGATGAGCTTCCTAGACGCCTTCCAAGGCTATCACCAGATACCATTAGCCCCGGAGGACCAGAAGAAGACTGCATTTGTCACCCCTGTTGGCAACTACCACTATAAAGTAATGCCTTTTGGCTTGAAGAACGCGGGAGCTACCTACCAGAGGATGATGACGAGGATGTTCGAGCCACAGCTGGGCAAGAATATCGAGGTTTACATAGATGACATGGTGGTGAAGAGCAAAGTTATAGCTGAGCATGTGAAGGACCTTGAAACTACCTTTGGGATTCTACGAAAGTACAAGCTACGATTGAATGCTTCTAAGTGCTCGTTTGGGGTAGGGTCCAGAAAATTTTTAGGATACATGGTCACGCACAGAGGAATCGAAGTCAACCCCGACCAGATAAAGGCCATCAACGATCTACGAGCTCCTCGGAACCCCAAGGAGGTTCAGAAGCTAACCGGAATGACCGCTGCCCTCAATCGGTTCATCTCTAGATCAGCAGACAGGTGTCGTCCCTTTTTCTCCCTACTCAACAAGTGGAAGGGATTCGAATGGACTGAGGAATATGCTTCTGCATTCCAGCAACTTAAGGATTATCTGGCTCGGCCACCTATCATGTCCAATCCTGAGCCTGATGAGGTACTGTTCGCCTACATAGCTGTAGCTCCCTATGCAGTGAGCCTGGTGTTGATACGATCAGATTCTGGTGTGCAAAGGCCTGTTTATTACGTAAGCAAGTCGCTACATGAGGCCGAGATTCGCTACTTACCTCTGGAGAAGGCCATCCTGGCAGTAGTGCTGGGCACACGGAAGCTGCCCCACTATTTCCAAGCCCACACGGTCATCGTTCTCACACAACTCCCACTCAAAGCTATACTCCGAAGTGCTGACTACACCGGTCGGATTGCCAAGTGGGGTACAATCTTAGGGGCTTTCGATATAAGATATATGCCCCGCACATCGGTCAAGGGACAGGTCCTCGCAGATTTGGTGGCTGAGTTCACGGAGCCCCAGTTAGAAGAAGTAAGGCCCACGTCAGGCATGGATGAAAAATCAGTTGGCCTGGTCTCCCAACAGAATCCCTCCCATTGGGAAGTGTACGTTGATGGCGCGACAAACCAAAAAGGATCTGGAGTTGGGTTGGTACTGATATCCCCCGAGAAGATCACCATCGAGAAGTCATTAAGGCTGGGCTTCTCGGCAACGAATAATGAGGCGGAGTACGAGGCCCTACTGATGGGGATGACGATGGTCCATAAAATGGGGGGGAAGTCCGTGGAGTTGTTCTCGGACTCAAGATTGGTAGTAGAACAAGTACAAGGCGAGTTCGAGGCAAAGGACGAAAGAATGCAAGGGTACCTGGGTCGTGTTAAACAGCTGCAGTCAGGGTTCGACTTTTTCAGTTTGCTGCATATCCCTAGGAGTGGCAACTCACATGCTGACTCCCTAGCGACGCTTGCCACCTCTTCGGCACAAGACCTACCGAGGGTTATCCTCGTCGAGGACTTGCACAGGCCTACAGAGGCGAAGTTAGGGGCAGTTCAGGTTCACCAGGTCAAAGCCGGGCCGTGCTGGATGGACCCTCTAGTCAGATTTCTCAAAGAAGATGTATTGCCTGAAGATAGGGGAGAAGCTGATAAAATTCGAAGGAAGGCGGTTAAGTTCTGGTTATCCGAGGACCAGAAACTTTACAGACGCTCCTACTCGGGGCCATACTTGTTATGCATGCATCCCGAGGCAACTGAGACGTTGCTAGAAGAGCTGCACGAAGGAATCTGTGGGAGCCACACTGGAGGCAGGTCCTTGGCTCACCGAGCCCTCACCCAAGGCTATTGGTGGCCTAACATGCAAAAGGAGGCACACGAATACGCTAAAAAGTGTGATCAATGTCAGCGCTTCGCTCTAAACATTCACCAGCCAGGGGGAAAACTTAATCCGTTATCTAGCCCATGGCCTTTCGCCCAATGGGGTTTGGACATTGTGGGACCCTTCCCCAAAGCTGCAGGAAACAAGAAATACCTCCTGGTCGGAACAGACTACTTTACCAAATGGGTTGAAGCTGAGCCCTTAGCCAATATCAGAGACGTTGATGTGCAAAAATTCGTGTGGAAGAATATTGTCACCCGGTTTGGAGTCCCTCACACTCTCATCTCGGACAACGGTTTGCAGTTTGATAGCAGGGCATTTAGGAACTACTGCAGTGAGCTGGGAATTTTGAACAGATACTCCACTCCAGCCTATCCTCAGGGTAATGGACAGGCAGAAGCCATCAACAAGGTCATATTAAATGGCTTAAAGAAGAGGTTGGATGATGCAAAGGGCAAATGGGTAGACGAACTGCCGCACGTACTTTGGGCTTACAGGACTACGCCTCGTAGATCTACTGGGGAGACACCCTTCTCAATGACCTATGGGGCTGAAGCCATCATTCCTTTGGAGACCGGGTTCCCAACGATGAAAACTAGTTCATTCAGTCCGGCCGATAACGATGAGCAATTACAGAGGAGTTTAGATTTGATTGAGGAAAGAAGGGAGAATGCAATGGTTCGGCTGGCACATTATCAACAGAAACTCAGGCAAGGCTATGATTCTAACGTAAAGCTGAGGCCACTAGAGCCTGGTGATCTAGTGTTGAGGAAAGTTGTAGGCACTGCAAAAAACCCTGCTTGGGGAAAACTTGGACCCAATTGGGAAGGACCATATCGTATTACCTCAGGAGCAGGCATTGGGGCATATTTCTTAGAAGACCTAGATGGTCATGTAATACCGCGCCCATGGAATGTAAATAATCTCAAGAGGTACTTTTATTGACCAAGTCTCTTCTTCAACCGACGTGTCAATTCTCTGCGTAAAGTATTCTCTCAAGTGTTTAAACTTAAATCCAATCATGCATGTAGTCCTCGGACCAGATGATTTGGGTTAGTTAGCACTCAGTTACATTTCTATAGTGTTTAAACTTAAATCCAATCATGCATGTAGTCCTCAGACCAGATGATTTGGGTTAGTTAGCACTCAGTTACATTTCTAGTGTTTAAACTTAAATCCAATCATGCATGTAGTCCTCGGACCAGATGATTTGGGTTAGTTAGCACTCAGTTACATTTCTATAGTGTTTAAACTTAAATCCAATCATGCATGTAGTCCTCGAACCAGATGATTTGGGTTAGTTAGCACTCAGTTACATTTCTAGTGTTTAAACTTAAATCCAATCATGCATGTAGTCCTCGGACCAGATGATTTGGGTTAGTTAGCACTCAGTTACATTTCTAGTGTTTAAACTTAAATCCAATCATGCATGTAGTCCTCGGACCAGATGATTTGGGTTAGTTAGCACTCAGTTACATTTCTATAGTGTTTAAACTTAAATCCAATCATGCATGTAGTCCTCGGACCAGATGATTTGGGTTAGTTAGCACTCAGTTACATTTCTAGTGTTTAAACTTAAATCCAATCATGCATGTAGTCCTCGGACCAGATGATTTGGGTTAGTTAGCACTCAGTTACATTTCTAGTGTTTAAACTTAAATCCAATCATGCATGTAGTCCTCGGACCAGATGATTTGGGTTAGTTAGCACTCAGTTACATTTCTAGTGTTTAAACTTAAATCCAATCATGCATGTAGTCCTCGGACCAGATGATTTGGGTTAGTTAGCACTCAGTTACATTCCTAGTGTTTAAACTTAAATCCAATCAGGCATGTAGTCCTCGGACCAGATGATTTGGGTTAGTTAGCACTCAGTTACATTTCTATAGTGTTCAAACTTAAATCCAATCATGCACGCAGTCCTCGGACCAAGTGATTAGTGTTAGCTAACACTCGAATATAGTCGAACCTCATGATCCTTGAACCAAACAACGGGTTAGTCGATACCCCCCCCACGCTCTGTTGCTGTCACTGGGGTTTAGTGCTAAAATTCCTGATTGAGCTTAAATTGGTTCTAAGTTATAAATGTCTTCCTCCGTTACGTTTAGTGTGAAACCGAGGGGTAATACCTTATGTTTTACTTGGAAGGACATGCGAAACTCGCGTATGCACTTATTCTAATCATTTCTCGTCAATAACTCTTACTCGGCCTACCCTTTTCAATTTTAATTTTCATTACTCATACCACCTGTATGATGTATCAGTCAAGTTGTTTATATTATTATGTCACAATTGCAATGTATGATTGTATATACGGAAACAGTAAGTGATAAAGCATGTATCAAAGACATTAAAAGACAAATAGGGAGCCATTCCATTCAACGAAAAGTATGTACTTAATCAGCAAAACAAGAAAGAAAGGATTACAGTTTCTTAAACAAAGAACAAGAGTGCAAGAGCAAAATAAAAACCCTATATATCTATTCTTTCGCTGGAGGAAGCATGGGGTCAGCAGCCTGGCTTGTCCGAGCAGCAGTTTCAGTAGGCTTTTCCTTGGGCTCAGAAGAAATTTTCTCCCCGCCTGGCCCTTGGTCTTTGCCTTTGGCTGGTTCAGCTGGCTTATCTTTGGTGCCTGGCTGACCAGTTTCCTTGCTTGCACCAAGAGTGGACGGAGGAGCCTGATCGGCCTGGCTTGGCTCAGAAGCCTCAGGAGGCTGGGGGGCAGAGGGATCATCCACTGGGATTTCTTGGATATCAGGATCATAGTAGATGCTCCCAGGTAACCTCAAGGGAGAGTCCGAGGGTACCCCAGCTGCGTCCAAGGCTTTTTCCCAGGTTTTGTCGCAGTACTCGCGACAAACAGAGGTAAACTGCTCAGTGAGTTCCCGCGCTGTCACATCTGCCCCCAACTGGTACGCTGCTTTCTTCTCGGTTTCAATTGACTCCTTGGCCAATTGAACCTTCTGCTCGGCTGCTTTGGCGTTATCCCTGGCCTTTTGCAGCTCGGCCCTGAGTCCTTTCACCAGCTCCCGTTCGGTCTCCAAATTGACCTCCGAGGCATTCAGCAGTTTTCGCTGCTCTTCAACCTGTTTTTCAACATTTTTAAGCCCAGCATCGAGGCTTCGCTTCTGGGAGATCGCCTCTTTAAGCTCCTCGGACATCTGAGAATGCTCCTCCTTCAGCTTTCCAAGGGATGCCTCTGCCTCATGCTGGGACTGGACCGCTGCTTGGGCTTTGATCCAGGACTCCTTGTTCAACCCCTCAGCCACATAGACTTGCTGAGTAATCTGCATGACAACACTTTTACTGTTAAGGAGAAAAACGAAGCCAATCAAGTATAAAACTTAAACTCATAAATGGTGCACTTACCATGGCTAGGTCCCTCTTAAGAGACATGAAGAGCTCCTGCTGGTTAAAGCGCCTGTAGGACTCCATGTCGTGGGGGAGGAGGAGTGGTTGCTGCAAGGCTTCAGCTACATAGCCCGCCCTCCCTCCGTCATAATTCCTGAGGGAGGTATCCCACAGGATTGGAGCGCCCTCCAGCTCCAACTTGGGAGACCAGATTCTCGGTCCTCCCCCTCGGCGTACATTTGCCACAAAAGCCTCTTCTCGGCTTTCAGTGGATGAAGCCCTATGGGCTCGGCTGTCCACCACTTTCTGCTGCTTAGTCCCCCTGTCTGGCAGTTTTTGTTTTTCCCCAACCTCAACGTGGGGCCTTTTCTTCTTTAAGTCCGGAATGGGCTTCAGACTTGGGTCAGGAACTTGCGTGGGCGCAGGAGGCAGTGTCATTACTGCTTTTGACGACCTAGCATCTTTCTGCTCGGGTTTTTTCCCCTTGCCTTTCATCAGAATCCTCAGGTCCATATTGTCGTCCGAAGAGCCTTCAGAATGAGCAGCTAATGGATTAAGGTGAATGCCCGATTGCTTGTCGGTATCCTCCTCAGCGTCCGAAACCTCTATCACTCGATTGGCTCTTGAACCCTCACCCCCAAACTGGAATCTATCTATCTGTTCCTCTAGCGAGGAGGTTGAAGAACCGATCCCTTCGCCTTCAGCTGCTTGTCCGAGAGGGACTTGCTGGAGTGGTTGGACGAGAGGGGGTATAGCTTGAGGGCGTGGATGTGGTACGGGCTCTAGATCATATGACGCCAAAAAACCCTTCTGACCGACGTCAATACGGGCAAGGCGGCGGTCTCCTTGGACAATTGCGTTGCCGACTGGTTGGAAACCCTTTGGATTTCCTGTGTAGCCCAGAATAAGAGGAGCTGATCGGAGCTGCCCGTCTTCGCTCACAAAAATCTCAGATCTCAACAGGAAATTGAGGGCAGCGACGTTCGTAAGACTCAGCCGAGGAGCTACGAAGTTTTTATCTGTTCCAAGGCACAGCAAAGCTATGTTAGAGACTTGCAAATAGCAGTACAAAGGAAACCAAAAACGATTAAAGGACGAGGACCCTAGGCCTATAGTTAATGTGCCTAAATCTAACATGGCCCACCTGGCTTTCCATGCTTGGTTGGGCAGTGATGGCCGTCATGCCATGCGCCCGAGACGATCACATAGTCGTCTTTCATCCCTTTGTTGGATTTGGGGAGGCAAGAAATGAGCCTGACCACGTCCGACTGGGATTTCAGATAATATCCCGCGTCTCGCTGGCTATGGCATTCGTACAGATGTACTACGTCGAGCCAGGTGAGGCCTAATCCTAGGTGAAGGTTAAGGTCCTCAATGGCCCCTAGAATCCTAAACATGTTGGGTGCGCACTGCCAGGGAGTGAGCCTATGGTTTCGGAGATAGCTAATGGTGATAGGACCCATGGGAATGGTCATTCCCCCTTCTTTGAAGGCAATAAGGGGAATAACCACCTCTCCCGTCTTCCGGTCTGTTAGAATCTTTTCTGGGGGGCAATACCTCACACCCACGTTGGGAGGTATGCGATACGTGGCCCTAAATGCTTCTAGTCGCTCAGGGGTATCCACCATGTATTCAAGCTTTCCCATGGTGCTTAGACGAAACTGTTGGCCGAAGAGAAAATTAAATGGCTTGGTGAACGATGACTCACCGGGACCAAATCGGAAAGAAGATTTCAGGCCTGTAGGAAGGTTCTTGATGACTCTGGGAAGACCTGAAAGCAGCGACTCAGAAGTTTGGACGGAGCGGCGCGTCTGTTTCTCTCTAGAGCGTCTGAAGATTCGCAAAGTGAAGAAGGAATAATGACCTCTGAAGCTTTATACGGGGTCAAACGAAGGGTCAGGGGCACTCCCGCCCAAATTTCGAAGAAAAACCGCGGCCGTTGGATTAGTCAGTTACCATTGGATATGAAGGACAAAGCGCCACCTGGTGCAATTAATGCAGCGCCTGGGAAATGAGGAAACCGCAGCGGCATTAATGAAGCGACAGTTCCTACATTTATGCACGTGCCAGTTCGAATCTACCTGTTTGCAGGCCTTTGCTCCATGGCAAGTCAAAATCCTACTTTTTCTCTTCGGATACGAATGAAAAAATACAATTTTGAGGGGCTATTGTGGGGGGAGAAAAACCCAACCCAACTTATTGGGCCCAAGGCCCTGAGTGAGGAACACTTTTCGTCCGAGGAGGCAATGTCTTCAGTCCGGCCCATGTCAAAGGAGAATGCCTAGAGATGAGCGTGTACTATCCGAGGAGATGTTCATATGTCCGAGCAGTCCAACATCCTCGGATCCGAAGAGGTTTGATCCAACACGGGCTTGGGAGGTTCAAGCGACCTGCTTGGCAAGTGTTAAGAGAGAAAGGAACCTTAGACGCGTAAAGATAATGGGAACAGAAAAACATCAAAGAGGCATACTCCAGCCACCACATTTAATGCACTGCACCTACCTTTCTGGCCGCATTTATGTGGATAAGACCCCTGAACAGTGCTTTCTCAGCTACCACCACTCACATAAGGCTAAGAGTGGGGTGATGGGACATGCACTCAAGTGGACGCCTGGATGATGAACAAGTGGACGGAGAAGATGTAGGAAGGCAGTACTATATAAGGGAAGGAAGCCTCTGAAAAGAAGGGGGAGAAAAAAGAAAAGGGGAAGAAGATATTTGATGATTGTAGCTCCAAGAATTGTAATATTGAACTCTCAATGAAAGGCACCTCTTCGGACATGGCATTTCTATCAGTCCGAGGACATATTAATCCAAATTCTCCCATTGGTGTGGCCGTTTAATACTGTTACTCTCATTATTAGCCTAGCTTTTTCACCCACTCTCTACAAAATTTATTGTTTTGGGCTCAGTGGGCGCTGAATCCATACTTTGGGCTTGGGCCGCCAAAACTGACCCTACACTTATAAATATGTATCATTAAGTAATTTAAAAATGCATTTAATAGGTCGTTGACGTCTACAAATCATATTAATTGTCACATCAATTTGTATAGATGTTTTAAAGTAAAATTTATAATATTTTCTTATCTAAATTATTTCTTGTAATTAGTGACACATATTTGGAAGTCCTATGTATTTAAAATTGTAATATCTCTAGCATTACTCAATTCTTTGGTACATCTTAAAAGTAGAAGAAAAATATAAAACTAATTTTTTTTCTTATATCTCAAAAAAAATATTTTAAAAATATATATATATATATATATATATATGGTCCGGTCTAAGGGGCACACATTAATCCATCTATTTTTGAAAACATTTTCTCGAGAATTGAAAAAGCTATCAATACTTCTTCAATTCCCGAAAAAAAAAATTTCAAAAATGATTAATTATTGTGTGCCCTTAGAGCACACATTAGCAAAATCCATATATATATATATATATATATATATATCCCTCTCTCAATTTTTGCCCCAAAATTTAGGGACCTTTCTCTAGTAGGGCCTCCGGTAATTGCCTAAATGGCCTAAGCCTAGGGCCAACCCTCCTTGTAACGAAGAGCTATGCCTAAAAGAGTTTTCTAAATCCATTACGGATCGGCCTTACACGTGGTATACCAGACTCCGACCAGGTTCTATCAGGATTTGGAAAAATTATAAGATCCACATGGTAGACAAATGATATGATCCACCATTCCATTAAAAAACTGCCACTTATTTAAAATTACCTGTTAGAAAAATTTTTTAAACAAAAATTAATTACTGACTCAACAATTTTAAACAAGTAGAAGTTTTTTAGTAGAATGGTGGACAAGTGACTGGTCCACCAGATAACTCTATAATTTCTCCAGGATTTGGGATGATATGGTAGACGGTTTTTGCAGTAAGTTCTTCCAAGAAGAGGAGAGGATAACATTTGTCAGTCTTTGTAATAACACCAAGCAAAATGTGAATGAATGTGTGGTGGAATTCATCCGAAGATTCATGGACACAGCCTTGGATTGTTATGACGACAATTAAGGAACATAAGCTTGTTGAGGTGTGCATCAACAATATGCTCTGGGAATACATGTTGCACCTCGAGAACCTAAATATTGTGCAATTTGTCGATCTGTTACAGAAGGCTCGAAGGACAGCCCTCAAAGTATCAGAGAGAAGATAAAGAGTCCGAGTGTTTGGATGCGTGATTTGCAGCCGGATTTGGGCTTTAAGAGAGGATTTAAAATTTTTTATTTATAAATCCCGAGTTATGCGAAAATTCACAAATAGTAATGGCGATTTTCTAATGATTGTGCGTTTGTTCTTTTGCACATTTATTCTTCAAGTTGATTGGAATGTCTTTCTAAGACTGATAGCACGAGTAGAATGAAATTGTTTGCACACCAGTCTTTCATATATAGAAAATAAAAAAAATTTAAGGAAAAAAAAAACTACATAGATTATGAGTAGGTGACAATCTTCCAAGAAAGCCATTCTCACATACAAGAATTTGTTGAAAACTTGATTGCCAAACCGCCATCTCTTCAAAAATATCAAACTAAAATTCAGTCATTAATCAAAACCAATCCAGATTTTTTCGGGAAAATTTTCATTAAAAGTTCAAAGTTCCCACACAATTTTTAAAGCATATTCTAATTCAAGTTATAATTTCACACTACCCTTGATCCATTTTCCAAACAAACATGCCTCAAATAAAAAGCCAAGAAACCGGTCTCATTTTTTTCTTTTCCAGTTTCCATTAGCAAAACCACAACCCACTATATATCAAATACGCAAATCAACATTATCCCATTCCCGTTTGGTAAATACTTAATTTCAATCGTTTTCCCACCAAACACATTCACATTCACATCCCACTGAAAAACAAACAACCAATCATTCCAAACAATTTCCAGAACCAACAAATTCCATTAAATTTCTCCACCAAACGTTACAAACTATAGTTTGCTTTGCCAAACAGAAACTAACAAAAACATCAAATTCAAGAACTAGTAAACTTGGTGACAGCCTTGGTTCCTTCAGAGACAGCGTGCTTAGCCAACTCACCAGGCAACACCAAACGCACCGCAGTCTGAATCTCCCGAGACGTGATCGTGGGCTTCTTGTTGTACCGAGCCAATCGCGATGACTCTTGGGCGAGCTTCTCGAAGATATCGTTGATGAAGCTATTCATGATCCCCATAGCCTTGCTCGAAATCCCAATATCGGGGTGAACCTGTTTGAGAACCTTGAAGAGGTAGATCTTGTAAGTCTCGATGCTCTTCTTGACCTTCTTCTTCTTCTTCAAATCGCTACCGCCTTCCTTCGAGATCTTCTTCTCGGCCTTCGCCGGAGCTTTCTCCGCCGCCACTGGCTTCTTCTCCGCTGGCTTCTTCTCTGCCTTTGTGGGTGCCATCGATCTTTGAGAGAGAGTGAAAAATTCTAGAGAGAGATTCGGAATGTGAGAATAACTTGCAATGAATAAATGTGATGAAGAGGTGAGTGGGTTTGGGAGAGTTTATATAGGGAGGCGGAGTAGGCTCTTATTGGAGGATAGGGTTTTCACGCGGATCGATGACGTGGCGTTTTCTTGATCTGTATGGACGGTGGGGATTTCGTCTTTCACTCTTTGTGGAGTCGTAATCTCGCGGATTCGGAGTGCGGTTACTCTGTACGGTTTATCCATTGACTACGGTAATTTCCAAATTATTTTAAAATAAAAAAAAATTCTTAAGTCTTTTAAGGGATGGAGAAAGTTAAAAGAAACGTTTCATAAAGGATTTTAATCCAACTGAAAGGTCACCAAAATAATATATATTCATTTCAAGTCTCTCTTTTATTTGTTTGTTGTTGTAAAACATTTTATAGAACACATGTATGGTTAAGTAATTTTGAATGACATGAGTGTGTATCAAAAATTACCTCCACATCAATATATTAAAACTTGTTTTTGACGTTAAAAATAAATGCATGGGATGTCTAAATATTTTTATAAATACTAACTTCGTTACCCAGTATTTCAAGTACCATAAAAAAAGATAAATCATTCTGTAATCCACACTCTAAATACTAATTACCATCTTAAATATTTTTAATTTACTTAATAATATAAAGGGATAATTACATTTTACCCATCTATAATTTGCCTCTAATTTTATGTGTCTACCCATGGTTTCAATTTTGACACTTTACCCACCTGAGGTTACTGCCGTTTATGCTCCGTAACCCACCTCTGTTAAAAAAAAGGGTAAATAAGTCTTTTTACTCTCATTTTATATCTCTCTCCTCCCAAAACAAGAAAAACAAAAGAAAAACAAGATTAAAATATGGTATTAGTTTCTCACCATTCACAAACATGAAGAACACACAAACATGAAGAACATGCATCCAGAAAACTTAAACCCAGAACATAAAGAACAGGCATATATACAATCCCAGGAACGTAAGAACATGAAGAACAGGCATATATACAATCCCAGGAACTTAAGAACAAATGAATTCAAACCCAGACATATATTTGAAACCTCAATTTCAAATCCAAACATATATTTCAAGACTTGTCAAACCCATAAAAATTAAACTCAAATCAAGCAAACCACAGATCTCAATCCCAAGACCCACGGCAAGCTGTTACCCATGGCCCCATGAACCCAAGTCCACTCGCAGCACCACGACCCCACACTGATATCCACCGTGACAACCCAAAATCTCAGATCGACCACCACCAAAACCCAAATCGCAACCTACACATCACGCTACTCGAAACCCAAACCCATAGATTAGCTTCGCCGGCGATGGATCTGAGATGTTGGAGGTAGGTATGGAGTGGGCGGAGGTGAAAGAAGAGAAGAAAAGGGAGAAAACTCACTGGACTGGCGTCGGAGTGTGGGGTGGAGCTGTGTCGAAGTGTGGGTGGACGTCGGACCTTCGACGGAGTGTGGGGTGGAGCTGCATCTCTCTGTCGTCTATGCGTGGGGGTGGAGCTGAGGTGAGCTTAAGGATGAGTTTCGGGGAAGTGTGTGAGGAGTGTGTGTGAGGAGTGACCAATCCGGAAAATGGAAATGGAAATTCAAGTGGGTGTCATTGTAGCATCTAATTTCTTGTTTGATTCAAGTGAGAGTGCGTGGGAGAGGTGTGTTTGATCTGATTCTTGTTGGATTTTTTGACGAAACTTATTAGAGTAACAGAAAAATTAGAGGTGGGTTACGGAGCATAAACGATAGTAATCTCAGGTGGGTAAAGTGTCAAAATTGAAACCACGGGTAGGCACATAAAATTAGAGGCAAACCACAAGTGAGTAAAGTCTAATTATCCCTAATATAAAATTTACAAAAGAAAAAAAAAGTGAAATTTTTTTTTTACCTAGTACTTGATTTTTTAAAAGTAAAGTACCATACAAACAAAAAAAGAAAGAAAAGAAAAGATAAAGATAAATCACTACATAATCCATACTCTAAATACTAATTATTATCTCAAATATTTATAATTCACATAATAATATAAAATTTACAAAAAAAAAAAGTGAAAAAAGAAATTTACACAGTACTTGATTTTTTGAAAGTAAAGTACTATACAAAAAGAAAAAAAAAAGGATAAAGATAATTCACTCCACATTCTACACTTTAAATACTAATTACTATCTTCAATATTTATAATCCACTTAATAATATAAAATTTACAAAAGAAAAACAAAAATTTATCTAGTACTTGATTTCTTGAAAGTAAAGTTCCACACACAAAAAAAGAAGATAAATCACTTCACATTTCACCATCTAAATACTAATTACTATCTTAAATATGGGTAATTCTACTGTACACTCCATTTTTTCAATTTGAGTTTATCTATTGTTAGTGAAATTACACAGGAATGGATTTTTAAGAAACTAAAATTTATGATTTGAAATAGAGTAAACTGCTGAGTTTAATGTGTGCTAGTTTTTAGGAAAAAAATTTCAAACATTCATGAGAGATATTAATAAAGAGTGCTAATTTTTAGGAAAATATTTCTTTGGTAGTTTTTTTTTTTTTTTTTTTTTGAATTACAATTTTAACCCTATTTTTTATTTTTTAAGAATAAAAATTATCTAATTAGCTTAAGGGTATTTTTGACATTTTCTGAGAGCATAACTGACTTTATGAATCTTTTTAATATATAAAGATTATACATAATCATTATTTGGAGTATCATCAACTAATTGATGAGGTGAAAAAAAATATGTGTACATCATTTTATAAAAGGTTAATTTATTTTAGTAAAAGATTTAATTTATTACAAGGCCAAAGTGACAGGGTTAATTGCTCAAAATAAAAGTGTATAAGAACCAAATTAACACTAACTTTTTGTTTTGACTTTTTTTTTTTCGATTTCAAGCCACATGGTATATTTTTATTTGTCACCCTATGCAAACTCAAATACTATGTTATAAAATATGGGTTTCATTTATTTATTTTTTTTAGAAAGAAATATTTTATTAATACCAACAAAACATCGAAGGGGACAAACTCCTCAACTAGGGAGTTGTTCCTCTAAGATAATTTTTACAACAGCATAAGAAACAGACATAACATCAAGATACCCTAACCAAGAAAATTTAAAGACCACTTAGAGTATTAGCATTAATGGAACTAAAATTTATAGTTTTTAGCATCACAAAAATTCACTTTATCTATTTTAACACGTCCACATCAATTTTAACACACCCAACATGAATGATTCTATTTTTTTACCATTTCGATTAAAATAGTATAAAGAACTCATTAAAATAATTTTAAAAAAAAAATTCATAAAAACCTTAGCAACCAGCCACAACCACCCCCCACCACCACCACTGTGGCAACCACAGCCTATGGCAAAAAAAAAAAACACAACCCATGACATTGCCACCACCAACTGCAACCCACCATCTCAACCATAACCCATTGCCATAACCAAATCCACAAAACCCATAGCCAAAATCAACGAAACTCACAACCAAAGCCGAATAATACACAAACCTAAAACCCAGCCAAATCTGAAGAAAGGGACTGAGTTGTAATTTCTAGTAGTGTAATTATGTAAACTTTCCGGCTTTCTCAAAGCATTTACACAATTTTTTAACTCCCCTTACTGTTTTCTAAAAATTATAAATACCCACCACAACGGTTTGCCCAATTTAACGCCTCTACTTCTACTTGGAGAGGAGTAGTTTTAACCTTTTTTGAGTGAGCAAAAACCAGCATCCCTCTACTATAAGAACAATTTGTCCCCATTACAGCATCAACATTTACTTTAACTCAACCGTTAAATATGGGTGTTGGACAAAGCCAAATGAAACTGAGTTATATAACTATGTTTTCATCATCTAGAACTCAAAAATCGTAGGCCACATTGAAAAACAAGTTGTTTAAATTGATTTTTGAGTTGAATTTCCATAACTCAAAACTCAAAATTATGAGTTTGAGTTACAGAAACGAAAAACAAAATTCAACCGTTTTTGAGTTTTGAGTTAAGTGTTTCAATGGCATAATTATAAATAACTTAGTCTAATGGGGCTCACATCAGTGTATTGTCAAATCATAATAGTGCGAGACCGTTGGGCACCTTCTCTTTATTCTTTATTTAATTTTATTTTTTAAATTTTCAAGCAGCTCTTTACTCTTACACCCATCACATAGCACACCCACACCCACCTTCTTCTCATTTTATCAATTTTGAGTTTTAGAAAAGAGATATATGCACCCAAGATGTGAAACCAAACAAGTATTTTCTAGAATGAGTGAAAAAGTAAAGTTAGATATATGAATTATGGGAATTGAGTTTGATTTATGAGATTCGAATTATGGAATTTGTGTTATAGGTGATGCTCAAACCAAACAGGCCCAATGCTTGGTCACACAGGTTGGGCACTTTTGCTAAATTATGGGTCTCTCATGGATCAGGCTTTGCAATCCTTGGATTTTTCTTCACGATATGACCTTTATGACCAATGGACTTTACTTCACGATGTGGGATTTGAGATCAGATAGGAGTATTTTCTCTTCCTTCATGAGTTGGGCTCATGGCACGTCTTCTTTTGCTTCACGATCCACCTCCTTGCTTCGGAAGTATGCCTCACGAGTCATGACCCACGAGCTTTTGCCATATAATATGCTCATATCATATTTTCTCTCTACGTGGATTTGGCCCACGATAATAGCCTTAGTTTACACAAAATAATCATTTATGTGGAAATTGGAAAATGCCCAAATCCGAGTCATTTACCAAACAAAACAAACCATTGGACTAATCAAGTAACAATATCTTCTATCTATATCTCTATTTATATCTATATCTATATAATTAATAACAGAATTTTATATTTAGTTCTCAATATTTTGTGTACTAAAATACTTTCACACAAATTCTTAAACTCTCTAAAATACCCATCTTTTAGTTAAATAATCTTAAATTATAAAACACAAACTAGTTAAAAGAGTAATTTATTGTTTCTAAATTTTAAGCTTTTTCCTTTATCTTTTCCATTCAGCCTAAAACTTAAGACACTACATCTATCTCATTTTTAAACATTATTTCACATTACCTTATCTCTTTCTTTAAAAAAAGAAAAAAAAAAGATTATTTATATATATCACTTTTTTTTTTTTGAGAATCATTTATATATCACTTTTAAACATTATAACACTACATGCAAAAAATAAATAAATAAATAAAAAAGAGTATTGCATGGGCAAAATGAGTGTGATGAGTCTAGTTGTGCAAATAAGCCATTCGGGGCAGAGTGCGTGAAAATTTATTGATGCCCACACTATCTGCAAGCCATAATACTTGGGGCAAGTTTAGTAAACTATAATAAATGTTTAAATGTAGTAGTTATTCTTGAGGAATAATTATTAGATTGTTTGGTTGTGGATTTATTATGGGGGAGGGAAAAAACAGACAAGCCATGTTCCATTACTTCCATATAAATTTTGAAAAACACAATCAGAATGAAATTTTGAAATTTTGACCCTACTAGGACAAAGTAAGCAAGCAGACACTGTGGAACCAAAGGAAACCAACTGTGAACATGTAAATACCAACCTGCTCTGCCTGGCAGACTTAAACTTACAGCTGAGAAGAAATTTAGCAGATTGATGCAAATATTCGTTCTGCTAGATAAAAAAGCTACTTTTACAAAAGTATGTCTCAGGTCTTTGCTGTCATATATGTATTTGAAGTCCAAATAGAGAGCACATAAAAGACCCAGATGAAAACTTGAAACTGCATTGAACATCATGTGCGGAATGATAAGCATTAAATTCAGTTTCCAAATAGCATTGTGGATGACAGGATGAGACACTGAGTGCACCTTCCTTCTTTAAAATCCAAAATTTCTTATGCTATGAGTGAAAACTTGGCTAAAACCTGTCAGTTCAGAGAAGGGAGGAAAATCAAAGAAACAACAAAAAAGAAGAGGGAGAATGAATGAACAAACAAACGAATGAATAGAAACATCATTCATTCAAAAATGCATGGAAGGCATATTTAAAGAATAATAACATAAGAAAATCAAACAAAGCACCGTAAAATATCATTTTATTTCCTTTACCAATAAATGGATAAACAAACCATGAATTATGATGTAGTATATATTACACAGCGAATACAGTAATTCAGAAGAAGGTTTGAGAAACTCATGCAAGTAACCTTATGCTTTGGTGCTGAACAGTAGCATGTCTCAAACATGAGACGACATGCAAAGTAAAGTCAATAGAATAATCAATTTCATAAATAAATATGCTTCACAAAGATATCATGAAGACATTTATATGATAACATAAAACTGACATGGAAGATGAACAAATTCAACTAAAGCCATGCATAATTTTGAATGAATGTTAAAAACATTTCAAGTCATTAAGCTATCACGGAGAAAAACACAGAAACAGGGCCTTATACATACTAGGAACAAAGCCCTGATGACCTAAATTAGACCTTGTCATTCTGCCATAATATGTCACATTTTTATAAATGTCAGTCACATATGCATTTGCTTGAATCCAATTAAGACCAAACCTTGAATAAACAAATAAATTAGAGTAGACCTCAAAATAAGTACAAGCATTTGGTTGAATTGGAAAGTCAGCCAAAGTAGGCTAGGCACTTGAGATCTAGCCTGGTCCACCAATTCATCCAAAACCAGGTAGATTACCAAGTTATGGGCTGCAGATGGGTGAATCACCTAGACCATCAAGAAAACCCCAACTTTATCTCTAAATCTCTGTGTTCTCAAAACAGGTTTCTTGCTCTTTGATAAGTTCCAAATAGTTTTGTTGGTAAAATAGGATTTTGGGTCAAATGCAAAAGCATCCTCCAAATCGTCTAATTTGAAATTAGAATCCCCTGAACTTTGAGAATTACCAAAATTGATCATTCTATCTAAATTTTCATCTGTGTGTGTGTGTTCTGAACTGTTTATAGCCTCCCACTCCTACCTCTATAGACAACATCCTAAAGAAGGCTGCAACGACCAATCACTTGTAAGCCATAGAAGATTTCAGGAAACCACCAGTCAGGCTTTGATTCTGACATTATACTGTGCTTACATATTAAGGTAACTGGTCTTGTGCCTTCCTTGCATGAAAATTAGGTAACTCAGAATCCTTGCCTATTTCCTTTGTGAGCAATGGTTTTCCTTTTATAGCCATGTCCTAATGCTAAACTCAATGCCATCAGAGTTGGAAAATGTTAGGGCAATTTAGCAATACTTCTAAATCCCCAATCCCCCACCCCCGCTTCTCTCTCTCCTGCCCTGGCGGCCACTGTCACCAAATACTTCTTTATTCAACATATCTATCACTATATAAGCAAATATTTGGCTCTTTAAAGCCTGGAGTTGGTTAAACCCTAGGTGACTTATCCATAATCACCAAGGATACTGTGGCCTTCTAGAAATAATATTTTGCTTTACACTTTAAACATTGATAGCTCTATGTCAGCAGGTGTTTCCCGTGGAGATAGTTGGCTTTCATCAACCACCACAGACTTCTTTGTTACAGTGCCAAAAATCCCCTAGATCTGATCATGTACATAATTTACTCTTGAGGCTTCAACCTTATCAAACACCACTCCATTTATTAAGTATGCAAATCCCAGCAAATCACTAGCTAATACAACAAAACATTAACAAAGAACATATTGAGTGAACCCCTTAGCTTGATATCCTACAACTGATGAATGATAAATTATTTCCTCAAAAAACTAACAGAAGTATGTAAATATCTAGTTAACTCCAATAAGCAATAATCATAAATACCAATGACATGGCTAATCAGCTACATGACTCTTATGCACCATTCTTTGCCAGCACAAACAATGGTAATTAGACAAAAATCACAATTCCAATGGACATCAAATCACAATTACACTAGTATCCAGCTGGCATTAGCTTGTCTAATGCTACTTCAATTTCCAAAGGCAAAGACCATAGGGTGAATATTCCCTTCCTTTCATCAATCAATTTCACATACGCTACTCATACATTTGGAGCAAAATCATCCATTGTGCTTGGAACTACAAATGCATTTTTTTTTATAGATACGATTCATACGAATATGTATCGTATTCTCAACCTAAGGCATCCCCTCCATGATGATTGACACCAATTGGTTTTTGGTATAGGTGAGGTTTGAACACTATATGTCTCGCTCGACGACAGATTTTATCAATTAGGTTAACTAGAACCCACTGGAATTGCAAATACATGTGAATACCACAAAAAGATTAAAGGCCCTATGACAACCATCACATCAATACACACCCCAACCATAACCCCATTGGCACATGCACCATAGCCACCCAATCATCAACATCATCCCCACAAACACCAAATGATATTAACTGCTGTCAGCAAAAATCAGCAGAATCGCCCAAAACCCTATCTCTTCATTGAATCCATTTCCAGTACTGCCACACTGCTATATTCCACCAAACCCAACATTACAATACCAAAATATCTGATCGATACTGATAACATATCTTTTCTGATAACACTGTATAAAGCCAGTTTTTCATTATCATTGCAGCTTCAAAAAACAAACATGGGTAGCTTTATCAAGTTTTACAAAAAGTGCAAACAGCAAGCAGGTTCTCATTTTTAACACCCAAAACAACATCATCACTAAACTAAACCAACCAAACCCAAAACCAAGAAAATCCCAAAACAGCTTATACAACAAGAAACACAAGAAAAGAAAATGAAAAGAGATTTTCTCATATAAACCTTGGAGAACCAGCATTGATATTCCGATGAAGAATCCGAGCCCCGCCCGAATCGCCACCATCAATCAACTCTCTTAGCCCCAAGTTCCCAACCTTCTCTTCCTTCTCCTCCTCTTTTTCTTTTTCTTTCTCTTTCTCTTCATCAACACCACGCGACTTAACCAACAACCTCTCGAAGTAATTCCCATATATATACTCAGGCGTGTACCCATTTTCTTCATCGAAAAGCATTATATGCCCATGCCACTCCCACACGCGGTAATCCGAACCCGTTTCCTCGTGAAACCCGACACAAATGTGGTGCTCACCGATAGTCACGGCCTGACCCGAGTTGGGTTTCAGAGAATCGGTCTTGCCACTAAGGATGACCCGGACGATTTCCTTTTCGAGCTTGGATTCTTCTTTGGCGAGCTGGGTTTTGCTACTACCATTCTCACTGTCGTCTTCGTCATCATCGTTGTCGTCGGAGAAATTGGCGGCTTCGAAGAGGAGGTCCTCGAGGGACTGAGAGTGGAAAGGGTTGGTGGTGGTTGTGGCGGTTGGAGGGCGGATTTGGAGGCGACCCATGAGAGTTTGGAGGAGGAGATTGTCGAAGTTGGTGGTGTTGGTGAATGACCCCATGGTGTTTGATATTTGGTCTCTGAGAAAAAAGAGAGTGATTGATTCTTCTTCCAAAGGGTTTTTAGACTTTAGGAGGAAGGGTGTTGAGGGGAGAATGGACCCGTGGGTGGGAGAATGGAGGGTTTATGATTAATATTTTTAGATTTTTGACAGGTTTGGAGATCTATTGGAGACACGTGTAAGCAAAGGATAGATATGAAAAATGGTTGCTGAGTAAGCGTTGGAATTTTGCTATAGCATCTTTTTTTTATCCAAGTTTTTCATAAAAAGTTTCTAATTTTCTTTTTCATAAAAAGAAAAAAAAAATCTATATTTGTTTTTTTTTTTGAAAGGATTTTTTTTAATTAAATAACGGTGAAGTCTATGATAATAATATTATCAAGCAAATTGATTAGAATGTTTCATAAAAACAACCAGCACAAATTCTTACTTCACAAAAAACCTAAACCAAGCTATGTATAATAAAAATCTGAACTCAAAGTGACTCTCTCCATCCACATTATTATCAAGATTTTAAATTATTAAGATTTTTAAGATTCATATGAAGGATATCATTTCATATGTGAAAGTAAGTTTGTGCTGGTTTTTTCTTTTTATTCTAATTCAATTTGTGAAAGTGTATCATAATCATTCTTAGATAACATAATATTTTATATATGAAAGTGTATGAAGTTTATTAGTACCAGGCATATGGTAATCTTTTTAAAAATGAATCTAAATTATTCTGTCGATAAAGTGAAATTATTCAAGTTTTCACTATTCGTAACAAAAAAAAAACTATTGCATATTTTTATTGCTTAATTGGCAGCATTAGGAATTATTGAAAACTTTTACTGTTTATGAATATTTAATATTCATCTTCTAACTTATTATACTCTCACTTTTGAGGGCTATATAAGGATGCTTCTTGGATGATCATGCATCACCCAAAAAAAAAAAAAATTATAAATAAATAAAACAAAACTTATGATCACGCTTGTAATCAAAATCATCATCTTTGTAATCTTTCAGAATTTTCATTTCTTAACCCTTTTGTAATATTTTTAAGTATTGAAATGAATTTCAGGATGTGAAATATTATTGAAGATAATTTTTTTTTTTTTGGGATAATTATTCAAGATAGATTCAAGTAAGTTTCCAAAGAATTATTTGGTTGTTTCATTATTCTTATTTCTTTGTTATCTTGACTCTATAGAAATTTTTAATGAAACATAATGGATTGTAATATGATGTGTTTTCCTAAAGCGACATGAAGTTGAGTTCAACTTGAGTCTCCAAATTACAGGAAATCCCTTTTGAAAGTATCTTTCAATGCATCACAAAATTGAAATTTTGGTATTTCTCTTATAAAAAATGAGAAATAAATTTGAGAATGATAAATAATGAATGATGGTTGATGGTTATCTCTATTTTTTTTTTAATGAAAAATGGCAAAAAGTTTTTTGCCTTTTTCTTTTTGTCTTTTTTTTTTTTTTGTGTGCAAATATTCTAACTTTTATTTTATTTTTTTTAACCACACTAGCTTTTAGCTTTTTGTTATAGATTTAACATAAAAATTATATTTTAAAAAAAATAAAAAATTATAGCTTACACTACGCAAATAAACTACTAAAAATTGTGGGGCACTCAAACGATAATCCCAATAATTAAAAGTTTTGGGGATTGAAATTTTGTGAAAGTTTACAAGGTACATTTGGATCATCTCCCCAAGCAGATATTGAGAGAATTTAGAGAATTTGGCATTTTAATTGTGATCATATTTATGAGCATAAATTGCAAAATCCGAGTATATTTACCATTCTATTCTCGTTAGACAATTTTTTCTTTAAAATTTTGGAGGTCTTTTTTTTTAACATTGTAAGCGAGGAATTTGAACAAAGAAAATTAGTAATTTTAGGAATTTGAGATTTATTTTTGATAAAACGTTCCGTTGTTCTACTCTTTTTTTCCCCCTAATAATTCGATAGTACACTTGAACAAATCCTCTATGCAAGAGGTAATCAACCCAATAGTTATATTTTTCGTTGCCATATCAGTTATAACAAATGAATTTTAGACCCTTTTTATTACCTGTTCTTTGAGGAGAATCAAGGTTTGAATACCTTTATAGAGAGACTCCCTCTAATGTCTACCAAGTAAACTTGATACTAGGGAGAATACTGATTTATTCATTTTACAAACCATTGCACCAGTTGTTTAACAAAACAAATTTATTTTTTTATAATAAAAAAACTTGTGACAAATCAACTGCATGCTTGAATAATGCCAAGCATCTTACAGAAAACGGTGACAAATGGTGACAAATTGAGGACCCTAAAAAAGAATCATCACAAGCATCAATATATTCTCTAGCCAGACTAATTTTCCCTGCTCCTTTCAGATATTCATTACAACAAAATTCGTTCCGTACTTATCATCATCATCATCGTGAAAAAACAATCCATTTAAAGGTTGTAGTATTAGCACACATTGCTGAAACCAATGTAAGCCGAGCAGCTACATATAGAGGTTTCTTGTGACAAAGTAAAATCTTATATAACAGCAACTTCATTATAAGTAAGAGAATCACTTCCCAAGATGTATGCTTGTACAAACAGCTACCGCCTCAGGCTCTCCACTATGTAGTCTGCATAGAGGTTCCTTCACAAAGAAAGAAGATAAATGTATCAGATGATGAGCATAATAATACTTGCACATATTGGTACTAAAAAGGAATTAGAAAGAAAAAACAATTTAAGATATTCAAGATCAACACCAAAATGTAATTGCAAAAGCCTGGAACCTGTTTTACAATTAGATCACTTGCCCAAAACTCAAACCAGAATTGGGAATATCTTCTAGATCAAAAATATTGAAGCATTTTCTTCCCTTTTGTGTGTGTGTGTGTGTGTGTTCACGTGTAAGAGAGACTAATTAAAGAGGAATATCGCTTACATGGAGTACTGGATTGCTTCATAGGCAGCAGAAGCAGGCAGAAAGTCATTAACTGCAACTTCCTTGTTCTCATTTTTCTTGTCTGATTATCGTATTCAGGATCAGTAACATGTCATCCATAGGATTTACACAAAGAAAGGACCATATACAGCATTGGATTATGTTTGCAGATGTTCACAATTATTGTATGCTAAAAACTTACAGTCTTCAAAGAAGCGGCGTATCTCAGCCAAACGATGTGGTGGGAGATCCTTGATATCATTGATGTCTCGGTACTCAGGATCATCGGCACAAACAGCAATTATCTTGTCATCCTTCTCACCCTGTAAAAAATCAAAATTAACACTTGTTTTTTTTTTTAAGGATAAAGACTTTCTTTTGGGTCTCAGATTATTTACCTGATCGATCATAGGCATCAGGCCTATAGCTCTAGCCCGAAGAAAGCATCCAGGAAGAACTGGCTCCTGTCAACATTTGTAAAGCCAAGATATATCAGGCAGGTTTACAACTCTCTACAATTAAACCATTGTTTTGAAGGCCATTTGTGGGGTTCAGTTCATTGGTCATGTTCAATGCTATATACACATGTACAAACATACATAAACATGACTGTATGTATGTAGATACATGAGACTGTTAAAGTAGACAGGTCTACATAATCTAATCAATGTAAGTTCAAGTCAAGTTTGAATGCCTTGAACAAACAAGGCAATTAGATGACATTAAGTGCTTTCAAGCATACATGTATAATTCCCAAAAACACATGCATGCAAGGATAAAAAGGAGTGAAATTTTGAAATTTGCAAAGAGATATGCATACCTGCATAATAACCAAGACATCCATGGGGTCATTGTCCTCACAAAGAGTACGAGGAATGAAACCATAGTTGTGGGGATACACAACAGATGAGTAGAGCACACGATCAACCTGTAAATATATGTACCATTTAGAAATCCACTAACACATATGAGGAGACCAAGGAAAGAGACTTAACTCGCATCATTACCTTAATCAATCCAGTTTTCTTGTCAAGTTCATATTTCACCTTGCTTCCTTTCGATATTTCAACTACCTGCATAAATTAGCCATCAACCCATAAAAGATTCTAGTCAAAATGCTGAATGTATAAAAAATTTTCACTAAATATCATGTAAAATATTCCCTTATTCTTCTGAAATGTAATAACAATTCTAACAGCCAAAAGCTGTAACTGTACAAAAAGTAATATAAAACTGCATATTCAAAGAAAAGTGCAAGATGGTATTTTCTGGGGCAGATTATTTAAGGGGGGGAAAAAAAAAAAAAACCAACGACATTACAGTTCTGGAAAATTATAGATTTAGTCTGACTTGTCTAAACAAGTTACTTCTTCCAATTCCATAGTCATGAATAAACAGTTTTCTTTAGATAAGATAGCTAAATTTTGCAGATTATGTCATACAGTGCTGCACAGAACAATGGCACAAATATAAAGGACATATCTTTATATGTTGATTTGCAAACCACCCCAAAATTACGTGACAGGAACCACATCTACAAATTTGTGGCTAATGTGGCTCCAAGGTTTAGTGCATTTTTAAAGTATCCAATTCAGTACTAGTTAAAAAAAGCTTCTCTAATAATGAGAGATTAAAATTACAGAGTATTAATAGTCTGGACTAAAATCCAATAATATCTAGCAACCTAAGTATGATGTATTCACTTTCTCTTTTTTTAGAAGTTCTTTCTGACACTTTCCTAACAAACAAGTGGCCCCAGAAGTTACGCAGCATTCACATGTTTGACCATACAATTCTTGGTCCACTTTGCAAAGTTTCCTCAGAACCTAGGGGGCCATATGATTTGTTTAGAAAAAAGGAACTCCCATTCTAAACAAGAACAGAATGCATTGATGTTCCAAAACATAAATGATATAGCATGTAGGTAATAACCAGACTGGTTTGTCCAACTTTTTGGTTATGGCTAGATCTGTGTAAAATATATGATAATCATAAATTACTATTTACACATGCAAACTTTAGAATCAGTTCCCAAGCAATCACAAGCCAGAACAAATTATACAACGAGTAAATGAACAAATGCTGATAATGGTTCGGTATTCTTACAGTGTTGAACACGGTTGGAGCTCCAGGTCCTGTTTGAAACGAAAATATAGGTTTGCCACATTGATTAGTGACAAAAATAACAATTAAGCATTAACTACACACGGTTTACTATGACATTGCATACCTATCTCAAGATCATGCCAAGGGTGGGCAGCAACAGACCTCCTCGTCATGGATGAAAGAATCCTCTCATTAAGAGGAGCATGTGGGGCGTAATGAGCATCATGGTTTTTGTTCGGGGTTTCAATTGGTGGAACCATGACTGCAGGCTGAAAGTGCATACAGAGATATTTCAAAAAACACAGCTAGTACTTTTGTCACAAACCCAGTAAATAATGTATCTTCAAGCAACAATTTCACAAACTAAATCAAAACGAGAATCTTCATTCAGTTCTGCTCACATTATACGCAACTTTCTGATTAGTTGTATTTGGAATTAGCAATATAAAGAGACGCTTAATTGTGTTTCATAAAGACATTTGTACCAAACAAAGACTACCATTTATCAACTTTTTATGTATAAATTATGGGTCCCAATTGCTAAACGTCGACTACAAGATTACAATATGAAACGATAACGTTTATTAGACCTTTACCGTGTCAACTAAAAGTAACATCAACCAGAAGCTACCATAAAAAACTATTATTAAAAAAAAAAAAAAAACCAAGATTTTTTTTTATTAAAAATTAAAAATTAAAAATCTTCTACAAAGACAAGCACAAATATGACAGAAACAGTTCCGGCTTTGAAATTCGTCAAAGATTTTGGCATTATTTGGCTAACAGGTTACAAATTACTTTTCTAAAATTTTAAATTTTAATACAAAAATCCGACAAATTTAAATTAATAAATGCCCTAAGCTTCTCGATCCAAATAGATGTTGAGGTGAACATCTAATTAGAAGAAGAAAAAAAATTTCAGTTTCTTCGTACTTAAAAAACGCACAGACAAAACAATTTCATTTTGAAACGTATCAGAAAAAATGAACTGTACGGAAAATAAATTCATCCACAAAATCAGTCTCAGATCTGCCAAAAATGGCTAACAAAGATTCATCAAGAGTTTCCTTCAACAATCGCAGGGATATAAAAGTAAAAATACCGTTTAAAAAAAATCAAAACAAAGATTCGGAAAAATCAAAAGCAAATCCACTCGTTCTTTCTTTGGTAATAAGAAACGCTCACACAATAACACACAGAGAGCACTGTTGCATGCATCACACGCAACGAAAAAAAAAGGGAAAAATTGGATCCACGAGACCACGACCAAAACAAAAGGCAAAAGCAAAAGCATGAATTTTACGGCAAAAAAAGCCGATCTGTGAAACGTACCTCCACTATTTCAACTGTTAACTGAGGATCCAGCTCGAACAAATGAAGCTTCGAGAAAAGGCACAGATCTCGACGAAAATAGAGAAAGAGAGAATGGAAAATAGAAGATGCAAGACCTAGAAAGAGGGAATAGCGTTTAAGTAGAGAAAGAAAGAGAGAAGGTGCTGTGCGGTAGGCGTTCCCGCTCTCGTTTCTGTTTCCCCATTTAAAGGGACCTAAATGGAAAAGACAAATAAATAAAAGAGAAAAAGGAAAATTCTTACGTTTCAACAAACAGTGAAATGCTTATGGAATCCGTATATTCTGCGAGAAAACAAATATATCGTGGCACCAGCTGTTAGAAGACGGTGGGGGTACGTGTCGTTTTTTGATTGGGTAGTTTAGACTTTGGCTGGGTCCCACTTAGTTCCTAACGGTCGTGCGGTGCAGTCTTGGTCCGCTGCGTAATCGTTAGTCTGGACGTTGGGAAGTCTATCGTCTCGGTTACCGTTTATTTTTTAAACCAAAAAAAAAAAAAAAAAAAAATGGTAATAGTAGTACCTTACATTGATTGTGTTTGGTGATGGGGATGAAGTGTGAGTCGGTGCACCTTATTCGCTGTGGGGTTTCAGTTATTGTGCAGCTGTATTGTTGACACGTTAGCTTGAATCTGCAGCATACTATGTGGCAGCGACTCATTGACACGTTGGACCTCGTATGCGTTATCCACTCGCGTAGAGAAGAATTTGCATTTTTTGTAATTTCGGGTAACTTTATTTATTCAAAGGTAAGACAAAGAAATATAGATTAGTTTCCTTTGTGGAACTTCAGATATACTTCTATGTTATAACCAGATTTTCTCTTGGTTTATATGATAAAAATGATACAAAAATCGATTCAAGCAAAAAGTTTATAGATTAAATTTTGCTGCCAAATGGACACTTATTTCTTTCTTTTTCATTTTTTTTTTCTTTTTTCCTTCTCAAAATTTTTTTTCCTTTTTTTTGGGAGGGACTCAAAACTTAAAAAAAGCATATAGAAAAAGTGTGATATCAATTATACATATAATTTTGATAATTTAAAACTAAATATATATTTTGATACCGTAGATTTTAATTGATGGCCATTGACATTATAATTATTTGTGATTTACTATTTTGCCAAAACACCAATTGATTTTTTTATGTAAATAGAATTCAAAATCACATTTCTTATTCCATCATAGAAATTTTACCATTTAAACTAAATAAAACCCCTACGTGTTTAAAATTGCAGAGTCAATTGTAGATAAAAATAAAATAAAAAACTGACAACCGACTTAGCAATTTTAAACATTTATTTTTTTCAAACAGAAGCCACATATTTAAAAGATAGTTTTAACTTATGGCATTCACTCTTAATAAATATTTTTTTTTCATCAACTAATTGGTTTTTTTTTTTTTTTTGTGTGTAAGTTAAGATCAACCTCAAATCTTTTATTCAATACAGTGGTGGCTTCAGGATTTTTTTCTAGGGGGTCAATAGTGTCAAAGCTATAAATTTATTGTGGAATGAGTAAAACATAAAATGATTATTATTTTTTGTATATACAACTTTCATATTATATAAAATAATCTAAAATAGTATTCTAAATACAATTTAGTATACAAATTGTATTGTACAATAGCCTAAAAAATTATTAATAGTTTAAAGATTGATAAGACAACAACCATTTAATGCATAAATAAATATAATCAAATAACTAATTAAACATTTTTGTCAAATAAATAACAATTTATATGTAATAACAATTAAAAAAATGATAAAAAAGAATAGTAACACACATGAGATTTGGTCTGGGAGTAAATGTGAAACTAAGAAAAAAAAAATAGTATTTGATATAAGTTTTTGCTTTTGAAATGTATGACTTTTTAACAAAACACATGGTCATTCTCTTGGAATTGGAGCAAGCACTAAAAAACTTCTTGGACTTAGAAATATATAAAGCACTTATCAACCTACTTGATTAGATAGAAAGAAAATACAGAAGGGAGAAAGAGTGATAAAGAGAATGAGGAAAAAAGTAAACCACTAGAATGGTTCTTCCTTACTTTGGGGCCAGTAGAACTAGTGCCAAGCGAACCCTGACATTTACCTATAACCAACGAAAAATAATGTCAGCATTTTGCACTACCCGTACGAAATGAAATAATGCTTGTTCGTCCGGCAAGAATGAGGGGCTTCCCTTACTCGAGCTCCTAACACCCGCGGAGTCTGCTGCCTACAAACCCAATTCTACTTGTATCACCACGCACATCACAAGTAAGCCAATCATAAAGTCCTCTAGAACGGGAAAGCCGACCAAAAGACTATTCCATAACCGACTCTTGTTGCCAAATTAAAGGGGTTCTTAGGAGTTTTCTGATCATCTGCCACGTTGATTTTTCCTTCTTTTATGAAATATTGGATTTTTTGCTTCAATTCAAAGTCTAGCTTGTACCCGTCGCATGGCCCAATCCCCCTTTATTGGGGACCTAACAAAATTCTGCCAATTCCTTCCACCCCCACCCCCCAGATACTTACATACTTTTCAAACAAGGCTTGTTGCCTTTTAGTAGTAAAAAAATGAGACATCGTCAACTACTTAGTTTTTTGGACAAAAAGAAAGCACAACAATCTTGATATGTGGCTTCCGTTTCGCTTGACATCATTTCCCTCTACTCCAAGTATTCCGAAACCTTTATTTTAAAATTATTATGAAAATATTGTGAAAGTAGCACAAAGTTGAGCATATTCAAGCTTATTTCAGCTAGATTTAAACAAAAATTATGCTTAGGGTGTTCAAAAAAAAAATTTATAAATTTTATATATAAATTTTTTTTTTTTGCCCAAGTCAAGGGGTTCATTTGAACCCCTAAGCTGACTGTAGAGTAGCTCTTGATTTAATAACAATAAACTTTACTAATTAAACTAACTTGAACCCACATAAAATTACATAATTTACACATATAGCAAATACTCTCTCTCTCTCTCTCTGAATTAGGGAATTCATCATTACTTTAAGATAAATACTATCTCCACAACATTTTCACAATATTTTCACAACAAATTTTAAGTTGTAAGTTATTAGAGGTTATTATTGGTAGGTAAAAAAAATTTAATTTTTAATAATAAATTTAAATTAGAACCAATAACAACTTACTAACTATAATTGATTGTGAAAATTTTGTAGAAGTAGTCCTTCTCTTAATTTAATAATGATTAATTATGGAATATCTTTTATGCGGAAAAGAAATTCGTTCTCACTACACTCCATCACACACAATTAACATGATTACAAAAATAAAAAAATGAGGTAGAAAGTCAAAAGGGGCATGCAGACGTGGCAGCTCAAAAAAGGCAAGTGTAATTGCGTCCGCACGTAATTTTAGGGTTAGCGGGAGCTGGCGGAAGAAGTGGCGTTGAAGTAAGCTCGACCAATAAATTCGCACGGCATCAATTCCCCTTCTATCTTAGCATGTGATCCCTGTGGGAATGCCTATCCAATCCATTCAATCAGTCTGTCTGTGCCACCCAAAAAAGTTTTACTCTACTTGACTTTCCCTACTAAACCTACCAGTCTTCTATGAAATATAAATTCTATTGTGCTGGACTTTTGTAAGTTTAGACAGTTCTTCGGGACCCAAAAAAAAACCGTTGTTGTTGTTTTGGTCACGTCTGGACGTTGAATTTTCATCATTGTGTTACTGTTATCTAACCTGGACAATGGTCGAAACAATTCCAGAAGCAGGAACGTGACTTCTTCAACTTAATGGGAGGACTAATGGAGTCTTCATGACTATAACGTATAACCACTTCTTATTCTTTGTTTTATTACTATGTTTTTCCTCTCTCTCTCTCTCTCTCTCTCTCTCTCTCTCTCATGATGAATCTGGGCCATGTTTTGAAATTCCATTCAAAACTGAAAGCATAGTGTCACTTTAATAGTGTCTGTATCATGATGATTACAATTTATTATTATGCTAAAACATCAATTAGTTGACAATTAAGTTAATTAAAATTAGTTTTTTTTTTTTACTGAAATGGCTGTCTTAATTGTCAAAAAATAAATGGTTGTCTTAACCCTATATATAAAAATTTTGCCATAATAGCAAAATTTGGGGTTGGAGATATATCATATATAGTAAATTCAGAAAGTAAATATGAGGTCGTTAATTGTATTGATGATAATGGATAACATTTTCAAATGGTTTGTGTACTTTCCGAAAATATGCAAAATAATTGAAAGGAAGAGGGATTAATGAATAAGAATAACAGTATGAAATTTATTTTCAACTTTTCATCCCATCTGTTTGTAATTAATTTACTTTCATAGTCTTACGGAGTTACACTGTTATTAAACCTGACCTGGGCAATCGAACCGGTAATTCGGTGACCCAACACATAAACCGGTTTGGGTCATCAATTAGATCTGATGTGTATAAGACCCAATCAAAACCGGTAAAATCCGACGGATTTTAAGCAAACCGTGTGACCCAGTTGCGTTTTAATAATCTTATTGGGTTTGTGAATTATGTAAATTTACGTTAATAGGTCCATCCCATTGAATCATTAACTGTTTAATGTGTAATAATATGGGACTTGTTTGGTATGCAAGGTCAAACAGCAATTTTCAGTGTTTAAATAGTAAAAACCGTAGCAAAAAAAAAAAATTAGAAATGTGTTTGGTAGGAGTGTTTAATCAACCGTGTTTGAGTCACAGTTTTCAATTTAAGGTATTTAATTTAAACATTTTATTTTCACTATTTTGAGAACACATTCAGAGTAGTTTTTTGCATTATGAGTACTTTAAACACGTGTTTTCACAACGCTTTTTGAACCACAGTTTTCACATCATTTTGAATAACAATACTTAAATATCACTACTAAAAAGACCTGTATAATTTAAATAAGAGAAAATCTAAATAAGTAAATAATGCACTTTTCAATACATAGCCAGTTAGCACGTAAATATGAGTATATCAGTATCTATATATTATATAATTTACTACTTAGACCTTCTTTTCTCTTATTTTTTTCTTTATTGCTTTAATTTAAGTCTTTTAACATTTTTTTTTTCTCTTCTTTTGTTTATGTAGTTTAAGATTTGCCTTCTTTTTTTTTACTATACAAAATTTTAAGACATGTAACAAAGTTTTATTTAGCCAAAACTTTGTTGCAATCTTATGAAATTCGTTTATTTTACTTTTGAATTTTATAGAATTTCTAATGCTATTGCTTATGGTACCTTCATTTTGAATTATAATGGAAAGTTTAATTTACGCATTTTTTTTTATAATTTACATATTTATGTCCAACGACCTGGCTTATAAACCAAGTCAATGTTTAGTCCAGGTTTAATAACTATGCTTATGACTTGCTCACTATAACAACATTTTCGTTATTTGTAATGGCAATTTAATGTCCATTATTCATTTGGCACTAAGAAGTAAGTTCAAATCATAATTCAACAACCAAAAAAAAAAAAAAAATCATAATAGCGTATCATATGTATAATATATATTGAGTTATCATTAAAATTAAGAATTTTATCCCATTTATGGGAAATAGAAATGATTTATTTCATAATTAAGAATTTATTATTTTATCTAACAATATATATGATATCGTCTCATTTAAAAATCACATATTTATCTAACAATATATATGATATCGTCTCATATCACATCTAAAATAGTATATGCCTCGCAATTTGTCCAACCAATCCCAAAAAACTTCCACATTGACTCAATCAGTTCATGCAAAATTTTGTAAAATAGAATTCTAGCTACATTAACTGTAGTTCCTGTTCATATGCAAATATATTTTTTAATATTTTCTCTACCCTCAGAGAGAGAGAGAGAGAGAGATGGCGTCGTTACTAATGCTTTAAGGGGTTCAAATGAACCCCTTAACTTGATAAAAAAAAATTTGTGTATAAAATATTATTTTATTAGTTTAATCTACCTTTAAAAATATCTCTACACACCCTGACTTAAATCTTGCACACTCTGACATAAGATTAGTTCAACCCAAAACTAAACAACAAAAATTTGTCCATCCTAAAACCAACCAATAATATAAATCACAAATCTCTCTCTCATAAATCATTTTTCTCTATCTGACCATTGGTATTTCCAATTTTAAGAGTAAATGGTGATTATTTGTGAGTTCTAAGTGTATCTTTTTTTTATTATAAATTTAAATATTATTTATGTGAGTGAGTGTGTGATATTGATTGTGTGCGTTATTTATTTATATTTGTTATAATGTTATTTGTGTGAATGTGTGCGTATATAGTATAAATATAATATAATTTATATAATTTAATAATTAAGAAATATAGAGGGTTTGTTACATGTATGCGTATTGTTATTATGTTATAATGTTATAAATTTAGTGATTTAAAAAAATAGTAAAGTTAGTAATTCTTCATACATTTGATTGGTTAAGTAGACACATAATGTATTATTTATATATGTATGGATGTGTGTGGCTCTTTGGGTCAATAATTAATAAAATGTATATGGGTTGACTTTTGTTATTTAGATTAAGATGTTTTTATAAAAACAATAACAAATAAATAATGAAAATTGCATAAAAATATAAATTGTTATACAAACTTTACAAAAGAAAATGGTTACACCTATCCACATTGACAATGAATAGTGAAAACTCATAATGATGTCAAAATATGAAAACTTGTAGGAGGAAATAGTAATATGTCATGTATTTGTGTTATTTTTTTTGTCGACAACTTGATATACTCAATTTTTTTTAATATTAAATTTTATTTAATTTAAGTGTCTTAATGACTCACCTAAAGAAATAATATTTTGATAATATATAGTGTAAAATATATATTTTGATGTTAATGTTTTTGAAAAGTGGTTATGTAGAAAAAAAAGATTTTTATGCTAAAATAAACAATAATTTACACAAGCTGAAACGATTGTTATTAGGGTTTTTGTTATACATACTGCATTGTTCATTGCCCAAACCACTATTTTATTATTTGTTGTATCCCGGTAACCTAACTTAAATAAAAGTGGGTGTTTTAAAAATTGAGATAAATAATAAAAAAAAATGAATGAAGAAATCATATTTAAATAAAATAAGATTTTTAATAGAGAATCCGATATGGGTATTTTGAAAAGTGATTAGCTGAAATATGAAAAATAGGTTTTTATCATAAAATAAGGAGAAAAATGTAAAGAAGTTGATGGCAATGCTCTTAGTTCATTAAAACTAAGGGTGTGCAGCCAATCTGCTAATTTACTCAATCCAGCCAATTTAGTTGGTTGTGTTTTGTTTTTAAAGGTTGATGAGTTGGATTTGGATTGTTATATATATATATATATAGTACGGGTCAGTACATTCACAAAATCGCCTAACTCAACCTGACATACCTACATTTAATATATATTTTAATTATACTTTATATATGTCTTTGTTGGTTACTCTATTGCCCCTGTCTCTAATGTAAAATAGAACCAAGTTCCTATTTATATTTTCTTGTTTCGAGTTTCAACTTAGTCCTTTACCCAAAAAAAAAAAAAAAAAACTCAGTCCTTTATTAAAAATAATAAGTGGGTTCCAGTTAGCTCAACTGGTAAAGTCTCTGATAGTTGTATAAGAGATTTGGGGTTCAATCTCCCGCCTACACCTAAAACTGATTGGTGTCTTGGTCTGATGATAAAGAGCTATCATCAGAAGCGGACGCCATAAGTTGAAACTCTCTCCCAAAAAAAAAAAATATTAATAAAATTCGACTTAGTCTCTTAATTGTCTACTTAGAATTTTCAAATGGCAAGGGCAGTAAATATTTTCAAATGTTAAGGGCAGTAAATAGTTGTAACTATTCTATTTTGTTTTTCAACTAAGTTGGGATAAAACTACTTATTTTGATTATTTGTGTTGGTTTAATACTTCGTAGATGGCAATATGCTTAGAATTTTCGTAAGATTGTAGGGGCAATGAACACTTGTAATACTGCTGGCTATCATTCTAGAGATCTTTTTATTATTGTAATTATATAGATTGTAAATAAATAGATTTTTAGTTTATAGGGTCGGCTCCGTAATGAATTTTTTTATCATTAAGCTAAAACACTAATTAATTTTTAGTGTTGGCAGAGACTTTACAAATAAGAGTGTGTTTGGTAATTGGCATCAGCTTTTAGTTTTTTAGGTTTTAGTTTTTATATACATCTTTTAAAAATCTCACATTTTCTTGTATTTTTTCACTTTTTCAAAAATTTTAAAATACAAGTATATTTTAACACACTTTTAACAAAAAATTAAATAAAGTATTATCATTAAAAAAAAAAAAAAAGTTAAATAAGCTATTACCGGACTCAACGGTTGTCCTCACTCCTCGGTTACATTTCATTTTTTTTTTTTCCTTAGATTCTTTCCCTACAATAAAGGGATTTCCAACCAAAGTGTACGAGAACAACTTTGCTATATGTCTAAAAACAATTTATATCGAGTCGACCTGATTGCAAAACTGACGAAAAAAGGTTGATGCTTTTGCTGCTGCTATCTTTAGCCCTTGTATTTTTAATATTTTATCATTGTATTTTTAATATTTTATCATTACCTTCTATCTATGATTCTCTACTACCTTCAATAAATAGTAAACAAATGACCTCAATATATAAATTCTTAACGCTCATATTGTTTTTTAATTGCCCAAAATCATTCGGCAGTTACACGTTGTGAGTACCCATTTATTTGGTTGAGTTTTTTAAATGAGAAAAAGGTCGGAATTTTCTTTCTTATATGTATCCATTGCAAGCTTTGAAGCAAGATGAGGCACCAGACTACATTAATGACCCCTTACCTACAATTTAATATGACATACCTACGCATGTCCACCATCTAGATCTAGATAACATGTACTTAGAAAATGATGTTGAATGCAATTTTGTAAGTAATATTACAGTTACAAACTATTTTATAACATTTTTATAAATTATTGATGTGACAAATTTCTACATGCTAATAATTATTTAGAAAAATACTTAAGTCATATCAACAATTTATAAAAATACCGTAAAATAATTACTCTAAGGGTCCGTTTGTTTTGGTGGTAAATGATTTCAGGAAATCATTTACCACCTGACCCATGTGTTTGGAAGGTAAAGGAAAATCTAATTTCCGGAAAATATGCCTCATCTTTGACCAAATTTTCACCTTTGACCCGGAAATGGTTTTACGCTTTTATTTTACCTTCAAACCATTTCCGGGTCTCTTGCACAAAAACGCTTCTCGCACAAAAAAGCAGAAAAAGAAGAGAGCCTCTGAGAGAACGAAAAACAAATCAAAAAAAGAGAAACCAATGCAGAACAAGAGCCAAGAACACACAACCGAAGAACGCAAAAAAAAAAGCTGGGTCGCGATCACGGCGCCAAGTTCGCGCCTGCGAGATCTCGCCGAGATCGCGCCGTCCTCCTTTGGGTTAGATCATCATCTTCGATCTCATCGTCGTCTCGATCGCGATCTTGTTTTGAGAAAAATGAAAAAGAACGCTAAAATGGAAGCTGGGTCAAGTTCACAATTCCCAGACAAGCCGGAGAGAGTGAAGGGTGCTTCCATTTCCTCCAGGCTTGGGTCCATGTTTCCAAAGAGAGGTTTTGATCATAGAAACGGTGGTGGGTCGTCTCCCAAAATCGAGATCGACCCGATTCTGGGCCGGACTAGGCCGAACTAGGGGATTGAGATTGAACCGCAGAACCAGGGCGCCGCCCTCTCGATCTCGTCGTCCTCCTCTGATTTTTTTTTTTTTTTTTCGTTGCGGTGGTGTGGACGGTGGATTTTTTGTGGGTTTTGTGTTGCTGTTGTTTTTTTTTTTTTTTTGATGAACTGATTGTTGTTGTTGTTGTTGTTGTGGTGTTGTTGTTGCTGGAATTTGCTGTTGTGGTTGTTGTTGTTGTTGTTGTTGTGTTGTTGTTGTTGCCAGAATTCGTTGCCGGAAATTGTGAAAAAATTGTAGGAAAATAGCATTTTCCTAATAGAACCAAACACATGAAAATATTTTCCACAACAATTTTCATAACACAACCAAACACTTAAAAATATTTTTCTTTTCCAGAAAATAGTATTTCCGGAAAATACTTATTTTCCGGAAAATATTTTATGGGAACCAAACGTACCCTAAGTTTTTTTGTTTTTCTCTTTCTCTTTTTTTTTTTTTTTTTTTTTTTTTTGGTGAAAGCAACCCTGGCGCTCATTACATTAATTATAAGGTACAGGAGCAGGTACCCTGAAATCATGGACGTTAGATGGCCATGGAATGAATTAATTATTCACTTTTTACTTTATATAAATAATGATTTGTCAATTCAATTTGGTAGATCTAAAATTTGATAGCCAATAATCAATTGTAACTTGTTAGGATCTAGGAGCACCTTATGCTCGTGTTATTAATTTATAGGATTGATTCAGGTAGACCATAGACAGTTTTGTTGTTTGATTTTATTTTTTTTAATTCGTTTTTTTAATCTAAATTTACAATTTTTATAAAAAAAAAAAAATCTAAATGAAAATGACAAATAAATATAAATAAAAAAAATATTGGACCTTTTTTTTTTTTTGGCATTCACACATGTAAACTTGAAGCTTCTTAACGTAGAGCTATTTTAGGAAATAACTAATTTATAAATGGAAAGTCTTTAATTTTTCTTTTTTTAGAACTCCTTTCTTTTAACTACTATAAATACTCAAATCAATCCCAAATAATAGTGAATCTTTATCAGAGCAAATTTAATTTCTATTAACACAAAACTTTTAAGCATTTTATCCCTATATAAAAATATTTCAAAATACATCATTAGTTCTTAAAATTTGTTAGGTGAATACTTTTTACCCTCAAATTTTAAGTGAGCAAAATTGGTTTTTAATATTTTTAAAAATGAACTTTATTAGTTATATTGTTAATTACAATTAGAGTAATGACTATATGTAACTAATGGAGCAATGACTCAGAATTTTTTCATAAGAAATATGCACATCAATATACCCAAAATAACATCTTCCCGTGAGTTAAAGACTAGTCGCCCTCAATTAGAAAGGGAGATGATAATTGTTGTCATGCATTACTGATCTTTTGTAATTGCTATTGTAGAAAGTGACTATTGTTTATTAATTATTAATGTGGATGTGCGGGTGCCGGCTGAAAGCGCCAAAGGTTGCCAAAGATTATTGGCAATTGCCTACGTACTCAGTCAAATTTGGTTGTAGAAAGTACAAAGTGCGTTAGATCTCAACCATGTATTTGGGGTAAAAAAAATCAAAAGAAGGAAGAAGGGAAATAAATTATAAACGGACGTGGCCGACACGATAAAGATGCTGGTAGAAAGAAAAGTAGAAAACAAAGCATCTTCATTGCATTGAGAAAGAGTCCAAATTGACGTGTACTTTTTTTTTTTTTTTTTTTTTAAAGAATACTAAGAGCATTAGCATCAGAAAATATTACTCTATTCTATTTTACCATCTCAAAAAGTTACTTTATCAATTATACTATTCCATTATACAATACTTCTAGCATCCCAAACTTTTATTTTTCTATTCTACTCATTAAAATAATATATCTACACAATAAAATAATATTTCTCCCAATCACCATCATTTATTATTTCTTTCTCCCAATCACCATCACAATAAAATATTAGTTTTTTTAGAATTGCACTGTAGCACTATTGCAAATTTTTTTGCAATAGTTGGTGTTTACAATTCCGGATGTGGGAGGTTTTTGAGGAAAAAATGCTAAATGAAGCTTAGATATGGCATTTACAATTCCGGATGCTGATGCTCTAAGGACGGTTTGGATTTAGTGTTTTCAATCATTTATCAACCTATTTTCATCACTCATCACTCATCACTCATCACTCATCACTCAACAATTATAAATCCCATGCATACACTCCTTGTTTGGATCAGTTTTCACTTTCTATTTTCATCACTCATGTCTCAACAAATTGTTATGAGTGATAGAGAGTGAAAAAAAAAAAAAAAAGTAAAGTAAAAAACTTGTTTTTGAGTTATCAAAACAGAATTATGGTGGCACAATAGTAATTTCACTCGCATAATGGGAGTATGGGACACACGGTCATGGTGTTGTCACGTCACAGTTTAAGGCTTTGCCCTCCACCAACGGTCATAATTTATTTTGAGACCAACCTTTTTTCTATACGTCACACTTCATTTTCTTTTTCTTCAGCTCCCAAACCAAATTGAAGAACACAGTCAAGAGCATCCATAGTAAAGTTACAAACTAGAATCTCTAGTGCAATTAACTCATCAAACTACAAACCTGCTTGATATAGAACAAGAAGTGAAATTCAACTCAATAATCAACTTAATTCCTTTGTCTTATTCTCACCCTTTTATATCCTCAGCAACAACACCCACATGGTAAATTTCAATCTCTACCCCACACTCCCAGCTAACATGAAATCCCAACCGAATCATTACAATTTGAAACTAATACCACATCAAAAGAATCTAACTCTTAGATACAAAGCACATACTTTAAATTTTTTTTAACTCACACTCATTTTTTAATATGAAATTTATCCACCGTAATTGGCCACATGGGCATATCTGACATTTGCATTAAAAAAAAATACAAATACAATTAAGTATTCGAAAAGCATATTCAAGTGAATGGAAACCATTCTTAATAAATAAAATTCCCATTGTAGCGTGTTATATGTACCATGATATATTCACTTTACTTCTCTTATTACCAATAAATAAAATAAAATATTTTTAAAATAATATCATCTGACAATGTAAAAGTATACTTTCTTCTTCTTGGCCTGTTTGTTAAATTTTTAAAGTGTCTAATGCATTTGTTCTCAATTATTATGGCATGCAACCAACTGACCAACAAGGCAAAGAAATAATTTAAATATTTAAAAACACATGTATATGCCATTTTGTTCTCAGTTATGCCACACGACGAGACATCAATAAAATAAAAATAAAAATAAAAAAAGACAATCTATCTAGAAGACTACAACGGGTAAAAGAAGATTGGAAATTTTGGTGTATAAAAAATCATATAATAGTGATAAATTTGTGACTTGGTTTTAGGAGGTAGAGGACTACAACTTGGTTTCGTCGGCAACAATCAGTTGGCAACTGGCCTCAAACCAAGATAACTTGTGTGTGGAGGTTTAAAAGCCAAGTATAATAGTATATATGTCGAGTGAGAGTCGTTGGTTAGGTTGAATGATGACAAAACTAAGAAATGCTTCATGGATTTGGTGAGGGTAGACATCTTATATTGTATCCCAATAGTCTACCGGACCAATTCGTGATCCGACCCGGTACTTTTGAGTCCCATGGTAGCCACAAGGCAATTTGGCAATGGATTGACTTTTCAGCCCATGGATGCCCATTGGGCTAGCCCGTTAGCCTACAATATATAATAAAATTATTTGAGGAGTGTGGGGTAGCCTGCAATATATAATAAAATGATTTAAGGGGCCAGAACATGAGACATAAGAGAAAAACATGAAACACCTAATCACTAGGATACCAAAAATGGTTATGTTAAGTTATGCTTAATTAATATTTTTTTGTTACTTAGTTTGAGAGAGAGAAAGAGAGAAAATTAAAACTCAAAGTAAGTAGAAAAATGTATATTAATTAAGCATAACTATTGTTAGGGGAGAGACTAATGCCCTTGAATAAGATATGTGGGGAGGCCAAATTGAGACTCAACATTGGGCTTTGAGGTACAAGGACCCAACCAAACCAACCAAATTTGATCGACCCAAAGCCCAGCAAGCGGATCCAAATAGCCTAGTTGGTCGGATATGGGTTTTCTTCCTTTGAAAACCAAAACTTTCGTTTGGGTGGTAGGTTAAAGGATTAGAGACCCGCATAAATCAACTCGACCGAAGTATATTAAAATTACTTTTAAATTTCTCTCCCCCCCCACCCTCCCCCCACATTTCTTCCTCTCATTGGTAGAAAATCCACCACCTTATCTTTAGAAATTATATTTTGTTCAACCCTCATTAGTGTTTAGGCAAAGTGATAAGGTTTAAGATTTTTTTCCCCACGTCTTCCTTTCATTGGTAGAAAATCTACCACCTATCTTCAAAATATATATTTTTTCACCTCTCATTGGTTTATAGGTAAGTTGTATACAGTTGTCTTACACTTTTCCTACATGCAAAATAAAAAACAACCACTCAAACTCAAAATAAAAAATTCGGATCTCTCTCTCTCTTTAGTTTTCACTTTTCACTTTTCAAGCTCTCTCCAGTCTCCACACTCCTCTCCAATCGTCTCTATCATCACCATGTCGCTACCTCACTTTCTTTCCTCTTCGGTCAAAATGAATATAGTCTCAGTATATTTTCTTCCTTTCTCATCTCTTTTTTTTCTCTCTATTTTGAGATATAAGTTTATCATTTGTTCAAATCACTTAAAACTCAAACATTTATAGTTATTGATTTGATTTGTTTAGTCATAGATTTGAGTTATTACTTATCAAACTCGAAACATTAACTTAAAAATTTGAAACCCTAACACATTTTTATTTTGTTTATTTGATTTGTATTTTATTGATCATTTGTTTGATTCATTTTATTATTAATTTTTTTGATTCATTTTGTTGCCCAATTTGTAGCCTAGACTCGCCAAACCAACAATTCCGACCTGCCCAACCGATGACCCGAAATGTCGGGTTGGATCAGTATGTTTACTCGAGTACGAGTCCAATTTTTAGTCACCCGACTCAATCAGGTTAAGTACGGGTCAGCTCTAAACCCGACCTGACCTGTGGACAGCCCTAGGTGTAGCCCAAAGGCTTTTGGTGTAGTGATAGGCCTATCCAAGCAAAAAGTAAAGGTTGCACCTTAGCAAGAATAATATCATGGCTTGAGGAAACATTTTGTGATGATTAGTAAATACAAGGATAACTCTGTTACAACAAACACAAAAAATAAAACAGTCTAGCGGTAGAGTAGAATTAGATTGACGGTCCAATGGTTAATTATTAAACAAATTTAGATAAGTGTCCACATCATAAAATTATTATGTTCCTTGATCAAGAGGGTCTTGAGTACTTTTTCCTACTACCATATCAACATGAGGGAAAAACTCTATTGTCACAGATATATTATATCATTCAATGGAAAAAAAAAGGGTAAAAACTAGAGGTTCCATGACTATATATATAAAGAAAGAAAGAAAAAAATAATAATAATAAAGAGGGCTGTTTAGTATGAAATGAAGGGAGAGAGAGAGAGAGAGAGTCCAGCTTAATGCAACAAAAATATTTAACCAAAATTCTTTTGGAAAATGCGTAATGGGTGGTGAAGGCTATTTTCAAGTGAGTTGGTGAATAAATGTATGGTGATGCAGAAAGGAAGTGGCAAAGAGACTTAGCTATTTTTGGCCACTGGTGATGAAAGGCTGCTTATAACTAATTAGGGAATATTTATGGTGCTGGGATTTGTTAAAAAGGAAAGGAATGTGTTGTGGATAGGTGAATATGGATTTTTATGGACTGCAAGAGGTTATTTATGGGCTGGAAGTGCTGATCTACAAGCTAAAGGAGGGCTTATTTATGAACAAAGGGTTGGAAATAACAAGAACGACATCTAATTTAAGGGAGGCTGGTCTATCTTGGGAGAGTTAATGGGGGTTTTCTTTTTTAGTGGAGCTTAAGGGGTGATTAGCAAGGGTTAAAAGGCATTGGGTTTGATTAGCAAAAAGAGTGTTAGAGTATTTAACCTAGGATTTGACTAAAAATGGGGTGATTTCCTTTTGAGATTTTTTCCCTTTTGAGTAATATCAGCTGGAGGTGAATATTTGGTTAATCTTGCACTAAATGTTGAGATTTTAGGGATTGATTACAACTAATGAGGTTAAGTCAAGTATTAGGATCAGAACCTTGGCAACTGCAACTGAGATTTGAGCCCTAAAGAGTAGAACTTGTCACCCCAAGCCAGGTTTCAGGTTTTTAGCCTACTTTAAAGGGTTTTGTTAGAGATCTCTTTATGCCTTCCAACCACATTTCCCTAAATTTCCCCTTTTGGGGTTCATGGGCTTGGAACTTGAATTGATTCTTAGACATATTTGGCACTTAGAGAGTTGGTTTATTGGACCTTGAGTAATTTGGTCGTGGCCTCCTTCTGCTAGAACTATAACTTGGGGAAGAAGATGAACGTTTTTTGTCCATCAGACTTTAGGTGCTAGCCCAACCCCTGGGTAATGTTCACGTCAGGAGTGCTAGTGGCAGTAGGACTGATGGGACATGTAATTAGCTCTTAATTTGGTTTGGGAGCTTGGTTCTTCTTGAGGAGCTATCCAATTGAGTCTTGTTAGAGATGAACTGAAGGGAAGCTGTCCAGCTGGCTTAGCTACTTGCTTTGGACTATTTTGGTTGGGATTTTGGGTTGGGCTTGGCCTTGAGGGCTGAGCACTTTAGCTGGTCCTTGCTTTTGTGGTTCTCTCCACCGATACTTGTTCCTTTTCCATTGCTTCTTGGGTCCTACAATATGGAAAATGTTGCCACATATTGTTATGGGTGTTTTTTTTTTACTCATGGGTTTTTATTGATAGTAAAAATATAATGTATTCTTTGGTTAATGAATATTTGTAATTTGTTTTGGGTAATAATTTGTAAGGCTTTAAAATAATAGTACTTGTCATAAGCTTAATTATTTCAAAATTCTTTGTAAATAATATTTACTATAAGGTTTTTAAATAATGACCACCATGGTTCTTTTGGGAATAACATTTACCATGGGTCTTAACAGAGGCAATATCTATGCGCTTTAAATAAGACTCAGTAAACATGATGTTCTCATGAGCTTTTAATAAATGATGGGTTTGTAGGATGAATAATTACCATGGTGTTGAAAGTAAAAAATTATGAATATAAGATAAGAGCAAAACTTAGGTACAGTATTTATGTGCTGTTGTTTAGGTTTCTTTTTTAAGATTTTGCCATGTGGATTTTTTTTCATGGGATGGAAGTGTATTTTTTTAATTAAATAGCCACATGGTTGAATCTTAAAAGGGGAACCTAAGGAACAACACTTAAGGTGCTGTACCTAAGTTTTGTCCGTAAGATAAATAGTGACCATGGATTTTTATATAGATTTCATGGGTTTAAGATAAATAATCATAACCTTCTATGAGCTTTTTATAAAATGATTACCATGGGTTTTGAAAATAGATAATTGCCATGAGTTTGTAATATGATTTAAAATAATTATGGTTAGGGGTTTAGGAACTTAAATAATCTTATTTGTCAAGTATTGTTCATCATTGGATTTTAATTAAAATACTTATGATAGCATTTGCCAAGTATTAATAACCTTGTTCTTTTGATAAAATAGTGCCAAGTGGTTAGCATGGACTTTTGATGTTACCAATAAGAATTGGGATTTGAAGGTGCCATATAGCAATGTGCTTTAATAGTGCTAATAAGAATTAAGCTTTTCATGTTGCCTATAAGAATTGGACTTTGATGATGGCATGTGGCAATGAGCTTTGATAGTGCCAATAAGAATTGAGATTTTGATGGTGCTAATAAAAATTGGGCTTTTATAGATATTTTGCATTGAGCTTTAACTATGGGCTTTGATCATAGGATTTGAATCCAGTTGATAAAATAATTTGATCATAGGATTTGAATCTTGTGGATAAAATAATTTGGTCATGACTCATGAGTTTGAACCATGAGCTTTGTTAAATAATGATAATAAAATTAAATAGGATGCAAAATATTGGCTTTTTGTAATGGTTTATATTTGTAGCCCAATCTAGTGATGTGATGGAAAATATTTATGGGCTAACTTGATAATGGGATAAAAGATATTTATGGAGGCCTACTAATAATCTATTGATGATATTTGGATATTTTTTTGTGTGTGAATGGATAATGTTAATATCGAATAAAAATAAGACATGTGGCGGGTATGAAAATGTGTACCTTAACAACTATATATATATATTTATTGTAGTAACGAAACTATTCTCACCTTAATATATTTATAAATGCATCAATGTACTTGTGCATTCCATTCAATACTAGTTACTCAATAGTTACACACCGGGAGAAAGAGATCAAGAAGGAAATCATCACCATTTCCATTCGAAGGTAGGTTCGGTCGACTACGCCTAATGTTGGCATACACTATGGGATGGTATCTTACCACGTAACAAAATAAAAATACAAATTTTGAAAGTGGGATTAGATGCAAAAATTGTTGGACTTGATGTCAGAAAATTGTAGAACAACAACATTATATCACTACTTCTTGCTGATTTTACTTTTAGGGAAGCTAATAAGCCGCGTACCTCTAATGAAGGTAAAACATGATTTTCAGGAAGTCAACAAGTGTGTTGATGCACTAATCACTAATGTGAAGGAGGGTGGAAACTCTAGCATGATTTTGCATTATTTGAGAACTCTTGTACAAATGTTTTACTATTACTTTTAAATTTAGAGAGTTAGACTAATGTACATGTAGTTTATCCCTAAGGACCTAATGGTTCATAAGGCTTTGAAAGATTCATGAGGAATTGATCTAAAAACCTTTACTTAACATCTTAGGGCCATTTCAAGAAATTATTCATTCTCATTGTAATTACGTGATGTAAGATATTTGAATATTTATAAAAAAAAAAAAAATGTCGTTGCACATGCACTGGCATTTTCCGCAAAGCAACCTGTAACCGGCTAAACCAGTGTCGTCAACGACGTCTTTCATCTCCCCAGCGAATCAAAACATCGTCGTTTCATTAATCCGTCAAATCTATTATCGTGCGTCCGATCGATCCAGATCTCAATGCATTCACAATCCAACGGCTTAAAAGTCCCCTCTCATAACTTACTAGTAATAACGCGCCTTTTCGAAACTTTTATTCTCTTCTCGAAAAAACATTTTTCTCAACGGCCGACCGGTGCTGACGTTTCACCAGGGACGCTTCGTTTCCTCTTTTCTCTCAAAAACTTCGAATCTCTGTCTTTCTCTCTCTCACTCTTCCCTCTGATCTGGTATTTCCTTTTCACAAATCCTCCAAATTATCCTCTCAATTTTTTAAATTTCAAAATTTAAATTCATTTTTTGTTTTATTTTATTAATCAATCGGTATCATTTTCGTTTAGGGTTTGCTTCTTCGGTGATAGAATTTTTCAATGGCTGCTCCACCTGCAAGAGCTCGAGCCGATTACGATTACCTCATAAAGCTCCTTCTGATCGGCGATAGCGGTACGATTTTACTTTTTTGCCCTTTCAAAAATCTACCTATTTCCTTTACTTGATTTGATCGTATTTTAGGCCTGATTCGATTGTAGTTTATGTTACTTTGAGCTAAACATCAACGATTGGCTAAATTTTAATAGTTTTTATGAGGAAAATAATGGTGGATCCTTTAATATGTGGTGTGGAATGCATTTCAGATTTGATTGGTAATTGTGTTATTAATTAACTGACTGCTTCTGAGTTTGGGGTTATTTGATAGTGCCACTTAAATAGAATTCTGTATATGATTTTAGCGCAGTGTAATTGAAAATGGCGACGTGTTTTAAACTTGTTATGCCAATGAGGTCTAGGTCAAATGGCATTTGCTCCTGTAATGATTGGATGAAGGGGGAGGGTGTGTGTAACTTACCAATGAAAAGGAAAAAAAGGTAAGTAAGTGCTGTTTGGTTGAAGATAGGTTTTGATCTAAGGGTTGTCGTTGGGACGAAACTAAAAAGGAATGCCATTTATCTTGTTTTCCCCTGGAGTGTAAATGATTCTTTTGTCAAATTTATATGTCTTAAATGTTTGGTTTGATTGCGCATTATTTGAGACTCTCCTACATATGTTCTCTTTGAGTTGGAGAAAACTTGTCTTCAGGTTTGGTTTTGGTTTTCCATTATCTGTTGGAATTCTGAATAATATTTTTTTCCATTCCTCAGCCTTAATATGCAATATAAGAACTTGTGCGCAATAAGCTTGAGATCCTTTCTTCAATTTGTAACATGAACAAGTCATTTAAAATGAATTACCATCATCAAGTACCATACAACTCTCTTATAAAAATTGGATCTCATTTCTCTTGAATTTTGTCAAATTGAGTCTTGCTCTATAAATTCTTCCCAAATACATAGGTGACCAATTAGACTTTAAGAATCCCAGTGATCAGGTTCTCAACTCGCAAGCTCAAATAGCATAAGCAAACAATGGCAACACACACGCACGCACCCAAAGAGAGGCCAAATAGAAAATCATCACCATCTGTAGGTAGGTTTGGTTGACTAGGCCTAGAGTCGGTAGACAGTGTGGGATGGTCTTTACTATGTGACAAACTGAAATTACAAACTGTGAAAGTGGAGTTAGATGCAAAAGTATTTGTGGACTTGACATCGCAAAATTCTAGCACTAACAACATTACTTCTTCGCCTATTGCTGATTTTAGCAAGCTACTACGCTGCATAACTCTAACAAGGGTGAAACACTACTTTTCAAAAAGTCAACAAGTGTGCTGATGCGCAGAGGAGGGTGAAACTATAGCAAGATTTTGCATTATTTGAGCACCCTTGTTCAAATGTTTTAATTTTATCACTTTTAAATTTAGACTAAATGGACATGTATTTTAACCTCAAGAGGTAGGGCTAGTGGTTCTCAAGGCTTTATAAGATTCATGAAGTATTGGGTTCAAAACCTTTAGCTAGAATTTTAGGGCCACCCGTAAGGAATTACTCCTTGAAATTACTTGATGTATGTGGGACGCAGAGGGATTGCATACATTGGGGGGAAATAATCAAGTGTTTGAAGAGATCGGGACAACTTCGTTGGTATTAAAAAAAAAAATCGTTGCACCAGTATTTTCCACAACTTATAAGAATAAAGATTCTCATGATTATTAAAAACTATGCCGATGAAAGAATTATTAAAAAGAACTTCTTTACAAGCATAAGTGTCCATCATCACTTAAATTTTTATCTTTGAGAACACTAGTGGGTTATTCAAATAAACATGTGTACGCAAACATTCCTTGTCCAAAAGATCACTCCTGACTTGTGTCAAACATGTGGTGTGCATCAATCTCTTGGATAGTTTCTTTAATATGTATTGAAGTACTTGCCTCAACATCACCCATTATCAAAGTAGACATCATAATCCAGTGGAGAATCCTAGCCTGTGGAACCATCTCTTTCTAAAAGTTCATCATTCAATTCAAATATTCACACCAACCTATCCCTCAATCTGCCTCTTGCCACATATTTTATGGGTCCAACATCATGAAAAGAGTTTTCTTCTCTATTATCATTCTCATCTTCAAGACCGCATATCGTTATGTCCTAGGGGTTTCAGTTGCCTCTTGGAATCTCCATATGGGCTACTGTTGGTTCCCATTGCTGAAGAACTTGTACAACTTGCAAAAAATCTTCAATCATGCGCCTCTTCTCAGCATCTCTGTTTGCTGGCCCTGATTTCCTCTACCCCAAGATCTCTACCACTTAAAGTTGAGAGTTGAGATCTTCGACTCAAATCTAAATTTTGTGGCTTAAATCTAGGATCTTTTTCTTTAATCCACTTGATATGGTGAGGAGAATTTAGGTCTAGTGTAGAAGAAGGGTTGGAGAAAAGGTTGCTTACAATGACTCAAGAGGCTATTTATAAAGGTCTTTATTCCTACATTTAACAATTTAATCCCAACTTTATTACAGGTTATATTACTTACATGTCAGTTGTGGGTTCTAGTTAGCTCTACTAATAAAGTCTCTTGTCATCGAATAAGGGACCTGAGTTCGAATCCCATCTACACCAAAAACCAATTGGTGTCTTAGCTTGATGATTAAGAGCAATGATTATAGAGTGGACACTATAGGCTTGAATTACATGCCAATCACATTACCTTTTTAAATTTTAAAGACATAATAATTAAATAAAACATAACATAAAGAAATAAAATACAATGGACTAATGGACCTTTCTTTCCTTGTTGGCTTAAATTCTCCTACATCACTATCACTAAAGGTCACCTGAATTTAGTGCTAGCTTGTAATGTGGGACTAGAAATAGTGTCAAGAGACTTGTAGCGTAACTGACATTTCCTAGTTTTTCCAACATTGACATTTAGGGTTCAAATCCCTCCTTCCCCAATAACTATTGTATTATCGAAAAAAAAGTGAGACTAGAAAGAGTGATGTTATAATCACTAGAGGCCTTTCATTTTTATATATATAATTTTTTTGAGATATACCTTGTATCTTGTATATATTGAATTAGAATCCTGAATACTTCTACTGTACCTGTATTTGACACGGCAGGTGTGGGTAAGAGTTGCCTCCTCTTGCGGTTCTCAGATGGGTCGTTTACTACTAGTTTTATTACAACTATTGGGTAAGTGATTTCTAAGCCTGTATATACTGGGAATTTTCTTTTTGTTTCTCCATGATCAGTTTCTAATGTCACTGGGTTTGATTATCTTTTGCAGTATTGATTTTAAGATAAGGACCATAGAACTTGATGGCAAAAGAATCAAACTACAAATTTGGGATACTGCTGGCCAGGAGCGGTTTCGAACGATTACAACTGGTTAGTATCTGGCCTTGAAGGTGATATCAATTGGGGTTGTAAATGTACTATTTATGCAAAATTTATGGTATTGCACACATTATGGGTAATGCAGTTTTGTGTTGCATTGTTTGGAGTTGTCATAAGTTTAAAAAACTTGTGTTTGTTATCTTTGGCACAAAGGTGATTGAGAAAACTCACAATTTTGGGTGTTTTTGTATGTATTAGAGCATGTTTTTATAGAGGAGTAACATATAGTGTATGATATAACTAACAGGAGCTTAAATAGTTTGCATAATCAATCAAATCGGAGTTGCAGTAAGGATTAACAGGCTGACATTTTAGCTGGTGTCTCCTGCCAAAAGCAGGAGCACGAAGGCATGGCATGTATGGATTTACTGTAAAGTACTTGAGCCTCTTGACTTGGTGGTATCATTGAGGGGTAAATATATATGGTTTGCTCAATTTTAGCAGAGCTGTGTTTGCTCAGATATTATACTGTTTTAATATAGTTTTATTTTTATTTATTTATTTATTTTTATATATTTTTATTTTTAATTAAAAATTTTTTAATTATAGTTTATTTATTCAAGAATAATACTTGCAGAGCTTTGTTTTAATTGATAAATATTTATGTTTGATTAACATCCAAGTGTTGCTTTGCCTAATTTCAAGTGTTAGAAGCTTTCAGCCAAAAAAAAGATAAGAAAAGGAAGTGTTTTAGAAGCTTGATCAAGTATTGCTATCTTCTGCAGCTTACTACCGTGGAGCCATGGGCATTTTGCTTGTTTATGATGTCACTGATGAGTCATCTTTTAACAGTAATGTCTTCCTTTACTCTTGTTATTTGAAGTTGGGAATCCTGTGATTATATTGATCACTCTTCTGCTTCATTGTATTTCATAGAGCAGACTAGATTTTTTGTGTTGCTATAATTGTGACACTTGATATCTTGAGGAGCTTCATTGCTTGGATGGAGTTTTTTTCAATCAATGGTGAATATTAACTTTTCTGAATATAAATGTTAATCAAACTGATTTATTTTTACATTCAGACATTAGGAATTGGATTCGTAACATTGAACAGCATGCTTCTGACAATGTCAACAAGATACTGGTTGGAAACAAGGCTGACATGGATGAAAGCAAAAGGGTCTGTCCTCCTCTGAGTGTGTGTGCGCGTGTGTGTGTGTGCGCGTGTGTGTGCGTGCGCGCCTTCACATGCATGCACATGCATCGGTTTTCCTTTGGTTATTACTTATGTTGACTTGATGATGACCTTATTTTCAGGCTGTTCCCACCTCAAAGGGTCAAGCTCTTGCTGATGAATATGGTATCAAGTTCTTTGAGACTGTGAGTAAACTTTGTTGCTTATATTGAGCTTACAGTACTAGTTGGATTTTTCTTTCTTTCTTCTTTCTTTTTATGTTGTGAAGCCTGTGAATTTCAGAGTGCAAAGACAAATTTAAACGTGGAAGAGGTTTTCTTTTCAATAGCTAGGGATATTAAGCAAAGGCTGGCAGATACTGACTCAAGGGCTGAGGTATGAGTATAACTTGTTCGAACTTTGAAGTCATAAAGTGATAAAAATAAATAAATGTAAATGGGTTTTCTTCTTTGCATGGCTAAGTTCTTGCGTTTTTTTATTTTTTATGACTATCTCTATTTTTGAAGTATTTTACATTTAACTAAAAATCTACACCAATCACAGGACCAGGCATGAATATATATATGTGTGTGTGTCCTCTTGTAGCTTGTTCTAACACGGTTTTAATTGTTGGATCTTCTCAGCCACAGACAATTAAGATTAACCAACCAGACCAGGCTGCAGGGGCTGCCCAAACTGCCCAAAGATCAGCTTGCTGTGGATCTTAAGCACATCGTCCTGAAGATGGGATCACAAGGATACATTTTCAAAGCAACCAGTTTGATGGAAAAAACTAATTTTGTTATAAATGTCTTTGTTGCCTGTATTGCCTCTCCCTGTTATTATTTTACGAACATTACTCATTTGGGTATGAATGGTAGATCTTCGTATTCTAAGATTAATTATATATTAGTTTGTATTCCTTTTTCGGTTGTTGGTTTTTTGTTTTTTTGGGGGCTTGATAGAATCTAATTTGTTCTTGTCAGATTGCCATTACGAATTCTGATGTTGAGAGTTGATTAGCAACAGCCTGCCTTTTTTTCTTCAGTTTTTCATGATAGCTGTGTGTTTAGGTTAGCTTATTTTCTTTGACTTATTTTGCATAAAAAATAGGATAAATTTCACTAACCTACCCTGAGATTTGGGCTAATATCAATCAGATCTAAGATATTTCAAAACTGGCTAAATTAGTCCCTAAACCCAAGTTAGCTCCTAGACCCATTAGTTTGTACCCGATTTTCCTTCTCTCGCTAATTCGCTCCTCTGTTGGTTATCCCTCTCTTCTGTTTCTCTCAAGACAGCCAAAACAAGACTATTCTCTTGTACAAAACCACATGAAACCGACACAAAAATCATAAGATTTAGTTTTGAACCCATGAACATCCTCTGCCAAAAATAAAAAGCTTGAGTAAGGGAAAGTGTCAATTTCACCAAAAAAATTAAGATCTAAAATTATGTCACACCCGTATTTCTCAAGCAGCCTACTGATATGAACAGGCTAAAATGTGGGGCTGGAATGTGTTCAATGGTGGTGGAGCCTCAAATTTCCCATCATCTTCTAGTAGAAATAGAAGCTTATTTTTTACAAAATTACCATCTCACCACAATTGTTACAAAGCCCACTACCGCGAACAAATCTTACACACACTCATTGACTTAGACGCATATACACAGATTCATATACATAGAGCATGCATAACATTTATATGAGCTGAACATCCAAACCCATTTCAAAATCAACCCCAAAATCTCTTTTTCCTAACCCTAAAACACCTAGTGCCCTAGCTTACAAACCCAAATCAAAATCACTAAATCCCTAAAGCCAATAGAAAACCCAATCCCTAAATTAACTAATCACAAAACCAAAGACAAAAGGAGATTTTGGCCATAAATGACCGGAGGAAATAAAGAAGAGTATAAGAGAGATAGAGAGGAGAAAGCGGCAATTAGTGGTTATGGTGGTGTCGTTGAGCTCAGCTACCATTTGTGGTGGTGTGAGCTTCATGGAGCTATGGCTAAGCTTGAGAGAGAGAGATAACCATCATGGTGGTAGTTCATGGCGGCTATGGCCTGCTGGAAATAACCATGAGATTTTGAGGGATCTGTTCTGAGTTTAGGGTTAGGGAGGGAATGAGAAAAGTTGAGATGAGAGGAGAGAGGGACGAGAGATATGAGAGAGTTTGAGAGAGGAGAGAGAGAGAGAGAAGAGAGGCTTAAATGACGAATGAGGCTTAAACAGCGTTTTGGACCAAGTTGGGTTTGGGGATGAAGTTGGATAGTTTTGAAATGTTTTGGACCTCCTTGGCATTAGCCCAAACCTCAGGGAAGGTTAGTGAAATTTACCCTAAAAAATGAGTTGGGTGAAAATAAAATTGTACATTTGTAAATAGAGAAAAGTGGGCGTTTAAAAGACCTAGACACAAAAGTCAAATGGGGGTATTTATTTTTATTTATATTATTTTTTATTCTTTAAGATTAGCCAAATTAGAACTAAAAGATTCTATTGTTTTAAGTTAGGAAAGAAAGCTACCTCATCGCTAAAGAAATTCTTTCCTAAGTAACAACTTCTGTCTTGTTTGATTGATTGAGATGGAATGCAGGGTAACCTATAAATAGAAGTGTGGGTTTTTCTGGTAGCAACAAACTGACATTTAGCATATCTGATTGGACAAAATTTTTCGTTGAAATTGATTTGGAGCTTCTCTAATATATTATGTGACGATTAACAAAACTATTTATATGTATTAAATTACTTAATGCATTAAATATGTCATATAATTAAAAAAGCACATCATTTGAATCGTCATATATTGGGTTAAAGAAATTTTTCTTCAAATCAATTTGGAAGTAAATTAGGTAAATTCTGATCAGTTAGGATGGGGTTTAATTCACCCTATGTAGGAAATAAGTGGACTTCGAGCTAAAAAAAAAAAAAAAACCAAATGATGATTTCTAAATCCTAATCCTATATATTTACCTTCCTAATTCAAAAGCACGTGTAGCATGACCAAGAAGTGGCCAAGAGCATTATAGTTCAATTAGTTGATACTTTTTTGTATTTTCGATGGAGACATTAAGAGCATTCACAATGATGGTGGTATACTTAAATTTTTTTGCTAATGAGCTATAGTAAACTACCATCTATGATAGTCTATTGTAACTCAAAATTTATAAAATAATGTTCTCTCTCACTCTCCACAACTGACTGCACTCTCGCCCAACCACTCTATTGAAACACACTGCCGGTCCCACTTATCTCTCTTGTGGTTGTCTCTCGGTCACCCTCTCTCACCTCTTTCCTCTATCTCTTCACCTCACCCGTCTCTCTCTATTCCTCCTCTCACCACCACTTTGCCACCGCAGACCATATCTCTTCTCTCTTTGTTGGGATTGAGATTTTGGGTATGTATATTTTATGACTTTTGTTTTGTGTGTGTTCATATGAGTTGGTGGCTGTGGGTTTGGTGGTGGTGGTGGTGGTGGTTGATTTTGACTGTAGGTTTTGTGGGTTGTTGTGGCTGGTGGTGCGGTAGCTAGTTGCTGTAGGTTTTTGTAGTGGTTGTTTATTTATTTATTTATTATTTTAATGAGTTATTTATATTATTTTGAATGAAGAGTTATAAAAAATAGAACCTTTGATGTTAAATGTATTGTAAAGTGAGGTAGTAAAATAGTTTTTTGAGGTGCAAAATGCTAACTATTTTAGCACAATTACTGTAAATGCTCTAAGGGGTTCAAATTCTCTATTTCCATTTGTAACAATCGAATTATTAGCAAAAAAGAAAACTAAAAAGAGTAATAAACAAATTGACAAGACTTCAATAAATTGTATATTGATGTGCAAACACCCAAAAAAAAAAAAAGATTCATGCATTCTATACTTTTGGTGTTAAATGTATTGTAAAGTGAGGTAGTAAAATAGATAAAATAGTTTTTTGAGGTGCAAAAGGCTAACTATTTTAACACCATTACTATAAATGCTCTAAGGGGTTCAAATTCTCCCTTTCCATTTGTAACAATCGAATTATCAGCCAAAAAAAAAATAAAATAAAAAGAGTAATAGACAAATTGATGAGACTTCAATAAATTGAATATTGATGTGCAGACACCCAAAAAAAAGAAAAAGAAAAAAGGATTCATGCATTCTATATTTATGCTTGTTCAAAGCGTTCTTAAGATCTTTTGAAGTGCCATATGTACACTCGTTTTTAAGAATTAAGTATTCAAACACCAGTCAACCTAAATGATAAAGAATGATTTGGTTGGTTTTGACAACAATGAAAGCAATCTTCGATGCAGGAGTAACTTCAATACAGTGTTTTCCAGTTTTGACAACAGTGAAAGAAATCTACGATGCAGGAGTAACCTCAATACAGAGTTTTCCGGTTTTGACAACAGCGAAAGCAATCTTCGATGCAGGAGTAACCTCAATATAAAGTTTTCCGGTTTGGACAATAATGAAAGCAATCTTCGATGCTGGAGTAACCTCTATACAGAGTCACAATTTGGTGGGTAGGATTGGCATTTTCCTACAAGTATCTATGAATCTAATGAATACGTTTTAGCTGTTCACCTGAACTACATTGAAATCTAGATTATTTATCTGTGGTGGAGATGCGCCATTGTTGATAATACAATGGTCATTAAATGTGAGGTCGACAACAAAATAGGGTAGCAGACCATCCGATTAACTATAAAAAGTTTGATTCTCAAAAAAAGAAAATTTTTATTTTTATTTTTATTTGCGTCTCAAAAGAAATCAGTTGATCATGTGAATATTTCTTTGTATCTTAGAAGAAGAAAATTTAAAACAAATCATAGGGTGGTAAGTTGTTATTGGTGCTAATTTGAATTTACAACTTAAATAACTTTTTTGCTCATCCATAACAACCATTGGCAACCTGCCACTTAAGATTTGTTGTAAAAATATTGTGGACATAATATTTCTCTTCTATTAATGAAAATCGAAGATCCAAAGTACATAACTTCAAAAAAAAAAGTGGTGTTGCCAAGAATTCATCTTTAGGAAGTCAAACTAACACATCCACTTACTACTTGGTTTATAGCCAAACTAAACCCAAAAGTTAATTAAATTGGAGATGGATAATGGAAACTAAAGACTCTTCCAAGAGTGAGCAAATTTCTTTTGCTAGTCTTCTTTTACTAGCAAATTCTCATCTTGTAAGTTGTGATTAATGATGGTGCGTTATAAAATCCTGACTCCAAATTCGTTCGTTGAGGTCATCCAAAGGGAAGAAGGATAGACAGCAGACTGTGATGATATGGTTGTCCCTCTATGAAGTCGTCCATATGAAGGACGACCTCCATGCATTTTTGACACTTCTCCTCGTCTTCACCTAGGACGGACTCCTCTTTTGTCTCTCACAAATGGCAAATTTATTACTAAAAGTAGTTTCCCATGACAGTTATGGAGAACAGCCCAAATAAGGTAACTTCCAAGGTAGTTATGGAAATTAATTTTTAGAGTTCCTCAATGATAGGGATAGTTACTAAACAAGTAACTGTCCCAAGACGTATGCTATATAAGCGTTTGTCCACGAGAAGGTAAGGGAGGGACATATTCTAATTTCAAGAAACACTTCTTTTTATTTGGAATTACAAACCCACTGACTTGACCATCGGAAGATTCTTGACTGGCCTCCACCGGTCCTCTCTGATTTTATATTTGCTTTTTCAGGATTCAGCCTTCAAGATCATCAACGCCCAGAGACTTTCAGCCTACTGATTTCCAAAGATTCATCAACTACCATCCCCATCATTTTTTTTAAAATTATAATTTGAAATATATTGATAGAAAAAATAGGAAGAGTGTGTGTGTGCGTGCGCACACACACATAAAAGAGTAGGGAACTATCTTATATCTATGGCTTAAAAAATCTATGGCTCTTATTTATTAGTTTGACCTTATTTTTCTATTGATTAAGAAAAGATTTTTTTTTGTTGTTTGCCAAAGATTTTTAGTGGTATTAAATTTAAACATAATATATTCAAAATAAATACAAAATTTTTAAAAATATTTGTTAAAATGATTTAAATTTTTTTTTTATACATATCCTACTTATAATCTATTTTTTTTTATACTTATTCTATTACTATCTCCTAAACACACTTATTTTTTATTCTTTAGCAATGTTATGTCCACAATATTTTCATAACAAATCATAGGTGTTAAGTTGTACTAGTTCTAATAAAAGCCTACCAAATAGAATTTGTTGTGAATGTATCATTTCTCTTTATTTTTCAACACTCTCATAGATGCCACTCCTTTTTCGTTTCTTATCTCTATTTCATTAGTAACAAAACCATTTAATTAATGACAGAAAAATACATCTGCCTATGGCTCACCCTAGGTAGGTTCTATGGGCCCTAAAGAGGAAACAGGGGGTGGCTAGTCTTAGGCGAGTTAGATAACCGCCTAAGGCCCCCAAATTTTAAAAAGGGTAAACTATGTATTTGGTCTTTATCCTATACATCATATTTCAATTTGGTTTCTAACCTTTCAATTGTGTCAATTTGGTCCCTATCCTTTCAGTGTTGTGTCAATTTAGTCCTTACCATTATTTTTAAGATGAAAATTAATGACTCGTCTAATGGCCAAAATAAAAAAATTAGACTTCGTTGATGTGACAATACACAAAAATTTTATTTTGGCCATTTGTTATGTCATCAATTTTCATTTAAGATATAACGATAGGGACTAAATTGACATGACACTAAAAAGTTAGGGACCAAATTGACACAATTGAAATGTTAGGGATTAAATTGAGATATGGTGTATAGGATAGGGACCAAATATGTAATTTACCCTTTTAAAAAATTAGGTTAGTTCTTTGATTCCCATAAAAAACTATAAAATAAATTAATTAAACCCTAAATTATAGCCAAAAAAATTAGGGGGTCAAAAAAAAAAAAAATACAAAATCGAGAAAAAAGGCTTTTAATGTAGGAGTAATAAATTATACCCATAATATTAAAAAAATATATATATTAATTTTCTTTCACCTAAGAGTTGAAATCTCTCTCTCTCTCTCTCTCTCTCTCTCTCTCTCTCTCTCTCTCACACACACACAATAAAGGAGAACAAAACCAACCAAAAAAAAAAAAAAAAAAATTCCCCAAAACAAAAATATCCCCCTAAAAAAAAGCTCATACCTCATTTTTTCTATTACACATCACTGGAAAAAGTTGCCTTAAAAAAAAAAAAAAAAAAAACTTTCTTTGCATTTGTTGTTGTTGAATATGACTAAGCAGCATTCGTCGAACTCTCTAGTACGTTGTCATTTGTTAGAAATAAAGGAGAGATAATACCTGAATTTTCCTTGAAAATTACACAATTTGATATTACCAAAAAAGAGGTGGCAGAGATGAGGCGTGGACCAAGTCACTGTCTTGAGACAAATCGTACTGTCTACGGTATATCCGATGTAGTTAGACAAATAGTTTCTGCACATTGCCCCCAGGATACAACAGCCCAGCCACCTTTTGCTGATTATCCTTGCGAGCTTACACTGATTGTAGGATATAAGTTCTCTATAGTACTTTCTTTTTCCAGAAAATTTTGTAAAAGATAGAATATTTTTGTGAGTAGTAAAAGGAAATAGATGGTAAGTGTTTAGGACAATAAAAATTGTTTTTGAAAAGTTTTTAGTTTTGTAATTCAAAAATAATGTGTGTCTACTACTTTTATTTCTTTCCATATATATATATATATATATAAAGCCGGACCTTTAACTTGTCCTGAGCCAAAAATTCAAAAAGATTTGATATCAATTAAATAGTCATAAAGATATTGAAATTAATAATATAATCAATGGCTTTCTTAATATATATATATATAACTGGTCAACAAAAGCTTCTGTACGTTGAGAACAAAAAAAGATCATAAACTTTGAAATTAATGCCCCGTAGATTACGTTGCTGAACAAGAAAAGAAAAGGTCATAGTGCCAAGCGTTTAATGGCCTATTATTACAATACTTTTTCAAAAGTTTTCTTTCTGAATATATGTTAGCAATTTGCTAACGGTTTGACCACTGTCCATTAAACCAAATAGTAAACATTTGTGTATATATGGTAACATAAAATAATTCAGCAATAACTGTACATTTAAGTGCTGAAATTCTTCCATATATGACGTTATTATGTCATATTCAAATAAGATAATAAAACCAAATATGCTGGCAATTATGGTATTAATATTACGTTAATGTTCATAAATTTCCTGATTAAAACCACTGACAAAAGCTATTCAAATTTTGAATTAAATTTGAATTTCAAAATTTAGCATTCAACGTATCTGACATTAAGGGATAATTGATACACATAAATGAGTATCAAAATAAATATAATATTTTTTATAAAAATATCCAACAATCCCCCACTTATTTTTATAAAAAATAAATAGGTAAATATATATAAGAAATTTTCTGGGTTAAGTAGAACATTATGCATAATGGGAGTGCCAATGGCTTGAACCCTCATTTAGTGTTTCAGCAACATTGTTCCAAAGATAATAGTGATCTAAGTCTTGAACTATAACTTTTTCTATGGATACAAAACATTACATCACACACATAATATTCCAGTACTCTACTACGAGCTTTTAAGCCAGCACATTATGGCCTTGTGCTTTATCCCAGCATCCATGAGCTATTTAGAGAACTAGCCCCATTCTCAAAGGAAGCGGCCTCACTTCCATGCTCACTTAGGTGTGGCTATCAAGGATGTTCTTGTAACTCTAACATCCCACTCATAAGAGCTATAGTCCACATTAAGAGTTTTTATAAAAACTCATCCTATATAACGTTACAAGATACATGCACGCACACCATAGGAAGGGACATGAGTATTATTACTCATACATATATTTAGTGCATGTTAATCAAACTACTCTATGATTAGTTTTTCCCTTTGAACCTAGTTCTTGGGATCTCCAGTCCCTAGGTAGGGTATCCTCATAGGTAGTTTATTCTTCTTTGGGCTTAAATCCCATCCCCCTCGATGCTATCCAGATCTTTTCTCTAGCTAGAGATTTAGTTAATGGATCCACAATATTATCATTTGTACTAACATAATCAACATTTATGGTACCATTGTTTATGTATGATCTCACAGTACTGTGTTTTCTTCTAATAGATCTGGATTTACCATTATAGTATTTATTGCGCACTCTACCAATAGTGGCAGTACTATCACAATGAATTAAGATGGGTGAAATAGGTTTCTCCCACATGGGAATTTCAGATAATAAATCTCGTAACCAACCTGCTTCTTCACTAGCTGAAGATAAGGCAATTAATTCTGCCTCCATGGTGGATTTAGCAACAATCTGTTGTTTTTTAGATTTCCAACTTATTGCTCCACCACCTATTGTAAATACATAGCCAGTGGTAGACAAAGAATCACCTGATAAGGTGTTCCAACTAGCATCAAGAACAGCAGGATATCTTTGATATAACAAACCATAGTGCGCAGTTCTTTTTAAATATCTCATTAATTGAGTCATGGCATTCCAATGCTCAAAATTAGGTTTGCTAGTAAATCTTGCTAAAACTCCTACGGCATAAGCAATATCAGGTCTAGTACAATCAGTAGCATATCTAAGACTACCAATAATACTAGCATATTCCTTTTGATTGTAAATATCATTTTCATCTTTAGTAGGAAAAAGATACACACTAGAGTCAAAAGGAATACTTGCAGGCTTACAATCAAAGTAATTATATTTTTTCAAAATTTTTTCTATATAATGAGATTGATCTACAAATATGCCATTTGAAGTTCTAGAGATTTTCATACCAAGAATCACGTTAGCTTCTCCTAAATCTTTCATATCAAAGTTATTTTTAAGAAGCATTTTGGCAGCATTTATAATATCCATATTAGGATCAAAAATTAGAAGATCATCAACATATAAACAAATTATAACATGAGCATCATCAAATGTTTTATAATATATACATTTGTCACTTTCATTTGTTTTAAAACCATTAGAAAGTAAACATTGATCAAATTTCTCATGCCACTGTCTAGGTGCTTGTTTTAGACCATATAAAGATTTTAATAATTTACATACCTTGTGCTCATTACCTGGCATTGTAAAACCTTCTGGTTGGTCCATGTAGATTTCTTCTTCTAAATCTCCATTTAGAAATGCCGTCTTTACATCCATTTGATGTATCATCAAATTATGAATAGCTGCTATAGCAATCAATAATCTAATAGATGTAACTTTAGTAACAGGAGAAAAAGTATCAAAAAAATCAATATCTTCTTTTTGTTTAAAACCTTTAGCTACAAGCCTTGCTTTGAATTTTTCAATAGATCCATCAAGTTTTAATTTTCTCCTAAGTACCCATTTACATCCAATTGTTTTACAACCTGGAGGTAAATCTACAAGTTTCCAAGTATTATTAGATATAATAGAATCCATCTCATCATTGATGGCTTCTTTCCAAAAACCTAAATCAGGAGAAGATAAAGCTTCTTCTAAAGAAGTAGGGTCACCTTGTAAATTATACACATAATATTCAGGACCAAAATCCTTTTCAATTCTAGGTCTTTTACTCCTTCTAGGTTCAATCTCATATTCATTAACATTTCTTGACTTAGATGTTGAACATTCAAATTTCTCTTGTTGTTCAAAACACCCACTATTTTTATATTTAAATGGAAATTTATTTTCATGAAAAATTGCATCTCTAGATTCAATTATTGTATTATTATCAATATCATAAAATTTATAAGTTGTGCTATATAAAAAATAACCCAAAAATACACATGTAGAAGCCTTTACCCCAAGTTTAGGTCTTTTGGGATCAGGTAGCCTCACATATGCTAAGCAACCCCAAACTTTGAAAAAATTCAGATTTGGTTTATATTTTTTCCATAATTCAAAAGGAGTTAGAAAAGTCTTTTTATGAGGTACACTATTCAAAACAAAATTTACAGTTAAAACAGCTTCACCCGAAAAATATTTAGGAGCCCCAGAACTAACAAGCATAGCATTAGTTAAATTTATAAGAGTCCTATTTTTACGTTCAGCTGCTCCATTAGAAGATGGAGAATAAGGGGCAGTAGTCTCATGAACAACACCAAGAGATTGAATATAATTATTAAGACCAAGAGTATCATATTCTTTTCCTCTATCAGTTCTAAACCTTTTAACCTTTTTATCAAAAGTATTCTCAACTTCTTTTAAGAAAATTGATAATTTTTCAAAAGCATCACTTTTATTTTTCATAAGATAGACATATAAATATTTTGAAAAATCATCTATAAAGGTTATAAAATACTGATTACCTCCACGTGTCAAATGTCCTTTAAACTCACAAATATCACTATGGATAAGCTCTAGTAATTCAGTATTTCTTTCAATTGATTTATGAGGCTTTTGAGTAATTTTAGTCATGCTACAAATTTCACATTTTTCAAATTCATTTTCAAGTTTAGGAATTAAACCTAAACCACTCATATTTTTCATATATTTATTATTAATATGACATAATCTACCATGCCAAACATTCACACAAGAAACAATATAAGCAAAACTTGAATTTTCATTCATCTCAACATTAAGTTTAAACATGTCATCACAAGCATAGCCTTTGCCAACAAACATGCCCTTTTTAGAGAGTACATATTGATCAGCCTCAAAGACTTGTTTGAAACCAGCCTTATTCAACAAAAAACTAGAAACTAGATTCTTTCTAATGTTAGGAACATGAAAGACATCTTTGAGAGTGACTTCTCTCCCAGAAGTAAATTTGAGAAGCACCTCTCCAATACCCACAACTTGAATGGTGTGAGAATCACCAAGCATAATTTTCTTTTTCTCATCCAAGATGGTATAGGTCTTGAACCAATTTTTATCATAACAAACATGTCTGGTTGCCCTAGAATCAATCCACCGCCCTCCTAAACCTTCGAGAATATTAATCTCGGTAACCATAGCCACAAGAGGCTCTTCAATGACATTGGCTTGAGCCATAGGCCCATGTTTTCGAAAACGACAATTTCTAGCCGAATGTCCAGGCTTTCCACATACAAAACATGCATAATTGCGATTATTAGTGTGGTTGCCATTATTTGGAGCATGCTTAGGATGGTGTGCTTGGTTCTTTCTTTGATTAGAGTGGGTCTTATGTTGAGGCTGATTTCCATTTGGCCTACGTTTGAAGTTTCTTTTCTTAGGCCTTACATAGTCATTATTTTTTGCATTGGCTTTTGACATGTTTTCATTTGAAGAGATAAGATTTACCTTAGGACCGTTTGCTCCATGGAATTCAACAGCATTGTCTTGGTTCCTTGCCTCTTCCTCCACTCTCAAACGGGTGATAAGGGATTCAATGGAGAGTTCCTTTTGCTTGTGTCTTAGGACTTTGGCAAACTCCTTCCAAGACTCAGGCAGCTTGTCAATGATGGCTGAAACTTGCATTTGTTCATCTACTCAAATGCTTTCAGATCGGACATCTTGTGAAATCATTTGGAGTTCATAGGATTGTTCCACCACGGACTTGCCTTCAACCATCTGAAACCTGAAAAATCGGCTACATGCATATTTCTTGGATCCAGCTTCCTCTGTATCATATTTTTGATTCAATGCCTTCCATATCTTTTTGGCTGATTTGTAAGCTTGATCATAATAATCATACAAATCATCAGAAAGACAATTAAGTAAATAATTTCTACAGTAAAGATGATCCTTATCCCATTTCTTAACATCTTTTTCATGTTGAGAAAGTTCTTCTTCAGTCAATTGTTCAGATTTCGTTTTCTTTGGTTTTTTCTCAGTTAACACATAAGCCACATTCAAGACAGTAAGATAAAACAAAGTCTTTTGTCTCCACCTCTTAAAGTTAACACCACGGAAGCGGAATGGCTTATTAAGATCATCGGCTCCAGAGGAATTAGACATAACATTACCATTTTCCAAGGATGATTTTGTGTTCTCCATAGCGATTTGTCTCAAATTGTTGGAAATAAGGGAGAGATAATACCTGAATTTTCCTTGGAAATTACACAATTTGATATTTCCAAAAAAGATGTGGCAGAGATGAGGCGTTGACCAAGTCACTCTCTTGAGACAAATCGTGCCGTCTACGGTATATCCGATGTAGTTAGACAAATAGTTTCTGCACGTTGCCCTCAGGATACAACAGCCCAGCCATCTTTTGCTAATTATCCTTGCGAGCCTACACTGCTCGTAGGATATAAGCTCTCTATAGTACTTTCTTTTCCTAGAAAATTTTGTAAAAGATAGAATATTTTTGTGAGTAGTAAAAGGCAATAGATGGTAAGTGTTTAGGACAATAAAAATTGTTTTTGAAAAGTTTTTAGTTTTGTAATTCAAAAATAATGTGTGTCTACTACTTTTATTTCTTTCCATATATATATATATATATATATATAAAGCCAGACCTTTAACTTGTCCTGAGCCAAAAATTCAAAAAGATTTGATATCAATTAAATAGTCATAAAGATATTGAAATTAATAATATAATCAATGGCTTTTCTTAATATATACTCTATCCGTCTCCATTTTTTTGTCCTATTTGAAAAGTCAAACTTTTTAAGGGAACATCATCTATTGTCTTGTCTACCTTTTAAAAATGTGTAAGTTTCCAAAATTACCCTTAAAAAAATTTATTAAAAAATTGAATTAGTAAATTAATAGGGGTATAATAGGAACATTAGTAAATTAATGACTTTTATTTTTAGAAACATGACAATATTTTGGGACATCTCAAAATGGAATAGAGGACAAAAAAAAAAGGGACGGAGGGAGTATATATATATATATATATATATACATATATATACATAACCGGTCAACAAAAGCTTCTGTACGGTGAGAACAAAAAAAAGATCATAAACTTTGAAATTAATGCCCCATGGATTACGTTTCCTTTACATTCGTGACTTTAAGATGTTTTTTCATGTTTGTTTTTCCTTTACAGTTTTGTTTGCTTCTTTAGTGCTACTTTTAGTCTTTACTTATTTGGTTTTTACCCGTAAAAGATGGGTAGTGGACCTATTTTATTTGGTCCACACGTTTCACCATATTTAGCCCCCCCTTTCTTTTTTTCTTTTTTGGGTTCAAGCGAAATCCTTTGTCATTTTATTTATTTTTTAAATAATAAATTAAGTTTTGTGAAAAATAAAGTATCAAATAAATATATAATTAATTACTACTAAATATGATATTTATTATTATGTTGATGGTTTAGATTTATTTTCAGAGTCAAATTTTTTAAAAGTTCTAAAAACATAAGAAAATAGCCTGTACTAAATTATATATATAAAAAAACTTAGATTCTTTTCCAAATGCAATAGCCTAAGATATTTTGAAATATAAAGTACACACACTTTTGTTTTAGGGATAAGTAACAAAAATAAAAGTAGTTTGGTCAACACTATTTAGCTTACAAGTATCAAATGAAGAACTGTTTGGTGGGAAGGATTGTCATTTTCCTACAAGTATCAAATGAAGAAATTTCAGCTGTTCACGTTAACTACAAGAAGATATCTAGATTATTTATTCGAGGTGGAGAAATGCCATTTGTTGATATTAAAATTTTAAAAACTTATATATATAATGTGAGACAGACAACCAGACAAAGAAATAAGGCAAGCCGACCATTCTATTAATTAACTATATATAACTATACATATATAGTGAATTCACAAAGTGATAATGTGAATATCTCTGTCACTAATCCTCAGTCAAAAAGATGTAGAAAAAAAAGGAAAAAGTTAATGTTGTCGGTGTTGTTAAACCTTGGGCTCTTTTGTGGCCCATTTATTGTCAATTTTTTTTCCCTCATAATGCATGTTGTCGGTTTTTAAGTGTAGGCCAGCAAGTTGCATGTTACCATAATATCATAAAATTATCTCCAGAGAAGGTACAATAGAGAAAATGGTGTGGGGTCGATATGTTTACACTAAAAAGGCTAGAATAGAGAAAATGAGTGGGGTTGATAAGTCTACACTAAAGACTTTTTTTTTGGTATGCAGAAAAGAAGAGGAAGAGGAAATGACAACATTCGAAACACTGGAATGTTCATAGAAGGAAAATGATCATCTTGTGCAAACAATGAGAAATTGGGAATGTACAAGGACTCCCTTGTGAACCTAACTACTAGTTCGCAGGACATTCACATTCCTACTTTCTCTAGTTGGACAGACTCACTAGTCCAATTATTGTCCCAGAGTGGAATGAAGATTCTAATATGGAGATTGAATGGGATTCCCAATTATGAATTATTATGTTATTCTACATTCTATTAGGAGGGGAAACAAAGGATCCATTATGTGGGTCTCCTTGCAAAGGAAAGTTGTCCTTCATTTCTAGCACCTTTTAATACCTTTTTAAAAAAAATTGTATTTTGATTTCCTTGTGTTTTTGTGTGGGAGCTCCTTCGTGTATTGATTTGAAATGTGCCTGCTACCATGTTTGCTCCCTTATTTGTGTTTTGTTTGGCTTGAACTTGTGAATTACCAATTGGCTTTATGGTAGATGCTATCACACATATAATGATACTCAATTCTTAAAGGTTTTTTTTTTTTTTTGTACGCTATAATGTAAAAAAAGTTACAAACAATATATTACTATAACGTGGACATTACAAAGTTTTTTTTTTTGTTGAGAACTGGACAATAAAAAGTTTGGTTCATTTATCTATACACAACTTTGCATTAGTGTAAGATTACCAAAACATTTTCATGACCATAAATTATTGTAATGTGATTACCTTATTAAATATTTGTAATATTACATTCCTCACTCATGGGAATAACTGAAATACCAAGAAATCTCTAGAATTATCTAAAATTTTTAAAATGACTAAAAATACCCTCAAAGCCTCTCTAATGAAAAAAACCCAAAAACTCTAAAATGATTACAGTAGGAGTTCAATAGCTAGTAGTGCTATTTTTTTTTTTGACCAATAATAAAGAAAGAGGCAAGCTCGCTAACCTTGATCCGGAAAGATCAATAACAATGACCTGGGATCGGAAAGATTGACTTCCATTTTCTTCTAGCAGGAGTCTCTGTGCTTGGTACTATCCGACTAATCATACTATAGGTCCAAAGTCTACATGATCTTCTTCTAGGTATAGTATAAAATACCAAAATCTTGTTCCTGAGCTTCTATATCTAGTATGTGAGGTAGCGCCTTTAGTTTGTCTAGTTTACCGGGCTACCTCTGCTATCCCCAAAAATCTCTAAAATGACTGAAAATATCTTCAAAACTTTAAAATGTGATTCTAGGATAAAAGATTCTAGTAATCTAAGATTACAATGCAATCTAATATTACGCGAACCAAACATTCCCTTTAGGCTGTGTTTGTTTTCCGTAAAATATTTTCCGGAAAATATTTATTTTCCGGAAATGCTATTTTCGGGAAATGAAAATATTTTCAAGTGTTTGGTTGCATTATGAAAATTGTTCTAGAAAATATTTTTATGTGTTTGGTAACATTTTGAAAATGCTATTTTCTACAACCACCCACACAAAACCCACCACCACACAACAGGAAAACCACCAAAACACCACCACCCACACCACTACAACAACAAAAAAAATAAAAAAATCACATAGAAATCAAAATCACACACAGAGAGAGATCGGTTCGTGGGTTTTCGGCGAAGTTAAAGGTCGAAGGTCAAAGGTCAAAGGCGAAGGTCGAAGGTCGTGGGTTCGTGGTGATGGGTCTGGGTCGAAGGTCGAAGGCGATGGGTCTGGGTCGAAGGCTCTGGGTTCGTCGCGATGGGTCGAAGGTCGAAGAAGGCGATGGGTTTGGGTCGAAGGTCGAAGGCTCTGAGTTCGTGGGTCGCCGACGATGAGACGAGGACGAGGACGGCGCAAGGGGACGAGGACGAGGATGAGGACGGCTCTGGGTCCTTCTTTCTCTCTCTCTTTCTCTCTTTCCGGAAGTAATTTGAAGGTAAAATACAAACGGAAATGGTTTTCCGTAATCAGAAGGCATTTTTACAGTCAACGGGAATGATTTTCTGTTTGACCCAATTTTCCTTGCGTATCCAAACACCCGCATTTACGGAAAAGTATTTCCGGAAGTGGTTTTCACCCGAAACAAACTGAGCCTTACTATTTTTATGGTTTCCTCTACATTTGTTGTTTGAGGTTGATGTAAGGTTTAACTTATATTAAAATTATTGCTTTGCACATTAAAAAAAAAATCGATAGAGGTACAAGGCCATATTCTCTTGTAACAAAACCAAAATTTTAGTTTTGTGGGGCCATAGTAAAAAAAATCTTTAGAATTTAAGAATGAATATGATACTAATATTCAAAACTAAATATACCATGAAAAATAAAACTAGTATCCATTCAGTATTAACAAAATATAAATAAAAGAAAAGTTACAAATTTTTTTTTGTTTTTTTCAATACATGCCAAATCAATCATTTATCAAAACAGAGTTTGTCATTCTTTTAAATCCCCAAAACAATAAGATTGGTTTTGTTCTAAATTTGCAGTAATTATTTAGAAAATCATCTTTCTTTTTGTTGTAAAGCAATATTTATGACCGAAAATTCTCGGCTTGAATGTGGTTGCACTAAATACAAAAAAGAGTAAGCGTAAATATAATTACTCTATAAACAAGTTGATAAATTGTTGATCTATTAATATAAAATATGTCAGATTTATTATCATCCCATCAAAATTTTGAAAGAAAAGATAAAGAAATATATTGATAAAGATTGGAAGAGAGCACACATGCACGCATATAATAGCAAGATATTATCTTAGAATGCTATAAACAAGTGATCTTGCTTGAAGGCCCTAAACTTCTTACTTTTCAGTTTGCCCTTAATTTTCTAGTGAATAAGAAATATCTTTTTTGGCTTACCAAAATATTATTAGAGCTGTATATAACATTTTAATTTTAATTTTTTTTTGAAAATGTATTATGTTAAAAATTTGTATTTAGAGGAGGAGGGAAATAAATTATATAGGCTAGCTGATAAGTTTATTTTATTGTAGTTTCTTTAGATCAATTGAATTTTTAGGAAAGCAAACTTTAAATAATTAATATTTCTTTTAAGAAAAAATTCAAATTTTGTGTGTGAGGCGTGGGTCCTTTCTGTCTACAAACAATTCTGCCATCTCTCGTGATTGCACATTTTTGGTATTCTTTAACTTAAATAACTTGCAGCACCCTTTAGTTTAAAGAGCAGTGTTTATTATCCACACGCAAAAAAGAAATTAAAATTGTGGTAACAGTGTGTGTAACAAGGCTATCAATGTTCAAGTTTTGGTTTTATATCACTTATTGCTATGCAGCAAGTAGTTTCAGCTGACTATAGTTCAATACCTGATATTGATGTTATGCCAAGCGGGTTGAGATTTTGTGATACTAGAGTGGAATTTGCACATTAAAGTTATTCATGTGATAACATTTTTCTTTATAATAAATTTTAAGTTTCAGTTCTGAGTAATTCATAGAACTTAGGCAATACAAGGCCTGTGAAGATGAGAAATCAATTATCATACGAGTTACGACTGTTTATGTAGGTTGAAACCTTTCATGGCGGTGATTCTGTTATGTGTTGGGTTGGCAGGGACACACATTTTTTCTAAAGTAGCAATGGACCAGCAAATGAGCAATTACGTCCTGGTTACCTATTCGTTTGCTGTGGCTACTGCTTTCATTGCCCCCCTTGCCATTTTTTCTGTACAAGTCTCTCTCTCTCTCAACCCACATTCTCACTTTATCTCTAGAAAGATTAAATATGCTGAAATCGACAGAAAATTTTTGGACAGAAATAGGAGGCCTAAGATGACTCTTTCTATCTTTACAAAGATAATGCTGATAGGCTTGCTGGAGTAAGATTCAGACTCGTCAACTTCTTTTCCTTTATGCAAATTTTCCTGTATCTATCTAATCATATTTTCTCCTGGCGGATCTGTTTTAAATGAGAATTTGTATCTTAGTGGGATTAAATACACATCAGCCTCCTTTGGATCTGCTATTGATAATACTCTTCCTGCGACGACCTTTTTATTGGCTTGCATTCTTAGGTAACTCCCATACTCTAACTAACTTCTGTTGCCCAATCGTGCTTATTATTTGGCAGGCCATCTTGAGTACGTGTCGATAAATTATTAATTTTTCCAAAAACTTAAATTATTAGAAAATTGTGAGTTTGATCATTTCTTTTAACACTCTTCCTTCACATGTGAATTTAAAATGTTCTTATTGAGTGGAGCTCAACATATTTGAAAATTTTTAAATGGGAAGTAAGGTGTAGGCAAAGTTTGGATTTCATGCTCTAATATCATAATAAATTACCAAAAGTTTAAACTGTTAAGAAATGATGAATTAATTTAATTAATCATTTAACAAGCACCATTCCCAAGTGTGGACAAACATTCTTCTCACTTCCACAGAAATAACATAATTCTACTTGTGCTTAATTATCCTGAAACATGATTGACATGCATGTGTAACTTGGTAGGCTGGAGAATATTGATATCAAGCATATCCGGAGCCAAGCCAAGGTGTTTGGATCCATTGCAGCAGTTGCAGGAGTCATGCTAATGACACTAGTAAAAGGACCTACATTTATGTTTCCCTGGACAAAAGAAGAAGTAACCAAGAACTTGAACGAGGCACTGCAAATCATCAACGTCTAATTGCGGGTTCTCGAATGCTAGTAGCTTGTTGCTTTGTCATAGCTTTTTCTGTTGTTCTTCAAGTAAGTGCACTGTCAATATGTGTTCTATATTCACAATCCAATTCAAAGAACATTAATGTAAGGGTTTGTTTTAAAGCCCTAATAACTAGGCATTTTATTTCTATAGGCAATTACAGTAAGGTTATAACTAGTTGAACTCTCTCTTACTGCTTAGGTATGCCTGGTAGGCACAGCTGAGCCTGAGAGTAGCATTCTGGTTCTTGTGATGGAAAGGGGGAAACCTGCAGCTTGGTCTCTTAGTTGGGATGCTAAGCTCGGGTAGCTCTCTATTATGTAAGGATATTTGAACTGAATAGAATTTTAGCAATTTAACCCTTTGTAATAAGCAAAGTTAATGTTAATTCCATTTCAGTGATTGTTCTCATTTGTTAATTGAAATTTAATAGGAAATATTTAAATATTGATCTATTTTGAAGTACGGTTTTGAAGTTACAATTATTTTTATTATATATTTAAAAAATAGAAAATAAATATATTTAACTTCTCATCACAATGGTTTTATATCATATCTATTAAAGAATAATAATTATATAACACAAAGTGAAGAAAATTTAGAGCAACATGGACAATCAAGCCTTAATCTCAATTTTTGGAATAAGTTATGGATTTTCAATAGATTAATTAGAATTGGCTGTATTTTTTTCCTATCATTTTATTCTATCTAAAATCATATTCTTTGTTATTTTCTTGATTATTATTTTTTTACTACTTCTTTTAATATTATTTTTAGGTATTTCTCAACAATATTTTTTGTTACTTCAACTTGAATTAACTTATTCTTTCTTATTTGTGCATTAATGATTCTCCTTTACACATGACCATATTACCATCAATGTGCATGAAAGATAAATAACATCATCATTAATCGGTAAAAAATAAGAATAAAAGAAGAGTAATGGCAAAAGATATGAAGGAAAGAAAGGGGGAAAAAGGGAGAAAATGAAGTGGGTGAACTTATAATTGACAAAATTTAGATATTGACCAAAACGTACTAAAATGGTAAAACATATTGTAATTTGACTCGAGATGGGGGGGGGGGGGGTTAATAAGCATGTCGATTTAGTGAAAAAAAGGAATATTTTGATCATTTGATTAGAACAAAAATAAAATTGCAACATAATAGAATTGACAACATTGTTAATAAATTTAAATATTCTATAAAAAAAAAAAAAAGACTAAAGTACACTTTTAGCTCTTAAATTTGTGGATGTTTTCATTTTGGCTGTTTACGTTTCAAAATTTTCATTTGGCCATTTGTGTTGATTCTACCATGAGTAGCATCCATTTTCGTTAATAATATGTTTGTTAAGTTCCCTTCATATTTAACTTTTTTGAGATACTAATCTAAAATGTTGTAGAATGTAAGAATTTATTATTATAAGAAAAAAAAAAAAAACATATTATGAACTGTTAGGTTATCAACATAAAGGATCAGAATCAAAAATTTGAAAAAGTTTGAAAACACCTCCAAACTAAAGACCAAACATAAAGGATCAAAATAAAAAGTAAGGGCCAAAATGATCAAAATAAAAAATGAAATCATTCATCAATGTGCAACTTTCTTCAAGCTAAAATCTAATTTATATGATTATATCTATAACTGCCAGCTATACAAGCAGGGGCGGAGCCAAGGGGGGGCAACTGCCCCCCCTGACCTTCCTCCCAAACCCCTTTAGTATAGGATTTCTGGATTACTTTGCGCCCCCCACCTCAAACACCAAGAATTTCTAGACAAATTTCAAAGACAACCAATTAACATCAAATTCTAACCCATAATTTCAGTTAACTATGCAAATGATACAAATTTGATAGTTTGATGCCGAAATTAATTTCCCCCCTATAAAGAGAAGAGTATACAATATGTTATATATCTTAAAACGAAAGCAAAGAGCTGCTTAACAGCTTTCAAGACACCTGCAGAATTAGAATTGGCTACCACAGTGTTCTGATACAAAGAATTGCTTAATATGCTTCTTTCAAATACCTGAAGTTCAAGTAATTGAGATTTTACATTCTATTGATCTAATATAATGTATGTTTGTGAGAGATAGTGCCTTATGAGGTGGCTTGTTATTCTCTGGCAGCACATGCAAGAACTTGCTTTGCTGTCATGAGATGTGATACACACTTGTACCTTTATCAAAAATGTTTTACTAAATATCATACTAGAGAAAAAAGATACAAAGAGATAATATTAAATTGGACACATTGACACTTACTAATTTTTTTTAATGGGAGATACACAGCACTTAATCTTTTACACCATTTGAAATTCAATTTTCATCACACTTTTTTAATTTTAAATAAAAACCGTCTACTAAATTGAGTTTAAAACATTTCATGGTTCCAACTCTAAGTAGCGGATCCATACTTTCAAATTATGTCTTTATTTTTTTATGACACTAAATCTCTAATGCTTACATCTTTCCACTAATCATTTTTTCCCCCTCAATTGCTCTGACTCTTTCATTGTTTCAAATTCTATGTTTTGGTAACGAACTTTGAGGCTTTTTAGCAATGGAGTGTTAAAAATTAATTAAAAAATTAAATGGGAGATCAATAGATGAATGATTGTGCTTCCAAAGTTCCCTATAATTTTGCCTTCCCTGAATTGAAATCCTGACTCCGCCACTGTATACAAGGTATCGCAAAAAAATAATAATAATAATAATAATAAACACGCATAAACTTGAACACGTGACTAGAAATGTGGGTGTAATGTTTTCTCAGCTCTTCATGGTGTGAAAATGGCGTATATATGCAGGGAATAATCAGCATAGGAGCAAATTTTTACTTACAATCAGTGGCAATGAAAGAAAAAGGCTCGGTTTTTGTAACAGCCTTTAGTCCCCTCACCTGGGTCATAGTTACTGCTATAGGCTCCATCATTTTCTCCGAGCAGATGAACCTTGGAAGGTATAATCTATCGAGTTCTTTCCTTCACCATAACTATACATGCAGAACATTATTATGAATAAAAGATGATTGCAAATTATGTAATGCCATATATATGTACAGGGTCCTTGGCGCCATTATTGTGATCATCTTAGGCCTATATCTTGTTATGTGGGGTAAAGCCAAGGACCAAAATTCCTTTATCTGAGCCGCTGGCAAGGATAAAACTTCTCTCTGTCCATCATTGTCATCAAATACCACCAGCTAGCTTGGGAACTGATATATGCAAGTAAGAATGGCAAGGAAAGTAGTAATCATGTGACAATCACCATCATATCAAGCAAGTGAACATGGCAGAAATCTTCGTGGTGAAAGAATGAATAATTATTTATTTAGTTGTTTGGTAAATTTCTATTGGGACTGTTATTCCAATGCTAGTTGTTTCAAGCATGCAAAAGTCAATTTTTTTTAATATTAATCAAGGAATGCAATTATGCCTATGTTGGGAAGCATCAACGTCAAGAAGCTTAAACACTGAGAAAGTGGATTCTAGTGCTGACATCTCCCTTATTTGCAAGCACATTCAACCGGGGATGGAGGTATTTGCAAGCACATCCAACCAGGGACGGAGGTATCCTTGGATTTAGGGCAATGGCTCTAGTATTTTCCTTGTTTTAAAGGCCATAAATTTTTTTTATAGATTTAAAATCTAAAACAAAATATACAACCTCAAAAAAATTAACCAAAAAAAAAAAAAAATTACCCAAAAAAAATAAAAAATTACCAATAACAAAGTTGTTATGGTTTTTAGACCCCTTGATAGATTTTATAGTAGAATTAATTAACTTTATATAATTAACCAATTATGCATTTAGATTGATTTCCAAGTTAACTGCCATAAATTAAATATGTCACCAATAAAATAATAAAGCAGTAGATCTAGTGGAAATAACATAAGACAATAATATGGTAATTCAGGAAAACTAATGAAACATATTGTTTCAAAAATAAAATAAAAAATAAAAAAACTAGGGAGGATTTAGCTTAAACAACCCTCAAGGCAACATGTCCATTAATAGAGTTGAAGGTTATACAATAGACTTAATTCTAAATCTACTGCTACCTCATGTAGTATTTACTGGTGTAACTACATGTAATTTTGAATCCATGACTCTTCCATTCTGAAGAATTGCACATGAACTCCCCTATTCGTGACTCCAAGATCCACTCTCAAAGATTTAATAAGTAATTGTGGTTAATTGATTGCACAAAAACTCCCCTATTTGTGACTCTGAGAAATCCATTTGAAAGTTTGTCTAGTAACTATTGTAGACTGGATTGCTCTATGACTTCGTATAAGTCCTGCACTATGGTAGCAGTAACACTATGTTAATTTTTCTTTATGTGGTCTTGAACTCTTACAATCTACTTTGAATGTTTCCGGTATAGTAAAATTGAGAAAAACTTGGTTATACAAACCCTAGCCGTACAAACAATGATTTCTCTCTATGAGAAGCCTTTCTGGTGATAGCTTATGATATCCTTTAAATAATGCAACAAACGGATTACGAATTGGGTTTGAAATGAATAAGTTATGGCCTTTTCATGTTTCTGATTTTTGCTGATACACGTAATCTCAATCGGTCAAACTAGGTGTCAAGTTGGAATTGAACTCATCTCGATCGGTTGAAATTTCAATCGAAATTATAGAAACTTTATTTTTCTTGCGCTAAACTTGAGTCTGACTTAATCTCAATCGGTCAAACTAGGTGTCAAGTTGGAATTGAACTCATCTCGATCGGTTGAAATTTCAATCGAAATTATAGAAACTTTATTTTTCTTGCGCTAAACTTGAGTCTGACTTGAGCTGAGCTTGAGTCTTTGTCTTGAACTTTAAAATACACCTTTAGTATAGTCAATTTCACCAAAAATACTATAAATTGATTAAATTTTATCATTGTTTTCCAACCTAAAAATATGGACTCTAAAATAGATTAAAAAAATTAAGCCAATTAATCAATTTTACCTAAAACAAATAACTTGACATTTTAAAATTTTCAAACAAAATAAGTAGCAGCCAAAAGTTAGAACCGCCACACGTAGCCAATATAAAAGTCGCCTTTTAACTCCAAGCCTTAACTTTGACCCCACATCGAACAAGGGAACCATATGTTTGACCCCTTGGTTAAATTAGGCTTTGTTACCATGACATAAACCATCAAAATAAAAAACTATAGAAGCTTATATGATTAGAAAATAGGTCAGCATATGCCTTTCAATTACTCCAACAAATTTATAATTGCTATTGTTAGGTTCTAAAGACTTAGGATTTTATGTATTTAGAACTCTAATGTGTATTGTTGGCAAACCATAATCAAAACATGTTGTTAGTCTTGTTTAGACTTGCTCAAAGTGTGGGCGTTTTATGTAAAGTTGGAATCGAGTGGCTGCAGAAGTATTAGTGACTTTCGGCCTGGCTCGATCAATCGAAAATTAGACTTGATCGATCAAATCTCGGGCAGAATGTTTTTCTGCAGAATTTTCCAACTCAGCCCAAGCCCATTAAAGATTAGGGTTTCAGATCTACTTCTCCCACTATATAAAAGAAACCCTAGCCACGTTTTGAGAGTAGCTTTGGATGCTCTTGTTGCTCATATTTGCGGTTTGTGTGAATCTCTTGTGAGATCCTTGAGGAGCTTTCCTTCACATAAACTTAGGGTTTTCAAGGTAGAGATATTATCAACACCTTGATGATCAACTCAGTTGCTGCCATTGGAGTTTAAAGAAACACAAGCGGGGGTGCTTGTATCTTGATTGGAGAATCCAAGAAAGAAGGAGTATGTGGATTCGGAGCTTGCATGTGATCATGTCAGTAGGTTCTACTGGTGGGTAGCATTAGGAAGTCGAGCGTGGGTGCTTGTAAGTCCTTTTGTATGAACTTCGATTCTTTCATATAGTGGATTCAAGTTTACCTTGAGGATAGCTAGAATAAATCCTCCCCAGGTTTTTTACTGGTTTGGTTTTCCTGGGTGATCATATCTTTGTGTTCTTTATATTTCTGCTGCTTTATATCTTGATATGATTATTTGATTGTGTTAACCTAGATTTGCATAATTTGACTAAGTTAATCACTTGGCTAAATAAACTAGGTTAATCCAGTTGTTGTTTTAAGGGGTCTAAAAACCTAACAGCTATAGATTGTTGTTCTACTTTAAGTTGCTCATTTAAGTTCCATACAAATATTTGGCTTTTTCTTCGATGGGCCACCCCTTAGCTTCATGCACATGGCCTAAACATAACAGATTTTAAGAAAGGAAGTCTGAATCCAATTCTCTATACCTCTAGTGAGTAAATTACAACATTTGATCAGAGAGACGATTTCCATATTAATAAAATATCTAAATATTTATGTGTGAGTCGTGTGATTGGTTAAATAATGAAGTCTCACATTGGATACTAATAAAAAGAATTAATGGTTAGTATAACATAGTTAAGCTCAAACTCTTAGACTTAAGTTTTTTAGATTAAGTAATGTCCATATATGTTATATTAACTACTCAATTGGAGTAGTTAATATAAAATAGTTGAGCTTATAATCATTTGCCGTTATATTAATGAGTCAAGAGTCTCCCCAAAGTATTTCTCTCTCCAAATCATAAAATTATCTGTCGGCCAAACTTGTTTTCTTTTTGATGTTTTTGTTTTTGTGTTTGTATGTTTTCCTATTCGGAAAGGCATAAAAATATGGCAATCTATGTGTATCACAGCAAGCCTCAACCTTCAACACCCCAATAACGAAACATTGTTCTGACGTTTAAGAGCTGATGTACAACACCACTCCCTAGTACAGGGATAGCCACTGAAACACGAAACTAAAGTGCACAAAATGAAAATGGATTCCAGAGTGGAAGTGGGTAGGGTCTCACAAAGTCACAAATAGTGCACAAAGTTACAAGTAGTGCACAAAGCGTAAGGAAACAAAACCATGCTCAGTACAGACTAAACCTAGTGGGGAGTTACGTGCTCAGCATGAGCTTGTCCTTGCACTAGGTAATTTCCCAGACTCGCTAAAACCAAAATTTAAAGCAGAAAGACAATATAATGAAGATTGTAATGCTAGCCATCCTTCTTTTTTTCTTTTGACCAGTAAGTTAAAAAAATCATTTGGCACCTTTAATAATGTACATGATCAAAAGCTTGCTATCCTATCCGTCACCTTTTAAGCTATTATTGGTGTATGGGCAAACCTTTTGGCTCTTCCACCTTATTCTTGATTTTTTGCAGGTTGAAGACCATATTGTATTTTTAGGGAGCACGCCTCTAAGACAAAATTAATCATATTTTTGTTTTTGTCTTTCATTAGGTATAGAAAGTTAGGAAGTATGGACACTTCATTTGGGTGCTGTATCCGTGTTTTACTCATGTCATATTGGTGTCATATTGGCCATCTTATGGTATAATTTTTCAGAAATTGCTCGTATCATCGTGTCATATCTGTGTCCATTCATGTACCTGTACTCATGTCAATGTTCGTGCTTCCTACATCGAAAACTTTTTTATCCATTTCCTTTATGCATTATGCCAAAAAAAGTCTCAGAAAATTGCAGAAGACTAAAAAGGGTCACAAATAATTTAATCCAACTTTTTGAAAATGGCTACAAAGCAACTCCACCACCAGTGAAGTGACCCTCACCACCAACACCAAAGTACCATATAAATAAACCAAAGCACTAAGGTTTAAAGCATTCTTACATCAATATGCCTAGGAATATATAGGTGTATGATCACCTAGTTTATGGTCCTAAGATAATTAGTGTCAATAATTGGTGAGTAATAATTGAGTTTTAATGTATTAGTGGAATCCGTGGATTTGGGAATATATTGTGTGATATCATGTTTTTCTCATGCAGCTAGATCTAAGCAGAATCAGTGATACCACTGGATACTCTTATGAGCTATATATACCCGTTTCACAATTGAAGCTTGTGGGATATTCTAGTTCAAAGAGGAAGCACCAACAAGATGCAGAAGAAAACGTTTGATAGAATAAAACCATTTCTTGCCGTTGTATTCTTGCAATTTGGGTTTGCAGGGATGGATGTCCTTTCTAAGGCTGCACTAAACCATGGGATGAGCAATTACGTACTTGTTGTCTATCGCCATGTGGTTGCTACTCTTGTCATTGCCCCTTTTGCAGTGATTCTTGACAAGTTATCTCTCTTTGCCTCTCTGCTTAAACACATACACTCATACATATACACACACTCGTACACATACACATGCAGAGGGAAGAGATAACTAAAACAAATTTTCCCTCACTATCTTACAGGAAAGTAAGGCCAAAGATGACAGTTCCTATCTTCACCAAACTACTTGTGCTTAGCTTACTAGAGTAAGTATTCTTTAATACTAAGCTTTAATAGTAACTATTCATAGTATTGTATTGCTTAAGCATATCTTATATCTTGTTCTCTTGGCAGGCCGGTCATTGACCAGAACTTGTACTTTCTGGGAATGAAGTACACAACAGCAACGTTTGCAGCAGCTTTAACCAATGTTCTTCCAGCCCTTACTTTCCTAATGGCTTGGTTGCTTAGGTAAATAAAATGTAAAGCAAGATCTTCTAGCCGCATATACTACACTAAGAACAAAACTTGAAAGCAATTTAAACATTGAAGTAGTTCATTTGTGTTTAAATAGTTGCAGAAGAAAATGATTTGAATTTCATTTTTTAGTTTAAATGACTTAAATTAATTTTTTCTTTAACAATTTTTTCTATTACGAAATTTATGGTCAGATTCTCTCTTTTTTGTTTTGTTTTGTTTTTTTTCTGGTGATACTGATATTGGCCAGATTCAAAATTATTAGACGTAAAATTTTATTTCAAATACAACATTAGAAGATGTTTTTGCCTGAGTAAAATCTTGAAAGCTTAATTCCCTCACTTGTTATTAAAACTCATATCAAGTCACTTATATTAGAATTTTTCTTCAAAAACTTTAATTAAATTCTCAAATCCAAAATGCAAGATTGGGGAGGTCTTGGTTGATTGATTTTGATCCGTAAGGATCACTTGTAAAACCATGTTTACACAATCTATTCATCTTGTGATATTAGATTTTTAACTGTTAAGTCATAAGTAGCTTAAAACTTAACGTAATCGTAAACAAATATTCTTATACATGTAATTCAACGTTACACAATCTATTAATCACGGCTGTTACTAAGAGAGAATGTTAAAAAAAAAAAGAAAAAAAAAAAAGATTAAGGGTTCCAAAATTTTGACTCGATAAATCTATCATCAAGAGAAATACTTAACCCCAGCAATCTGATTCTTCGAGTCTCTTTTTTCTTGTTGTAGTCCTTTTCTTTTTTGTTTTTTTTTTTTTCTTTTTCAAAACAAAATGACAAATTATTTTTTGAGAAATAAACACACACACAAGAGAGAGAAAAAAGGGTTTTAACACAAAATGACAAATTAGGGATTTAGTTTTAGGATTTTTCCAAAAGATTACATGGATAGGCTCTATTATGCCAAAGTGCGTTACGTACCTATCATAATTTTTTTTTTCTCCATTAGCAAAAGGTCAAACCAAACTTGTAGAAAGCTTTAAACTTTCAAATAGAATATATTCCTAATGTTAAAAGTTAAAAAAAAAAAGTTTTAAATATAATAGAATATATTCTTAATTAAACAAAGGGAAAAATATTTTATGTACTGTGTTAAGATGTTCTAACAACAGAATTCTCTATTTGTTAAACTGTTAGCTTCCAAAAATATTTTCAAGACAATTTTTATAGATGTAAAATCCATAGATAAGCCCAACTGCCCAACGTTGAATCCTAAATTCAATTAAGTTTTCATCGTCTTCTCTCTCGGTTTACTGCGTTCCTTATTTTTCTTACTATATTTGATGTATCAAGAGATAATTAAATGGTATAAATACAAGTTTTTTTTTTTTTAATAGGATTTTTGTTTATAAATGTAAAAAATGTTGTTTTTATGTCTCTGACTAGGCTTGAGAAGGTAAAATTAAAGAGTGTCCGAAGCCAAGCTAAAGTGGTAGGGACTCTAGCAACAGTAGCGGGAGCCATGGTCATAACACTGGTAAAAGGCCCAGTTCTTGAATTGATATGGACTAAAGGAAAAACAAACCACGACCAGCAAAACAATGGGACCAATCTTCATCATTCGATTAAGGGTGCCGTAATGATAACAATTGGCTGCTTCAGCTGGGCTTGTTTTGTTATTCTGCAAGTAAAGTTTTCCTCCTCATAAATTTATATATTGGTACAACATGAGTAATTCACAACAATGTCCCAAATATAATACTCCCATGGCTCTCTATTTTTCCAGGCAATCACACTAAAAACATACCCTGCTGAGCTTTCCCTAACAGCTTGGATATGCTTGTTAGGCTCAATCGAAGGCACCATAGTGGCACTAGTGATGGAGAGGGGAAAAGCTGCAATCTGGGCGATCAGTTGGGACGTTAAACTATTGGCAGCTCTCTACAGTGTAAGAATATAACATTAATTGTCTGTATGGTATTCTGAAATTTTTCGTAACTTATTTGTTAAATGTGAAACAAAAAGATATATAAAAAAAAAATGTCTTGAATATCGCTTTGGTGCCCATTTCAATTTGTCTGTTGAAACGGAATATTTCAATATCGACATTTTTTGTTTTTTTGAGAAACAAATTGCTAAACACACACTCACACACTTTAATTACACACATTTTGATATACCATTTTGGACCATTTTGAAATTACTACTTTGTGTGTGTATATATATATATTAATTAATTAATTAATAAAAAAATGTTATTACTCATTGCTATTCTTAAGCCAAATGATATAAATTAATGTAATATCATTTAATGAAGGTAATATATAGTGTTTTAAAAGAAATATCATAATCATTACGTGATTAAATTGATTATTTTAAAAATCAAGTTTGGATACTTTTGTAAATAAACAAAAATTATTGGGATATTTATAAAGTAGGAAGCTCCCCCTTTCATCTATACCCCACTCCACCACTTGTCTCGTGCAATGACTTTTACACTCCTATTCTTCTTTATTTCAAAATCTCATTAGTTACACCTTACAAAATCTCATCACCCGTGGTGTGTGCTTGATTCCAGCTTAAAAAGACCATTTATTTTACTATTTAACTTATTTTTGGTACTATTTATAAATCTCACTGTACTTTTTGATACTATTTCAGCTAATTTTTACTTATATCTACAGTACTTTCAGCAAAAAAATTTCAGTTTTAGGAAAATAAGTGAATCTTAAATAGACCTTTGTTGTCTTTGAAAATTAGAGACCCATAAGTTTTAGTGCAGAACTAAAGAAAAAAATTTCAAACCCATAAGTTTTAGTGCATAATTGAAAAAAAAAAAGTTTCAAACCCAACCAAAACTTGGGAATTTCTGCTCTCTTCTTCTTTTTTTCTTGAATTTCTGTTCCCTTTTTTCTTTTTTCTTTTTTTCAAATCATTTGATAGCATCGTAGCAAATCTAATTTGAAGCTTATACTTCATACCAACAAAAACTTCAATTTCGGTTGGAATTCACCAAAACAAAATGGCCAAAATTAACTAGAATGACCCGAAATTTTATCCAAGATGGAATATGGAGATTTCTCATTCCGATTTACATACTAGAATTGTATTTTTCAACTAGAACAGAATTCATAACAATGATTTATAAAAGGGTACTTTATTTTTGGAAAATGCTAATTTAGGATTTTTTTTTTTTTTTTTTTAAATTGTGACAAAAAGCAAAAGCATTTTCCTTTTTGACAAATGGAGTAGCACCAATCAACTAGGACAAGGTTTCTCTTCGAGCACTCTTCAAACTCTTCCTGTATCTTTTTATTAAATGTGAAATTTGACAAATTCACCATTAGATTGCATTTTCTTACTATATCATCTATGTTTGCAAAATTTCAAAAAGATCGAAGATCAATAACTACTCCATCAATCAAATGTTTAAATTTCAAGTTTTTTTTTTTAATCTTAAATTATGCATTAAAAAAATAAGTTTATGGAATGAATAGTAAATAAAATTCGATTTCAACAAAATTAGATATGCATGTTAAGAATATAAAGATCATGCAATCTAGTTGTTAGATTTTCAAAATACGTAGCTATGTTAATTTTGTAGCGAGAATTTGTGAGAATTTATAAAGGACTTTGTCCAACCAAAAGAGAGAAGCAGGGGGGAGGGAGGGAGGTTGTCATTGCCCCTCCACAAACAAAAGGGGAAAAAATCATCTTTCTAAAGAAATGGAAAAATCCTACTAGCATCTATATTTTCATTTCTCCAGTCATGGAAAAAGGGATATTGCCCAAGGAAGCATCAGATTCTAGGCCAGCAAATGACATATTTACAACTCTTTATATTTATTGATGCAGGGCATAATCTGTTCGGGACTGACATATTACATTCAAGGGGTTGTGATGCAAGACAGAGGCCCTGTGTTTGTAACAGCTTTTAATCCCCTATGCATGGTTATTGTTGCTATCATGGGCTCATTCGTTTTGGCCGAGCAACTGTACCTTGGAAGGTATTCTTCAAGCTTAATCCACCACCACAGCCATACTAAAACAAAGTGACTAACTAATTTCATCAATTGTACAGGATACTAGGTGCGATTATCATAGTTGTGGGATTATATCTTGTGGTGTGGGGTAAAAGCAAAGATTACAAGTCCTCAACTTCATCAATCGATGAGAAAACAGCACCAGATAAGCAAATAATACAAGCAGGTAGCACTGGAAACAAAAAATCCAATCATGAATCAACAGCAAAAATTTCAATCACAATTGACGTGTCTGATGGAGAAATTGTAACTAGAGATGAACAAGTTCATGAGCAAAGGAGTCCAATCACTGTCTAGAGTATGACTTTCCTGAAAGATTCCATGCACCTCTATAATTCTAAGGGTCAATGGCAGTACTGAACCAATCTAGCTTTCATCTTTTATCAATTTTATGTAACTAAAGGTTTTCTATTTGTATGTGAACTGGTCTCTAATTATGTCAACGAAAATGACAATTGACTTGAATGAATCAGAGATAGCACTTGAGTTAATATGGTGGAAGGAAGATCAGATGATTCTCTACAAGAGAATGTCATGATTCAGGACATATGCAGTAGCGTCTGATCAGCACCAGTTTCCCACATTAATTGAGTAAATGATCAGGAACTGAATCTACTCCAATGTCAAGTATCACCTAGCATCTCATTCTCCCAGGATATTAATTTGGCAGGTGAAGCATTAGGTAATGGCCCAGCATTTCCTTCATCTTGCACCATGAAATACATTCTTTTGGGCTCTCATCTTCCTAAGATCCTAAAACAAAGCCATAATGCCTTCTTGGGCTCTCTTCTTCCTAAAACCCTTAGACACAACCATAATGCTTCTCACTAATATATCAGATGGTCTTTGTTTATTAACAATGCAGAAACACCAAATTGTGTAATTAAATGCCATAAGACAATTTAATGGCACTAAATAATATAGACTTAAGTAGATGGAGTCTTAGCACCATATCTCTTCAATACAATTTAGATTGAAAAAAAAAAAAATCAGTAATATTGCTGAGTTACTTCTTATATGATTCAAACTGAATAAAGAAAACTAAACAGATGTAGCCCTAGATCTTCCTTCAAAAACAATTAGTTCCATTAATGAGCATATCACAATCATATACAAGCAAGATCAATGAGAATGAATGCAAATTAAAAGTAACAAAATATCCTTTCCGCCAACAGGTTACATCTTAAATTTCATTTTTTCTTTAAAAAAAAAAAAACCACGAGCTACAATCTGTCATCATACAGTGTTCCTTTTTTTAATAACTGTCATCATACAGAACTTCCTAGTCCCACCATGTACCTTGCCCTCAAATTAGAAAAGTATCCAAACCCTTAAGTTATTGGTGCAATCACCATAATGAGTACAAGATATAGACAAAAAAAGATGACTTCTATGCACAAAACAAAGATGATCCTACCTTACAATTTAAATCAGCTCGGTTCATGATAGTTGCTTCGCCTCATCCTTTCCATATATACGCTGAAGTTCACGTGTTGCAGCTAGAAAGGATTCTGAAAGTAGCAAGAGCAGGCATGAGAAGAAAGACATATAAAAAAAGGAGAATGTTTGACACAAAATTCCAAAGCAGTACAGGTTAAAGAGAGTTTGCATCACCTTTCCAAAGGCGGAAGGACTTCTGATTGATAGGTGAGCCGGTTATAGTCTGAATAACTTCAAACAACATATTTTGAGGCGTGCTCCTGAGCTCTTGGACAATCCCATAAATAGTCTTTCCATTCTCAAAGTAGATGTGATTATTTGGATGTTTTGTTTTGCATCCAGCATGACGCTCAAATTCATATGCATTGATCACCTAGAAAATCAAATAATTGGTCCATTGAGTCAACTAATTGTGCATAAAATTCCTACAATGGGTGTGTTAGTATAATTTGTTGCAAAACGGTGTTTTGTATTCAAAATGAGTGTTTGTAAAGAAACTATGAGGAGTTGCTGTTATGAAACAGAGTTTTGAGTTTTAAAAACGCACTTTTAGGCTCCCAAAATGCCTAACCAAACGGACCATATATAAGAAACTAAATCTACAGAAACTTACCTTAGAGAAGTTACATGACTGACAGCCACATAGATATCCAGAACCTTTTATAACACCACAAAGTTCCTTCTACCATCCATGCACAGAATGAACCAGTCATTTCATCAACGATAAGCTAATCTAAAAGAAAATAAAAACATTTGAACCGATATTTACCTCCCGTGACCAGGCAGTATACTTTACAGGAACTCCATCCAGCATACCAGTTGATAGCAAACTTCTGACATTTGATGGGAAGTTATTTGGAGGAACCTTCTTGGACATTTTTAGATCATCTTTCTTTTTGGAAACATTTTCAGTTCCAGAAGCAGTTAACAGGCCAGTACTTGTACGTGCATCAGCACTTGATTTAACCAACTCTTTCTCATTTACTGACTCTGATCTTTGCACTGAAGGATGACCCATCAACAGTTCATAACTAGACATTAGCTTTCCCGAGGGGTTTCTATCTTCATCATCATCATAGCCACCGAAAGATATGATAGTACTCTCTCCCTTATTATAAGAGTGACCAATCGATAGGGTACTGCTTTCATCCTTGTTGAAGGTATGAACCATCGGTACCGAATTGTCTTCTACCTTATTGAAGATGTGACGGGTTGACATGGTATTGTCATCTGCCTTGTTGTAGGTTTGACCAATAGAAATGATATTGTTGTCACCATTGCTGACTGTCTGACATGTTGATATAGAATTAGTGTTTTCTCCGTATGTTTGACCCATTGATATGTTTTCATCCCCCTTGTTATAAGGTTGTCCCATTGATATGAAATTGTTATCCACCCGGTCATAGGCGTCGCCTAAAGATATGATGTCGTCCCCTTTGCTATATGTGAGACCCATTGATATTGGATTGTCATCTGCCTTGTAAGCATGAGCTGTTAACATGGTATTGTCATCACCACGATTATAGGCATGTGGCATTGATACAGACATAACATTTTCAGAGTCCTTAACTTGGCTGACTTTAACTTTTCTAAATGCACCATAATTTAAACCTAGTCTAGGATCTTCTAGTGTCTGTGACATTGATAGACCAAATGAGGAATCATTCCCAAATGTATCCTCAGCAAGCTTTCTTCCCACATTCATTTTCTCTGTGGTGGTAAGTGATGGAATATTTCTGTCATCAAAATTCGCAGTCCTGGCTGTTTCAGAATCAAATAACCGTTCAGTAAATTGGCCAGAGAATGAATGAAAACTGGGCACATTTCCCCATGGAGAAACATTTGGATTCAACATTCCTGAAAATAAATTACTGGTTGGAACCTCTACTGCCTGCTTCTTGCTGGGAAACAGCTCCACCTCAGGGCCATCCATGAACCACTGATGAGCACGCTTCGGCTCAATCCTGGAAGAATTATCATAAGCTGTCTCACCATCATTTATACATCCAGCACCTTTGTTCATCCAGAAGCCCTGATTCTGGAAAGACTGTCACAAATAATTACTTACAAATATGTCTTTATCATATAGCTAATTAAAAGGATAGTAATGAGAACACTTTATATCTGTATCTAGTAGATAATTATAAACTAACAGCAACGAACCATTCACATTATTTGCATGAGAACTGCTTAACCAATCAGTACAACTGTTTTAGTTTCAACAATTCAATTAACAATGCAAGATTACTCCGCCATGAATGACAAAAATTGAATGACTTAAAACTTAAGCATTCATGGAAATCTTTTCACCTCATTCTTCTCCACTCTCCACGCTTAATCATATTCCTTACCATAAGTACAATTACCAATCAACATGTACTTTAGAGACAACAATGAGAAAGAAAGAGAGGAAACACACACAACAGCAACAATACTTCCATGTTTTTGTTAACTAATAAAAAACAGTAAAAATAACATCATGACTTAAGCCAATAATCAGATTCCATCCAACACAAAACACTATCATGTAAAGTCTAGAGATGCTTTTGTTTCCTACTCTATCAGTTTCCAGTCCCCAAGAATCCTCTGGGGTTGTCAGTAGGAAACAGATTTAGAACTTTGTTTTCTACAAATGCTAACAAGTCCTATTTAAGCTTCCAATCAAAATAGAGGGTTTCGAAGTCTAATTAAGCTTCAGTCCTTCCTAAAACACGAGCAGCACATCAGTTCAGGGGTTTGTCTCCATCTAGAATTTAAACACTATAATTATGCACGCGCATGCGTGCACACATTCCATAGCATCTTCATTTTCCTCCATTCTTCCAAGAACCACAAGAAGGGCAATAAAGCCGTACAAATATGCATTCACTAGGTCAATTACACACACGGACAAAGTTTCTTTAAAAATAAATAAATAAAGGGCCCCATTAGTTTTATTCCAAGCTCACATGCTTTGATTTCTGCTAAACATTTAACAAAAAGATACATACTATAATAATTTCCATGGTTCATTTAATACACATTTTGAATCTCTAACTTTCAGGTCCAAAAACATACCATTTTGTGTATTGTACTTCAAATTCCTCTCTGAAATTCTCCTCGCACTTCTCTAATTGGTCGGTGATTAAATTAATAGCTAATGAAAGAACAAATGCTACATAACGTAGTGGACCGTTAAGCTCGCCGCCAATTATTCAAAACTTATCTGCCAAAGAAAAATTCAATATATTAGCAATGAAACAAATCCACAGTAATTTACTTTCATCCTCTGTTTCTGAATCTCAAAGTGTCATAATGCAGTAAAGGAAAAAAGCTCAATGCAACAATGGCGCTTACTTGAACTGAAAGTTCACATTTATCGCAGCGAATAGCGAAAGCAACTACAACAGTTTATTCTATGAATTAACTAAAAGAGAGTCGCTCATTTTCGAAGCAACCAAACAGAGACAAAATAGAAGGAAAAGCGAATGAAACCCTAGCTCTAGAGCTCTGAGTACAGAGAAAAACAGAGATCTTCGTGAAACGTACCTGTCGCAAGAAAGAACAACAAGACGCTCTGATAACCGCACGATCCGTGATCGGAGATCGATGGAGGTTACGGTGGAGATCAGCCGGAAAAATCGCCGGAGATTGTACGGACGGTGGATCGCGGCGAGATCTAGCAAATGGGGCCAGTTTGGATATTGGATTCGATTTTGAGAGGTTTTATCCCTTTTTGGTTTTTTTTATTTTTTTTTGGGGGTTTGTTGTTGGTGTGTTTTGTAGCTGCGTGTTTGTTTGAGGAGAAAGATATTAAGATGGTGGGCCGCACGATCAGAGTTCGTGGAGCCTCATCGTGGCCGTACACGTGGACCTGAACTAGTTCGATCAGTTTGGGTTTGGCAATTGGCAGTGGCGCCTCGTGTTTGTGTTTGTGTTTGTGTTTAGTTCGCGGAGTTGGGTCCATGAAGCTATGATTGTAAGAAGGTGTTGTGTCCAAAACGTGGCCCACTTAGAAGAGATGCGGTCTTATCTTCAAATTGACTTTTTAAGATTCTCATCCTTTTTGAGGTACGTACGAGTACTAAAGCCTTAATTAATTTCATGGAATCTTATACAATATGTAATTTATTTGATAATATAATAACTAAATTAATGATCACTACTTAATAATAATGAAAAAGGAAGTCGAAAGTAGGTGTTTTTTTTTCCCACTTTGAGAATTTGTTGAATACCTCCTAATACATTATAGGACATGTTTTTTTTTTCATTTTTTTAAAAGGAAACCATCCTCAAAATTCATTGAATAAAAATAGAATCTAAGTACAAAGCCTCCACAGCGGGGGGAGGAGAATCCTCAATTCAAATGATATCACTCATAACATTTCTAGCATGCTTAGTTAATGAATGAGCTACCAAGTTGGCACTTCGTTTATTTTAGTGAACCTCCGACCATCATAGATCGTTGAGAAGACAAATCATGTCTTGGAAAATGTGTCCCAACCAAGAAGGCGAGCATTTCTTCAACCTCAGAGAATGCATGACTATCTTGTTATCTCCTTCGACAACCAACTCTAAAAAGCCACACTCAATAGCAAACTCAACAGCTTGGCGATAGGCCAGAATTTCTATTTCCTCACTACTAGTCACCGATGGTCCCTTAGCTGATAAGGAAGCCATAACTTCACCTCTATCATTTCATATAATAGCACCAACCCTTGAGGCTACTTGGTTTGTGAATATTGCTACATCAAAATTTAGTTTGAAGCGAGATAATGGGGATGGGTACTAACTAGTAGGACTAGCCATATTTGAATTTATGGAAAGCTGAGTGTTGGCTCTGATAAACTCATCTAGGAAGTCCCTTGCTCTCTTGTTCAATACCCCAAGTCCTTGCAACTGTCCACCATGAATCATCAGATTCTGTTGGTGCCAAATAAACCAGGCTTGAACCAGGAAAAGTTACAGCTCATCAAGAGGAAGTCGATTGATTAACTCGTCCATTAACTGGAGCATGTCAGCTTGGCCCACAGAGCATTTTTGCAATTGTGTAGAACACCCAGCCCAAACATCCTGTGCCACTCCACACTCTACGTTTGGGATGACTCTTGCAAAATTCACAAGAATTATCCTAGATAATTCTTTTCTATGACAAGTTTGCTCGGGAGGGTAGGATGTTATGACAAGCTCGCCAACCAAATACTTTGATTTTATTCGGTACATTAAGCTTCCTGAAGCAGATCGGTTAAGGGAGAAGAAAATATTTTAATATTTTATGTTGTTTTATCTTTCCTAATGGAATTATGATTTATTTGCTTTTATAAGTTTAATTAAAATCATTTTCCTAGTTGAATTAGGATTTTAATTGTTTTTCTTTCCCTCGTTAAATTATTTTTCATTTCTCAAGTAGAAGAAGTTTTTTATTTTTTTATTTTATTTTATTTTTTTTTTTTACGGGAGTAGGAGAAATTCTATTCCTATAAATACTCTTTATAGAGAGGTTGATTAATGTTACGCGTTGATTAATAAAAGCTTGTTAGAGAGGTTTTCTCTATTATTTTGCCTACTAGCCTAGTGTTCTTGTGGAACTTAGGTTTCATGGAAGAGTTGTAGTAATTGTGTGTTACAAATTTTGCTTCTACATGCCTACGTTGCATCAGTTGGTATCAGAGCAGCGTAGGTGCATAACATTAATCAACCTCTCTATAAAGAGTATTTATAAGAATAGAATTTCTCCTACTCCTTTTAGAAAAAGAAATAATAAACCTACTTCTACTTGAAAAAGGAAAAACAATTTAACAAGGAAAAGAATAACAATTAAAATCCTAATTCAACTAGGAAAAGGATTTTTATTAAACTTATAAAAGCAAATAAATCCTAATTCCATTAGGAAAGATAAAATAATATAAAATATTAAAATATTTTCTTCTCCCTTAACCGATCTGCATCACTTCCTCAGGTACTCACCATTTTTATTGTGGAGCCAGAAAAGGGAGTTCGGGATATATCGTCGACTAAAAGGCACCCGCAGAATTGCTTCAGCATCCTCTTGATTAAAATTTTGCATAATGAGACCTCTATCCCACCATTGTAGGTCCGGGTCTAATAGCTCTGAGACCATCATCTCTTCATCAATATTCAGTGGTGGATGTAGGACTTTATTAATTTGTGGGGTGGTTGGGAATACTAGTATCCTTAAGAATCCGGATAGAAGCTCCATTACCAACTCTCTAATGTGAACCCCTCTGTATCCATGTTTCTCTTTTGTCATTGTTTTTGTTTTTATTTTTCATATAGAAACAATAATATTTCAAACCTATTGCTGAGATATGAATTGGTTTTCCTTTATTTATTTTTTTTAATTATTAGATTTTCATACCTTGCTACTCGAGACAAAATAACATGCAATTGACATAGGTTAAAATTAGACTCGGCAAATAGATATGTTCCCACAATTAAGTGTTTTATTTTATTATATTTTTTCTAGATTTGTATTCCAAATTTCTAAATATTTTAAAATATATATAATAATGAAAGAAAAGTTTAGAAAAAAATACTTGCTTGAAAATAATTGAACTGTTGTGAAAGAGAGTTGGAGGCACACTCAACAAAGAAAAATAGAGGAGATGAAGAATTTTAAATTATAATAAAATTAGGATTTTTCATTCACTTATTAAGAATTATAGAAGAAGGAAGTCGTGATGATTATCTACTTTATCACCGAATATTTTAGATTATCATCACCGAAAACTTTAGATTAGGACAAACACATAAAGAGTATTAGATTCCATGCATAAATGACTCAAGGTTTGCATGATTATCTTGAATCCTATTGCTAAAAATCATAACGATGCTAAGTCCTAACATAGGTAGCAACCGAGATATAATAACAGCTGCGAGCTTTATATCATATCAAAAAATGAAACTTCGAGAAAGCATCGTTGAGGTTTTGATTTTTGTTTTGTTTTGTTTTTGTTTTTTTTTTTTTTCCCCCCTCTTGAAAAGCACCTTTGAGTTTTTTTAAACTACATAAATTATTCATATAATATAAATTATGCGAATATCGAGGTTATTTATATAAGAGTAAACAATTAAAATTTTTGATAAGAATTATTAAAGAAAAAAAAGTTAATAAAAACAAATAAGTTAATGGTAAACATATAATTTGATTTGAAGTAATATGCATGACAATTAGACAATATATCCACTTAGCGCAACCATAATTTTTACTATTAATAACAGGATTTTTTGTTTGAGTTTCATCATTTTGCGTACTAAAATATTCTCATACAAAATTTTAAACTCTCTAAAATATACCTATATTTTAGTTAAATAATTTTAAATTAAAAAACATAAACTACTTAAAAGAGTAATTTATTGTTCTTAAGTTTTAGGCTTTTTCCTTTCTCTTCTCCACCCACTTTTGAATATTATTTCATGTTATCTTACCACTTTCTTAAAAAAATACACACCATTTACGTGAGAGTTGGAAAAAAAAATTGAAGAGTTTCAATTTCAAATAGTTTCTTCTATTCACATCAACCACTAACTCATGTACAAATAACAAATTAGAGAAGAAAAAATCGCATAAAGAAAGATCTTAAGAATGAGGACACTATCTCTATCTTACTTTTAAATATTATGACACTAAATCTAAAAAACAAATAAATAAAATAATTTCATCGCACATACAAAGCATGTTTGATGAGCTTAGATTTAGTATATGATTTTTACTCATATAACAGAAAGAACCATGAAGCACGATTGGCACACACACAATCACAATCCTTTAGTAGTATAAAATGACAAAATATGAATGCACGAAATAAACTAAATTACATGAAAAAGATAAAGTTCATTGAATAGCAATAACATCATATAAGCAAATTTGGAAGTTTAACTGATCCATGCACATAGAACATTTTAAACTACATGAAATCTTTCTTACGCACAAACCTAATTAACTTGATGCATTTCATTTTATGCATGCAAAACCAAAAACCAAAAAACAAAAACAAAAACAAAGAAGACAAATACATACATGCAATGTTTATAGGTAGGATAGGTGGAAGAATATATCAACTTGGAAGAGTTTTATTATAGATATAGAATCTCAAATTGTAATGAAGTTAGATTTTTAATCAATCTAGAAATTTGAAGAGAATGAGAATTATAGACAATAAAAGTGATATTTTATGAATAAATTGTCACACTTAATGTTAAAAATAATAATGATAATAAAGAAGAAGAAGCAGTGTATTATCATAGAAATTAAAAAAAAAAAAATTTGAGAGAGAGAGAGAATCTGATTTCAACAAAGTGTAAAACCAAAAGTAAAAAATGAAAATGAAAAAAAGAAAACGAAATAAAAAAAAGAAATAAAAGTTGATATGTCTATACAAAAAATTGGTGGTGCAATGCAATTAAATATGATATCCACTTCACAACTTATATCATATAGTATATAATTTATGTTCTCCTCTTTTTTTCCTCTTATTGTTAGGAAAAATTAAGGTTTAGGTAACTCTATGACTATTTAGTACCTCAAATGTACAGTAATTGTGGAGGTACAAGCCCAACATTATGTATTTGGCCTAGGGTCCTTCTCGAAGATTACGGTGTGTCTAAAGAGAAAAAGATGATTGAAAAGGATTCCGTGTGGAAGAGATACCTGAAAATGGTCGAGGAATATAGTCCGAAGAGAGCATCAATTGTCCGAAGAGTGTATTATCCTTGGATATAAGGAGTCTCGGTCAAGCAAATACCTGGGAGGTTCAAGTAATCTTCCTAACGATTCCAATAATAAAAATAGGTTTCAGGCACGTATGAAGATGATAGGAACGAATAAATATCTAGAAGACAAGCTGTAACCACCACATTAAATGCACTGCAGCTGCTTTTCTGGCCGCATTAATGTGGAGAAGACCCCTAAACAATATAATCTCAGCTACCACCACTACAGAGAGCTAAAGAAGATACCTGACGGGATATGTACTCAAGTGGATGCTTAGATGAAAAACAAGTGGACGATGAAGATGATGGGGAAGGATGCTATATAAAGAGAAGAGACCTCTGATAAGAGGGGATCGGAACAAAGAGAAAAAGAAGAGGAGAACGGTTTTACTGTAGCTCTAAGAAATGTATTCACATTTCATTCAATAATATACCTCTTCGGACATCAATTTGTTTAGCTTTCAAGTGTGTTTTTACGTTAGTTCATTCATTAACACCATAGTTAGCTATTGTTTAATTCACAACTAGCCCAGCTCTTTCGCTCACTCTCTACAAATTCATTGTTTTTGGTTCATTGGGCTCATAATCCAAACATTTTGGGCTTGTGCTACAAATCTTGACCATACAGTAATATTTTTCATATTTTTTAACACTCTATTCTTTACTTTAAGTATTAAAATTGGGTATTAACTATTAATGATCATGAAGTTATCACTTTTAAAAAGAAAGTGATCATTCATAAAAATTTAAAATAAATAAGAGACATTGAGCCTAGCAAAAGCATGACATAGCCATTTATGTATTATAGGGCCCGTTTGGTAATGTTGTTTTAGTAATGTTGATTATATTTTTTGGAAATGCATGTGAGTGAAAAAGTATATGAAAATACGTGTAATGTTGTTTAAATACTGAAAACTATTGTTCAAAACACTATCAAACAGCCTCATATTTTCCTCAACTGACTACGTTTGAACAACACCGCTTGATCATCTTGAATCTTGATGCTCTCATTTGAAATGTTAGTAAAGAATTATCCATGAGCATCTTTAGTTCCGGGTTTGATTTGTTTTTCAAAGTTAAAGTAACACAATTAAGTCAACAAATAAGACCGATTCCGCGCCCCCCCACCCCACAACAAAAAGAGTCAAACAAAAAAGATTTGACAGAACTTTGGCTGATGTGTGCTAACTCATCAAATTGAATATTGGTATAAAATTTTCATATGATAATTTAAAAAATCATCTAATTGAAATGCTTCTATAATTTTCAATTTATAAATCCCATACATTTTCAAGAATCAGATTCATGTATGTACTTATTTAGTAGCAGTGATAACTGATAAGGCATACATATCTTTGAGTAAGATATAATATTTTATAAAAATAGAACTTCTTTCTCACAGCATAAATGGATCCTAAATATGTAAGTTCTATATGCTGTGAGAGTGTAATCTCATAAGAATATCCCATGAAATAACCTTGTCTGAGGTGGGGAACTATACGATAGTTGTTAATATTTTTATCATTACATAGCCATAAATGAGATAAGAAAGGCAAGAAGGATGTGAGTCCAGCCCATTCGCCCGTAAAGTTTCCCTTCAACTAGAGTAGAAATTGGACTATTCAAAAATAAAATAAAATTATAGAACATATAGTGTATAGGAATTGACACAATTGAAAGATTAGAGATCAAATTGACACAATTGAAAGGTTAGAGATTAAATTGAAAATATAGTGTATATGATAGGGATCAAATATGTAGTTTACCATTTTTTTTTATTGGAACATTTAAAAAAAAGGGTAAATTGCAAATTACACCCCTGAATTTTTGGGGTATTTGGATTTTACACCCTGAAGATTCAAATTCTGGATTTTATCCCATGAAGTTTGGAGTGTTTGAATTTTACACTATGAAATTTCAAACTTTGGATTTTACTCCCTAAAGTTAAGGAGGAGTATTTGGATTTTACATCCCCAAATTTGGTAAAATCCAATCACTCCTAAAATATAAGAGGTAAAATCCAAATTTTGAAACACCAAGGTGAAAAATCCAAACACCCCCAAACATCATGGGGTAAAATCTAAATTCTAAAATTTCATGGCGTAAAATATAATCACCCCAAATTTTAGGAGTGTAATTTGTAATTTACCGAAAAAAGAAGAAGAAAGAGACACCAAATGACCTATTTATAGACACTCAAGAATTCCTAATTGACAGGATGGGCCGAGCAGGGTGGGATTTGCTCTACTCAGTCACCAAATGAAGATCTACTTTGCTCGGCCACCAAATCAAGACATTACTCTTCTTGACGTATTTTGGGCCCAATGTTTACATAGCTTCACATACAGAATTGGGCCAGAGAAAGTAATGGACATTACAACCTTAAAAAAGGTTAGTAATGTTCTATGCTTTCTGCCTTTATCACCAAATACTTTTACTTTATCACCGAATACTTGATAGATTATTATCAACCAAAACTTTTAGATAAATACGACATAAAGAGTATTAGAATCCATAAATGACTCAAAGTTTGCATGATTATCTTGAATCCTATTGCTACAAATCCTACTGAAGCTGGCCTATTGTTATTATTATTATATATACCTCGATTATATAGATGAATGTGTTTTCTATTATTATATATTTTCATATGACACTATTTTTTTTGGGTTAAGTGACAGTGAAATAGACTTTTTAGGAGAATAAATGTCAAATGAATATTATCACTCATAAGTTAAAACCGGCTTAGAGAATGCCTAAAGACATAATGCATTATTTTACAATATATTTATTATTGTAAAAAAATTTAAAAGAAAAAATTTATATAAACCAAATAGTAGTATTTAAATATTTAAGATCGCTTCTATTTAATGATAGTTATAAACCAATTAGTAACAATTATTATTATAATTAGTTACAACCGGGTTAGAGAATGTGTAAAGTCACAGCAATATTAATTGTAGCGCTTTCATTTTTATATATTGTAATGTTATATTTACAGCATTTTTACAATAAACCCTTGGAGAGCTGTTATTGGTTTTAATTTGGACCTACCACTGATACCACTTCTTTTTAGTCCATCAATAATAGATTGCTACTTAAGATTTGTTGTGAAAATATTGTGAACGTAACATTACTCTTTTGTAGATTTGGTTTGAGCTCGAGCCGAGCTTGAACATTTTACTTTTGTTGTCAAGCTGGACTTGAATTTTCACTACTCGACAAAGTTTGGCTCGTTTACAACCCAACATCAAGCCCAACCACTAGATTGCAATGTCTGATCCACCCTCAGAACCCCACAAATCTAATCTTGGGTTTCACACCAAGAGTGTTAAGTCTCAAGCATGACTCACAGTGGAACAAATCTAGTCACATGGAGCACTCACAACCTTTCGGCCAAACCACATTCATTCTAGCAGGTACTCCCTCTAGTTTGTTTGATTTTGACACTGATGAAGGTGACAAATCTCGCTCTTCCATGACCACCACCTATCTATGTCAATTAAGAGAGAGAGAGAGAAATTGACTTGAGAGAGAGTCAAAGAATGGAAAAAAAGTTTAGGGATAATTACACTTTACCTACATGTGGTTTGCCTCTAATTTGATTTGCCTACCCGTGGTTTCATTTTTGACACTTTACCCACCTGTGATTCCATCCGTTACTACTCCGTAACCCACCTCTGTTAAAAAATAAGGGTAAATAAGTCTTTTTACACCCATTTTATATCTCTCTCCTCCCAAAACAAGAAAACCGAAAAAACAAAAGAGAAACAAGATTAAAATATGGTATTAATTTCTCACCATTCACAAACATGAAGAACATACACAAACAGGAAGAACATATATCCAGAAAACTAATACAAATCAAACCAAGCAATACCATTAGAGTAAAAACGACAGATCTATCAAAATACAACCCCAAAATATAGCACAACATTTGATCCCGCGTTTTATACCAGATTGGCTTCAAAATTAATCCCACAAAAAAGAGTCACAAATTGCTAGCAACGCATTGAAAATTAACATGTAGAGAGAGAAAAATCACAGTTTCAACTTCTCTGTTGGAAGAAGAAAAAAAAAAAACTTAAGAGGAAGAACAAATGAATTCAAACCCAGACATATATTTGAAACCTCAATTTCAAATCCAGACATATATTTCAGGACTTCTCAAACCCAAAAAAATTAAACTCAAATCAACCACTCCACATATCTCAATCCCAAGACCCACAGTGAGCTGCTACCCACAGCCCCACGAACCTAGGTCCACCCACAGCACCACGACTCCATGCTGATGTCCACCGTGACAACCCAAAATCTCAAATCAACCACCACCAAAACCCAAATCGTAACTTACACATCACGCTCCTCAAAACCTAGACCCAAATCAGTCATGCTCCTCCTCCACAAATCAAAACCCAAACCCATAGATTGGCTTCACTGGCGAAGGATCGGAGATGTTGGAGGTGGGTATGGCTTCGCCGGCATGAGGGAGATTTTTGCCTTAGTGGATCAGGTACATGCAGAGCTCGAAGTGGGCAAAGGTGAGAGAAGAGAAGAAAAGGGAGAAAACTCGACGGACTGGCGTCGGAGTGTGGGTGGACGTCAGACCTTCGACGAAGTGTGGGGTGGAGCTACGTCTCTCTGTCGTCGGTGCGTGGGGGTGGAGCTAAGGTGAGCTTAAGGATGAGTTTCGGGGTGTGTGAGGAGTGTGTGAGAGAAGTGTGTGAGGAGTGACCAATTCAAAAATCTATTGAAGGTAAAATGGAAAGGGAAATTCATTTACGGCATGAGAACTGGGAAGCTTATTTTACAGTCAAATTGATTTCTATTTTCAGTTTGACTGTATTTTCAAGTGGTACCAAGCACACACCCGAGTGTAAAACATTTTCAAATTTTAGTTTACATGCGTAACAAACGCAGCTTTAATGATGATTCTCGGACTAATCAATCAAGCGGGTGCCATTGTAGCATCTAAGATATCAGGTGGGTGAGCAAGCGTGAGAGAGTGCGTGGGAGAGGAGTGTTTGATCTGATTTATTGTTTAATTTTTTGATGAAACTTGTTAGAGTAATGGAAAAATTAGAGGCGAGTTATGGAGCAGTAATGAAGAGAATCACACGGTTAGGCAAATCAAATTAGAGACAAACTATAGGTGAGTAAAGTGTAATTATTTCAAAAGTTTATTTTAATTAGTTTGTTGATGATTGGTTTCTTAATGATATCGAGACATTGTTAATTTTTTTACTTTTGTGTGCTAGTTTCACAAGGCTGATGCATGGTAGATTTATGCAGGTTTAGTTATTTTCCCCCAAAATATTAGTTTAACTAGCCAGGTGAGAACGTTTTTTTAAGCAGCACAAACAACGGATCATGCGTCCAATTGTAATGGCCTCAGAAATCCATCCTCTCAGAGTGACGGGCAAATGAAGATAAGATTATGTACAATGCCAATTTTGCATATTTCCTGCAAAAAACCATATTCGAATCCAAGCATAAAGTGGTCCTTGCATTTGCAATAGAATTCAATTTATAAACCATCAGAATATCAGATACACAGAACAGATAACAAATCCAACAAACATGTTGGTAGATTCGTAATCTCAGCGGTAGATTTCATTAGTAGTAAAATCAAAATTTTGTTTTTTTATAAAGAAAACGCAAAGACCAAAACACCACCCACCTTTTACTGTACTGTACAGTTCTAGTTGTAAACCAATCTCTATTTGTCTCTTCTCTCCGACAAAATAATAAATGAATATAGTAAACCATTTCTCTGCAAAAGCTGAACCAATTCCCTAAGCTGACCCAAATACAAAATAGACCTTCAATCAAAAAGCACAGCTTCAAAAAATTTATAGACACGCATGACTTCAAAACTCCACAGTTCCATCCAGCAACAACTTCCCCTATATCCATTTTCCCACTTTGTCTTTTACTTCAAACTCACTCCTTAAATTCACCACCAACCTATAGTCATCATGTTCCTCATCATCACTCCTAAGTATTTACAATTTTCCACATTTCAAAATTTTACCACACTGGCACAAGCATGGCACGACGCACCCACGTGATTTTTAATTATAAGGCTTTCTCTCTGACCCTCTCTTTTTCTCTGCTTTGAAAATCACATAAAAGACACAGAAAGAAACAGAGGCTCTATCTAGGCCACTCCATGATCGCCCACCTTGCACGCCGGCCCACCCAGTAAAAAAAAAAAATTGCCAGTGGGATATGCTTTTCGGTGTTCGAGCTTTGTCTGTTAGTCTGTCAGGGTATTACAGCTCTCTAGGGTGTACTCTATTTCTAGTGTATTTCTTTCTCAAAATTGGGCAGTGAGAGAGAGTGACTCAAAACCTGGACGCAGTGTGTATGCAGCTTCGTGCTCTGCTAACTAACAAAAGTTCTTCGGCTTGAACTTTGGCTGCACATGTGGTTGACAAGGCAGTGTTTGTTGACAGTCTATTTGTGCAGAACTTGGTGGATGTGGTACTGGTTGGTTTGTATTTGTTTGCTATGTCTATTTGGACTGAGAACAGTGAATAGACAGGTCTGTGGTCTGAGAATTTGGACTCTCCTCGAAGGTACCATATTTGTTTTAGCCCTTCACCTTTCCACAATATGCGGTCACACCTGTCATTGTATCCAAACAAAGCAAAATCAATTAGCTTTTTAATATGCAAGTTGTGTTTTTCTTTAGTGGATATAATTGTACATAAAATGTCATCGAATGGGACATAACTTGTTCGTATCATTATTTGCTTAGGTGGAATGAAACTATTGTAAGCAAACATAACATGCACACAGATAGCGTAAGATAAGATATAATAATATAAGAATGAACATGTTATGGAAATGACAAAATTAGCTAAATAAGTCACAACTTGTTTGAGACTCTCTTCAAAAAAAAAAAACTTGTTTGAGACTAGTAATATTTTGAATCAACAACGTACAATAATTACAGTCAGATTATTCTTCTCACACGGAAGAAATTTAAAAAAGAAAAATATGAATCTTGCTTGCCTCCTCTCAAGGAATGGTCTGTGCTCTATGATATTCAACTCTCTCGCTCTCGCACACATCCACTTGCATAGTAAGACCAATTATGCAAATAATGCTCTGCGTTGACAAACTCAGTTTTGATTTAAAAGAAAATGTGAAACACATTATAGAAGAAATAGTTGAAACCCTATTCAAGCACAACATTGACCGCAGCTTAAGTCAACTTAATTAAGCTCATCTAAATTGACACAGTGACCCCGGCATAAGATCCATCAGAGAAAGGAAAATATCAATTAATTATGTAAGCTTAATTTAGGCATCTTTCATTGGCATAGGATAACGTTCGGTTGAGGGGTAATCATATAATTAAAAATTTATTTCAAGGGAGACTTACACAACAATAATGACAGACAAGTTTTAGTCTCAAAATTTTGGAATTGATTATAGATCCTTGACATATTAGTAAAGGTCGGTCACATGGCATAACCAATGAGGGAGGGATACGATGATGAAGGACGATACAAAAATCTAGAAACTTTTTCATAAATGGGAAAGATAGGGTAAAAAAGATTTGAAATCTTACCAGGCAGGAGTTCGTCGTTTCTCTTTAGATTTAGAGGTTTGGACAACGTAACTGTTAGAATTGGTGAGGTACTTGTAAGTAGGTGGAAAATATATTCTCCCTTCTTCCCAACCTTTGAATACTCTACCAGCTCTCTGCTCTATCCTTAGCTGCCGACATAATTGAATCAACGCATTAGTTGGATAAAAAACAGGGTATTTCAAACTGACATTTATTAATCTTCTAGTATAAATCTCAATTTCCTTTGTCTCACATAAAACAGAATCCAAAGTCAAAACACAAATTAAGAACCAAAAAATTAGTGATCAATCAGACAATCACTCACCTGATCCTTCTCTAAAAGTGCCTCCCAATCATGCTTCCTTAGTAGATCATGCATGTTACCACAACCAACCGCAAGCCGATAATTCAAATCCCCAAGCCAAATAATCTTGCTGAATTTATATATATAAAAAATTGGGTCAAATTTTTGAAAGGTTAATTATAATTTCAAAATTAGAGTTATCACAAATTTTACTATAAAATATTTACAAACTGATATTACAATTAACGCGGTAAATTTAATAATAAATGAATATTTGAAAAAAAAAAATTTAGTTTACATTCTATTAGCAATGTAACTAATATTGTAGACACAAAAAGTGTACAAACAACATTGTACACTTTTTGTGTGTCTACAATGTAAGTTTACATTGCTAGTACAATATAAACCTATAAAAGTCCTATTTGAAATACCATTTTATGACTAATGAAACATCAATTTATAAGTTACATGTAGTAAAATTTGTATTATTCCTAACATCACTCTTAATAATTTATAATATTATAGACAGAACGTTTGGTGGAAACTTCATGTCAATATCGGTTCCAAGACAATTGCCACTAAGAATGAGAATTCATATACGTTCAGTCATTTGCTTAAGTTCAAATCCGATTACCAAAACTGTTGGCAAACAGAATAGACCAAGGTCCAAAGGTAATGATTTAGCGGTTGAAGTCTTTGTGAAAAATAGCATCCAGTTTCCACCATGTATTATAAGCATTCAAGCGCTTAAAAAGTCAAATCTTTCTTGAGAGCTCATAAAAACAAAATCAAATATATTAAATATAAGAACAGTAAAAATAAATAAATAGTGAAGGACTTACTCATGCTCCAATATGGTATCAGGAGGTATTGGCTGTTGAGGACCTCTAGATGAATGTGAAAACCTTGTTTTCTTTAAAATTTCCACCACATCTGAATTTCTTCTAGCCTCGTCACCATCTCTCTCCCCGGAGGTCAAGTGGGTACATACAAAGCAGAATGTCGTCTGGTACAATGTCATGCTGATTGATATTGAACCCTATATTACCATTGAAAAGAAGAATACAAATATCAAAACCATAATAGATTCAATGAAAATCATAATAGTTTGTTACAACTTGCTACTTTCCTCATTTCCTATTCACTAATAATGTTTTCCACAACATAATGCAACTATGTTATATGTCTAAACTCTATGCATTGTGTGATGAATAGCTAACCTTATTCCCAAGATATCCCATAATGCCTCTGCCAACGCAGGAGACCTTCAAATTACTAACGTGTTTGTAAAGATCGGCTCGAACCCACACGCATAAGAAGATTCCCACCATTTGCTTGCTCGCTGCTAGGCAGAAACGTTGCTGAGTTGAACCATCTTGTTCGGACTTGAATGGTGAGCCGGGCGAGCATTCTTCCAAATTCGCATTTGAGTCCACCATTTTTTGGAAATCCTCTATGCCAAGTTCATCTTCTAATGAAAGCAAGTCTGAGAAGCTCAGTCTTGGCTTCAAGCTCCCATGCTCGTCATCCTGTGGTGAAAGTTCAGCACCAGTGGCATTGTTGTTATATTGTGGAACTTCAGGGTCTTTTGTGTTCAGAGCTTGACGAATGAGGGAAAGCCACTTGGTAGGTGGGCCGTAATCCTCTGCGCCCAGTACGTTCCCGGCATTTAGAGGGACGATTTCTTGGAACCTATAAATGCAAAGAGCAAAGAAAAAAAAATTGAGAGAAGTATAAAACCATTTTTCCAGATTACTAAAATACCCCTTTGTATTCAATATTAAGTGTGCATTGACAACATATTAAAAACTAGTTTTTTGCTTAAATTATTTCCGATTTGTAGATTCACATTATTTTCTGTCTCAACTTTATTTCAAATAATCTAATGTTCAGTTTTCTAAAAATAAATTAATTTTTAATTTTTTGTCTCACATTATGCTTATAAACTACAAAAAAAAAAAAAATTAATTAATTCTCAATTGGCCGAGCTAGGTTAAGCTCTAAGGTTCATTTTTCAGCTTTTTTTTTTAATAAAATTATTTGAAGGAAAAAAAATTAATATTAAAAAAGAATAATACTACAACCACAAACAATTTTATAATATTTTTACAAATTGGTTAATGTAACTAACTTTTTATTAATTTTCATCTAAACTCACCATTAACATTACTTTTTTTATTTACCAACATATCAACATTTTGTAAAATTTGTATTTTTAGTATTACTCTATAAATAAATAAAAAGAAGAAGGGGTGGGGTGGGGTGGGGTGGGGTGGGGAGTGAAGGTTAGAAAATCTGTACTTTGATTTAACTCCATAATCAATGGGCAACTTGGTGAAGTGAGAGTTTCCACTGTTAGAAAACTGCCTACTGCCAACAGCAAAAGCTTAAAGAGTAGAGATAGTGGGTGAGAAAATTTATGTATTTTTGGTAACAAACTGTTTTACGTTACTTCCGGGCTTGGGTCTCTCATTAATAAAAATAGTACGAAGTTGGAGTAACAGCTACCCTAGTAAAGTAGGGGTAGTCAGAACTTAAAACTATGATTAATGCTTAGACTTCCCCACATGGACACGAATTGTTTCTTGTAACATCAACCTCCACTGCTCTCTGGTGAACTGTTTTTGTCATCAGCATTAGAAAAATATCAAATATGGGATGGGAATCAAATCCCGTTTACACTAGAAACTTTGGGGAAAGAGAGAGAGAAGAAATGAGTGAGTGAACCAACCCCACTTTTTTGTGTAGCTCACAACTCTAAAATTGACCTTATAATTGGCAAAAGAAAAACGAAGCATAAAAGGACAGAGCAAATTTGGAATTGAGGATTAGATAATAAAAAAACAGAGAAATATTTATAGCATTATTACCCAAGAACATAGATGTCAGCAGGTGCAGGGGACCTCAGCCAATCTTTCAAGTTCAAGCCCTCGTGGGGCGATTTCCCTCCAACATTCCATGTCCCCACGAACATCCTAATCAATCCAAACTATGCCACAGTCACTACCAACTCCCAAATCATAATCAAGACATCATATTACACTCTATATAAATATATATATATATATATATATATTTTTGACATTGTATTTCAAAGAATATGAAAATAGAAATACATCCAATTATAGATCATGGGTAAATTTTGTTAACATACCTAAAGTCTGAATTAATGTCAACTAAGTTCAAGATTTAGTCTCTAAAAACTATTAGTATAGTTAGTCATTTTTCTCAACTAAATTGACTTTAGCAGTTTTAAAAAATCTTATATCTAATTAAATTAGCATTAGCTCAAATCTCAAGAAGCACGACAATGCAATTTACACTAATTCATTATATATATATATATATATATTTTTTTTTTTTTTTCTTTTTTTGAGTCTTAAGAAGCAACCTTAATAATAATTCCACTTATAAAACACGCAAAAGCTGTCAAATTTGTGCTGGTATTCTCAATAATCCTCCAATATTAAATAATTTTTAAATATATAAACAACAAATCAATCAAACAATGATGGGTTCGATTGCATTTCCAATTTCCACTAGTAAATTAGTAAAAGGTCAATGATTTGGGGCATAACAAACATTATTTTCTCTGGTTTACCTGAGGTTTTGTGCATCTGTCAAAGCTGGTGCTACTGGTTCAAATCCTGGCCCATCATTTGCCTCCATCAACCAACCTTGTGGCCAAAAATTAAGTCCAAGTTAGAAACTCAAAAAACATAATCAAAATCCAAAGAAAAATTACAAGTCCATTTCAGGAATCTGTATCTTCCACCGTCCACGTGGCAGATGGACCCTACTCATCCTCATAAACTTACAAAATGAAATTAGGGGGACCCAACTAGAATAATAGAGGAAGAAAGCCCACTTTCCAAGTTTTGTGCTTTGCAAACCCCGATGATCCCAAAGTCCGGGTGTCCAATCAGAGCCGTCAATCAGACGGCTCAGACGCACCCGAGAATATAAAGCTGTACGAACCAAAACTACAGTGCGACTACACAGTAAAATTACCTGAAAACTTTTCCGGAACGACGACGTAGCAGTCTTTGTCCGAGCAACTTTTCCTCCTCTCGGTTTTATCTGCTGAAAATTTCCAAGTACGTTTTTAAATCCGATACCGAAACCCGAAACATACCCGATACAGAACAAAGTAACGAAAATAAAATTTTTTACCTTCTAACGAAAAAGAATCGGAGTGAAACTCGTCTCCTCTGCTCTGTAGATTTAGCCATTTTCTCACGATAATCGGCCAAGAAGACTGCGATAAAATAAAACAATTCGGGTTTCAGTAATGCGCCGAAATTTCGGTAGAGAATAATTTATCGGTAAAGGATCAAATTTTCGTACCTTGGAGATCTTCCCACGCTCGGTTCTCATTGCAACACCACCGTCCGATCACTGAAACTGAATCAAATCACAGTTGCCATAGGCTGACACTTGAAGAAGGTATTTCAATGTATAAGTGAAAGACAATCCGAATCTATAAGGTTTGTTTTTTTTTAGAAAATTCGATTGAAAACTGAAAGTCTTCAATAAAAACAAAAATGGGTTATTAATCAAAGTTGTCAAACACCAAGAGGGTACGAAAAAAAAAAGGATATTTATTAAGACGGTTTTATTAGTTTCAAATGGAGAAATCAACGGCAATATTAAAAACCCAGTTGCAGGGAAAACGGAGACAACTTCTGAGAGATATATATAAGCAAGGAAGGAAAATAAAATAAATAAATAAATAAAGAAAAAAAAATGTTGTGAATAAAATATAGAAGAAAGAGAAAGAAAGAAGAGGCCAGATACATCCTTTACAAGCACCAGTTTTGCTCTTTACAGAGAGGAAGACAGAGTGGAAGATCAAGGATTAAACAACAAAAAAGACATAACTTTTTTTTTTTTTATAAAGATTAATGATCAATCTCAATTAAACCCATTTCAAAAAGTTCACCTTTTTTTAGTTCTTTGAAACTACCTAAGAAAACATACATATAACTCTGAGGCATTGAAAACCATAATGAAGAACAGAAAAGTACACCAGAAAACCGAACTGTGCCCCAAGATCTTAAAGTTGTTTTTCGGTTTAACCCATTTGTGTGTTGGTGAAACAGTAACAGTGAATGCAAGAGAAAGACGTTGATTATAATTAAAAAAAAGGAAAAACAGATCAGAAAAACAGAGTACACTAGAAAAGCGGGATAATGAAGCAGAGAAATCATCAAAAGTAGTTTTGGGGAGTGGGGTCAACAACATTGCTAATTAGAGATTGATTTGAGTCACTTTAGCGGAAAAGGAAGACACAATCAAGAAGGTAAAAGAAACAATAATTACATACACCACAAGTACTATCCACTGAGGCCTGAAGTTAACCGACCAAATAATATATATAAAAAACGTAAAAGAAAATCTCAGAGATGCACAAGAACTTACAAGAAATGGAGATGGGAAGGTTTAAGTTTTTGCAGAGAAAGATCAAAGCGTGTGCTTCAGATTGAAAAGGCCCCTTTTATGAGAGAAAAAGAGAGAAATCACAGGATTGCGTTGTGATGTGTACTTTTTTGGTAAGTACTGTTGTGATGTGTACTTGTTTCTCCTCTTTTGGTTGGTGGGGGAGATTTGCGAAGAGAAAAAAATGCAGAACAAGTTTGGAGGCGTTCTTCCTCGTAAAAGAAAAAAGTGAGTTTGGTCCTCAAATTTATAAGAGTGAGATGGAGAAAGTGCACAGAGATTTGAGAGATAGAGAGAGAGTGAGATGGGGATGTTGAAGTCCAAGTTCCATGTTCTAAAGACCAAACACTCCTTTCATTGGCGGGTATTTTAGTCATTTACTACATTAATTAGTAGTACTATTATATAGTAAGCGCTTAAAGCCTTAAACACTTTGTTAATGTAACTGAATTACTGAGGGCTTGTTTGGTTTAAAAAAAATGGTTACTTATAATTCATCATTCAGTTTTCATTACTCATTACTCATCACTCAAATTCTATTTTTTCACTCACTCAAAATAAAACATGTTTGGTTTTATTTCTTGTTCTATGTAACTCAAAATTTTGCAATAATGGTGGGACCCATTTACTGTACTGGGTCAGACAGATAGTTGCCTACCTGTGTAAGTTCTCTCTCCTCTTCTTTTTCTTTTTTCCTCTCTTCACTTCTCTGCCTTTACTCTCCCCTAAGACCTAAAAATTTCGCCCCTCTTCTTCGCCCCTCTCCTCTCTTTCACTCATTGAATCCACCACTTCTCTCTCCCACATTCCTCAAATCAGAAGGAACAAAGAAATGAGAAGCTCCCTTGCCTCGTCAGGACTGTCCAACTCCAGCCATCTCTTCCTCCACTTGCCGTCGATCTCCCTTGTACTCTTCTCCTTTTAATTTTCTTTCTTTCTTTTTTTTTTTTTTTTAGATTAGTGTGTTGGTGTGTGGATATAGATCAGTTTGCTGGGTTTTATGGGTCAGATCGGTTTGCTGGGTTTCATGGGTCAAATCAGCGTGTGGTTTATGGCTAGTTGTGGCTTGTGGCTTGTGGCCTGTGATGTGCTGGTTGTGGCCTATGATGGGTGTTGTGGATGACCGTTGTTGAGGTGGGTTTGTGGTGGTGATAATTATTTTATTTTATTTTAATTTGAATTGTGGTGGGCTGGTTGTGGTTGCGGCAGTGGGTGGTTGTGATTGGGTTGGTTGTGCTGATGGAGTTGGCTGGGTTTGGGGTTGCTGGGTTTGGTGGTGGAGCTAGCTCGGTGGGGATGAAGAGGGAAGTGAAAATGAGAAGAGGCTGAGAGAGGGAAGTGAGAAGAGGAGCTCAAATGGTAATAACTCAACCTGTTCCAAATGTGACAATGCACTGGCGAAGGGGCCCACAACTTCATCTAATTTATCGATTTGCCACTGAAACTCAGTTTTTGAGTTTTGAAAACAGGTGAAACTTGTTTTCAGTTTTGGTCACTCACATCCATTTTACTGAGTTTTTGAGTGATGAAAACCGTGATTCAAAACTAATCCAAACAAGTGCTGAGCGGTGGGACCCACACAATTTGGATGATGAAAACATAAAATTGAGTGATATCACTCAAAACTCTCTTCATCCAAACAAGCTATGAACCACCACACCATACGCGTATCCGTCTCATTGATATTTTGCCTATTACGGTAACAGTAACAAAATTTTTCTCCAAGTTAGTTGGAAGAAATTTTTTTCAAATTTCTCATTTTTTTTTAGGTGTGAATTTTAAAAATCTAAAATTGAATTTTATGTTTCTTTATGTTTTTAAAATGCATATCAAATTTTGTTCAAATTAAAAGCTATTTACTATTCAATCAATAAACTTATTTTTTATACACAATTTTAAATCACAAAAAACTTGAAATTTTAATATTTATTTGATGATATAATAATTGATTTTTGATCTGCTTGAAATTTTGCAAGTATGAAGGATATAATAAGAACATGTAATTTACACAGTTAGATTTTCAAAATTCACACTCAATATAAAGGTATAAGAGAAGTTTGTAGGGTTTCTCTCCAAACTAGTTTGAAGCGAAACTTTGTTTATTCTACCAAACACAAGACAGGCCTAGAATACTTCTTCGTGTGTATCTCAGTTGTGTCATTTTTTTTAAAAAGAAAAAAAAAATGTGTGGGACACAGATACAAGAGGAATTGAATACACTTTCACAAAATAAAGAGAGTATTCATGCCTTAATAGTAACAATGTATTTGAAAATTAATAAATACTAGTGTGTAGCCTCGTGCATATGCATGGATACAATTAAAAACAATCACAATTATATATTTTTTTAGAAGAGATTCAAATTATACATAATATTAGCTTAAACTTTTTTTAAACCATACATTTCTAAAATATGTAATGGCTTCTCCTTATTGATTTAGAATTTAATTGAATTTAGACTTTTTGGTTTTTTCACCCAATAATTCCCTTTTTACAAAAATTTAAAAACTAAATGGACACGTGGAAAAAATTGGACTCTAATTGAAATCTAATTGGATTTAGACTCTTCGATTTTTACACTCAATAATTCACTTGGCACAAAATTAAAAATTAAATGGGACATATGGCACAAAATTAAGAATCCAATTAAAATTTAATTAGATTTTCTCTGAGTTTTGGCTATATATATATATATATATATATATATATATTGTAAGGACACGAAATTTAGGGGCTCAAGTCCACTTAGATTTGTGAAGCCTATACCGCCTAACTAGGTCCAAACAGATAAAATTTCTTTAGAGAGTTGATAAAATAAGGCGAGCTCAAGTCCAAAGATTCAAATAGGGAGGGAATGAACAGCGGTAACAAACAAGTATATTGATGGTTCATTACAAGCACGCCTGAGGACGATGTTTTTATGCAATGATACACACTGTTCTCTCTCTCTTTCTCCTTACTGTTCTTGTTCTAGTATCTTTTCTTTGATCTTTTTTCCGGGGGGCTTTCATCTGGAAGTTCTCTTCATTTATATACTCCCACACTTCTTGCATCCCAGCCTTCTATCTACAATCCTCTAAGTCCTCTTTAGAACACTTATCCCATTAGATTCCTGTTGAAGGTGGTAGAAGGAGCTGCTTAGTTGTTAACCTATTGTTCAGGGGTCATTTTCTCATTAATGCAGCTGATAAAACTGTTGCCAATCATTTAATGCGGATGTAGTAGGTGAGGTTTCACAAGAAACTTCTTTCAACTACCTCAAATCTCTCTCTAAATGTCATTCTCTCCACCCAGATTTTTAGGAGGTATTTTGTCTCTTCCCCTCCTCTCCACGGACTACCCCCCTCCTCGGGCTTAAAGTGCTTTCACCCGAGGAACGAATGATGGTCTCAGTGGTTTTATCCTTCCTCAGTCCTCGGACCCCCACACACACACATATATATATATACACATACATTCTTATTCTTGATTTGTATTCTAATTTCTAAATATCATTTAATAGTCATGAATTTACTTTATTATATATTTTTGTTCTTAAATTAATATATATTTAACATTATGTGAAAAATAAATGCTTAATAAAATATAGAAAATATAAATAAAAATATATTTAATAATTATTTAATAGATATGTCCCGTAGTATTTGTGTTCTAAATTTTTTTTTAAATGTTGTATCGCCATATTGTACCCATATCCATGCTTCTTAATTAGGAGATTAAAAAAAAAAAAAACTTTTGATGAACAGATTAGATGCACTGGGGATTAAGTGATTAAAGTCCCACTGATCTAATTGTGGTAACCATAAAGATGGTAAGATAGTGATGCAGATGAATTTATTTGGGGCAGCCTTATTTGAGTTATTTTTGCTCCAATTTTAACCTTAGTGCAGATAAATTTGTTGACTTCTCTTGATCTTCCTTATTTTTGATTGGCTCGCTTTCTTTTTCTTCTTCTTCATATTCCATTAATTTGAATCCATTTTTCTTTAGCCAAATTATTAGGCTTTGAAGGTCTTTATTCTTTTCTTTGTCGACTTTGATTTTTGGTAAATTATCTGGGTAAACACAGAATATATATATAATTAATAATATCAGATCAAAGGAAAATGTTATAAAAAAATGTCAAAGGCAACGACAAAAACAAAAGTTCAAGAGGAATGACCGAGTAAAGGACAAAGTTTTGAGTCTGTTTTAGTCCCGGGGACATGCTTAATCTCTTTAAGTGGAAATTGTTGGAGTAGCCACATAAAATCATGAACAAGGGCTTCCAAACCAAAAGAAACAATTGTGTATTCAATTTTACCACAAGAGAATACGGTCCCATGGATAAAGTAAATCGTAACCCATTTATTAAACAGACTTTATATTGGTTTCTAATTTCACCAATTGAGATTCTCAAAAAAAAAAAAAAAAAAAAAAATTTCACCAATTGACCACGACGTACTTTAACTCCAGAATGGTAGAATCCACCCAACTTAATTTATATTTGTACCAACAATTGAAATCGGCTACAATATTTAATTTGTTATCTTTTCAAATATTATGATTTAATTTATTACTTTTCAAACACTATATGGTAAGATGTAATTTATTCCCTAACCCCATAAATTTTATGAATGGTGTGTATATTTATTATTTAGTGCTCGAGCTCAAGACCCCCCGAACCCCATAAATTTATATTTATTGTTGGTGTGCATATTTATTATTTAGTACATGACAAATTTAAAAATGACAAATAGATAATAACAACTGTATAAAAATAAAAATGTTATAGAAATTGAACAAAATAAAATGGTCACACTCACACCTACCTATATTGACAAAAGATAATGACAATTGATAAATTAAATATCATGTAATGATTTTAACATATGAAAAATTGTAGAAAGAAATTGTAAAATTACATGCATTTGGTTTTTTTTTTTTTTTTTTTTTTTTTTTTTTTTTTTTTTGTAACTTGATATAGTCCAGATCTATTTTAATGACCTCCCTAAAAAAAAAAAAAAAAACAAAAATTCTGAAACCGCTACTGGTTATACAACCACAAAAATTGAACTCACGTGCGAAATTTCTTGCCTATGATTTTTAGAGTGTTTCTTTACTCCAGATTCCAAAGGTAGCCAAAAATGGAATTGAAAATTACCAATCAAGTTGCCAAAAATATGAAAAAAAAAAAAAAAAAATCTAGGACAGGGGCGACGTTAGGTGTTCTTTAAGGGGTTCAAATGAACCCCTGACTTGAAAAAAAGAAATTATATATATATATATATACACACGTAGGGTCTGCTTTTGTTGCCCAAGCCCAAAGGATATGGGTCAAAGGCCCAACGAACCCAGAACAATGAATTTGTAGAGAGTGGATCGAAGGTTTAGGCGCTGGCCGGCGTTCGCGAAGCGTGAACTCCTTTCTCTTTTATTGGAGAGATACTTAGAACAGTTTACAACCGGGGGATGCTCCTCGGACCATGGCCGAGGAGGCTTTTCTTCCCTTTTTCTGTTAAAACCCCCCCTTCCCCAAGAGGGATTCCCTTACATTATATACCCTTTACCCAACCAATCCTAGCCCTACACTTGTTGAGCGATCAGGACATTACTCAGGTGCTTGTCCCATCAGCCGCCTTCTCACTCTCTTTGGGAGTCGTGGCAACCAAGGTAGCACTGGTGCGGAGTCCTTTCTTCATTAATGCGGTCAGGGCGGTAGTCAGGGGCATTTAATGTGAAGGTGACTGTTTGTCATGAGCTTGTCCCTCCATCAGATTTGTATTGCAGGCGCATGGTATTCCCCCTCAGCCCTTTGAATAGTCATGAAGGCTTCCCTGGAAGTGTTTGCTGGTTGCCTTAAGTTCTCGGATGTCCGATGATGGGGTCGTCCTCAGCTTGGCCAGCTGTGCGCTTGGGCTTCTTCTTTTCCTCCTCGGATTTTGGGCGCCTCCTCAGCTCGGGCCTTCGGCCCAGGAACGAAGTGGGCTGGGCCGTAGGATTCCTTGGCCCCACAATAGCCCCTCAAAATCTTGCTATCCGCACCTTCGGGCGGAGAGGAGGATTTTGATGTCCTTGGACTGCGACGTGTCCCATCGAGTTTGGCCCTCTGTTGGTGCTGGAGTTTTTTCAACTGCCCCAGAAGCGTTACTGGCGCCTCGAAGTACGCAATACACCTTTCATTAGATCAAGACGGCTCTGTGCTCCCCACGTTCAACGGGAGGATGATAATCCAACGGTGGGGATTCGCCTAACATTTATAGGCGGGAAAACCCGCGCGGCTCCCTGATTTGGGGTATAAATACCCACTCGAAGGGCCGATCCTTCTGTTTACTCGCATCCAAGAGTCTACATCTCTAGCATTAAAAGCTTGTCCGAGGAGCTTCTACTCATTTCTGTAAGTCACTCTATCTCTCTTCGAACTTTCTTCCTCTCTATTCTTCCTTCTCTTTCTTTTGCTCTTCCTTAGCTTACTTAGGCATCATTTGGGATGGGTAGATTTAAGAAATACGTTTACACCGAGGAGGTAATGGAGAAATTCATCGCCGATTATAAGATACCCAGCAACGTGGGCTTGAGGTATTGTGAGGAGGGCGAGTGGCGCTTTCGGAGGCAGGAGGGTGAGGTGGTGATTCCCATCGTTGCCTTCGTTGAAGGTGGCATGAGAATACCCATGGGGCCGGTGATGAGGGGCTACTTGTCGTACTTCCGGCTAGCCCCCACTCAGTGTGCCACCAACGTCTTCAGGATTCTGGGCTGTGTGGACACCCTGAACTAGAAGATGGGGTTGAGGTTGACCCACCACGATGTAAACTGGTGTTATAACCTCCAGTGCCTGAAGAGCAAGTCGTACTACCTGAAGACCAGGGATGACAGGGTCCGGCTCATTCAGTGCCTCCCTGAGTCCAACAAGGGGCTGAACAAGGACTTCCTCATCGTGTCTAGAGAGTGGCACGATGGCTTTCACTGCCCAACGACGGAGGGGACCCCAGGTGGGGCAGTGGGAAAATGGACCTTAATCAGTTCTATTCTTTAATTCGCTTGTTTCTTTTGTACCGTTTGGTTATTAATGTGAATGTGTCTTCTTTTGCAGATCCGCACGCCTTCACGCGCCACTTCAGTCTGATCAACTAGGAAGACTTACAGAAGGCGCTGAGGGCGGAGGTTTTCGTGAACGAAGCCGATAATCAAGTTAGGGCCGCTCACCAGATCTTGGGATACGACCCGGCTCAAAAGTCATTTGCGGCGCCGAAGTACGTGATCAGAGCAAAGGATCCTCAGTTTCGGAAAATAACCGTGACCGAGGACGGGTTCCGGTTCCCCGAGGTGCCCTTCACATCAGAAGGCGCAACACCTGCGGGTCCCTCCTCCTTCCTTAGACTCTCGGAGCCCGTCGAAGAAGGGCTAGAGAGGGAAGTGGAAGTCGCCGATTTCGGCCCTACCGAGGACGAGTTTGACGTTTTCGAACAAGTTCACCAGTCCGAGGACCCTCCAGGAGACTTGGGCGATCCTCGTCTGACAGAAGCAGACTTCCCAGCGTCTAAGTCCTCTCCCCGGCACGAAATGGGTTACAAGAAGAGGCCTCAATCTAGCCTGTTGGATCTGATTGAAGGCCAACCAGGGAAGTCTGAGCCAAAGCTTCCTCCCCCTCCTTCCAAGGCTCATTCTGCCCGGGGCAGGTTGGCTCCCACACAGTCAAGACTTCCTCCTTCTCCGCCTCAGACGAGTCTGCCTTCTAGGCACGAGCCCTCTGATCCCAAGCAGAAAAAGGATAAGGGCAAAAGGCCGGTTGAGGAAAAGTCCGCGTCCTCCCGGGAGGAGGGCGGTACTCGGCGGCCGTCCAAACAGTTGAAGATAGGCTCCCGAGGCCAGGATAAACAGATTGACGCCCAGCCCGAGGCTGAGGCCTAGCTTCCTACCCCAATGCTCCATGGGGAGCCTCTGAGGGAAGACTCCTCCCTCAGGGATTTCAAAGAGGGCGAAGGCGCGTACGTGGCCGACGCGCTGGAAAAGTGCCTGCTACTCCCAGCTGACATGGCAGAACTGGGGACTATGAGGAGCAGAGAAGTCTTCCTCTGCCTCAAGCAGTACTTAGGAATGGTAAGTTCCTCAACACCTACGATCTTTTCTAGCTTCAGCTATTTCTTCCCCTTTTCTCAGCTCGGCTGACTGTGTACTCGTTTTGTTTGGCAGGCCGTTCAGGTCACTTATAGGTTAGAGGACGTGGCCCATGATCAGGGAAAAGCCATGGATGTGGAGCGTGAGAAACGCTTGGATGCCACTCGGACCCTTAAAAACTCCGAGGCTGATCTTGCCAAGGCCCGAGAGGAGCTGAGGGCGATGACCAGTGCTCGGGACAACGCACTGTCAGGCCTCGCTGGCTTCCAGGAGCAGGCCGAAGACCAGTCAAAGCGCTTGGGTGAGGCGGAGGAGCAGCTGAAGACTGCAAAGGAGCTCCTTGCTGATCTGCCCAAGAAGGTGGCTGCTGCCGAGGAAGCCAAGAGGGTGGCCGAGTGGGCCAGGGACGAGGCCGTGAGGGCCAAATTTGAGGCTGACCATGGCAGGGAGGACGCCCTGGCCTCTAAGCAGGAAGCCGAGGAGGAGGCTTATGCTGCGGGGATGGCCGAGACAGAAGCAGCCTTTAGGGCTCAAGTCCCCGGGCTGTGCAGGCGCTACTCTGCTGAGGTTTGGAGGGAGGCCCTCAGGCAGGCTGGGGTTGAGGCCTTGTCCGACTTGTGGAAGGAGGAAAGCGTGTACTAACCTCTTGCCATCCGCGAGGCAACTCCAGGTGGCGCTGAGGTCGGGGAGGCTGCGACGGAAGCCGGTGCTGCCACGGGTGAGGACACCTCAATCACTGAACCTACGGGCGAGCTTGTCCAAGGAAGTGACCCCCCCGAGGTAGCTTAGTCAGGTGAGGGCCCCGTTGAGGAGGCGCCTCAAGAGGTTACGAAGTCAACCTTTGAAGCTGAAGTTCCTGCTGCTGAGGAGGCAACCGTTCCTGCCGCGCCTTCGCAGGCTGTTCCTTCTGGCCAAAGCTCAGAAGGCCCTGAAGCTGCTACGGTCCAGCCCCTTGCTGAGGAAGGAAAATAAGTGGGCAGGGCAGGCCCCTCGACGCTGTCGTCTCTCTTGTCTTTTGCATATATTATTATTTATTTATTTATTTATTATTTTTTTTTTGAATTGTAATGTGACGTTCATCATGTAACCCTTATGGATTTAATGCAATGTGATTTCTATTTCTTCTTCCAATTGTTTTGGCTGTTTGTACATCTGCGTGTTATTTGTTTTCTTTTTTCCTTATTGTCTCCTCTTTCTCTTTACTTGCATGATTTTATCGCCAATTATACTTCAGCCAGTCATGGCAGCGATTGTAATAACGTGAAGGTACGTACGCATAGGCTGGTATTTCATGTCTCCGGGACTAGGCAGGACTCTTGCTTTCCCAGCGTTCCAACACTTAGAGTCTTCTGGAGTAGTTAGCTTCCCCGTAGGTGAGAGTCCTGGGACCATTTAGTGCTTTTGGTTCTGTCTAACACTTAGAATCCTCTGAAGGAGTTAGTTTCCCCATAGGCCTGAGTCCTGGGACCATGCAGTGCTTTTGGTTCTGTCTAACACTTAGAATCCTCTGAAGGAGTTAGTTTCCCCATAGGCCTGAGTCTTGGGACCATGCAGTGCCTTAGTTCTGTCTAACACTTAGGATCATCTGAGGTGGTTAGTTTCCCCGTGAGCCTGAGTCCGAGGACCATGCAGTGCCTTGGTTCTGTCTAACACTTAGGATCATCTAAGGTGGTTAGTTTCCCCGTGAGCCTGAGTCCGAGGACCATGCAGAGCCTTGGTTCTGTCTAACACTTGGCCTTTTGAAGTGGTTAGTTTCCCCATAGGCCTGAGTCCGAGGACCATGCAGAGCCTTGGTTCTGTCTAACACTTGGTCTTTGAAGTGGTTAGTTTCCCCATAGGCCTGAGTCCGAAGACCATGCAGAGCCTTGGTTCTGTCTAACACTGGTCTTTGAAGTAGTTAGTTTCCCCATAGGCCTGAGTCCGAGGACCATGCAGAGCCTTGGTTCTATCTAACACTTGGCCTTCTGAAGTAGTTAGTTTCCCCATAGGCCTGAGTCCGAGGACCATGCAGAGCCTTGGTTCTGTCTAACACTTGGTCTTTGAAGTAGTTAGTTTCCCCATAGGCCTGAGTCCGAGGACCATGTAGAGCCTTGATTCTGTCTAACACTTGGCCTTCTGAAGTAGTTAGTTTCCCCATAGGCCTGAGTCCAAGGACCATGCAGAGCCTTGGTTCTGTCTAACACTTGGTCTTTGAAGTGGTTAGTTTCCCCATAGGCCTGAGTCCGAGGACCATGCAGAGCCTTGGTTCTGTCTAACACTTGGTCTTTGAAGTGGTTAGTTTTCCCATAGGCCTGAGTCCGAGGACCATGCAGAGCCTTGGTTCTGTCTAACACTTGGTCTTTGAAGTAGTTAGTTTCCCCATAGGCTTGAGTCCGAGGACCATGCAGAGCCTTGGTTCTGTCTAACACTTGGCCTTCTGAAGTAGTTAGTTTTCCCATAGGCCTGAGTCCGAGGACCATGCAAAGTCTTGGTTCTGTCTAACACTTAGTCTTTGAAGTAGTTAGTTTCCCCATAGGCCTGAGTCCGAGGACCATACAGAGCCTTGGTTTTGTCTAACACTTGGCCTTCTGAAGTAGTTAGTTTCCCCATAGGCCTGAGTCCGAGGACCATGCAGAGCCTTGGTTCTGTCTAACACTTGGTCTTTGAAGTGGTTAGTTTCCCCATAGGCCTGAGTCCGAGGACCATACAGAGCCTTGGTTTTGTCTAACACTTGGCCTTCTGAAGTAGTTAGTTTCCCCATAGGCCTGAGTCCGAGGACCATGCAAAGCCTTGGTTCTGTCTAACACTTGGTCTTTGAAGTGGTTAGTTTCCCCATAGGCCTGAGTCCGAGGACCATGCAGAGCCTTGGTTCTGTCTAACACTTGGTCTTTGAAGTAGTTAGTTTCCCCATAGACCTGAGTCCGAGGACCATGCAGAGCCTTGGTTCTGTCTAACACTTTCATTTCTCTGGAAGTAGGGGTTTGTCCTCGGACCGTTTTACTGGAGACGATTCCTCCTTCGGTCGGATTATGATCTTACACGTGGGGTTGATCTCGCCTCCAGCTCGAGCCCCCCATCTTTTTTATTTGCGAAGCGTCCCTTGGCCGTTCGTGTTCCGCGCTTGACGCTTCGGCGTGCGAGACGCGCCTTCATTAATGGCCTCGTGAATTAACACAAGTCCAACGGTCTACGGCCCCCTTGGAATTTGGTAGCTTCATTATTAGCCCTGCTGGCAACTCTCTTTTCGAATTCTGCGTGGATTAATTATCACCAACCCTCATCCTCTATATAAGGCTTTCCGGGGGGATGGTTTCTCCATACTCCATGAACCTCCCAACACAAACAGAAAGAACACACCCTTTCAGCTCCCCAAGCCCCTTTAATAACCTCGCCGGAATTTGTGACCGGAGTTAGTAGATATGGGGCGGCTTTGGGCGGGTGTGAGGACATCCGTGCCAAGAGCCGTTGTGGCCGCAGCCCCCACTGGGCTTCCAGTGTGGCCGAGTCTAGGCGTAACCCCGATGGCGTCATGCACGGTGGCCCGGAGGGATGTCGTTGAAGTACCTAACGTCTCTCCTCGGAGCGCAGCCCCGACAGAGGAGACATACGAACTCACATCATGGCCGGTGCTCGAGTGTTGCTGTCTCCAACAGCCAACGCTCGTGGGGATTGGAGAAAATCAAGGGAACATCACGGGGGAGGGCGTCCCGGAGCCCCTGTACCTGCTCCTCGCTTTGTTCAAGCTCCGCCGCTCCGAGAAAGGAGTTGTTAGTGGCCTTGAAACAAGCCAGCCTCAGCCCCATTCCGCCCGCTTATTGTCAAGTTCTCCCATTCTCTTGATGCCAGTAAGGGTACGGGTTGACACTTCCCTCTAGCTAGTTTTAGGACGGGTCCGCCTGAGCCTCTGATTATAGGACTAGCTGGTAGGAACAGTTTTAAAACACGCCTGCCTGAGCCTCTGATTGTAATTTGTAACTTTTCCTTTTATGAAATAATATCAAGCTTTCTTTCTTTGCTGTTGAATCTTCTGTCTCGAGCTTTTGTCTTTCTGCAGTGTTTGTTTGGTAGTTCTTTTTTTTTTTTTCTTTTTGCATCACCACCGATCTTCCGTAGAATGGTCATTTAGAACAGTCGCCTGTTGCACCCGCCGGCGCACTAATCCTTCCCACAGACGGCGCCAATTGTAGGGTCTGCTTTTGTTGCCCAAGCCCAAAGGATATGGGTCAAAGGCCCAACGAACCCAGAACAATGAATTTGTAGAGAGTGGATCGAAGGTTTAGGCGCTGGCCGGCGTTCGCGAAGCGTGAACTCCTTTCTCTTTTATTGGAGAGATACTTAGAACAGTTTACAACCGGGGGATGCTCCTCGAACCATGGCCGAGGAGGCTTTTCTTCCCTTTTTCTGTTAAACTCCCCCTTTCCTTCCCTAGGAGGGATTCCCTTACATTATATACCCTTTACCCAACCAATCCTAACCCTACACTTGTTGAGCGATTAGGACATTACTCAGGTGCTTGTCCCATCAGCTGCCTTCTCACTCTTTTTGGGAGTCGTGGCAACCAAGGTAGCACTGGTGCGGAGTCCTTTTCTCATTAATGCGACCAGGGCGGTAGTCAGGGGCATTTAATGTGGAGGTGACTGTTTGTCATGAGCTTGTCCCTCCATCAGATTTGTATTGCAGGCGCATGGTATTCCCCCTCGGCCCTTTGAATAGTCATGAAGGCTTCCCTGGAAGTGTTTGCTGGTTGCCTTAAGTTCTCGGATGTCCGATGATGGGGTCGTCCTCGGCCTGGCCAGCTGTGCGCTTGGGCTTCTTCTTTTCCTCCTTGGATTTTGGGCGCCTCCTCGGCTCGGGCCTTCGGCTCAGGAACGAAGTGGGCTGGGCCGTAGGATTCCTTGGCCCCACACAGTGTGTTTGGAAGTTTGAGAGGAGAGCGGATAGAGGGTATGAGGGGAGATGGGAAGGAAATGGCATCTCCTCCCATTATTCGGATGTTATTATAAAATTAAGTATGGGGAAGGGAATAAAAATTCTTCATTTATTTAGATGTTTTAAAAGATTAAAATGAGAAGAGAATGAAATAATAAGACATTGTATAAATTGATAATTACCTTTCTTTTGTTTAATTTAAAGAAATAGAGATAAATTGACATCATAGAGGTAAAGTTGACAGTTTATTATTATTATTATTATTATTATTATTATTATTATTATTAAATATAGGTGGATGCCCTTTCCCTCCAAATTGGGGGAATTTGGAATATAAAATGAGGGATTTAGAGGGGTGTCTTACAATTTAAATCCCCTCAAACCCGTTCTGTCTCCCATTAAAAACATTAAAAATATATATATATATATATTTGAATTCAATCATCCCCTATCATTTTCCTCTACTCTCCTTTCTATTCAAACACACAATAAAATTAAGGGATTTGGAGGGATATTTTAACCCTCCAAAATCCAAATATCATGCCATCCTTTCAAAAAGAAAAAAAATCCAAACACCACGAGTTAAAGCCTCTCTCATGGAATCCTTCCTCCTCTCAAAAGCAACGTGGGTTTTACTTATAGGTCCACCTCCTATGAGAGGAGGTAGTATGTTATATATCATATACTTCATCATCTCTCTCTATATGTATGAGTCTCACATATAAATGAAGTAATATATTATGAAAGAGATGTTACGTTTACGGTAAATTTAGTTTAACTTTTTTGAAAAAAAAAAAAATCATATTTTGTTATTGCTATCACTTGGTCCAACACGAAGCCCCCCCCCCCCCCCCCCCAAAATCCAAAACTAAAAGGCAGGATTTATAAATTTTACTAAAAAGTAAATCGCATTTTGAACATTAATTTTTGTGCAAAACGTGGTAATTAAAAATTGAAAACTGAAAATACTGTAGTAAAATAATTTCTAAATGTGTGAATAGTGCCGGGAATCCATTTTTAATGAAAATTTTGATAAAAAAAAGATTTGTAGATCTCGTAAACAGTACATGAGACCTACTAAAAATGTGAAACGCTCTTTTACAAAAACATAAAACGCAAACGTTGAACACAAATGTTGTATCCAAACGGATACATAATCTGATTTTTTTTTTCCCCATTGAAGAAAGTATGAAGAACTCCTCCAGGAGGCGTAATAATTTTCCTCTCCATCTGCTCATCGTCGTCCTGTCTCTTCTCCCTGTCCAAAAAACACACTATAAAAAGAGGTGTGGGTAGCACCAAAAGCGGCTTCCTTTACACGCTAATCATTGATTGAACTTTTACTTAGCGGTCTATGCATCTTTATTCAACTGTGATGATTTGCCTTTTGATTTGATTTGTTTGGGTTGGTCATATCAAACATTAAAGTAAAGATCACTGTCTTGTTTAAACAAGGAGGTCGTAGAAGTAATGGTAAAGGGGTGAACGGCTATGTG